>QVTF01000001.1:2150000-2750000 GCA_003573665.1 Oxygymnocypris stewartii
AGGGACAAAGTCTCCCCTGAACTCACAGCTGGCCAACTAAACAGCATGCAAACATCTAGACCCATCGGGGAGTAGAAGGCCTTGTCATGAAAAGGATTTAAAATCACAAACATAAAACTACTCTAAAAGCTTTCTTTTATCAGAAGTGCATGGCCTCTCTGCACCAGCAAAAGTAATTTTCCTCAATGCTGATCCCAAGGGCAGGGTTACAGATGTAAAAAAAGTGTTTAGAACCAGGTTCTCGGCTATCACAGACGGAGGATTGGAAATTGGTGGCTGTGTGAATGAGCGATTACTGTACTTAGTTACCTGCCCTGTCATAGTCCATAGTATTTGAATTGTGTCAGAGCTCATGGGAGGGTGAGTGCAATAATTTAGAGAAATGTTCTGGATTCAGCATTTATGGTGTTGTTGCACAAGAAATCTCGATGATCAAAGTGTATTTTATTTAAATGCTCTGCATGTTTCTTTGTGAAGCATGGTGTTCTTTTACACATCATAGCTTGCACAGGTCATGATCCATTTTTTTTCTTCTTTTCAGTGTCTCAGATCATTTCAGATAGCAGTAAACGCTGCTCCACATAAACTTGGGTTATATATAATCGCCATTTGGAAATGGAAACATGTGGCAACAACCTTCCAAAAAACATGTCGAAGCTGTCAAAAAAACCCTCTTCTCATTTCTTGTGGATTTCCACCAAAAAAACCTTGCTGGTTTAACGTTTGAAATGAAATTACACTAGTTATTACTTTTTTTAATTTTAAATTACACAGTGAACAAAAAAAAGTTAAATAAATAAATATTTATATTATTTTTATTTGTCATCACAATATAGCCTATAAGTCAAAATATTTTGTCCAAGTTGTGCAGCCTTACAAACAAGCTCAGCAAACCGGAAAAAAGTGTTTTACAACTCCAATTTATCAACAAACAAAAAAAAGATTCCGAATAAGCCATTTTAGGCGGGCATGGCAGAGTCTTAACTTTTACAAAGAATATCTCTTTGGTTTTAACACTTTAGTCTTTGCAACTTCAGGGATCTTATCTTTGCACAACCAGCTTTTAACACTCCAAAGAGAAAGGAAAACTTGAAATAGCATCATATGACCCCTTTAAAGATCATTATTTGGTGTAACAGAATATGTTGACATGCTTTAATGTTCAAAAAACACATTATTTTTCAAAAACTGTATGTTATTATGGTAGTTCCTATAAGCCCCGCATCTCTCAAACTCATCGTTTTCTACAAAGCCCCTCCTTCTGACAAGCGCAGTCTGCTCTCATTGGCCAACTGACCCAGTGCATTGTGATTAGCCAAACACCACAATCACACATCAGAAATGTAACCCCCCTTCGCGAACTTCAGCTTTCAAGTTAGATTTAACATCAGTTTGAGCTTGATGATCCTCTTATGTATTTACAGTACACTAGCCTTTCTCTTTGGCTCTCAACGGAGGCGGTCACATTCTCCCCGTCCTCACCCTTTTCTTCCCTGCTTTGCTCCCTTGTCTCGTGAGAGACTCTCTCTGCACTGCTCTCCAAACTAAAATATTATGGATTAACTGGTCTCTTAATGCAATTGACACTATCGAAACTTGGGTTTCGGGGAACCTGACTGCCCTGACGGAACGTTCGCAGCCGGCTATACGATGGCGCGTGGGAGAGGTGGCGAATCGTGTGTCTTGCGGCTCTTTCCGTGGAGGACATGGAAGATATCTACCTATTCGGAACCATGATAACAGGTATTTTGCTGATTGGATTAGGCTTTGCCCTGGGTTATCGAAGAATTCAGAAAACGGGAACAGCTGTCCAAAGCCCCACAAGGCTGCCCGTATGATTGAAGCTGTGGGAAGAGCGGTCAGCATTGAGACTGAGACTTTAATCGCAATATGGATTCTACCAAGGAGAAGTTCACGGCTTTACAAAGGGAAATTGATTCAAATGGAGACCACAATGGACAAAATGGACAGAGAGTAGCCTGCAAAAATTGGAATGTTTACTCGCCCCAAAGACAAAACAATCTTATCTTTTTCTGGCTCCCCTACAGTGGCCTTGGCAAGGCTATTGTTGGAATCTACCCCGGGAGTGCAATGCAGTGAGACGCTCTTGCATTCCTCCCCCACCCTACAGACATTACAGATTGTGTATGTGACGAATAATAAAGAACCTTGAACCCTTGAACCTAGCCGTGATTAACCCTTTAACTATTTCTGCGTAAAAATCAATTTCAAACTTCTCCATGACAATGAACCTCCTAAAATTACTGTAAAAGGGATTATTTAAAAAGAAAATTCAGCTTAAATAATTCACAACTTTTAAGAGCATTAATATGCTTATATAAAATAAGGTTAAAAAAACATTAATTTTAATTGTAAGTAGCTCACTGTAAACACTGTAAAAAATTTAAAGAAAACAAGGGTGGGTGAGTTAAAATATTTTTATGATAAACAACATTATGAATGAATGAATGAATGAATGAATGAATGATCCTCGACCACCACCAGTGTGCAGCATCCACTTGGATGATGCGACGGCTGCCACAGGACAACGGCGCCAGTTCGCTCACCCCACACCAGCTACAGATGGAGAGGAGAGAGAGAGATAGAGCCAATCAAGTGGATGGGGATTATTAGGAGGCCATGATTGACAAGGGCCAGTGGTGGGAATTTGGCCAGGACACCGGGGTCATATCCTACTCTTTACGAGAAGTGCCATGGGATTTTTAAGGACCACAGAGAGTCAGGACCTCGGTTTAACGTCTCATCCGAAAGACGGTGCTTGTTGACAGTATAGTGTCCCCATCACTATACTGGGGCGTTAGGACCCACACAGACCACAGGGTGAGCACCCCCTGCTGGCCTCACTATCAACTCTTCCAGCAGCAACCTAGTTTTCTCAGGAGGTCTCCCATCCAGGTACTGACCAGGCTCAACCCTGCTTAGCTTCAGTGGGCAACCAGTCTTGGCCTGCAGGGTGATATGGCTGCCGGTGTGCCACAAATTATGCCACAAATGCTGCTGATTGACACTGCTTAATTTTGCACACACAAAGTCAGCTTCCTTAAATTACAGTGTCTCAGTGTCCACAGTGTCATCAAGTTAGTCCCTGCAATAAGAACAAAAGCATGTGAAACAAAAACTTTTGTCTGTTCTGGTGTCTCCATGGAAGCAGTCATCATGTCAAGTCGTGAGAAACAAGTAGCAGTGAAGTTATGGAAGTATTTTCATGTCCCACAAAAGTCAGGTCTCATCGTGTTTTGTCTCTCTCTCCTGAGTGTCTCTCTCTTTGTGACTTTGATAGCGATATCAAAGTAGAAACACTGCCATCCCTGACATTCGACTGTCACACATCTTATCTAAATCAGATTTTCATAAAAAGTTATGTGCGAGATTACGTGTTTTGCCACACTGAGCATTTGTCTACATGTATTTAAGAGCACAAGTTCGCACACGTGTTTATTCATGTGAAGAGCACATAAACACGACTTTCATGGCCTTATGCCTCAAATGCATTAGATTTTTCTCATACATTTCATGCCCCCTGCTGCTCATCTCATACCACTGCCTTAACTGACACCTGGTGTCATTTTAAAGCCGGACATTTTTTTGCGCGTCACCATCACCATAAGAAAGTGGTGGGCGTGCGCTGTCACTTGATGAAGTTGCTGCCGTTTCTTACCTGGTGAGAATGAAATTGACACGCAAAATGTTGTGACACAAGGGGAGGTAACACCAGAAGCGAAATGGCATGGACTCAAGCTCATCTAGTAAATCCTATTAATTTACAATGTGCACCTTCTGCCTCTCACCTATTAGATATTCTGATTGAAATCAAGGCTCTGAGCAAGACAGAGCCAGAGAGGATTTGACGCTCTGCCAGGCTGCAAGTTTGAGCCCTGAACCCATTGCTAAAATAGATTGTAGGTTCAGTTATTATCTGCCGCTATATGCAAGTGCACACTGGGGTGTGTGTTATCATTCTAGTGCAAGGCAGGATAGCTATTTACCTCATGATATTTGTGGACCTGCTGCCACATCTATTTTATGTTCATTTTTTAATCAACTCTTCAAGAGGGAAAACAAGTTTCCTTTCAGATAGCCAGAGCTCTAACTGTGACCTAAAATGAAGGGTTCACTTGCTTCCAACAGAAGAAAGTTTGTTCGGCAGGGTAGTGCCTTCATAATATGCTCTTATAGGAACAGTTCACCAAAAAAATGAAAATCCTCAGGATTGAAAATCAGCAAACTTTTTAATGTGTGGGACCCAAAATATGACGATCATACAGTGGCAGCCAGAGCTGGGTAGAATACTTAGACAAAATGACATGACAAAAATTGTAGTTAGCAACAATCCATTACAAATCAATTGGGGAAGTCATGGCCTAAAGGTTAGACTCTCTCTAACCACTTCACTACATTACACATTTTAGGTAATGTAATCAGACTACTTTTTTATTACTTTTAGATTGCTTTTGACTGAAGTCTGTAACGGCCACTAAAATACTGTTCCTGCCATAGATGTCAATGTGCCTTTAAGAGAACTTCTGTTGTTTTATGTTGTTATGGAACGTATGCACGTATGGTGTTGTGAGCACGCACGTACAGAGGGAGTATGCGGTGAAGAGAGATGGTCGCTCTACCGTTGTGTATTGCTTTAATGTGATCATTCCTTTTCTTTGGGACGGAACCAGAGTGTTTTGTTTCTGTTCTGTGCTCAGTCTTTTACATGTGTGAGAGACGTGTATGCCAATGATGAAACCATTATAAAAGCTCAGTCACAAATAGCTGACTGCCTCAAGTTTTCATTCTCTTCCCTCAACCTTCTGTTTTCTCCGGGTAGACTCTAACTCTCTGGCCCATGTTACAAATTGGTGCCCGAACAACTGGATTCATACCGACCATCTTTTGTTTTCATCTGCATGGATATTTGCATTTTCTTGCACTATTTTTGGGATATTTTTTTTTGCTGTGTTGCAGCCACGGGACCGTGCTAATGTGCCCCATGCGGTCGGCGCATGACTGATTTCCAGGTAACGTTAACGTTACTGTGAATGAGTTTTCTGGACTGATTGCTTATATTTCCCTCATGGATTGGCAACCTATGGACTGTTTGGAGTGTTTATGTTGACTTTTGGATGTTTTTTTCTGACATTTTTGCCCTGTGGGATGCTGAACTGTTAATTGAGGACTGAAGTGAAGTAAACTGAACTGAATTTCAGCTGCGTCAGCATTGGATGGAGGAGAGTTTTTTTTCGTTAATGGAATATTTATGCGAACAAGTGTCAGTGAGGACCATTTAAGTGAAGAGCAATTAGCCTGTGGGACAATTTTTTTCTCTTTTGAAGCATGAACGTTTGTTCATTTAAATCCTGCACGTGTTACTTGCAAAGCCAATAGGTCACATTGCTATGTATTATTTCTGAAAAGTGTGTGTCAGACTGCTGTAAAAGGTAGATAATTAAGGTTTATGCTAATTATCTGACAACATTTCTGGAAAATTTTGCTGATTATTTTCTGTGGGTGGTATAAGCAACTTTTCATTGAGCTGTTATTGCTTTTGATTCTAATATTTGTTAAAGTAACTGTTTTCCCATTTCATGGTTTCAGTTGAATAATTTACTCTTTTTATACGAAATGGCTACTCACCCTGACTTTCAGTTTTATCTGACTGACTGGTCCCCAGGCGATGACTCCCTTCCACAACAAGGGGAGGCACAGCACTCTATTGGAGGCTTAGAAGCTCAGGTCCAGGTGTTACAAGCAGAGGTGGCAGTGCTACAATGATGCCTACATGACTCAATTGATCTGCAGAAAGGCATACTGGACCGCTTGATACAGCAGGGGGGTACTGTACCTGTTACGCCGCAGCCAGTTCCTTTAGCCAGCTCAACACCTTACTTGGCTCAGGTTCCATCGACGGCTTCAAGGTCAGTGCCAGTTAGTGTAGCTTATAGCAATGCACCCATGTTTACTCACCCACTTGCTGTAGACATGAATACCACAACAAAGGCACTCACTTCTATGCTTTATCAATCACGGCTTTAACCACCCGTGTTTGCTGCAGATGGCTCCCTGAATCCAGAGGACTGGCTTCAGTCAGTTAATGTTTACATAACCTCTCTGGATCTCACGGATGCCCAAATTATCTTTGAGCTCCCACGTTTCATGTCGAAAGAGCCAAGAAAATGGTTTACCATCCTTAGCACACATGTGACCACTTGGTCTCAGTTCTGTGAGTTTTTGAAAACTGTCTTTCTGCCTTCAGACAATCAAGAACGTATCCTGAGGGGCATACTAGACCGCATGCAAATGCCTGATGAGCCACTGCCGACTTTTGTTGCTCACATGTTGGGGGAGTTTCGTAAGTTAAAGACCTCTCCACCCCAACAAGAGCTAATGCTGGAAAAATACAGAGTTGCCCTTTATGGTACACCCAATGCCAGTCATGGACCTTCCTTTACGGGCTCACTGGCTTCATGCAGTCCTTGGTCCAAGTGTGGGGTGTTCGCCTCAGACACAGGCTAGCAGTGTGCCCTCAAGAGATGTTCACTATTTCAAATGCTCCTTGCCTGGATTCACTTCTCGTACTTGCCCAAACTGTAGTTTAAATGCCAAAGCTGCGTTTGCTCCCAACGGAGCCTCCAAGACTACAAGGAGATGCTGTCAGTAGAGTGCTTGAAGAAGGAAGGATGGATGGCTCTAATCAGCCCATTGGGGATGAAACAGTGGTTTCAGACTTCACCCAGAGGGGAAACTTCAGGGGAGGGAGGACGTTCAGACGAGGCAATCCTCCCTCCAGGAAGTAAATGTGCCTCGCTTACCCGATGCTTCCTTAACTGATCAGTCTACTTTGTGTCATGTGGAGGATGTAGTTTCTACGTCACATTGGAACACTCCGTTCAGACTAAAGGTTAATCTTTCTGGACAAGCTGTTGATGCAACTCTTGACACTGGTGCATCCCTATCTGCAGTGCAATCAGTGGTTGTCCAGAATATTCCTGGGGGGGACACGCAAAAAAAAAAAAAATCAGCTTGCAGATGGAGCATCCTGCTGCCCATTAGGTATAATATGGTTGTCGTTGGGTTTCATGTGTCAGCGTTTCTATCATCACTTTGCTGTTCTTCAGAGTCTTTCTTCTCCTGTCATTCTGGGAATGGATTGTATGTTGAGATCTTCAATCACACTCCATGTACCTTCCAGGACAGTTGACCTTGGGGATGAGACAGAGGGCTTGATGTCTAGCCCTGATTTGTCATACGTGGGAGTCAATTCTTCTGTCCTGTCGGAGAAAATTGAGGAGGCATCTCTAAATAATGAACAGAAAAGCAAACTGACTGAGCTTCTTGAGACTATTTGGGGATTGTTTGACGGTCATTTGGGACACACTTCCCTTACATAGCATGAGATCAATACTGATGATGCAAAACCAGTTCACCTTGCCCCTTGCCGCACTTATCCTGCTAAAAAGCTCATTGAGTCCCAAATCAATGATATGTTAAGGGAGGGAATAATTGAACCTGCTTCTGGTCCTTTTGGCCGCTCTAGTTTTAATCGTCCCAAAACAATCAGGAGAGCCAAGGTTTTGTGTTGATTACCGCGCACTCAATAAGCTCACGGTCAAAGACTCATATCCTCTCCCGAGGATTGACAAATCGCTCGACTTTCTGGCTAGAAGAGCATCAATTTCCACTATTGACTTGACCAGAGGCTACTGGCAAGTGGCGGTAGCAGAGAACTCAAAGCCTATGACTGCGTTCATTTCCCATTGTGGATTATTTCAGTTTCGGGTCCTGCCTTTTGGATTGTGCAACACGCCTGCCACATTCCGAAGGCTGATGAACTCTGTCCTTGCGGGTCTTATAAGTTTTTTATAAGTCTTTATAAGTCGTGTGCTGTCTACTTGGACGATATTGTTTTGTTATCGCCTACTTTTGAGCAGCACCTTATTGACCTGAGAGAAGTTCTTACCAGGCTGGAATCTGCGGGGCTGTCTATTAAGCAGGAAAAGGGCCAGTTCTGCAGGAGCGCGCTCACTTTTCTCGGTTACAAGGTCACTTCAGAAGGTATCCTGCCAAATGAGGGAAAAGTAAGGCCTGTAACTGATTTTAACTCTCCTAATTGCGTAAAACAAGTCATACAATTTCTAGGACTAACCAGTTATTACACACGTTGTATCCATGATTATGTAATGCCATGTCAGCATGAAGACACACACGCAGAGAATTAAAAAACAGACATTATTAATTATTCCTCATCCTCTCACTGCAGAAAGTGAGATGGTCACCTGACCTACGTCACTAACTCCTAAAGGCGCCTCATTGTCTGCATATAAAGCACCATCCCCCTCATCCAGCACAAAATCGCACACTTTTTCATCAGACAGACAAAGGAACGCGATCTACATAGGAGTCCGGACATTCATTTAACTCATGACTATTAAAAGCATCTACACAAGAAACATATGGATATTAATGTTGTACTCTTTCTCTCATATGCTTGTGTGAATGTGAATTATTTAAGAAATGTGGGATGATTTTTATTCGTGCCTTAAACTGTGTAATATGAGTAGTGTGTGTGTGTGCCAAATGCGATGTTTAGTCTCTAAAAGAAGCTGGCATCGTAAGTAATAAGTGGTGTTGATAACCGTTAAACTTTAGCCTCATGTGGGATTACACACATATAAAAGATCTGTAAGAATATCTTTCACGGAATGAATGAAATATCAGATGACGTAAGCATGGCCCCAGAAATCATGGACATGGGCGGGGCTCCGCCCCATACGGACACTCTGATTCGACCAGCCGCCTGTGGGCGGGTCCAAAATCGGACAGTTTAAAAAACGAGGCGCGTCTGCGTTGCGCTCTCTCTCTTGCTCGCTCTCTCTTGCTTCTCCCTCCGATCGCTCTCCCAGACGACCCGGAAGCCAGTCCGCTGGATTCTCGCCTTAACACCGACGGAAACCAACCATCTAAAGAGTCCAAGACTGTGCCAAAGCCGTAACATCGCGGAACCAGCAGCAAACAGCCCCGTGCTCCAACACGGCTTTCCCAGTGACGTCACGCAGCAGTAGCAGTTTTTAAAGATACCACGAGTTCCCAAACAGAGCCACCGGAGAGACACGAACCAACCCACGTGGCATCCGAAGCAGAGGTTCCCAGAGCAACACGTGGAAACTAAACCAAAGCAATAGCCTGCTTAACCAACAGAAAGCAAGTATCTCAAACTAAGTTTTTATGCTGACTGACCTGTAATTGATCTGAATGCAGTAAAGGGGGACATCTCTTTCGTGATCTTATGGCTCCAGTTATGAAATCGGAAAGAGTGCTATTCTTTCAACATTAACCTCAAAACTCCCATATGCATGTGTGTATGTTTGTGTTTTAGGCTATTAGCTAGTTCATGTATGTTAGAATATTAGTATTGTAAATAAAACTTGTTTCATTTTATAAAGAATTGTCTCTGGAATGTGATTTTCAAGTATTTTATCTTTTTGAAGGTTATTGTTTGTTTGTTTGTTTGTTTGTTTTTTTGCAATTTTGAGGTGTTCCGTTTTATTTTGGTTTTAGAAAATAAGTGTGATTGCTCTCCTAACAAATCAGCTCTTTCTTGTTTTTTGTTGCATTTTCTGGGCCTTGTCCTGGATTACATGTCACTTCCGGTCACCTGTGGTGTTTATAGTCAGTTTGTATCTTATCTTTTTCAGCTTGTTAGCCTCCTGTATATACAGTATATACACAGCCCTAGTGTTTCTTTAGTTCTTTGTGAGTTGTTGAATGTAATTGTTGTCTGTTTGCCTGTGGTAATTGGCTTATTTTCTAGTTTTTCCATGAAATGCCTGCACATAGATCCTTGCCTCTGCCTGTTTTCCCGTAGCTTCTCCACAACGTTACAGTTGTTGACTGTCATGTCTCTTTTACTATTGCATCTTTGAGCCTATACTGTTAAAGTACTGTTAAAATCAGATATTCTAATACTTTTCCTCAAGTTGTTTCGGAATTGGTGACTTGTAACTTGTAGTGGAGTAATTTTCAATGTAAAGCATCTGTACTTTTACTCAAGTATGGTTTTCGTGGACTCTTTACACCTCTGATAAACAGTAAATGTAGTCTAATTCTGAGCATTTTAAAATTGTAATTAGCACTACCCAGGTTTATTGGCAACCATATGTTTTTACTGTGTAAAGATTAATTTTCTTTGCGAGGGAAACATTTAATAATCATATCCTTAAAGCTTTTTTCCAAAATTAAGTAACTGGCTTTTATGTTGTGATAGCATTAAAGCCAAATCAAATATTTTTTTCTTGTTTTGTTTTTTCTTTTTCTACCCACATATAGAAATGATAAAAAAAACGTTTCTTCATACTGTTTAAAACTAGTCATGCCACTTTCGTTTATATAGCGCTTTACACAATATTTGTTTCAAAGTACCATCACAATATTAAACATTAACAGATTTAGTGATGCAAATATAAGACAAACTTATATTATTATTTAAAGCAGCTTACTAAAAACCAATAGTCTTCAAGGTTGACTCTGTTCAGTTCAATAACTGTGAAAAGATCATGTATTGTAAAACAATTCAGTGATAAGCAGCTCTACCGAAGACAATAGTCTCATTCAGTTCAATGATGCAAAATTTGTCAATCAAATTAGATTCAGGCTGTCAATAGAATAAAAACATCAGTTAAATTATATATATATATATATATATATATGTATGTATGTATGTAATGGAGGCCAGTGAGTAGATGCTGTGCAGGTCAACCTCACTCCCCTGATCTCAAGGACGCACTAGCGACAGACATTAATGGCCGCTGCCATTTAGCCTCCTCATTAGAGCGTCCGCCTTCCATGCAGAAGAATGTGGGTTCAAGACCCACCTCAGAAAAGCAGAGAGAAAGCCTGTTACATATATGTATATATATGTATATATGCATACAGTATCTCACTGAAGAGAGTACGCCACTCACACTTTTGTAAATATTTTAAAATATCTTTTCGTGTGACTTTTCAACACTGAATAAATGACACTTTGCTGCAATGTAAAGTAGTGAGTGTACAGCTTGTATAACAGTGTGAATTTGCTGTCCCCTCAAAATAAATCAACATACAGCCATTAATGTCTAAACCACTGTCCACAAAAGTGAGTACACCCCTAAGTGAAAATGTCCAAATTGGGCCCTAAGTATCAATATTTTGTGTGGCCACCATTATTTTCCAGCACTGCCTTAACCCGCTTGTGCATGGAGTTCACCAGAGCTTCTCGGGTTGCCACTGGAGTCTTCTTCCACTCCTCCATGACGACATCATGGAGCTGGTGGATGTTAGAGACCTTGCGCTCCTCCACCTTCCATTTGAGGATCCCACAGATGCTAAATAGGGTTGAGATCTGGGGACTTGCTTGGCCAGTCCATCCCCTTTACCCTCAGCTTCTTTAGCAAGGCAGTGGTCGTCTTGAAGG
Source organism: Oxygymnocypris stewartii (assembly GCA_003573665.1). Classification (NCBI taxonomy): domain Eukaryota; kingdom Metazoa; phylum Chordata; class Actinopteri; order Cypriniformes; family Cyprinidae; genus Oxygymnocypris; species Oxygymnocypris stewartii. The sequence continues at coordinate 2,161,462 of QVTF01000001.1, forward strand.
TGTGTTTGGGGTTGTTATCATGTTGGAATACTGCCCTACGGCCCAGTCTCCGAAGGGAGGGGATCATGCTCTGCTTCAGACGTGTTGGCACTCATGGTTCCGTCAATTAACTGTAGCTCCCCAGTGCCGGCAGCATCATGCAGCCCCAGACCATGACACTCCCACCACCATGCTTGACTGTAGGCAAGACACACTTGTCTTTGTACTCCTCACCTGGTTGTCGCCACACATGCTTGATACCATCTGAACCAAATAAGTTTATCTTGGTTTAATCAGACCACAGGACATGGTTCCAGTAATCCATGTCCTTAGTCTGCTTGTCTTCAGCAAACTGTTTGCGGGCTTTCTTGTGCGTCATCTTTCTGTCAAGAGGCTTCCTTCTGGGACGACAGCCATGCAGACCACTTTGTTGCAGTGTGCGGCATATGGTCTGAGCACTGACAGGCTGACCCCCCACCCCTTCAACTTCTGCAGCAATGCTGGCAGCATTTAACATTTAACTCATACATCTATTTCCCAAACAAAACCTCTGGATTTGACGCTGAGAACGTGCACTCAACTTCTTTGGTCGACCATGGCAAAGCCTGTTCTGAGTTGAACCTGTCCTGTTAAACCCCTGTATGGTCTTGACCACCGTGATGCAGCTCAATTTCAGGGTCTTGACAATCTTCTTATAGCCTATACCATCTTTTTGTATGAACTTCCAGTGACCAGTATGAGAGAGTGAGAGTGATAACACCTAATTTAACACACCTGCTCCCCATTCACACCTGAGACCTTGTAACACTAACAAGTCACATGCCACCGGGTAGAGAAAATGGCTAATTGGGCCCAATTTGGATATTTTCACACAGTAAAATCAGCAGTGTAATATTTGCAGTTCAAAGTTATTAATTCCCAAAGAGTTGAATTTAACAATCCACCTTATATGGTGTAATTTCACTTTTACACTGAAAGTGCAGAACAAAAACCCGCCGAATAGTCTGGACTCTGCCCTTCAATGACTGCTGCTTGCAAAGCAATGACGCCATTTTTTTCTTCATGCGACCGAGACGGTAAGTTGGATGTTTTCTCTTTATAAAATTACACTGAAATAACATTGTTTGTTGATAATTTTACTCAAGATACAATTGGTGGTGAGTACATTTAGAAATTACTAACTACGAGTGTTTTTTTCAGGTTTACAGTGTTAAGTTTATGAAGTGCATAACGTTGGCCTACAGAAGAGTGTCAAAGTTTCTAATTTCTCATTTTGCTTACCTGAAAAAAGGTGATTTTACGTGTAAAATATATTTTTGTAATGCTCTTACAATTTATGTTATATAACGTTATACTTTCAGCTTCTTTCATTTTGGTTCGTTGACAGATACTCTTGCTCCCATTCCCGCCAAGGCCTGTTCTTACTAAGTTAGGAGTCTGAAGCAGCCACATTTTGGCGGTTTTCTACTCAGATGAGAGAATTCATCAAATGGTAAATGTATATATTTTTTTGAAAGTCTTGACTGTGGCAGTACAATGCTTTCATGCTTTGAAACAGTAATAGTGGGACTGTTGAACATTAATGCACTAACGGTCTCGATTTTGTGACGCATAAAGTGTCTTGTCACATCTGCTGCAAACGAGCAGTCTTTCTGCAGACGGAGCTGGTGTAACGCGGAACATTTACCAGTCAATTAATTGACGTTATCTAATACAAAACTGTGAAATTAGAATGCGTTTAAAAACTTGTTCGCCTTAGGCTTAAGTGTGAATTGTATAATCTGCACAATGCTTGTTCTGAGCTCTGAATATCATGTATGTTATGTCATCATATCTGCGTTAAGACAATCGTGTTATCATCAAGTCTTTCATATGACAATTACATTTATGCAATCATCGTGAAAGTGAGTTAAAGGTACGTTAAACTGTAAATCCGTCAATCTTTCAATTTTCTTCAGTGCCCACTGGCAGAGCATGCAGGTATTTAGCTTGAAACCAGTAATTTTTTTATTTCTATGGCATGTTATTTTGGGTTAAATAATGTACTAAATATTTCCAGATATACAAAGTTAAGTTTTAATGGAGTAAGATATGTCTAAATCTATCTGTATTTTCTCTTCACATTATACATAATAAATTATTAGTCAGATCAATTCTAAATGTAATTTCTTCTAATGTAGTACACTATGTTAATTTTAAGATGCCTTATTACTTATGTTATTCATTAAAAATATATTAATGTGTTTAATCAGATTAAATAAATACTTAATTTTTTTCAGGTTTTGTGTTTATTCACTTTAAAAATAATTTAATTGACCCTAGAATGAAGTATGTAAATAAGTTTATGATTTGACACCAGTATTATAAGAAGCTCTTAGCATACTCAAAATTAGGGGTAATCACATTTATATTACCATATTTACAGTCCTAATGTAAAATAAACAGTGGTGGTCAGTAACGAAGTAAAACTTCTTCGTTACTGTACTTAAGTACATTTTTCAAGTATCTGTAATTTACTGGAGTAGTTTTATTTTGAGTAACTTTTACTTTTACTTCACTACATTCCAAAGCATATGATCGTACTTTTTACTTCACTACATTTCATAAAACATATCGTTACTCCTTATAATACATCACGTGCTCCGAGACGCAGAATTGGTGTCTGATTCATGAACAAACTGATTCTTTTCAATGAACCTGTTAAATCGGTTCGCAAATCGCAACAAACGATTCATTCACGAATTGCAATGATCCGATTGCAGCTGTTCTCGAGTCGAAAACTCACTGATTCAAATGATCCGTTAAGAGCGAGTCTTCTTCAGTGAACTGAACTCACAAGTAAAGAACCGGGAGATCTTGTGAGCGCGCGCTACTGATGCTGTGAAAAGTAAGTTACTAACGTCGAATTTTAGGATTAATTATTGTAACTGAAAATAATATTTAGGTCAAAACTGTCAGTTTTTTGTGAACTAAATCTGCTGTAAAGGGTGATCTATTTAAGCCCACTGAAATGCTTGAATGCAGACAGATCAACATCAGTGTCTCTAACGTTATGTTTTAGGTCAAAAAACAAAACATTAAAATAACACAGATTAAATAAAATAACTCATGCACGTTCATATTCCCTGCTGCTGTAACGTTAGCAGTTTTATTAAAATGCTATGCATTTAGACCTATGTGACGTCTGTTTTTATATTGTTTATCAACAGTATACATTTTTATATTGTTTAGATCAACTAGCCGAGTAGACAGATATGAATGTTTATTCATAACCATACTGAAAATAAGTAAATATTGTTAGCTGATGCTAACAAGCTTGCTGGTGCTAAGTTGAGGAAATTTTTAGATATAAAGTCCAAATATCTTTATTCAGCCACCTAGATAGATTCCATCTGAGGGAAAAAGAAAGGATGTGAAGTTCAGAACATAGTAACTACAGTAATTATCAGAGTGGGAAGTGATGCCCTCTGGGGGCATTTGGCCAGGGGTGTTTTTACACCACAGGCAAAGTTTGAGAAGAAAAATAAATCATTATGAAAATATAATTAGATTTTCCTTAAAATGTTCTTCCTAATTTCAGGCCTCATTCTCATGTCATATATAACTGACGTTCTGCAAAACAACAAGTTCTAAAACACTTTTTTCTTACTGGTGAAAATTAGATGGTGAAATCTGTTTTCTATCAGGTACATGGCAGTGTAAGCTTCACAGTGAACATTACTACATCACTCTCATCAACATAGTCCATATCAACAAAATATATATATTGACTCTATATAGTGGATATTTTGGGAAAAACCCAGGTATTTTGGGCAGTAGGATTATAAAAATATGTGTTAATATAAAATTAAATAAAGTAGTCTATATAAAATTGCAAAATAAATCTGTCTATCAGTACTTTTTTACTTAAGTACATAAAAAATTGAGTACTTTTGTACTTTCACTCGAGTAAAATTGAAAAAGCAGTACTTTTACTTTTGCTGGAGTAATATTTTATTATACGTATCTGTACTTTTACTCAAGTACTTGAGCTGAGTACTTTGTCCACCACTGAAACTAAATTACTGCAACAAGTGTGTTTTTTTATCCTTTTTTTCAATAGAATTGGTCCAGACTTCTGCAGTGTCAAGTGAAGGAATCTCCTCTCATAAGATTGCAAACTGATGACACTGAGTCTGATGACACTGAGTGTGAGTGACGGAAGCCCTTCAAGAAAGAACCAGAATGCTGAAGATGAAGCCAGAATTGTGAGTCTGTGTTATTTATGTTATTCTATGTACAGTACAAATTTAAAACACAAAAACATTTATATGAAAAAATAAAGTTTAACTGGGCAGCCACACAATATCTGCTTATGTTTACACCTGGAATTTACTAATTATTAATTTAAGATATCAAAATGCAAAAAGATAAATGGTTAGTTGACCCAAAAATGAAAGATTGTCATTTATCACTCTCTGTCATTCCAAACCTGCAAGACTTTCATTCATTTTCAAAACACAAATGAAGAAATTTTAATTGAAACCTGAGATATTTCTGTCCTTCCATCGGCAGTCTACACAACTACCCCTTTTGATGCTTCAAAACGTTCTTAAAGAGACTATACAACTAATCCAAATGAATCAAGTGGTTTAGTCAAAATTTTCTGAAGATACTCGATCGCTTTATACAATGAACAGACTGATTTTTTTGTTACTTTTAAATATTGATCCGAGAACATAAACAGAAAAACAGAACATTTTGACTAGACCACATGATACATATGGATTAGTTCTCTTTATGGATCAGATCTCTATGTGAGGTTTTTGAAGTATGAAAGTGGTAGTTGCATGGACTGTCATTCAAGGCACAGAAATTGTATATTCTATTAAAATATATTAAATTGTGTTTCAAAGATAACGAAAGTCTTGGCTGAGTAAACAATGGAATCGTCTCAGGTTACGTATGTAACCATAGTTTCCTGAGAATAGGGAACGAGACACTGCGTCCTCTAGAGGGCGCTATGGGAACGCCTTCAGCGTGACCGGTCTCTGAAGCATGAATAAAAACACACAATGCACTTGACATTGGCAGGTGGAAGCCTATGACGTAAGCAAATGAGCGTCCGCGGGCATAAAAGGGTGCCTGTGGAACACGTCATCCTCTTTTTTCAAAGGGGATGGCGACAGGAATGCCCGAAGCATGGCCAAGAGACGCAGTGTCTCGTTCCCTATTCTCAGGGAACTATGGTTACATATGTAACCTGAAACGTTCCCTTCCGAAGGGAACTTCTACACTGCATCCTCTAGAGGGCGCTATGGGAACACTATGCCACACTTTCCCGCCATGCTGAGGGAAAGAGTGTCCAAAAGCTGGATTCCTAAGTCACAGATTCAAGGAACACCATCCCTGCCCAGCAGAACTAGGGTCAAAAACCCCTCTTCAGGCAAGCTCAAAGCTCGCCATCATAGACTAGCTCACCAGAGTATGGCTCTCGGAGTGGATGTCTCAGAAAGCGACTCTCTAGATTGAGAGGAGACTTCTACACTCGACGCTATGAACAGCTAGTGAGGCTCAGGAAGAGCATGCAAATAGTACTGCCTAAGCGGAGCTCTGGAGAGTGGAGGCTTAGGCAGAATGACTCTCTAAAACGAGAGAAAACCTAGCAACACTCGATCCAGGTAGGGGAACTCTTAAGAGTGGAGGTCTCAGCATGACGACTCTAATTGAGAGGAGACCTGGCTACACTCCAAGCCAGAGGCAGTTAGTGAAGCTCAAGAAAGAGCCTGTGCATAGTGCTGCCTAAGCGGAGCTCTAGAGAGTGGAGGCTTCAGCAGAATGACTCTCTAAACGAGAGGAAGCCTAGCATCAACCCTAGTTGGGGGGCTCTTAGGAGTGGAGGTCTCAGCATACCGACCCTCTAAAGCGAGAGGAGACCAGACTACACTCAGCGCTAAAGACAGCTAGCGAGGCTCACAATAGAGACTACATATTAATGGTGCTGCCTAAGCGGAGCTCTGGAGAGCAGAGGCTTCAGTAGAATGACTCTCTTAAATGAGAGGAAGCCTAACACAAGATCCAGGTAGGGTAACTCTTTAAGAGTGGAGGTCTCCGCATAACGACTCTCTAATTGAGAGGAGACCTGGCTACACTCAACGCTGGAGGCAGTTAGTGATGCTCAAAAAGAGCCTACACTCTCCTATTACTGCCAGAGACGGAACTCAGAAGAGTGGAGGCCTCAGCAGGATGACTCTCTTAAACGAGAGAAAGCCTAACACTCGATTCAGGTGCAGGAGCTCTTAAGAGTGGAGGTCTCAGCATAACGACTCTCTAAAGTGAGAGGAGACCTGACTACACTCAGTGCTAGAGAAAGCTAGCAAGGCTCACAATAGAGCCTATACACCAATAGTGCGGTCTAAGCGGAACTCTGGAGAGCGGAGACTTCAGCAAAAGGACTCTCTTAAATGAGAGGAAGCCTAACAACACTCGATCCAGGTTAAAAAATACACCTTTTTTTTTTTTTTTTCGCTCGCAAGCACCCCTAGGGGGCATCGACGCATATCCGCACTCGTGCCTCCCTTCGATGTCAGCATAATTAGCATGCTTATACCGATGGATGCGGGCTAAATATGGTTTATCCCATGCCTACATGATCTCACTATGAAGATCTGTAAGGAATGTGAGATTCACGGGAGCTGGGAGGTTATGCCAGAGAGAGATTGCTCATCAAGTCTACTGTGAGCCACTCCCCCTTTTTGTGCCTCCACTGTAGGTCTACCTAGCAGAAGCGCATGCTTCATAACCTCCAGCAGCTCTACATACGCGGGGCAGACAAGCTGAGAAGGCTCAGAAATATCCTCTCCGCCTTCATTAGCCCACCATGAGCCAGCAGAGCACTTCCTGCTGGATCAGTAGATGTAATAGACAATACATCTCCCTCCAGCAGTTTACTCTCGTCAGCTGCTGACGAGCGCGAGATATTAATTCCTCCCACAGACTCGTCAGCGAGCTCCATCTGCGATCCCCACGATCTCAGTCTCATCGCTGCCTCAGCAGCGGCTGGACCCAAGCCGCGGGGGGCAGATGATTGCCCCAGTTCTCTCGAGAAAAGGGACATATGAGAGCGGAGCTTTCCCAGAGAGAAAAGCTCACAATGCGCGCACTCCATTCCCTCGAGAACAGAGCGCGCGTGCTCTTCGCCCAAACACATAACGCCCAAATCGTGTGTGTCATCTGGTGTCAGAAAACGCTGACACGGATCGACACACCTCCTACAGCGTTTCTCAACAGACATAATTACTCACACTTCAGAAACAAAGTCCCCTGATGACAAAAAGAGGATGACTTGTTCCACAGGCGCCCTTTTATGCCCGCGGACGCTCATTTTCTTACGTCATAGGCTTCCACCTGCCAATGTCAAGTGCATCGTGTGTTTTTATTTATGCTTCAGAGACCGGTCACGCGGGCCAGGCAGCCTCCGCCCTGCACGCCATGGCTATCCTGCAGGTTCACTAAGCCAAGGCGCTCAAACAGGTGCACGAGGGTAGTACCGACCCGGGGTTGATGCAGGAGCTGCGCACGGCGACTGACTTCGCTCTACGAGCGACGAAAGTCACGGCGTGGTCCCTCGGAAAGGCGATGTCCACCATGGTGGTCCAGGAGCGCCATCTCTGGCTCAACCTGGTAGAGATGAAGGACGTTAACAAGGCACGCTTTCTCGACGCCCCCATCTCCCAGGCAGGGCTGTTTGGCGACACCGTCGAGGGCTTTGCCCAGCAGTTCTCGGCGGTACAGCAGCAGACCGAGGCGATCCAGCACACCTGCCCCGGCATGATGCACCATCCACCGCTGCCGCCGGGGCCAGGCCTCAGTCTGCCCGTCGCCGTGGGCGCCCTCCGGTGTCCTCCTGCGTCCTCCAGAGCTGCTCCGCCCCAGGCCGAATCGACACATAGGCCGGTGCGTCGAGCCTCTCGCAGGAGAGTGGCGCCCCCCGCGTCCCAGCCAGGCCCCAGGTCGTCCAGGAAGTCGACGAAGCGGCCCTGACGCGGGCAACCCGGAGATGTTGGAATTTGCTTTTTCTCAGGAGATGGCGAGAACAGCGCCGCTCCTTCCCCTGGTGGAGGGCCGGGAGGAGAATCTTCCATTTCTGTTCCGCCGCTGGTCCAAGGGCCAGGTCGTCCGGGTTCTCAGGTCCATGGGACGACAGTGTGCGACGCCCTGCTTCCTCACTCTCGCCCACGACCCATTTTGCCAGTAGCCAAGAGAGTACGGTTCGGGGACGACATTCCTCCCCACGCACCTCTGGCCAGTCCCGTTTGGGACCCAGGGAGTTCGGTGAGGATGCCTCAGAACGCACCGCCTTCTGTACCATCCACCCCTACTCCCTTTCGCTGCACCACCACAGGTATGTCGATTGTGCCGTTGGAGCCGCTTGCACAGCGTCTGGAGGCGTGGCTCACGCTGCCCAGCCTGTCTCACTGGCTCACGCGCACAATTCGACTCGGCTACGCGATTCAGTTCGCCAGGCGACCTCCCAAGTTCAACGGCGTTCTCGAGACGTCGGTGGCAGTCCGGAACGCCCCTGTCTTGCACAAGGAGATTGCTGTCCTCCTGGCAAAGGACGCAATCGAGCCGGTCCCTTCAGCCGAGAGGAGGCAGGGGTTTTACAGCCCTTACTTCATCATACCCAAGAAACGTGGTGGCTTTCGACCAATCCTGGATCTGCGAGTTTTGAACTGGGCTTTACACAAGCTCCCGTTCAAGATGCGGACGCGCAGGCGCATTATCAAATGCATCCAGCCCCAGGATTGGTTTGCAGCGATCGACCTGAAGGATGCTTACTTTCATGTTTCGATCCTTCTGTGACACAGACCGTTCCTACGGTTTGCGTTCGAAGGTCGGACATGGCAGTACAGGGTCCTCCGCTTCGGGCTCTCCCTGTCTCCCCGTGTGTTCACGAAGGTCGTAGAAGGCGCCCTTACCCCGTTACGGGAGGTGGGTGTCAGGATCCTCAACTACCTCGACGATTGGCTTATCCTAGCCCAATCCAGAGAGCAGTTGGGCGATCCTAGGGACTTGGTGCTCCGGCAACTCAGCCAGTTGGGGCTTCGGGTCAACTGGGAAAAGAGCAAGCTCTCCCCTGTGCAGAGAATCTCTTTTCTCGGTGTGGAGTTAGACTCGGTGAGTATGACGGCACGCCTCACGGAGGAACGTGTCCAAGCAGTGCTGAACTGCCTGAGTTCCTACAGAGGCAGGAATGTGGTACCACTGAAACAGTTTCAGAGGCTCCTGGGGCATATGGCATCCGCAGCTGCAGTCAAGCTGCCCGGATTGCTTTATATGAGACCACTTCAGCACTGGCTACACTCCCGGGTCCCGAGGTGGGCATGGCGCCGCGGTACACTGCAAGTGGGTATCACCCAGCAGTGTCGCTGCTCCCTCAGCCCCTGGATGGACCTTGCCTTTCTACGGGCTGCAGCGCCCCTAGAACAAGTGTCCCGGCATACTGTTGTCCCAACAGATGCCTCCAGCACGGGCTGGGGCGCTACATGCAACGGGCAGGCAGCCTCGGGGCTCTGGACAGGGCCCCGACTGCTTTGGCACATCAACTGCCTAGAGCTGTGGGCAGTGCATTAGCCTTGCGACAGTTCCGGCCACTGCTGTTGGGCAAGCACGTGCTAGTCCGCACGGACAACACTGCGGCGGTCTCGTATATCAACCGGCTGGGGGGTATACGATCACACCGCATGTCACATCTCGCCCGCCATCTCCTCCTCTGGAGTCACACGCAGTTCAAGTCACTGCGTGCTGTTCACATCCCGGGGCAGCTCAATCGTGCGGCCGACGCGCTCTCACGACAGCTCACATTTCCCGGAGAGTGGCGACTCCATCCCGAGACGATCCGGCTGATCTGGAGTCGATTCGGGGAAGCTCAGGTAGACCTGTTTGCCTCCCCCGAGTCCTCCCACTGCCAGCTGTACTTCTCGCTGACCGAGGGCCCCCTCGGCACAGACGCACTGGCATACAGCTGGCCTCGGGCCTTATGCAAGTATGCGTTTCCCCCAGTGAGCCTACTCGCACAGACACTGTGCAAGCTCAGGGAGGACGAGGAGCAGGTCCTGCTGGTTGCGCCACATTGGCCCACCCGGACCTGGTTTCCCGAACTCATTTCCCTCGCGACAGCACCTCCCTGGCGCATTACTCTGAGGAAGGACCTCCTTTCTCAGGGGCTCGGCACCATATGGCACCCGCGTCCAGATCTATGGAACCTCCATGTGTGGATCCTGGACGGGACGCGGCAGACTTGAGTGGTCTACCACCGGCGGTGGTAGAGACCATCATTCAGGCTAGAGCTCCTTCAACAAGGCAAACCTACGCACTGAAATGGAGTCTGTCCGCGACCTGGTGTTCTTCTCGCCGAGAAGACCCCGAAGATGCACGATTGGAGTAGTACTTTCTTTCCTGCAAGAAAGGTCGGAGCGTAGGCTGTCACCCTCCACCTTGAAAGTGTATGTAGCCGCTATTGCGGCTCATCACGATGCAGTGGACGGCCGGTCCCTGGGAAAGCATGATCTCATCGTGAGGTTCCTGAAGGGGGCCAGGAGGATGAATCCCTCCAGGCCTCCCCTTGTGCCCTCTTGAGACCTCTCTATCGTCCTGGCTGGACTTCAGAGGGGCCCCTTTGAGCCGCTGGACTCAGTCGAGCTGAAGTTCCTGTCTCTTAAGACAGCGCTCCTGACCGCACTCACTTCCATCAAACGGGTCGGGGACCTCCAGGCGTTTTCGGTAAGCGAAGAGTGCCTTGTGTTCGGGCCGGTCTACTCTCACGTTGTCTTGAGACCCCGGCCTGGATACGTGCCCAAGGTTCCCACCACGCCCTTCCGCGATCAGGTGGTGAACCTGCAAGCACTGCCCTCGGAGGAGGCAGATCCAGCCTTAGCGTTGCTGTGTCCAGTAAGAGCATTGCGCATATGCGTGGACCGCACCCGGAGCGTCAGAAGCTCCGAGCAGCTCTGAGCTCCGAGCAGCTTTGTCTGCCACGGAGGGCAGCAGAAAGGGAAGGCTGTCTCCAAACAGAGGTTGGCCCACTGGTTAGTGGAGACCGTCGCCTTGGCGTACCAGTCGCAAGGCGAGCCGTGCCCCCTGGGTGTGAGGGCTCACTCCACCAGGAGTGTTGCCTCCTCTCATGCGTTGGCGCACAGCGCCTCTTTGGCAGACATCTGCAGAGCTGCGGGCTGGGCGACACCGAACACCTTCGCAAGATTCTACAATCTCCGCGTTGAGCCAGTTTCTTCCCGTGTGTTGGGTAAGTAATGGGCGGGAAGAACTGGCCGGTGTCACGCTTGCTGCGCCATTCCCCCTCACCCGGGGATACGAGTGCCCTTTTCTCCCCCAGTTCAGTTCCCCGGACGGTGAACCCTGGTGGAATTCTCCAAGCACCCCCGGCAGTCAGACTGGGCGGAGCAGTCTTACGCCAGGCCCAGTACTGGTGTTAGCTCGCCCGGGTCTCCGGTCAGCCCCTGTACTGGGCTAGGTGTCCATATGGCCTGATTCCCCTTTGGGTAATCCCATATGTGTATTCTTCCACGGTAAGGTTTCCCTCACGGTAAACCCGTGTCTTCCCTGTGACAGAGCTTCTGTCAGGTTCTGCTGGCAGCCCCCCTCCCTACTCCTAGGTAGGATCTGCCCCAGAGTCCAGTCGTATGTAGTACTGCCCCAAGCCTGGGCCAGTCCATATCAGTGTCTCCACATGTTACCTCCCTTCGGGCAGGATGTGGCCTCCGTAGCGCCCTTCTCTGGAAGGCTCGCTTCCCTGCCGTTACGACAAGCTGTAACAACAAATAGGAAAGACCTGAAGCTGTCTTTCACTGAAGGTCGAAATCCCTTCCGATTCCGTGGGGAAAGGAACAGCGGCTTGGCTATCTCCAGCAGCAATGTACTTAGTGGTCCTGGTGGGCACCAAGATTAGCGAATTTGCGCTGGAGCGGTAGGAAGGTTGCAACCTCTTGCATGGCATTTGTCTGTCACGCACTCGCTTGTCAACATCTGCATGCCACAAGGTTGTGACGGGGTTCAGCTTGTGGCGCTTTCCATAGAACTCCTATGTCGTCACGACATAACTCGTAGTGACCGACAGATAGGGAACGTCTAGGTTACGTACGTAACCCCCGTTCCCTGATGGAGGGAACGGAGACGTTATGTCCCCATGCCACAATCTTGAACCATCGCTGGTTGCCAGGGACTTGTCTCGGCTCCTCAGCGTAAAACCTAATGAGCGGATGCACCTGTCACCCTTTTATACCCGTATGCACGGGGAGTGGCTCAGGTATGCAAAATCCACTATCCAATTTCATTGCCGTTTTCTCTTAGTCAGAGATGTTTGGGTCTTCCAGGTAAATCCCTATGTCGTCACGACATAACGTCTCCGTTCCCTCCCTCAGGGAACGGGGGTAACGTACATAACCTAGACGTTCCCTATCTGTCGGTCACTACGAGTTATGTCGTCACGACATAGGGGTTCTATGGAAAGCGCCACAAGCTGAACGTTCATTTTTGAACTAGCCCTGTAATGAAAGAATGTGGCCAAATGCATCTAGTATTGGTTCACTTGTGCATCACCCAAGATGCATGCTAATGCCAGGTGTGAACAGAGCAAGTGTGTGGCTACACAAACAACTTAGCAGAATGTTCCTCAGAGATATTGTTGTCATCATTTGTATTTCTTCATTTTGTCTTATTTTTCAAGAAGCCAAGTTCCTGGCTTCTACCAAGACATTCAAGGACCCAATTGACCTTGGAATCAGCTGTAAATGAGGATGAAACCATTGTTTAAGGTTAGACTATATTTTAGAATAAGATTGTCTATGTTCATGCATTATCTACATTCTGTGTTCATGCATTTTTTGCTGAAGTTGTCATATTTGTTATTTAGAATGGGACTACTGCATTTGGTTCCACCATCACCACAAGGCTGCAAGGGACCTGGAAAATGTCCCTTGCAAATGAAGAATACCTTGATTGCATAGAAGATACCACACAGCCATACCTGCTTGCTTATGGGACAGCGAGGAACATCATTTATGGATGCTACACAACTGTTGACAAGTACCTTGCTGCAATCTTCCTGACAATCTACCTGTCATATCTGTTAATGTCTAGGTAAATTTGATGATTGTATGTGTTTTATTAACTATGGTATGTTTCTGTGCGACACTTGAATGTGAATGTGACTGACTAATTAACCTCTACTACACATCTGGTATATGCTTTAAAGTTGCCACTTTGACCATTTGTTAAATAAACATTGGCATCTATACATCTGTCTGAAGTATCTTGGTTTTATGTTTGATCTTGTACATTAACACCATACAATAGCATTTTTATTTTTGCACTGAAAATAATACTTCATTAATAACACTTAAATGATTAAAACAACACTAGGGTTGTTAAATACCCCATAGTGTAAAATTTTAACAACAATTGCAAGTGTAACACTTTGCACTCGGAGTGTAATTTTTCTACACTGTAAGGTGCTATATTAACACACAAAATCAACACTGCGAACAGTGTACTTTTAACACCAGATAGATTGGGACCATATATATGATCTCTAGTAGTGTTAAAATGAACACTTTAAGTGTTAAATTGACACTGCATTTTATACTGTGCACTGTGGCCAGCGGTTTAGACATTAATGGCTGTGTGTTGAGTTATTTTGAGGGGACAGCATATTCACACTGTTATACAAGCTGTACACTCACTACTTTACATTGCAGCAAAGTGTCATTTATTCAGTGTTGAAAAGTCACATGAAAAGATATTTTAAAATATTTACAAAAGTGTGAGTGGCGTACTCTCTTCAGTGAGATACTGTATGCATATATACATATATATATATATACATATATGTAACAGGCTTTCTCTCTGCTTTTCTGAGGTGGGTCTTGAACCCACATTCTTCTGCATGGAAGGCGGACGCTCTAATGAGGAGGCTAAATGGCAGCGGCCATTAATGTCTGTCGCTAGTGCGTCCTTGAGATCAGGGGAGTGAGGTTGACCTGCACAGCATCTACTCACTGGCCTCCATTACATACATACATACATACATACATATATATATATATATGTATATATAATTGAACTGATGTTTTTATTCTATTGACAGCCTGAATCTAATTTGATTGACAAATTTTGCATCATTGAACTGAATGAGACTATTGTCTTCGGTAGAGCTGCTTATCACTGAATTGTTTTACAATACATGATCTTTTCACAGTTATTGAACTGAACAGAGTCAACCTTGAAGACTATTGGTTTTTAGTAAGCTGCTTTAAATAATAATATAAGTTTGTCTTATATTTCCATCACTAAATCTGTTAATGTTTAATATTGTGATGGTACTTTGAAACAAATATTGTGTAAAGCGCTATATAAACGAAAGTGGCATGACTAGTTTTAAACAGTATGAAGAAACGTTTTTTTTATCATTTCTATATGTGGGTAGAAAAAGAAAAAACAAAACAAGAAAAAAATATTTGATTTGGCTTTAATGCTATCACAACATAAAAGCCAGTTACTTAATTTTGGAAAAAAGCTTTAAGGATATGATTATTAAATGTTTCCCTCGCAAAGAAAATTAATCTTTACACAGTAAAAACATATGGTTGCCAATAAACCTGGGTAGTGCTAATTACAATTTACAATAATTTAACTGATGTTTTTATTCTATTGACAGCCTGAATCTAATTTGATTGACAAATTTTGCCAATAGGGGTGTACTCTGCCACTAGGGGTGTACTCACTTTTGTGGACAGTGGTTTAGACATTAATGGCTGTGTGTTGATTTATTTTGAGGGGACAGCAAATTTACACTGTTATACAAGCTTTACACTCACTACTTTACATTGTAGCAAAGTGTAATTTATTCAGTGTTGTCACATGAAAATATGTAACACAATATTTAAAAAATGTGAGGGGTGTGCTCACTTCAGTAAGATACTGTATAGTAGGTATGTTTAGTGTGTTTTGTAGTCAATTGTATGTACAGTAGCATTGGCATCTAGCTAAATTTATCCTTCAGTACTCCATGTTATAAATTAATTAAATTAAATGAACACTAAGAAACTGATGCCAAAATCTTTATTTCAAGGTGATTTATACCTTTAATGCTTTGCATCTGCACTTTATGCTGTGAACTCTTTGAATTGGCTTGTGCCTGCACGGATAGTGGTCTTGAATATATTCTGATGTTTGCCTCTGACGGAAATATGGAGGCACTTGGGTTATATTGTTGATTTATAATTGTTACTCTTTAACCTCTATAAAAGGATCGACACATTACTCAGCAGGAAATGCACAAAATGTTCACAGAAGGTATTGCTTTTTACAGAGAAAGACTGTTTCACACTGAAAGCAATTTAAAAATAAAATGAAAGTTCCATGCTATCTGTTACCATCAAGCTATAATTACCTACAATAGGAACTGTGTATTTTCACTACATTTTTAAGGCACTTCTGATTCTTGAAAGGCCAGGAACCCATCATAGGAGACTAGGATATTTGCACTTACTGACTGGAGTGATTTAAATAATTTCATGTGCAAATGGATATGGAAGGGCAGAGGGCATCAGCTGGATGCATTCATGTCATATCCCACCCATCATCATTTAAAAATAATATCATAACAGCAAAGACTGGAAAAAATATTAGCAGAAAAGCTAGGATTTATGGATTTATGCATGCATGGATAGAGGAAAATGTTCTATATTCTAGATCTATGTATGCTTATATTCTCAACAACACTGGGAAGATTCAGGTCAACTCAGTTCACATTTATTTGTAGTGCTTTTAAGGATACATATCGTTTCAAAGCAGCTTCATCAAAAATGAAAGTTTCTACCTTACAATTCAGAGTGATCTGTTATCAGAGGAGTCAAAATAATGTCAATAAGGCAATAATGCACAGTTGTAAGACAATGACAATGATGCAGTTGGTTAAAGTTCACATATAAGAAATAATCAACAAAATATTTCCAAAGAGGAATAAAAATGAGGGCCGTATGCAATTTTCTTATTTTTTTCATATCATTTTTCATTTTTCTAGACTCAGTTTTAATGGTTAAATTATTTTATTTTTTGTTAATCTAAAAGTATGTCTAATTAATTTACATCATAAAACTGACACAATTTGAACAGCATTTTATTACAAGTTTATTAAAAGGGCCCTTTGATATGTTTTTTTTTCCTCTAAATTATTTATTTATTTATTTATTTATTTACAAATGCTGTGTTTTTCATAATTTTTTTCTGGATTCTATTGTAATGGTTTCATTAAATTGTAATAATCAAAAGCATATCTAATTAATTTATGTTATATATATATGCTTTTTTTCAGAAATACTGTGTTGGATATTAACATTTTCTGCTAAATCATTTCTGGTATTTTTTTTATATGATACAGTTTCTTATATGATATGACAAAAAAAATTCTCAAAAGAAATTGTAAAATGCTCATGAAGTGATTATCAGAGCAGTTCTAGCGATTGTTCATGTATGAGGCGGCAGAGACTGAAAACACCACCAGCTCCACACGCTTCAGTACGTGTGTCAACGAAATTCACACAGATGCACTCAAAACATACAGGATTCATATTTAAATAGTATTTTGCGGCTTAATATTCGTAAACAATAGTCCATATCATATTTTTATTTAACTGTACTGACCTACTTTTTTATCAAAAAATGTGGCATATTCCACGATTCATTCATATATTTCAAATCTAGAATGTGGACACACAAAGGTTTCATAAGACAAAAAAGGTTATTATAAAACATGGCAGACCATGTGCAAGGCTCCCTGGAGGCCACTCCATTCACACTGCCCTTGTGCTGACCCCAGCTGCTCTCATTAATTGAGATATTATTATAGAGACGGTGGATGAAGTCATGACTGACTAAGATGACGTTTGTGATTATTTAGATATGTTGAACTTAAATTGAGAAAATTGGTGAGAGATGTATGATAAATAACCAGATTTAGTTAATAGCAGACTCCTGCGGTAGTATATAACACTTATAGTATATAACACAACATTTTGATATCTTCCTATAAACCAGTGTCATCATTTTAAGCACTGAACTTTGTGAGGACAGTCTTTATCGCTCATAGAAAGCACGCTAAATAGTTATCTCTGTCATAATGTCTATAAGAAGCGGATTAACTGCCTGTGTCATCTCAAATGTCCTTATTTTTCAGTCAGCGTGTCTCTTTGTATCTTTATGCTTCACTACTTATTCAAAGACAACATATTCACCTCTTCAGTTGGTAGAGTGTCATGAATAAAACTGGAGAGGTATCTGCCTCAGAGGTCATGTATTGATTGAATTTTGAGAGATTAATTAAAAGCCATTATGCGGCAATATCTGCCCATGGGTATTACCGCCCTAAGCATATGGTGCTTAATTATCTTTAGAACGATTGAATAACATTGTTCCTCTTCACTAAATGTTTACTCTCAGTATGATCACACAGTCTGTCTCAGAGAAAACTTCACATTCATTATGTGCTATACCTGTCAAGTCCATCATTAGCACACCTTGTCTTTCTGTTTCCAAAAAACGTCCAACATTGAAAGTAAGGAGTGTTTATTTGAATTAGGCTATATAGTGCAAGGTGTATGTACCTTAAATGTGAAAGACTGCACATAGGGAACAAATTCTTGTCTTGAGCCATGAAACCATGTCAAAAAAAAACAATTTTTTAACAATATGTCATGTGTGAAGAGTCCATCAAACCTGTTTTAAAATCAGCAGATATACACATAAATCTAAGACACAATAATTATTTTTAACAGACAACTCTAATTTTACAGGCTAAAAAAAGAGGGAAGTCGAGGCAATGTCCTTCCAGGATAAGTGACTCTCTGTTTTTTTTTTTTTTTTTTGGGCTTATAATGATGGATTTTAGCCTGTCAGATACTCTATTTATAATAACAGAGTAACAGAATAACATAATTCCATTTTCTTATTCAAAAGCCTGTTTTCTTCGCTTGAAGCCTGTCAATATTGTCACTAAAAGAGGACATGAAAAGCTTTTGTTCAAAGCAAACTGGCTATGCACAAAGATTACACATTGTTTGAGGTAAGCACGATTTTTTTATGTTTTTAAAAGGAAGTCTTGTATGCTCACCGAGGCTGTATTTATTTGATCAAAAAAACATTTTAAACTTTTTATCATAGCCTATATTAAAAAAGTAACTTAATTTTGTGAAAGCAAAGCAGAATTTTCAGCAGTCATTACTCCAAACTTCAGTGTCACAGGACCATTCAGACATAATTCTAATATGCTGATTTACTGCCTAAAGGAACATGTTTTTTTATCATCTTTTTTAAAAACAGCTTTTATTTAAAAAAAAATATATATATATATATAATATTTTTTGTAACATTATAAATGCCTTTACTTTGACTTTTGGACAATGTAATGAATCACAGCTGAATAAAAGTATTAATACTTTATTTACAAATGCTTAATTATTTAATTATATAGACAGACAGACAGACAGGACAGAAGATAGATAGATAGATAGATAAATTGATAGAGAGAGAGAGAGAGAGAGAGAGAGAGGCAGGCAGGCAGACAGACAGACAGACAGACAGTTCCCACCCCACTACTGCACTAACCACCATCCCTATTTCATACTGACTCTGTTATTGGCTCTTCCATCTACCATTATATAATCATATACAGCACACCATTCATTTCTATCTGCTTCACCCTCCTCATGGTTATCATTAACAGTCCAGGTATAAATGTGTCTCTTTGTTTCTTGCAGGGTCATGGCTGATGCTCCCCGCCCACAAAGAATTAAGTAGGCTACTTGATGCAATGATGCCTAAAAAAATTAAATAAAATGAAGCCTATTAGTACTTAGAGATGGAAATTTGGTTGGAGGAGAGAGGCAATTTCACAGGAAGGTAAATGTATCCAGGCTCACACTTCAGCCGTACACATCAGAGCCACCATCAGCGATTTTTCATGCAATTGTTAGAGCACTGAGTGAAAAGTTACACAAAGGTTACTCTATCAACTATTACAGCAGCACGGCAAGAAAATGAAGCACACCATGAAAGAGTCTGAAAGAGAGCTAGTGATTATTATAATCATTATGAAGATAATGAACTATAGAAAGATGACAGGCCTGAATTCTAGCTTCATTTATATATTCCGTGAAGGCTTTATCAGATGATGATTTTTAAAGATGCAAGTTGGGGGCTGCTCTTTACCCTGTGTAGTTTGCACAAATCCCACAATGCATTTTCAGCTGTTTTAATAGTTTTTTTTCTGAAATGAGAATTAAAAATATGCTTTTAATTAATAGTGGAGGTGTATCAATAAATTAGCCCAGTCTTTACAAGACCAGCTTTTAGCTGATATTTAAATTAGACTTCCCAAAGTAATTGCATTAGCACTAATCAGAAGTAGCTAATTTATTTATTTACTTTTTATAGGGACATTTTAACATACTCAGTAAACTTGTTTCAGACTTCTGCTAACTCTCTAAATTTTGTGACTCAATGACTTACTGAAGTCTTTATTTGGATAGATGGCAACGATCCTTCAGGTTGCACTTCAACAACAGCCCTGGAAGATGTGAAATCTAACAAAAAATGTCTAAATAAGATTCTCATGTACTTGAAGGATAAATGGGAATCGAAAGATTTTGCAGTCTTGGCCAACTCTCTCCCACTCATTCATCAATACTTATTTTAAGGGACTGTTTACCCAAATATTAAATAGCTGTCATTATATAGTCACCCTTAAGTCATTCCAAACACAATGACTGTATTTATTCTGAGGTGCACACAAAGACATTTTGGAAATTAGTTGTTCACAAAGTTAAAATCAATGTGCTCGAATGTTGTTCTAATCACTGACTATAATTGTATGAACAAATGCAGTTTTTAAAACACGTTCTTTCTGAATGTACTTTGACTTATTAAAATACAATTATCTTCAAACTGTGGGCTAATAATTTTTTTATCTAACTCTTTTTCATTGGCATTTTAAAACATTGATAATAGCAATGATCAGCACCAAATCAGCATATTAGAATTGTTTCTGAAGGATCATGTGATGCTGAAGTAATAGCAGATGAAAAAATAAATAAAACAGAAGATTTCTTCCTGCAGCTCAACGTTGTATCTTACTACTCAGTCTTTTTTTCTATAAGTTCTGATCAAAAAGTCAAAATGTTGAGACAAACTCAGAATTGTAAGAAGTAAACTCAGAATGTATCTCTAGCAATTTTGACCCTTTTTTTTAATTGCGAGATATAAACTCCTTATTCTCACCACTTTATTTATATAAAAAGTCTATATTTTGAGACAAAAGTCTCACTTTTTTATCCTGTGTCAGAAGCGGGCTTTCATAGAAAATTCAGCTTTGCCGTCACGGTAAAATGTTTTATTTTAAAATGTATTAAAGTCGAAAATGGAGATATAAAATTGCAATAATATTTCAAAATAATACTATTTTCAACAAATAAAAGTAGCATTAAAAAAATCCACAAACTTTTGACCCATAATGTGTTTCGGGCCATGTCCGTCTAAAAATTCAAACTGATTTCTTCAAAGTCACTTACATGAGTTACTTCCAATAAAAGTCACATGCAAACGATTCCATTTACTTTATGTTTTCTATCAGGGATGGGCATTGAGCTGGCTGCTAGGCTGTGCTCAAATAAACCTTTATTTGAAAAAAAAGTACTGCACACAGCTCAAAAACTATTTTGATCATACTTGTTGGACCTTGAAGATATGAAAATGGTACATGAGCCCACAAAGATTGTGATTAGTTCCTCATGTTTTTGAACAGCCCAGCCATAAATACGTAGGCCCATTCAGCCATAATTCAGCCATAAAGCAGGTCATGCAACAAGCCTGAGTAACGCGTCTCCAACCCTGCCCTTAACTTACGTGAAATATGTATACGTTGGTTTATGTGCATGTCAGTATTACATATGTGAGTGTATTTTGAGTCTAAAGGGACTTGAGTGTGAATATGAACTGAAACATGAACTTAATATACTACCGCAACTATAGAGCTCCATCTTGATTCCTTTTTTTGCGCATCTGATCTCTGGATGCCGGGCTAAGTAGCTTGATGTATGGTATAATCCACAGCAGGATTTAATAAAAATATCACCTCACTTGCCGTGTAACTGACTAAGGTGGATGTAAGGGCATTTGAAACAGCCAAAAAGCTTGCTCTGGGAGTGGGGGGGGGAGGGGGGTGTTATTCATGGTTAGGAGGAGGGAAATTAGAAGCCACTAACACCACAAAACTCACCTGACTGTGCTGCTGCAGAGTAAGTGAGCTAAGTGGAATGGCACATGGAATTGAAAGTCCTATTCCCAATGTGACCTTTTTGCTACATCTGTCAATTGTGAAGGAACAGGTGAAAAAATACTGTAAGAATATAATATAATATAGTTTTTCCAGCGAGGATTTGTTTTTATTTTATTCGGCACCCATGTATGAAAGTGATCAAAAGTGACAGTGAAGGCATTTCTATTGTTACAAAAGTATTACATTTTAAATAAATGTTGTTGTTTTAAACTTACTATTCAAATAATATTTATATATATAAACAAATCATGAAAAATGCACAAAGGTTTCTACAAAATACTGAACAGCACAAATGTTTGAAAATAAGAAATAAAAAATACAAATCATCAAATTAAAATGATTTCTGAAAGACTGAAGTCATGAAGATGCTGGAAATTTAGCTTTGCCATTACAAGAACACATTACATTATAACATATTTTAAACTAGAAAACTATTATTTAAAATTGTAAACATTCACAATATTACTGTTTTACTGCATGTTTGATCAAATAAAGAAAGCCTTGGTGAGTATTGGACTTTCAAAAACATAGAAAACTCAATCCAAAGTCCCCACACTCATAATATAATATAAGCAATAATCATTTCAAATAATTAGGCTGTTTTTATTTCTTGAAGTGCCACCTGTCACCAAAATGTCCTTTATTTCCGGTGGCTTTGCGAGGATTATTCCACATTCAATGCAAGGATTGTTCCAGATGTCAAGTCAAGTCATGTCAAATTGTTTATTTGATATATGTACAGCAAGGTTTACTGAGCATTGAGAGAAGCCTGACACTCAGGATGTAGACAGACATTTAGTATGTAGACACAAAGGTAAATAACATACGGTGTGTATGAATTTTTTTATCGCACATATCACTTTCATCAGTGAGGTTTGGACTATCATTCTTACAGTTCCTATATTCTTTCAACTGTTATTCTCACAGTTCTGTAAACTATGTATTATCTTAAGGCAGCGGCTATTTACACTAAGTGCAAATAGCAATGCATTCTATTTACACTAAGTGGAAATGGCAGTATTTTTTAAAGATATGCTATTTACATTAAGTGCAAATAGCTATAGATTCTATTTGCACTATGTTAAAAATATTTTCTGCTATTTATACTACTTATTGCAAATACTGGCAATTATCTGCACCTCAGTATTGTAGTACATTATAAAATATTAAGCAATAAATGTATTGAGTATAAATTTTAGTTTTAATTCAAATTATTAAATGGATGCCACCTTATTGGGACAATAAAAAAAAAAGGTTTCCGGTTAGAGTGAACGCTGTGCGTGTATGTCCGCCGCTGCTCTCCGGCTTTTTATATATTTATGTATGTTCAAACTTGTTTTAAACAAGCTAAGACTCGCTTATTGAATTGTATTATGTTTTCGTTGAGTGGCCGATGGATTGCACCTGATTGAAGTTACCTCTGGAAACATTCTGCGTTTTAAGACTATCAAGGCACCTATCAAGCACCTGTTACATTGTGGATCGACAGAATTGGATTTACGCTCTGGATTTGGAAAAAAACGCTTTATGGACTAATATGGCTAAATATTCCGGTCCCACGTCCTTTAAGATTTAGACTGTCAATTATCGTTGGATTTGTTTCATGCTTGGCACCCGCTTGAAGGGATAATCGCCGAAACCGGTTTCATTGTGGAGTTGTGAATAGGATGAAAGTTTCTGCGTATTCTCTACGAAACATATTTTATGGACTATGCATGGACATATGGATTAACATTATAAACCATCAATGGATTTGTATCAGTTTCAGCACCTGGTGAGCATTCCCTGTGGGAAAATTGTATTATGACCATGTTCCTGTTTGATGGCTGGACTTTATTGACTGTGTTGGGGGTGTTCGCTATTTGGAATAGTGTACATCACCCCTTTGATATGTCTTCACCACCGACTTGTAGCAGGGGGTTAGTCAACTTTTCTGCTTCAGAACTCAAGCGTTTGAACTGTCAACCTGGGTCTCGCCTGACGCCAAGCACTTATTTGCTGTGCGTTGAGAATTCTTCGTCGTTCGATGTATGTTCACCGGGGTTCACGGTCAAGCTGTCCAGTTTCCTCTGCTAATCCTGGATCGATACCTGTTGTATGGTCTACAAAGCGGCATGCCTCGCGTCGGAATCAATCACAGTGTGGTGTTAGTTTGGATTCTCTTCGTTCCTTATCAAAGACTGCCTTATATGACTCCTCTTTACTGGGAAAGAATGTGATGCCACTTAAAATGGCTTTGATAAATGCCAGATCTATCACAAACAAAAATTTTCTGTTAATTTTTTTTTTTTTTTTTTATCAAATAACTTGGATTTTTTGTTTGTTACTGAAACATGGCTTACACCAGAGGACCGAGCTTCTCTATCTGAACTCTGCCCTACGAATAGCAATTATCTCAGTTGCCCTAGAACTTTTAGTCGGGGTGGGGGGGTTGCTGTGATTTTTAAGAATGTGTTTTCATGCAGGCCTCTTCCTATAGATGCTTATTCCAGTTTTTAGGCTTTAGTTTATGAAGTGGATTTATCAGAACCTTTGCTTTGTGCTTTGATTTACAGAGCGCCAAAATCCAATAAGGATTTTTTAACAGAGTTCTCAGATTTTTTATCTATCTTGGCCACAAAAGCTGATAATTTTCTGCTTCTAGGGGATTTCAATGTACATGTGTGCTGTCCACAAAAGCCACTTTACACAATTTATTTCTGGTCCTACACATCTCCAGGGCCACACACTTGACCTTGTTATGTCATTAGGTTTTCCTATAACAAGCATTGAGGTCCGTGATGCTGGTTTGTCTGATCACCTGCCAATAATATTTGACTGTTCTATTGCTGTCTTGAAATCTGAGAGCAGGCATTCTACATATCTGTCTAGAGTTATAAATTCTTCTACTGCTGTACAGTTTACAAGGGTTTTTGCAGAACTCTCAGCAGGTGTCACGGCACAGTTTTCAGATGTGGATGGTTTGGTCGTTAGTTTTAATGCATCATGTACTGGGATTTTAAATGAAATTGCCCCACTCAAGGTCAAGAAGCTCAGATCTAGGAAACAGCCTTGGATAAATACAGAAGTTTGTGTTCTAAGGAAGGAGTGTAGAAGGGCAGAAAGAAAATGGAGAAAGGACAAATTACAAATCTCTTATCAGTTGTTGTAAAATTCTCTGGTCAAATTTCAAGAGACCGTTGCCTTACAAAGGTCAAAATATTTTTCTAATCTGATTTCTCAAAATTCTCATTTTCCAAAGCTTTTGTTTTCTACTATTAATTCCGTATTAAATCCTCCTTCTGGGATCAGTATTGGTCATAGCCCAGAGCTATGTGAGAAGCTTTGCAGCTTTTTCATAAACACAATTGCTTGTATTAAATCGCACATTGTTAGTAATCCATCTCAGAAGGTTTGGTATTTACCTACGAGTCCTGCTAAATTTTCACTTTTTTTATCCTATCTCGCAGTCTGAGTTGTTGAACATAGTGTCCAGTTTAAGATCAACTTGCTCTCTTGACGTTATACCAACTTCACTATTAATGGAATTGTTGGATGCAGTTGTACTAAACATTATTTCCGTAATCAACAGTTCCTTACAGACAAGTTTATTTCCATCTTATTTTAAACATGCAGTGGTTCATCCACTGCTTAAGAAAGTAAATCTGGATCCAGCTGATTTTAACAATTATAGACCTATTTCGAAATTGCCGTTCTTATCAAAAGTATTGGAGAAAGCGGTTTTAAATCAATTATCACCTTACTTAATTGAGAATAATATATTGGATCCCTTTCAGTCAGGTTTTAGATCCAAGCATAGCACTGAATCGGCCTTGTTAAGAGTGGTAAATGACTTGTTATTATTTGTGGATTCTGGAAATTGTGCAGTTTTGGTACTGTTGGATTTAAGTGCGGCATTCGATACAGTAGATCACTGCATTCTTTTAAACAGGTTAAAAACAGAGGTTGGTATTTGTGATTCAGCCTTAGACTGGTTTGAATCCTATTTCACTGCGAGAAGTTTCTCTGTGGAGTTAGGTCAGTTTCATTCAGCACCTGCCTCTGTTACTGGTGAGGTGCCGCAGGGCTCCTTCTTGGGCCCAATTTAGTTTGCTTTATATATGCTCCCTCTTTGTTACATCTTTGAGATTCACAAGGTCCCATATCACATTTATGCGGATGGCTGGATGGGTGATAATTTTCTTCAGTTAAATGAGAACAAGACTGAAGTGATTTTATTTGGCTCCCCTCATTTGGTTAACGCCGTGTCCTCTAGTTTAGGACCCTTGCAAGCAAATATCTGTACTCATGTAAAGAACCTAGGTGTTGTTTTTGATTCAGAGTTCAAATTCGACAAGCAAATTAACTCCGTTGTGAGTGCTAGTTTCTTCCAGCTTAGGGGTTTACGTAAACTGAAATCATTTGGTGATTTAGAGACAGTTATTCATGCCTTCATTTCTACAAGGCTTGATTATTGTAATGTTTTATATGCTGGTGTCGACCAGTCTTCCCTTTCGCGTTTGCAACTGGTTCAAAACGCTGCAGCCCGCTTCTTAACGGGGAAGAAGAAGAGGGAGCATATCACCCCTATTTTAGTACATCTGCATTGGCTACCAGTAAAATTTAGAATTGAGTACAAGGTTTTAACTTTTGTATTTAAAGCCTTGCATGGTCTGTCTCCAGTTTACATCTCAGACCTTATTAGTCCATATTCACCTCAGAGATCTCTTAGATCTTCCTCTGAAAATCTATTAACTGTCCCATTGTCTCGCCTGAAATCTAAACATGATAGAGCCTTTTCTGTTTTTGCATCTAAGCTGTGGAATTCGTTACCTAAAACGGTTAGGTTATCATCTTCCTTATCTGGATTTAAATCATTATTGAATACATATCTCTTTTCTCAGGCCTATTCATAGCTGTTGGTCTTAGTGAGTAAATTTCTTATTCCTGTTTTTATTTGGTTTTATGTTGTTTCTTTTAAATTTTGATACCTTGCACTTTTATCATTGTATTATGTTACTGTGAAGCACCTTGGTCAGCATCTAATGTTGTTTAAAGGTGCTATATAAATAAACTTGACCTTGAATAAAGCCCTCCCTACACCTACCCGATATATTCATTTCAACAGTTTGATTTCCTTAATTTTTATTGAAAATAAATTCCTTTCCGATGTGATATGATATTTGAAAAGGGAGAAAAAAAAAGTTCAGCAAAAGGTGTATTCGAACTCGGGTCGATCATGTCGAAAAGCACATGCTTTACATCTACTCCACAGAAACAGATGCTGAATTAATTTTTTTTTGACTAACCCAATCACACATTGGTGGGCGGAGTTAGTGTAAATAGCCTTTGCCAACAAGTCGGGCTGTTTGCACTTAGTGTAAATTTTAATTATTTTAGTTATTTTAAAGTTCCTTTTACAGTAACTACCCATGTACAGGCATAATTTAATCACCAATGACATGTTAACAGGAAGAAAAAAGTTCAGTTAACCTATGCATTGAAGCTTTCTAAGGTATGAGATGGTCTAACACATAATGTGACAATACTAAGACTAAGTTGTTGTCTTTTCCTCCCCACAATGTGCCGTTCCAAACCAAGCAGGAAAGATTGTCTGTGCAAACAATGTGTAGCAGTGATATTTTGCATCACTTATGTTGTGATAAAACAAACAATAAGAGCATTTTCTAATGTCTCTTTACCTTGGCACAGCTTTGCTTTTGCTTCTGAATGTAGGTAGTTTCTTTCAAAGGGGATATAGGCCTCTGCCTACACTTCCTTTTGGACATAGCAATTGAAGGAAGCATGATCTATATTCAACAGTACCGGTAATAATATTCTTCAAGTATATTGGATTTGATTGTTTTTGGATTCAGACGATTTTTTTAATACGAGTCTTAGAGTGAAAACCATGTACCTCTTTTTCCCAGTTATCCCAAATTGCACTAGATTCTTCAGAAGCATGAAGGCTGTCTTACAATATTTAGTGCAAACCAGAACGAAGACAAATAGCAGTAATACGGTCTGTGGGAAAGTGTTATGATTATATTCTTGCTGAATTCTTATCAAATCAGGAAAATATATAATGCTGGTAAATATTTAATGTATGGGATATTATGGGTCTATATTAAAACATTTTAACACAAATTGCTTCCTCAATCAGGATTACCTCATTTCACTTAAATGTTTCATTCAATAAAAGACAGAATTTTTTTTTGTTTTGCAAAATTTGATAATTATATTTAAATGGAAACCACACTACATTGTTAATACAATTATTATTAAAGTAGTATACGAAAAAAATAAGTGAAATTTTACTATATTTAAACCATTAAGGAGTAATAAATTTGACTTCAAGTAAAATAATTTGTTTTAGGTAGGCACTATATACATTTTACTAGGAAAAGAGGCATTTTTAAAATACAGGAAAAAAAATTACTTGATAATAAAATGATCTAAAAAATAAAGAACTTCCTCTCAACAGAACTGAGTTTTGTTAAAATAATTAATAGGAACAAAAATAAAATAACATTTCAATTACTAAATAATGTGCTAATAAAAATAAACAATTGAAGATATTTTTATCATACCATTTTATTATATAGTGTGTATATTGAAATTATGTTAAATACAATTATGTGTATTATGTTAAATAATTCAAAGTTTTACTTTAAAAGTAAATAATTCAGTTTTAAGCATGATACTCTTATTGGAAAAACAAACAAAAACACTGATAATTTACTGATAGTATTATTATTTTTTAATTAGCAGCAGTATCGGTTCTGTTGAATGAAATTATAAATTGTTATTAAGATTATTTATACTGCACACTGTGTCCTTTTAATTTTGTCATGACAGTTTTACACCACATAATACTGAAATAATTGGGGCATGTGAACTGTACTTCTGGTGATCTATATGTATTTACTCTGACAGGCTATTTGTATTTGCTGTACTCTGCTGAGTCAATGGACCCGTTTGTATGTGTTATATCCCATGAAAGGGAAACTGTTAAAAAGGAAGTAGATCATTGCTTCAGTCAACCTGGTATGTACACAATTACATGATTTTTACTCCATAAAACAAAATCCTCAAAAAGGTAAATATAATATTTTAAAATGGAATGTCACACCTTGCCATGGACACTCAAGGACTTAAACATGGGACAGGGTCTGATGAGGTTTTATAACTCATGATGAGAACACAAAGCCAGCCCTTGGCCAGCGACACAAAGTTGGAACAGTTTAGCAGCTCAATTAGCCTGTCAGAAGGGTTAAGATTGCTTTCCCCTCGGTAAACTTTAATAAACTTTTTTAATAAACTTTTAATCTCTTTGTTCCACTGAGAACAACTATAATATTTTGCTTTCTTTGTCACTGTCTTTCAGCCTTGTTGGGCCTCACAAACTCCAGTCAATTAGCAGCATAAGATCCATCTGAGATTTATTCCAAGACTGACACCGACAGACATAAACGTAAGCAGACAGAGCAGGGATAGATTATGACGTATGATTGTTGTGGGCACAGATGTGTTACAGCAGGTCTAGCCTGGAAAAAGCATTCAGTGTCAAAGATCTACCGGCATCTTCCACTTCCATAGCACTGCTGACACCTGTGTGGCCCATCACACAACATTTATAAAAAGACAAAAATAATATAATAACATTCAATATGAATAGCACATTTTGTAATATTTAAAAACTTCATGAAAAACACACCAAAAACATTCCCGTCTAAAAGGAACGCTTCACTCCAAAATAATAATTATGTCATAACTTACTCACCCTCATGTTGTTCCAAAACTAACTAACCCTTATAGTTTTCCAAAATGAATGAACAAACTAACTAACCTACTAACTAACCCCCATGTTGTTCCAAAATGAACTAACCAACTTAGTTGATATTCACCCCCGCCCCTCTTTATGATATCAAAACTTACTGATACCATATACATTTCTTAATTCTCGTCAACAGTACCAATATCTAAAAAAAAACTAATACTAGCCTAAATTAAAATAATAATAAAATAAAAAACAAGCTTACTGAAGACAAGTAAACAGTATGTTATTAAATAAGTATAATAAGTTAATTAAAAGAAATAGGACAAAAAAATAACTTTAGTAGAACAAATATAAGAAATGCTATACACATTGTATAAATCAAATGTATAAAAACACTGCATACATTTCACTGTGTAAATTAAATATATATTTATTCTTGTTAAAGTTACAAAAAGTGAATGAATCAAGAGCAGTGATATATTTTCTCTCTTTGGTTGTTTGATTACTGTGCATGCCAGACAGCAGGAATATCAGACTGCTGTCCCTTAAAGAGCTGCCCAGATCTAATATGCTGTTACACATGTTTTCTCTCTCAGCTGTTTGCTTTCACTTAAAATGAGGATATCTGCAAATACGGGTAAGTTTCCGTGACCACATAGCACACCAACATCACGTCAGCTTGTGACCGCGATCCAACATCTCTACGTTAATTGTGTCAGCCGTTATATCGTATATCGCCCACCCTACCTTTAAGCATGTGAATAAGTATCCTTTCCATTTAAAACTTTCACTTCCTTTCAGTCACATGTTTCCCGGTATGTTGGCATGTCTGGGATGTTTGAGCCCCATTAAGAAACTTCGTATATCATTATATCCACATTATGCATAATAGATTTGACCATCAATAAAACTCAGAGGTATTAATTAAATATTGTCAATTTTCTTGCTCCCTGCACCCCAAATTCTACCAACATCCATATCACCTCAGAGCTGGAATATGATTATTGAGTTTTCCCAAGATCCCTCCACTTCCGTTAGTGCTGTGTTCTGATAAAGTCCATTACTTTCAGTTGACTGATAGATATTTACAATCTTCTCAGACAGATTGATGGAAATGTGGAAGATTCTATCTATTTATTTTTTTATTTCGATCTCTAATTTTAAGACCCTGCATCATTCTATAACAGGGTGAGGACAAAGACAGAAGCACATATATTTTAGAGAAGAAAACAATTGTAAATTTGGCACCTACTTCTTATATATACATATAGAAATGTAGCATGCATACAATTTGTTGTTAAATTAAATAAAACCTCTTTACAACAAATAGTTTTTATTTATTTGATTTATTTAAATTCGTATGCCATGTCATTTTAATGTGACTGCAATGGCTATCTGCAGATTTAAATAAACTACAATTTAAAAAGGCATCAGATTTAAATGAATACTTAAAATGGCACTGCGGATATGGAGACGAGCCTTCTAAATCACATCACGATGTCAAATTAGTGAGTCAGATCCTCTTTTTTAAATTATATATAAAAGCTGCTGATTTCGAGCTTTAAAAGTAACCATTTACGAAAATAATACAGCAGCAGTAAGGGTCTGGCGCTCCTGGCATCTGTATGTAAATGTCATATGGTAGCCTATCTATCTCTCTCACTGTCCTTGTATTGCTTTCTCTTAACTGTTTAGCCTTTTTACTTTTTTTGCCTGCAAGACTGTTGTGCAATGCTGTCGACCAATAGATAGAGGATTTTGTTTACCAGGATCAGCCAGAAAGCACATTGCCACCCCATAAAATAAGGGAGTTAAATTACCTCTCTGTGTTTTGAAGTACAGGTGAGGAGAAGGAGGGGTGACGTGCTCTGAGATGGTGACAGGTGATAATGTGCAGCATGCCAGGTCTTGTGGAAGAGGCAGTATGGTACACCCATCCCGGCACCTTCATCCGGTGTTAATGAAAAATTACAGATCACACCCCCGCAGACTCTTCGTTTCTCACACATTTCACATTCTACGCTTAGCCTTTCCTCCCCATATGCCGGGGACTTTTCTGTTTTGTGGCGTATGTTCAAAACTCATTCATATGGTGGCCGAGAGAGATCAACGCGCTGCGAATAGAAAAAACACCCACAAATTAAGAAAACAACTTCATCAATTTGACAACACATGCGCTGCAAATGCTCACAACACAACCAAATAAAAAAACGTACTGCAAATAGAAAAAAAAACACCTGCTAATTAAGAAAACAACTTCATCAATTTGACAACACACGTGCTGCAAATGCTCACAACACAACCAAACAAAGAAACGCGCAAGTTTGAGAATCGGCTCCCTTGGAATTCATGAGAATTTGAATTTAAGTAGCCACACTCCATTGGATGTTACATTGGAAGAAATATTTATTTGTATCAATTTTGAAAACAATTGTGATGCATAGTATTTTTATGGAAATAATGTTTTCTTTTTTTTTCTTCCAAGATTCTTTGATTAATAGAAAGTGTTATGAATATTTATTTAAAATACATTTTACCTTTTTTTAAAAGCATTTATTGTTACTTGATTAACGCAATGTTGGCATGTCTGGGATGACATGGTAATATTTTTTTTTATGAACTATTTAAAAAAACGTGTATGTGTAAACAATTGCAAACAAGGTTTTGTCAAGCCATTATTCAAAGTTTATCTTGGTGATGTTTCCTGTGTTAAAAATTAGACTCTGTGGGCTCACGGCACGGAGCGGGCTCTGGAGCCGACTCTGTGGGCTCACGGAATGGAGCGGACTCTGTGGGCTCACGGAACGGAGCGGGCTCTGGAGCGGACTCTGTTGGCTCACGGAACGGAGCGGGCTCTGGAGCGGACTCTGTGGGCTCACGGAACGGAGCGGGCTCTGGAGCGGACTCTGTGGGCTCACGGAGCGGAGCGGACTCTGTGGGCTCACGGACCGGAACGGGCTCCACAGCTGACTCCACCCTGAAGGCTGAGCCGCACAGATGCAGAGCCAGGTTTATATAATCCTCCAGTGACTCCTCAGGGTTCTAGTATGGCATCCGTGATTTGAAGGGCTCGGCCAGGCCTCTCCAGAAGATGACCATGATGAGCCACTTCACTGAAGTTCCTGGAATACTCCTCAATGCTGAGCTTTCACTGCCGAATGTGAAAAAGCCTCCCTGCTGGACCCATGCCTGCTGTTCGTATCTCTCACGGCACGGTGAGAGAGCCTGTGGAAGGAATGAGGTGTGGGTCCAATTGCAGGTAAGCAAGTTTTTAATATAACAAAAAGGCCAACAGGCAAAAAACAAAACAATATACAAAAACGGGACACCACAAACGGCAACACGGTGCTGATGTGCCGAGCGCAAAAAACGAACGTACTCGGTAACAGGTAGCAGTAACAGGACACAGTCAAACCTATACATACGTTCATACATACATACATACATACATACATACATACATACATAAGTGCATACATACATACACATGTGCATAAATGTCTGATACGAACAGACAGAGTGGCGGGAGTGAGTTGTATAAGTAGTCCGTGATGATGGAGCAAGCTAATAGTCTAATATTGTATTATTGCTCGGCAATAATTTCAAGTAATTTAGAAATAAAAGCAATCGAATATTAATTATAATAATGCAACAGGCCTACATTAAATGGAAATGCTAAATCCTCTTAATATTGCCAATTTTTGATGCTTTTGACAATACCTCTGGCTATCGATACATGATACGATGCAGGGGCGTAGCCATCATTTCAAAAGTGGGGGGGACGGAATGTCTAGTGTTATACCGTTTTTTTCAGTTAACCCTTGTCTAATTGACAGATTTTATTTTTAATCATACCTTTTTGCTTAATATGCTTTATGATTATATTATTATATACGATTATAAAACAGAAAGAAAGAAAGAAAGAAAGAAAGGAAGAAAGGAAAAAATATAACAGCTTGTCACTGGCTGGCTTTACCCTTATAAAGGACAGCTTTGAACCTTATCTACCCCAAAACGTTTCATAGTTGTACATTAAGGTACATATTGGTACTCTAAGGTACTAATGTGCACCTTTTTGCAGGGGCGCGGGAACAGGGGGTGCTGAGGGTGCTGCAGCCCCCCCTGTTTTTTTCTGTGGGCAACTGTAAACTGTTGTGAATAAAAAATATATATATAGGCTAAATTTGTTATAATAAAGATTAATTTAAACATTTCTATGGTTGCTCCGATGTTTATAACATTTAGTTTACATTGGCTATTTTGCTATCTATTTCTATGTGATCTTCGACATATTTACCATTTGCCCATTAATTTAACAGTTGTAAGAATTAAAGTTATCAAAGTTATTAAACTGATGCAGGGCTATTTGATGCGCGCGTTGCGCACATCCTGCCAAATCACGCAGGCAGCACTGCCAATGCTTGCTTTTATGTTTGTGAATGTTATGTTTGTAATGGGATCTGTAGGTTGTGGCTTAAAAGCGGAACATGGAAATATCATGGATGTACTGAAAGAAAAGAAAAACCTTTTTTTTTTTCAGCGATATGAGTCTTTCCCTTCTCCCAAAACAGCTTATAGCTACCTATTAAAATAGTTCAGTTTTGTATGTAATGGAAAAGTGATTAGAATATGTTTCGTTTTTTTTTTTTTTCATAAAGTTAATTTAGAAAAACCTTGGGGGCATTTTTTGTTCGTTAAATTATGTATTTTTTCTTTTAAGCAACGGCCAAGCGGCCAGCATCAGAGTTGATCGCCTATGTTTGATTAATTTAGCCTTATCAAATCATCAGGACTTGACTAAAATACAATCGATAGATAGGCCTATAAACAGTTCAAGCATATCACAGTGTTAGTTTAAATGTTTAACCTATATAAATGTGCAATATCCAACAGTTTGTGTGGAGAGTGGAAGCTGAAGCGAGCTTTACAGGACATGGAGGCTCCAGCGTGGTCACTCAGATTTTTTTCTTACAGTAAAAACAACTTCAAATACGCCGTGTGATTTTTTTCTCATATAGGTAAGAGTAATATATAATTTGGAACTGTAAAGGGTCTACTTTTATTTGTGTGCATTCACAATATCAACATTGTGCTTTTATAAAATAGGAAAACAGAGAATGCACTTTCTGCCGGTTTTGAACAAGAGTGTTTCAATGATGAACCGAAACTCGGCAACTCGAAACTGGCTCAGAGATATGATAAATATATCTATAGAAAGCTTTAAAATACTACTTTAAAAAGAAATAATTCAAAGCAAAGCAAAAACTCTTCATTAGCCTATGTAATCCGTTAAGATGCATATATTTCTCTCTGCGCGTCCAATGAGGAGATGGCCAGTCATTTTTCCCCGTCATCTCACCATCTAAAATATAAAAATAAGGGAAAGCCTAAAACAGGCCCGATTATAATTTGCGTTTTATTTTATAATTGTATTCAATAATAAAAAAAGTATGTAAATCTTTGTCCTTGAAATTTAAAGGATTTGCTGCAATGCAATTTTGTCTGACTGATAGGCCTATGTGAATCATTTATTGGCCTATCTTCTTAATCCATGCAGCAAATGCTTTAAAAACAGCTTTAAAATTACTTTATTGCATTCCAGATGCTTTTAAAAGAACTTTTCACTATACATTTTAAGGGTTTTTAAGCTGGAATGTAGCTTGAATGTAAAACATTGTTATGAATTCATTGTAGCCTATTCCCATTTGTAAAATAGCTAATTTTTGCCTAACACGATCTCATGAAAGTGCATAGGCTATAGCACGATTTTCTGTTTCTATTTGGTGTAATATTTATACGCAGACTATTGACTAGTGAAGAGTTTTTTGCCGCTTTGAACTCATCGTGACCTCTATGAATGTTGAATACAGCGCGGGACCACGGGTGCGACACTAGGGCGTGTCCTAACGTGACAAACTGAGTGACAGATTGCCATGGAAACATAAACGTCATGTATAGACTATCTTGTCTTTTTGAAATTTAAACTTATGCATTTATATACATTGCTCCATTAAAACCATAAAATGTCCAGAACACAACTGTCCAATGAAAAAGTGCGGGGGACGAATTTACTTTTTTATAAAAAGTTAGGGGGGCACGTCCCCCGCGGGAGGTTATCGCTCGCAATGTGTGCCTGTATGCCACTGAGTGGAAATAGTTGTATGAATTGACGGCACTATTTATTCTAAATGGTAAGAATTTACCATGTTTTCCTAACAGTTTGCAGTTTGCGTTTGACAGAAAAAACCTGACCATCACTGACATGATGACAAAAAAAATGACTAGATATGTGTAAAAATAAATAATAATAAGATAAAACAATGAAAAAATTAAAAAATCCCTACTTTCTCTCTTTTCTATATGCGTTCATAAATTATGAATTATTACTTTGTAACTGTCATATTTGGTGATGCATTCAGAAAATCTCTTAATCGATCCAGGAATCGATTCTGCAACGATTTATCGTCCCAGCCCTAATACAATGTGGCATCACTTTTAAATATAGGAATATTAAACTGATATAAAACCGAAAATAAAAACACATACTACACTAGCTTGAAAGTGCAAACAGGGATATAAATCCTTTGAGCCTTCACTGAGGTATGAAGAGAATACTGAATGTTCATTATTACACGCCAATCCGAAGCATTAATCATACATTAATCATACATTCTGGAGAAAGGGTCTGTCATTCACTAAATGGCCAATTAAATCACCATTAACTTCTCTGACCATTTTCTCCCAGTCAAGCCACTGGAGGAGCAACTTGCCCTGGCAATAAACCTGCCAGTACCCACCCGATCCATTCCCAGCTAATTATATCACATTAATCAAATCCAAAATAAGCAGAAAATAAATACAGGGAATGCCACAAGCTTGGCTAGAGGAAGAAGTCCTCTCCGTCCAGACCCACATAAATCCTTACTCATCTAAACAAACTAGCAGTGTTGGCTTTCACTTCATTGCGGTTTGCAGAGATAAGGCAATAGTTGCACAAAGGCTCTCTCATGTTGCTGTCGTGGACTTTGTAATGAAGCTCTAATGTAATTGTCTTTACCGCTTCATCATAGCTTGTCCAGAGTTCTGCTTTTATCAGCTCTGTCACCACAGTCTCTGTGTGTTGAGCATTTTAGGTCTCACCATCCAATGCCTAAAAAACAGGCAATGGATCAAACTGTCAGGGAACATGTTTGCGGCACTGCTGATATTTTGATAGAGCGAATGTTATTTGTACATAAAAGAGGACCTCCAAATTATCAGTTGTAATGGGAGTGAGGGGAAACAAATCTCAAAGATATGTGCTCGAATGAAGGTTGAAATGAGTGTGTGAGAGATCAGGCTAAGAATAAAGTAGCAGAGCTCAGAGATCAGCCAGAAGAGGATGTAAACAGATGGCTGTGATGTATGGAGAAACGCTCAGAACAGCGCTGTACAGCTCCAGCCTCAGAAATCCTATTTACCACTGGCACGCTGGGCAATGCGCCACATTGTCTCCGAGAGCATGGCACATTGTGTATGTTTGTTCGTGTGTGTGTGTGTGTGTGTGTGTGTGTGTGTGTGTGGAGGAGGACAGATAACGAGGTGCTGGTTGAGTGGTCTTGCCCGCAAGGGTGCCCTGCACAGGCCTCTATCGGTAATGGCTTTCTCCTCACCTCCTATCGGCACAAGTGTTCTGAGTGTGTACAGAACAGACAGAGAGACAGCAGCAGAAAGATGTACAGGAAGACACCTATATTTAACAAACCTTTTGACACTTTTGTGAGCCATTGTGGATCTCTGTCTTTATGTAAAATGTTGTGAGTGGGTGTTAAAAAACACCCCAGGACCTATACTATTTCACGATATATTATTTTTAGCTCAATGGAAGAAAAAGTTATATACTGTGGGTTTGGAACAACATAAAGTTGAGTAAATGATGACAGAATATTAATATATGGGTTAACTATCAATAATCATAAATAATGAATTTGAGTGGTTATGAATAAAATTTCATATTTCATTTGTCTGCGTTTCACTCGCCGAAAGAGCTCAAGAAACAGTGTCTCTTCCGTTGCTCGTTATGCTTTCAACTCGTTTCTTTTAGTCTCGAGCAAGAGAATTTATGACATTCACGTTACATGATTTGACTTATATTTACGTAGAAAGCACGACAGCACCGCATTACAATAAATTATCATTCATGTTTTCATAGCCGCTGGCCAAATTCTAAAACTAAACTAAAATTAAATCATCTTTGAGAGCAAGGGGGCCCTTCTGGTGTTTCGGGGGCCCTATATATCTATCTATATATCTACAGCATCTGTTCCTTACTTTCACAATAATTTACCTCTTTCAAAACAGGGTCAGTATAAAGAAATGTCAAATTTTCTGTCCCTAGATTTAACATAAATATTAAAATAGAAATACATATTAGGGTTACACTTTTTTTTAAATGAAACAATATTTTATTTGAACAATTACACCTTCCTGATCCATCAAGTCAAGTCAAGTCAAGTCAAGTCAAGTCAAGTCAAGTCAAGTCAAGTCAAGTTGAGCTTTATTGTCATTCCACTACATGTGTGGACATATAGTGGGACGAGATGTCGTGCTTCACAGGACCACGGTGCTACATAAATACAGATATACAAAACGAAGTAAAACAGTATAAACCTATAAACAAACTAACCTACTGTCAGCTTTGACTTTACATATGCTATATATAAAAGTGGTTACCTATACATAAACTAAAAAACAAAAAATACAAACTGTACAACTGTGCAGATGACTTCAAATACTGTACATGTGCAAAAGAGAGACATTCAAGCAGCTGGCTGGGGAACAGTGTAAGGTGATTTGTGGTGCATGAGCCAGTAAACATACATACATTACAGTCGTATATTACAATCAGTCTTTTGTGGGATTATGGACACACAATGGTGTGTGAAAGTGTCTAGTGCATGCAGAGGAGAGTGTGTTGCTACAGGTGGCTTGTGCAGGCCCGCTCACCTGAATTCCACAGAGATAAAAGTTTAACAGTTTTTTCCTGAGATGTGGTAAGGTAGGGGGGGGGGTTCAGAGAGGGGCGGTGTGATGTGAGTTCAGGGCTCTCACAGCCTGGGGGAAAAAGCTGTTGAGCAGTCTGGCGGAGCGGGCTCTGATACTCCGGTACCGTCTACCTGAGGGTAGGAGCTGGAAGAGACTGTGGGAGGGGTGGGTGGGGTCCTCCACGATACTTTTTGCTTTGCTGGAGCATCGTGTAAGGAAAATGTCCAGGATGGAGGGGAGAGGGGCACCAATGATTTTTGCAGCGGTGTTTACTGTCCGCTGGAGGGTCTTGCGGTCTGCTGCACAACAGTTTCCGTACCAGACAGTGATGCAGCTGGTCAGCACGCTCTCAATGGTACCCCTGTAGAAGGTGGTAAGGATGGGTGGAGGGAGGCTTGCTCTTTTCAGCCGGCGGAGAAAGTGTAGGCGCTGTTGTGCCTTCTTGGAGATACACAGTGTTGCATTATTTATTTATTCAAATATCAAATATAAGATGTAAATGGCATGAAAAAAACTAAATTCCAAATAAATATTCAAAATGTATAATTAAAATAGTTGTCCCCTGGAGTTGGGTCACTGGTGTTACCGCTTAACAAAAGTATTTTATTTTGGAATAAAAAAAAAATCACACTGATGATATCATTCGACTTCCTCCTCCCTATTTTTCAAAAGATCTGTGAAAAAAGGTCCATATTTAGTCCACTGTTTCTTTTCAGTTATAATACATTTTCTCATTTATCTCATGATTTCATATGAAGCTTTTAGTTGATGTAACTAATTTGACCTATTTAGTGTTAGGGAATTGTAAAAAACAGTATAATACTAAGGTTTAAACTACTTAATTTAGTGAATATACCATGATTGGTATACCAGCTGCCCTCTCTAACAATTTCTCTTTCTCTCACACCCCACGTCAAGTTGGGGGATGAATTTATATACGGAGCTTCTCATCTTCCCTGCCACTCCAACTCTACAGCATGACTTCACGATTCAGTTAGGTTCATCAACAATTACAACATCAACTTCGGTCCTAAATCTTGGTGTAATCTTTGATTACCAGCTGACCTTCAAAGAGCACATAGCAAAGACTGCTCGATCTTGCAGGTTTGAACTACACAACATCAGAAAGATTGGGCACTTTCTGGCAGAGCATGCTGCACAACTTCTTGTCCAGGCCCTTGTCCTTTATAGGCTGGACTACTGCAATGCTCTTCTGGCTGGACTTCCATCAAACACTCTACAAATGATTCAGAATGCAGCGGCACGTCTGGTCTTCAACGAGCCCAAAAGAGCCCATGTTACACCTCTCTTTATCTCCTTGCACT
The DNA here is from genome assembly GCA_003573665.1 of Oxygymnocypris stewartii. NCBI lineage: Eukaryota > Metazoa > Chordata > Actinopteri > Cypriniformes > Cyprinidae > Oxygymnocypris > Oxygymnocypris stewartii. The sequence goes on from QVTF01000001.1 coordinate 2,200,937, forward strand.
CGCTACCAGTTGCAGCTTGCATCCAGTTCAAGACACTGATGCTTGCATATAGAACCACCACAGGCTCAGCACCCTCTTACTTCCACTCACTATTACGAATCTGCATCCCCTCCAGAAGTCTGGGATCTACTAGTGAGCGAAGCCTCGTGGTATCATCACAGAGAGGCTCAAAATCACTCTCCAGAACATTTTCTTTCACCATTCCTGGCTGGTGGAATGATCTTCCAACTCCTATCCGGAAAGCTGAATCCCTGCCAATTTTCAAGCAACTGAAAACTCATCTCTTTCGACACTACTGCACTTCATTCTAAACAAAACAAAATTAAAAAAATACATATTCTTTCTATTTCTCTTTCTCTCCTTCCCTTGCTAGCTCGTACTTATTTGAACAATGTCTGAGACTTGTGTTACAAGCACTTCCTTTGTCTGTTTGCCTCTTCAAGATTAATCGCTTTATGTATTCCCCAATTGTAAGTCGCTTTCAGTAAATGATTGGCAACATGTGATTTGATACCTTGCAGCAGACATTTTGTAAAATGCATTTTTCATGAAAATTGTCACTGGTGTTGCTTTCCTTGTGGATAACACCAGTGAAGATCAGTATATAAGGTCTTATGTGTCACTGGTGATTCATTGTGTTACTGGTGTTACTGTGCTGTGTTACTGTACTGTTTTTTGTATGTCACATAAAATAAATATAACATAATCTCCTTATTTCTTGCATTTTCATTATTCGTTTGTAACACATAATATTTCATAAAAAAATGTAATACTGCTAAACAAGGTAACACCACTGACAAAAAAAATCATACAAAGAATAATAATATTTAAGCTGTCATTTATATGTATTCATAAAGGCAAAGGTTAATCTAATAATATGGTCTAATTTTAAATGTAAAAAAAACATTGCCATACCAAAAGTGGACATTTCTGTAAATAACCCTAAATATCACAATGTATATCAATAGATTTGTCCATTCTGTTAATTTACAAAGGACATTTGAACATCCTTTGTTTTTGAGAGAATAATCACTAGATTATTCCTAAATAAGTACAAATTCAATGGCATATCAACATTTTGTTTTCTGAGGATATATTTTTGCCTTGGAATTACAAGGTTCTATCTTATATTTTTGTTAAAATTGAGTTATTCACATATTCTTATTCTGTGACAATTTATTTACAATATGTGATGTTTTTTTGTTTTGTTTTACGTTTTGTAACTTTTTCGACTTTTTATTTAGAAAACAAAAACTTTCTATCTACAAAGTCGAACTCTAACTTGGCTATATAATGTTTTATCTGTGAATCAGCCAATCAGCACTTCGAGGAACAATCAGGATCAACGTTCTTTGTCGTGTCGCTGGTCTGCTCTGCACAAGAGGGGAAGATTATTAAACGACAATAATTACGTGTCTGCATAATCAATAAGTGCAATCCACATTTATTCCACAAAGTGGCACTGTTTAAAGCATAATTATGATGCGATTTTTCACTCATAATTAGCGCATGCATAAAACAAATAATCATCTGTAAAAAAATTAACTGGCTTGAATGGCTTTACTGCAGAGCAATTACTGAATAGCGATCAAAATGTTGTTTTTGAATATGCTGAAAATTATCGTTTTGAGAATACATTTAGATCGTGAATAGGAGGGAGATGCTGAATGTATCCTGGGGAAATGCGTTCTCACGATGGCAGTGATGGTAAAATGATCTGCTCAAATCGAGCCCTTCTAAGTTTCTATGGTAATTTGCTTCTTTTATTATTTTTTTGTATGTTCTTAAAATGTCAGGAGCGTTTGCTATTGTAGCATTTAGAGCTCCATCCGTGCTGGATATAAGTCTGGGTAGCTAAAGACCCGAATAACCTATGTAATGTTTAGGCTACTTTTTACAACATTTAACCTTAAATATCAAATCTTCAACTATTTAAATGATGGGGTCTTACCGGAGAATTACATTTTTTTTGTCCTAAAATATGGAATAAATGTGATAAGGAAAACTGTATTACATTAAATGTACCTTTCTCATACATGTTGACACATTGTTACAACACTAATTAAAACAAATTATTAAAAAAACTATTTGTATTTCTTGACAATTGTTGCTTCAATTAATGTTTTGCAAGATATAACCTTATAATTGCAAGCAGAAAATTACTTTTTTAGAATCAGAAGGTTCTATCTGCATTTGACCTGTTCCAAAAATCCCCATTTAAAAATCTGAGAGGATTTGTATATTGTGCATTTAGAATAAATTTAGGGTCCGTCATTTTCATGTAGTAAAGAGACTTGTTCCCCATATAATTTTTGCTATAAGGAATCCAAAAACTTGAAGCTTAATATCGCAAAACCACTCAGAATACAGATAGAACCTTATACTTCCAAGGCGACGGTATTTAGAATCAAGTTTATTTTTCTCTCTACTAAGCAGACATTTTGATTATATATTCCACAAACACTTCAAAACACATATACTTTGGATTGAATGAAGATTAATTTGAATATTAGGTGGGGGACGCATGTCTGCTCTGTGCCGTGCTCAACCGTGAGTCATGACCCGACACCCTTTTATTTGACTGTACTGACAAAAGCATTTGTGGAAACTGCTCTCCTGTATGCACGAGCTCGGTGCCATCAGCACTGCTTTAATAAAGAGCTCAGACGCTATCATCACAGGGCCTGCCATAGCTCAGCGGAAGATTGACGGGGATGGGGAACAAAGACACCATCTCTCATAACGTAAACACAGGCTGACATTAAATCACAAGAAGTGTCTGTCCCTGAAACGGCAGAGAGATAAAGTCGAGTGGGAACCTGGTAAGGCCTTCTACTACAGTGACTCATAATGTTTAATTAATCTGTAAAGGGACAGTTCACCCAAAAATCTGGTCATCCTTTACTCACACTCATGATGTTCTAGACCTGTGTGACTTTTCTTTTGTCCATGGAACACAAAAGGTAAATGTTTAAAGAATGTCTTGGAATTGCTTTTTTTAAATAATGCTCAGGATAATCAAATACTGAACAAATTGTTTTATTTGGGGGATTTATCACTTTAAATGAATCGATGCAAGTTAAGTCTCAACTGCCCATTTGTATATTGTTGATTACCATTTAAAAGAGCAAAAATCTTGGCTAGAGTGAGGTGCTTACAATGGAAGTAAATCTTTAAATATTGATGTTAAAGGAACAGTTCACAAAAAAATCTTTTGAAAATGCAATCACCCTCATGCTGTCAAATATCTAGATTAATTTGTTTCTTTATTGGAATAAAATGTAGCGTTACATGACATGAGTGAATGAGTGCCTTCAGAATGAAAATCCAGACAGCTGATAAAAAACATTACAATAATCCATAAGTAATCCAAGCGACTCCAGTTTATCAGTCAAAGCTGTGTGAAGCAAAAAGCTGTGTGTTTGTAATATATCCATTAAGGCATTTTTAAATTCCGCGTGCACCGGAGGTTTGCGATTGTTTTTACTTCCGTATTGTGACGTACTTCCGAGAGAAACGTAATATTGAATCAGGAAAATAGAGGGCATGGCTTGTTTTTTTTCCTTGATTGAATGTAGTAAAATAGGTGTTTAATTCAGAAATAAACACTGACAGTTGGAGGGGTGTGGTTCAGGTCACGCTCATGCCCAAGTCGTCAAACTGATGTCATCAGAGAAAGCCCATCATTTTAGAGGGGAGGAGCATTTTCAGATTTGGATTAAAGGTTATGAAGGCAAAAAAACAAACATTTGTGGATTGACTTGCATGGATAAATAGTTCACCACAAAAATAGCAACGTGCGCTAACAAAATAAATATAGTCAATTTGGTTAAACCATCGCCTTCAGCCAAAGTAAAGTGTCCATAATCCATAAAGTTTCAGCAGTGAAAAAGTCAAATTCCTGTTGTCCTCTCACATCGAAATCCAATGACATGTTATTTTACTCTTTCAGACTGTTTTCACTTATAAACAGCGCTTGAACTGTGCATATTTCTGTCCTGGTTTTTGATACGACTCCTTTTTCAATGAAGAAAGCAATATTATGGATAAAATACTAGTTTGTTGGCCAGAAGCAACAGTTCTAAATTCAAAATCATAATGATGAATTTATTACAAACAAGCAGCTTTTCATTTAACAGTTTGTTAATTGATAGACTGGAGTCATGTGGATTGCTGGTGGATTTTGTGATTTTTCTATCAGTTGTCTGAACTCTCATTCTGACGGCACCCGTTCACTGCAGAGGATCCATTAGGGATCTAGTTATGCAATCCTAAATTTTACAAATCTGTTCTGATAAAGAAAAAAAAATTGGTTCTACATATTTGTGTAGCAATACAAGCAATATATTGTAGATTGTATGTGTACAGTCTCCACCATGTGATCAGGTCGTTCACAGTCATCATTACTTATTCTCTCTGTGCACTCAGTCTTGTTGATGTGATTGACAGCAGCAGTGATAATGGATTCTAGCCATGTCAGTGTGCTTAGTACCTTATTACGGATCTATAATTGATCAATGAGTTCAATGCAAGTTTGATTATTAACCAATATTGCCGTTGTTATTTTGCATGTTTTTTTTTAGCGTTATGTGAGCATAAACATATGGTTATATCAGACAAGCTCACACACTCTGCATAACTTAGCCAATTACAGTGATAACCATGCTAATTAGGCACAGGTCGCTCTATTTCAAAAGCACAGGAAATGCACCTGCAGCAACTACAAGAAAGACCACAGTGGGAGCGAGTGAGAGGTGCGTGGTATCTGAAATACAGAAAGGTTTTCTGCCAATTATGGTTGTCTTTGAAACATTTACATTGACCTTCTATCTCTGCAAATGCTAAACAACATTAATGCAATTAGGAACAGTAATCCATGTTCATGCATGGTGGCACTAAGTCCCTGGTCAGAGCAGATTCTAATGTCATTAACTCGAAATGAGCACTTACAGTCTTTTCTTCATTGTCAGTGTGCAAATCTTCAATCTAAAGCCTCTTTGCTGTGTTTCTGGCTCTCCTGATTAGAAACTTCTTGGCAACCTCCCATTATGTTTCACAGATGATTCTTGAACCGTAAATCTGCTTTGTCTAAATAGTTATTTCGGTGAACAAAGCTGAAATTCTAAACAGTGTGTGTGAATGTGTGAATGTGTGTATGTGCTCTCTTTTACAGTTGCTGTTTGTGTTATTCTGTTTTGTTTTGTTTTGTTTTGTTTTATTTTATTTTGTTTTGTTTTGCTTTGTTGTCTTAAAAACTGTGTTAAAACGGTGCCCTCCGCCCCCAAATCCTAAAAGTGAATAACACAGAATTATGTAGCTCAGGGGCGAAGCAAACAAACTCAGGTATTTCTTAACAATCTTGACAAGGAAGGTGAACCTGTGTTGATATGCACATCTGATGTGCAAGGCTACAAGAAAATTGTTGTGTTAAAAACTAATGCTTAATTAAACATGCTTTTTATTTATTTTACACAGTCAATTATACCATCACTATAAACACTGGCTTCAGTGCTTATAGTGCAGTAAAAAGTACAATATTATACTTTGGAATGATGTGAAGTTAAGTTTTCTAAAAACGGAGCAGCCATGGCCTAATGGATAGAGCGTTGGACTTGTAACCCGAGGTTGTGGGTTCGAATCCCGACTCAGGCAGGAATTGTCCATGACTGAGTTGAAACCCTTGAGCAAGACACCAAACCCCCAACTGCTCCCCGGACCCCGCTGCCCACTGCTCCAAGTGTGTGTGCACTTACATGGGTTAAATACAGAGAACACATTTCACTGCTGGTTATACTCTGTATAATTGTGTGTGACAACTAAAAAAACCTTCTCCTTCTTCTAAAGAAAAACACTTATAAAGTACTGACACTTGAAAAGTAATTTTACAGCACAATAAAAATACCATACTGAGATTATTTGAAATGTGATGCCTGCTATGGGTCTCAAAAAAGATGTCATGGGGCACAAAGGGCTGAAAAAGCAAGACATTTTGAAAATATTCAGCTGGGAGAATATCTAGCAACTAATTACCATATTGACCCGAATATAACACATTGTTTTATTTGTTTTTTGTACATTTTAAACTTTTTCATTGTCTCCGTTTAAAAATGTATGTTCTCTATGTTCTATTGTGAATAAAATATTGGCTCATGTGATTTGAAAGTCTTTTAGTTTTCGTTTTATGCCAATTTAAAAACATCCCAACATTTACGGAATTTGGGTTGTAAATTTATTGTGAAATACTTAAAAATATTATGTTTTTCTTTCACAATAAAATAGCATTCACTTTTTTACTGTAGCATTTATTAGCAAACTAAAAGCAAATTATATTTTACTTTTCAAATCAAATCACTTTTACTGTCACATCACCCACCACAGCTAAAGTGCCGTGGTGAGTGAAATTCTTACGAGCGTGCTCCAGACAGTGCAAAAAAACAAAACACAACAATTTACAGATGGACTGTACATATTTACAGACTGTACAGAAGACAATGTGCAAAATACACATACATATACTCAGTACACACAGTGTACTATAAAGACATACTTAGTTACCAATACACATTATACACCGTATATACACGTCTGCATTATGTACACATCTATACATAGTAATATGTGAAGGTGCAACAGATTATAAAATTTACAGCAGATTGGTTGTGCAACAGATAGTTGTGCAAAGGTGCAATAGATTATGCACATGCAATTTCGTGGATGTGCTTTGTATGGTGTCCAGTGATAGCAGATGTGTTAGTGCAGTGTGTGCGTGTAGTCCGGTAGAACTGTGTTAAAGTGCAGGGCATGGCATGTTGTGTGAGTGGGAGTGTGATGTAGGGTGAGTTATTTCTGACTGTTCATTAGCCTGATAGCCTGAGGGAAAAAGCTGTCCCTCAGTCGGCTAGTGCGGGATCAGATGCAGTGGAGACGTCTCCCTGAGAGCAGCAGAGAGAGCAGTCTGTGGGACGGGTGGCTGGAGTCTTTGATAATCCTCCGGGCTTTCCTTGTACACTGCCTGGTGTAGATGTCCTGGAGGGAGGGAAGCTCACCTCCAACAATGTGGCGGGCAGTTCGCACGACCCTTTGCAGAGCTTTGCGGTTGCCAGCGGTGCTGTTTCCAAACCAGGCGGTGATGCAGCCGGTCAGGATGCTCTCCACAGTGCAGGTGTAGAAGGATCTGAGGATTCTGGGGCTCGTTCCAAACTTCCTCAGCCTTATCAGGAAGAGGAGGCGCTGATGTGCCTTCTTCAGCACTGCGTCTGTGTGAGCGGACCATGTGAGATCCTCGGTGATGTGAACGCCAAGGAACTTAAAGCTGTTTACCCGCTCCACAGGTGTCTTGTCGATGGTGATGGGTGTGTGTACTCTGCTCTGTCTCCTGTAATCCACCACCAGCTCCTTGGTCTTGTCGATGTTGAGTGAGAGGTGGTTCTCCTGGCACCATTTAGTCAGGGTACTCACCTCCTCTCTGTAGGCCGTCTCATCGTTGTCGGTGATCAGGCCTATCACCGTTGTGTCATTGGCAAATTTGACGATGTGGTTGGAGCTGTGTGTGGCTGTACAGTCGTGTGTACAGGGAGTACAGGAGTGGGCTGAGGACGCAGCCCTGTAGAGCACCAGTGTTGAGGGTCAGGGGAGATGAGGTGTTGTTGCCCATTCTGACCACCTGACTTCTGCCTGTCAGGAAGTCCAGGATCCAGCTGCACAGAGATCTGTTCAGTCCCAGGGTCTGGAGCTTCGCAACCAGTGTGGCAGGCACTATGGTGTTAAACGCTGAACTATTATCACGAACAGTATCCTCACATAGGTGTTCTTATTTTCCAGGTGGGAGAGAGCAGTGTGCAGGGTGAAGGCAATAGCATCGTCTGTGGAACGGTTACTGTGGTATGCAAATTGTAGTGGGTCCAGTGAAGCAGGCAGCACAGAGCAGGTGTGTTCTCTGACAAGCTTCTCAAAACACTTGCTGAAGATGGGGGTCAGAGCAACGGGCCTCCAGTCATTTAAGCATGTGATTTTATTTTTCTTAGGAATGAGCACAATGCTTCATTTTTTGAAGCATGAGGGAACCACAGACAGAGAGAGGGACAGATTGAAAATGTCTGTAAAAACCCCGGCTAGTTGGAAAGCACATGCTTTGAGCACACAGCCTGGTATGCCATCCGGGACCACTGCTTTACGGATGTTCACCCGTTTGAAGGATCGGGTTACATCTGCGACAGAAAGCGAGAGTGGACTTACCTCTTCTGCAGCAGCTGCGAGAGCGGGGGCGCTCTCTGTGTGGGCAGTGTTGTCAGCCTCGAAACGAGCATAAAAAGTGTTGAGCTCGTCCAGTAGAGAGGCGGCAATGTTCACAGTTGCTGGTTTATTCTCTATAAAGCCTGTGATGTTGTTGATGCCCTGCCACATGCTTCTTGGGTTGTTGTTGTTGAAATGTTCTTCGACTTTGTTTTTATATTGTCGTTTGGCTGCTTTGTTGCATCTCCTGAGATCGTAACTGATCGTCTTGTTTCCGATCGTCAGTGTTTCCGGATTTAAGGCAGATGTCCGCGCTGACAAGGCTGATCGAACATCGCTGTTAATCCACGGTTTTTGGTTGGGGTAGATACGGATATTTTTGTTCGGAACTACATCCTCTATACACTTCCTAATGAAACACGTGACCGTATCTGAATACGCCTCTATGTCGTCATCAGATGCTGTCCGGAACATGTCCCAGTCCACGTGATCAAAACAGTCCTGTAGTATAGCGTCCGATTGGTCCGACCAGCATTGGATTGTCCTGAGGATGGGTGCTTCACATTTCAGTTTCTACCTATACGCAGGCAGAAGCAGAACGGAAGAGTGATCCGATTTGCCGAAAGGTGGGCGGGGGAGGGACTTGTATGCATCCCGGAAGGTGGAGTAGCAGTGGTAGAGTATACGATCTCCACGCGTGTTGATGGTGATGTGTTGAAAGTATTCTGTAGCTATTGTTCTGAAGTTGGCTTTATTAAAGTCTCCCATAACAACAAACGCAGCATCTGTTCGCTGTTTCCTGCTCACTTATATTCCCATACAGTTTCTTGAGTGCCTGGTCTGTGTTGGCTTGAGGGGGTATATAAGCAGCTGTGATTATGATCGCTGTAAATTCCCTCGGTAGCCAGAATGGTCGACACAGAAGCATATGAAATTCCAGATCAGGGGAGCAGAAGGATTTAATAGAGTGTATGTTCCTTTCATCACACCACGAGTTGTTGATATAGAAACAAACACCCCCGCCTCTGATTTTCCCTGTGAGCTCTTTCGTTCTGTCCGAGTGATGCACGGAGAAGCCTGTGAGCTCGATGGCTGAGTCTGGAACCATTACAGACATCCAGGTTTCTGTGAAGCAAATAACACAGTAGTCCCTTGTTTCTCGTTGATATGAGATGCGCGCCCGCAGTTCGCAGAGATTGTTATCCAGTGACTGAACGTTAGCCAGCAAAATTGTTGGGAGAAGAGACTTGTTTTGTCGGAAAGCACAGCGTCTCAGTCTGACGAGAACGCCAGCTCTCTTTCCTCTTTTCCGGTGTCGGTGGCGTTTCCTCGGTTGCGCGGCCCAGACAAAGGGCTCTGATGCGGTGTCTGTGAACAATCCACCTGCATTCAAGAACTCAAAGTCCGGTTTGCGTTGCACGACGGAGGAACCAATGTTTAAAAGTGTGTCTCTATCATAGACAGTTATACTAACAACATCTAACACGTAAAACAACAAAAAAACTAATAAAACTTACGAAAAACTGCAAAGTTTTCCCGGAGCTCGCAACACGGCTGCCATACTCGGCGCCATCTTGCATTTTGGATATATACTTAAAAAGTAAAAAAATAAATAAAAACACTGAACAATCTAGCTGTCACGGTCACCAGGGGCAAGGAGCGAGGAGACATGGAGATAACTCAAAATACGGTCTTTAATGACATAAAGCAAGGAGCACAGGAACATGGAAACTGCAGGAGATATGAGGCACACAAATTACATTTAACAGCCGACAGGAAACATGGGGCAGAACACACTATAAATAGACAGAACTAACGAGACACAAATGGAACATAATCAAAACATGACTGGGACTAACTGAACAATTATCACAAAGAACGAGGATAGGAACTGGAACTAAACAAATATTGTCACGAGGAAACATGAGGGAGGAAAAACACAGGACACAGGGAGACAGGACTGACACTAGCTCCTCCTAATAAAAAAAAAATATCTCATATCCATTCAGCCAAAAGACACAATTGAGAGCAGTTTTCCCCCAGTGTCTCTTTTACTCATTGGTAAGAGTTTCTCCTCTACTGCTGCACTTAAACGTTCAGTCTCAGCAAGGAGCACTCATTCTCATCTGTTGTAGTGCATTGTCAGCTTATCCGCTTCCATTTGGAAACATCTCAATACAGCTAAAAAAACAGGCCTGGCAAAGCACACAGTCAGTTGAAAATGAAAAACACACAAACTCTATACAAACATCAAGCAAGGCAGCAGGCCCTGCCATTTCTGTCAGCCTGACTGAAGTGAAACAACTAAAATTGTAAAATGACAATAAGTTCAATATTTCTGCTTGGCCCACATTGAGAAAGAGAGGCCAGTAAACATAAGACTGTTAGAGTAGTCATTCATTTTCAACTCAAGAGCAGATTTGTTAATCTTGTAAGTACGTAAAAAGGATGTAAGGCCATGAATGTGGCAAATTACAATTACTCAGACACACAAAATCATTCACAAACATGAAGCTTTGGCTCAAGAGCCAGATTGCAGCTTTTAAACAGTGTTAGAATGTGAGTTTGCCTGGATTAAGGCCTGAAGCTGGACAGATTGTCCTTATGTGAGAAAGCCCATGGGTTTCCAGACTGATCCAAGATCAATACTCAAAAGACTGTGTGCAGAAGTTGGGAAATTGGGCTTGCATTCAGCTGTCAGCAACAGCCATTCATTTCTAGATTTGGATGAAAGTGGCTATTTCATTCGGACCCAAGGGAATCTGGAGCTCCTTAAAGAAACCAAATTTTACACCTGCTTTTGCTGTTTTCATCTTCAGTGATACAATGTTCCAAAAATATATACTGTATATAAATACAAATCTATCAATAGAGTAAATCTCACCTTGGGCAAAACACATTCCTACTGCCATTCAGCATGGAGGTCAGAAGTTTCCTATTGTGTAGTTGCAGCGATTAATCACAGCCATATATACTGTATTTGTTCATGCACCTGAGTTTGTGCCGGAGAAAAGGAGAAAAGCAGGGGGATGCACAGAGCTTTTATATATTCTTAGCCCTAAGATCCTTAGGGAATCCATATGGTCCTCTCCCAATAACTGGACCCTGTATGACTGCTGATTGATTTACAATATCTTGTGACTTTAAGTCTCTTTGCATTGCTATTTAGGGTGTAAATGCAGACCTGCTTTCACAGCATTTCATTGTCTGATAATTAAAACGATTAAAAGTTATCTAAATTGCTCAAAAATAAATGTAACAATTGCTAAGGGGCCAACAAGAGACCCAAATGGAATCTGAATAACATTTTTTAGAATAAAAATTAAACGGCAAAGCTGTTTTTATTGAAAGTAATAAATGTTTCTTGAGAACCAAATCATATTACAAAATTCAGCTTTCCCTTCAAGGAAATAAATTACAAAATATATTACAGAAAACGGTTCTTTTAATGGTAATAATATCTCACAATATTATCGATTTCACTGCAGCTTTGACCTAATACGTGTAGGCTTGGCGAACATTATAAACTTCTTTCAAAAACATTAAAAAAACCTTACTGACCATGAACATTTGACCAGTAGTGTACATCTCATTTTGAGTTGTACCCATTAATTAGGACGTCATACATTTATTTCAATGCATGTCAATTAAAAACATGTATTTCAGATGTTTGTTTTTGTCCTGTAGTTTAAATGGCATGTTTCTTGTAGCACTGTCCACTGAGTGGTGCTGAAATAAGCTTGGACCATTATCTGTACTGATGGAGCTGTCCTGCAATTTAGTGCTGAACTAAAAGCTGACTGGGGCTACATATGAGCACAAATGAGGAAATGTAATTCTGAGTTAGGACATCTTAAGACACTCAGGCCACATAAGATGCAGATGGTGTAGTTTCATTGGAACAGATTTGCTCACGAATTGCTTCTTTGCAGTGAATGGGTGCTATCAGAATGAGAGTCCAAACAGATGATACAATTGTAACAATATTATTTTTTCACTTGTAAACAGTGCATGATATGTTAATATTTCTCTCCTGATTCAGATGAGACCACCTTTTTCAGAAACAGTGTTTTGAAGTTATAAACGTCTTGATTGATTGTCTCATTACATTTTTTTTATTTTTTTTGAATGAACAGGCCTTTACTGTGATTATGCAATTCAGATACAAATAAATAGACTGACCTATGATGAAACAGCATGACAACATCTGTTTGAGCCGGCGGTGTGCATCATTTTCCTCAGTATCCAGTACCAATGCCAGCCCTGCATTTTCTTTCCTCTCATTGGCATACATTGTGTTAGCTAAACTGGCAGGATACTAAATTAGTCAGGTAGTGTTTGTAGGAATATCTATATTTTTTTTGTGTGTGTTGGCACCTGTTGCTTGTTTGCCAGTAGGAATTCAGTGATGCAATGTCTTCAAGTATTCCGCGAAGAATTAACTATGCAGTGATAGATTATAGAATATCAAAACTAGACAATTTGCCTGAGGCAGAATACCTCATAAATGCTGGGATAAGTAAGCGGAAATAGATATAAGATATTTAGACATGCCATAAAAGATGCAAGGACTAGTGGTGCTGGCAGAACTATCAAAGTCGGCCCCTTGAGAATAAAGCCCCTCAGAGATGATAAACAATAGCTGTATTTGTTTAGTGTTCAGTACGTTCTGTCTGTCACTACTCTGCCAATATATCAAGTGATCTGATTGCTTTTCAAGTGGTTTATGTTCTCAAATCCTGCCAATAAAATAGCTAAAAGAGAGAGAGAGAGAGAGAGAGAGAGAGAGAGACTGTTCTTCATCTCACTATGCAGCACCATCTGTAAATCTTAGTGGGAGGTTAATGGTCCATCAGTTTCAATCCACATCCATCTACAATGTGTCAGATCCGGGGGAAAGCGGAATTACGTGTCCGAGTCTAGACATAATCTAAACACACAGTTTCAGATGCAGACCCACCTCATGCCTCGCTAAAGGAAAGTTTACACTGGGAAGAGAGTTAGTGATCCATAAAACTGCACACATTTAATAAAACATACAGGCTTTGTTGATTAATAGCTAGAGTTATTTGGTCTTAATGGCTCTGTCACAGTAAGCTTGCTTAAAGCACTTGTGCCAGAAGGGAATGCCAGGCCTCTGCTTGTCATTTCCTCCCAGTTATTTTTGGACACACTAATTAGTCTGGAAACTGGCGGCTGTTTAACCTGTTAGCTAGAGCCCCCATATTGGGACTCACAGCTGAAAATGACCTACCTAACTTAAAATTTTAACAGTTCCTGACTTCAATTCTGACACAATTTAGGTATCTTTGGAAAGAAGACGCTTTAGGCTTTACCATCCATCATCCAGAGCTGATGATGCTCAAACAGATAAACATTTATGAAGTGAAGTGACTTGAAAATGTTTTTTACCACACTAAATGTTTTTTATTTAATATATAAATATATACATGAAATCAGTCCTGTAGCAATAAAGAAAAGTAATGTGTTGAAAGTAACATGTCTCATGAGTTTATACTTCAAATTTGAAGAAGATACCATGAAAGATTCTATTCTTGCAACCATTTTTCTGAGAATATGTCTAGCCCCCCCCCTCAATTGAGGAAAAATAACAAAATTTGAGTTCAACAAACTATTCAGTCATTATACATACAACTGCATAGTTTTTCAATTATAAAATAATAGACAGTATCTTAGACATCGTACAAGTGATTTATTTGAAAACTAGAAAAATACGATACGAATAATATTTGAGTAATAAAAATAAATAAAATTAATAAAAAAGATTTAGCTTTGAATATCAAGTACATCTGATTGCCAGACATAGATTGATATTTCCAGACATTCACACTGATTGTTGGTCATAGTCAGTAATCACACACTGGTGTGCTGTAATACAGATGATAATCATACAAATGGGCCATATAGTCAATAATGGCCGATCAGCATTCATACTGATAGCTGCCATACAGACGGAAATCACACACTGATTATCAGTCACACAGATGCTAATCATACAGATACAGCCACATTAACAGATGAGTTTTCAGTTGTTGCTTGAAGATTGACAGGGATCCAGCAGTCCGGATGGGGGTGGGAAGATCATTCCACCAGCCAGGAATGGTGAACGAGAATGTTCTGGAGAGTGATTTTGAGCCTCTCTGTGATGGTACCACGAGGCGTCGCTCACTAGCAGATCTCAGACTTCTGGAGGGGATGTAAATTCGTAATAGTGAGTGGAAGTAGGAGGGTGCTGAGCCTGTGGTTGTTCTATATGCAAGCATCAGTGTCTTGAACTGGATGCGAGCTGCAACTGGTAGCCAGTGCAAGGAGACAAAGAGAGGTGTAACATGGGCTCTTTTGGGCTCGTTGAAGACCAGTCGTGCTGCCGCATTCTGAATCATTTGTAGAGGTTTGATTGTGTTTGATGGAAGTCCAGCCAGAAGAGCATTGCAGTAGTCCAGTCTAGAAATGACAAGGGCCTGGACAAGAAGTTGTGCCGCATGCTCTGTCAGAAAGGGCCTGATCTTTCTGATGTTGTGTAGTGCAAACCTGCAAGATCGAGCAGTCTTTGTAATGTGCTCTTTGAAGGTCAGCTGGTCATCAAAGATTACACCAAGATTTCTGACTGAAGCTGATGGGGAAATTGTTGATGAACCTAACTGAATCGTGAAGTCATGCTGTAGAATTGGAGTTGCAGGGAAGACAAGGAGCTCAGTCTTTGCCAGGTTGAGCTGTAGATGCTTTCTTTCATCCATGCCGAGATGTCCGCCAGGCAGCCTGAGATCCGTGCAGCTACCGTTGGATCATCTGGTCGAAATGAGAGATAGAGCTGTGTGTCATCAGCGTAGAAATGGTAGGAGAAGCCATGTACCTGTATAATGGGAGCCAGTGATGTAGTGTATGTGGAGAAAAGGAGGGGTCCAAGAACCGATCCCTGGGGAACCCCAGTGACCAATTTATGTGCTTTGGATACCTTCCCTCCCCAGGCCACCCTGAAAGCCCTAAAGAAAGTGTAATCGCTGGACACACTTGTTCCATACATCCCATATTGCTGTTAGTTTGTCACGGTCTCGTCGGCCCTGTTGTGTTTCTTTGTCATCAAAGCGAGAAAACATGGAATGGCTTTAGAGACATGGTGGCTGTAAATGTTGACCTTCCAGTGTCAGCGTTGATTTGTACACTCCTGCCAAAATGAGCAACCCAATGAAGGCTTGCAAGTCAGTCACATAAAAGTCCTCCATACACCCCTCTAAGTTTATCATTTCAAGTATATTCTTTTCAGCTGACGGTGTAATGAAAAGATGATTTTTTATCTTGGACATGGCTTGCAGCATATCTGGCGGGCCCTGGAACAATTTTGATGACATTAGCAGCACTAAGCTTACCCTGTCATTCAAGTGCAAAGTGGGACCATAATACATTTCCATATTTGGAAGGTAATGTGTCTGCTGGTAGTTAAGAGACAACTGAAGGATCAACGCTAGGAGTCTTATTCTCATCTGAGGAGGATGCCTCATAATCAGGGTCCTCTTCAACAATATTGTTTGTCTCAGACAGATTCTCCTGTTACTTTCACTGTCAAAAAACTGTGATAAAATCTAATTGACAGAAAACCTTTGCTTAGAGGCAATTTTCAATAGAGAGAGAGAGAGAGCGAGAGAGAGCACAAAGAGAAATGGTTCAGAAGGCTTCGGTGTAAGCTTTTATATGTTTGCTCCTCCCCTGTAAATATGATATATACATGCTCGTGGTTTACAGGGGAGGAGCAAACATATAAAAGCATACATTTGATGCTATATATATATATATATATATATTACATACATATGTATGTGTGTATGTGTGTGAGTTTGTATATATATATGTGTGTGTGTGTGTGTGTGTGTGTGTATATATATATATTATAGCATGTATAATCAATGTTCACTCTTCCAGGAGTGTGGCGGCCTCTAAGTCCTTTTTAGCAGCTGTTCCCATTCAGGACATCTGCAACGCTACAGGGTGGTCCACGCCCCTTACGGTTGTTAGGTTTTCTGGCCTGGACATGCGAGCCAGTCCAGGCTCTTCCCGTCCTCTCGCCCTAGATGTGCTCTGCAGGGATATTCACTAGGCAGGGACTTGAAAGTCTGGCAGCGTGGGCATCTCGTCCCCAATGCGTTCTCGATCACAGCTCAAGTTCCTAAAGAGGAACATCTCTAGGTTACGTATGTAAACCTAGTTCCTTGAGAGAACAAGATGCTGCGTCTCGAGGCCACACTTCCGGCATCACTGCCAGTGCTTGCTTCATTCCTAGAAGTTGATGCAGATTTCACCACACGTGCTCTTATACCAGCTGGTCATTAAATCACCTCCCCGTGAAGTCTCGCCCATCCATTGGACTGATTACACTTGTATTCAGAGCTGGTCACGCTGAAGGCATTCCCCAATGCGTTCTCGGATGCGGCGTCTCATTCCCTCGAGGAACTAGGGTTACAAACGTAACCTAGAGACGATTTTTTATGTTTTTGAAAGAAATCACATGCTCACCAAGGCTGTATTTATTTGTTCAATAAAAAATAAAACAGTAACATTGTGAAATATTATTTCAATTTAATTTCAATTTAATTTATTCCAGTGATCCTTTAGAAATCATTATAATATGCTAATTTGGTGCTCAAGAGACATTTTGAATTATTACTAATGTTAAAACAGCTGTGCTGAATAATCACAATACAGGTTTTTCAGGATTCTTTGGCTAATAGAAAGTTCAAAAGAACTGATTTATAATAATTGTAACAATTTAAAAGTCTGGCACTTTTGATGAATGTAATGCATTTATTTATGTAATGTAAACCAGTGCATTAAATGTCCATTGATATTTTAACTGCAAGGGCAGAAAGCTCAATATCTCTTTTAATTTGTGTTTCTCACACACTTTCTCTTCAGGTTAAAGCGTGGTGGATTTAACAATTAAGGAAATCTAAGCTGAGTGAGTCACATCTGGGGAATCAGAATCAGTCATGCTGTATGCCACGGTTGTTTTTTCATTTGTGTCCTCGACTTGCTTTAAATAAGAAGCGTGCCTTTAGGACCCTGTCGTGGCTTACGGCCTCAGTGGAGAGCGACCTGTTTCTCCTCCCTCTGCCCCTCGGTGAACCCCATATCCTGCCGCTGAACCCCTGCTCTCTTCTCTAACAGCCTTGTGTCTACCAAGCTGTGTCTTTATTTCCACTCTTGCCCACCCAGGCCTCGGGGGAAAATCCCTTTAAGGGCTTAGTGAAGGTGGGATACTAAATGGAAACAACAGCCTTATCTACCAAGCTGAGTCTGTGCATGTCCCGCAAGCACAACGTACATACACACATAAACACACAAAAAATAAACATGTAAATAATTAATGTATTCTTCACGCACACAAGCTAAGCTGCTTGTCAGATACTCTTCCGAGGGAATACAATAGCACAGCTACAAACACTTGCACACACACATAAAAACGAGGCACCAAGGTGACATCTGCTGCAGTGTTTAAAAGGAAGAGACAAGCATATGCAGTGAAAGGAAAACCACAATCCAAAACACTGGTACAAAATGTATTTTTGTGCCACGCAAATAAGCAATTTCAACAACTGTGAATGCGCAGAGTGAATGCGAAGCTTCGTAACCTCGTGAACATGAACTTGCAAAGAGAGGCAGCCGGAGGAGAGTGTCATGCCACCGCTGGATAAATCTGATTAATCATGCTGCAGCAGATTACTGTAATTTGAGCTTTGTTTGTCTGTACAAACAAAGCACTGAAAACTGCAAATCACAGGAGCTGGCTGTAAAGAAAAGATGGTTGACAAGTTTGTATTATTTGGTTCTGCTTGATAGACAGTTTGTATGAAAAGAATATTAGAGAGTCACAGAACTCGATTTAATAATTTATTCAGAACAATCAGCTCCTGGAATTACCACCTTTAACACCCTATTACCGTATATCCAATGGTTCATATGTATTTAGGCACATCATTTCGGTTCTTGATTTAATTATCCTACATAGTGTTATTTTAGAATGACACTATCATTGAGATACTACTGTAGTTTTTAATTAGAGTTTAATCTAGGTTTCAATTTTGGATTTTCTGTTTTTGTTTTTTCTCTTTTGCCATTTTGGTTGACTATAGTTGACTAAAATAAACCTTGCCCTACACCAGGGGTTTTCAAACTGTGGGTCGTGACCCACTTGAGGATCACAATGTGGGAAAAGGTCAAGACCACTTGGTGGCAGCTAAATGGCACACACAATGTTCCTAGGGCTGGACGATATACAAAGATTAATTACGAACTGCAATATTGCTCAGTGCGATTTTTTTTTATCACAAAGGCCGGGATTTAAAACATGCATTGCATGAGATCATTACGTCACCTTGCCCATGAGATTGAATACACACCGGAAAATTCAAACATTGCCAGGTAGGCCAGGGGCGTAGCCATCGTTTCAAAAGTGGGGGGGGGGACGGAATGTCTAGTGTTATACCTGTTTTTTTTTCAGTTAACCCTTGTCATACTTTGCCCTTGGTTTTATTTTTAATCATACCTTTTTGCTTAATATGCTTTATGATTATATTATTATATATGATTATAAAAGAAAGAAAGAAAGAAAGAAAAAAGAAATACAACAGCTTATCACTGGGATAGTACCCTTAAAAGGACATCTTTGTACCTAATTTACTGAAAAAAAAATCATAGTTGTACATTAAGATAGATATTGGTACTCTAATGTACTAATGTGCACCTTTTTGAGTATAAGTTACAAAGATGTCCTTATAAGGTTACTATTGTTTACATATTTCAAATTGTATTTTGTGTATGTTGTATGTAAAGTACATGGCACACAGTAATGGATATTTGCACATTCACATACTACTTTATTCTGTTCTGTTCTATTATACAGTCCATGTTTCAGGAATTAAATTTAAAAAAGTAATTCAAAATAAACTATGTTTTGAGCTCAACTGACAAACATGTCAAGGTATGTAGACCCTATATCAATTAAACAATGAGATTAAAAAAACATTTAGTGACATTTCCTTTAAGCTTTCTGACTGGTTTGTTTAAAAGTAGTAGCGTTTTGACACCGTATTAAAGTTAACATATATCTCAATATATAAAGCTACTTAAAACTGAAGTATAAAAAAGTACACAGTCTGATTAGTCTATGTTAAAAGGTATAATAAATATCTTATCATAGACAATGCTGTAAATAATCTGTCCTTACCTCTGAAGCCTCATTGAAACTTTCTGCCTCATTCACGCTCACCTCTGAATTCACTTCTGCCTCTGTTTATTTCAAATAAAGTAGTGTTTGAAACGTGTACATACAGAGAATAGTGACATACAGAAGAAAATAACAAATTAAGTATACTGCTGGACAATAACCAATCATTTGTATCCTAAATTATTTGTAACACTTTAGTATGGGGAACACATATTCACTATTAACTATGACTTTTCATCAATAAACTCTTCATTTACTGCTTATTAATAGCTTGTAAGGTAGTCGTTGTAATTAGGTTTAGGTATTAGGTAGGAATAGGATTATAGGATGCAAAATATGGTCATGAATAATACCATACCAAGTTGTTTATCATAGTAATGTTAATTTTATTTTTCTATATTTTACTAGTTATGTGTTTTTTATGACTGGTCCATCTATAATCCTACAAACCCTTGTGTATTAATATATTTTATACAATGTGAAAACGTCTCAGGTTACGTATGTAACCATGGTTCCCCGAGTGGGGAACGAGACACTGCGTCCCCTAGGGGTCGCTACGGGGGAACGCCCTCAGCGTGACTCGGTCTGAAGATACATATGAAAAAACACCACCTGTTGGCCGGCGACAGCCCATGACGTCACTACCGGCGTGCCACAATATAAGTGCCGCCGGGCGAAAACATCATCAGCTTCTTCGTCTGAAGCTTGCGTCCGAAGCATGGCCCGAAGCCTAGGGGACGCAGTGTCTCGTTCCCCACTCGGGGAACCATGGTTACATACGTAACCTGAGACGTTCCCCTTCATGGGAACTCGAACTGCGTCCCCTAGGGGTCGCTACGGGGAACGTTATACCCACTTCACCATGCTGAGGGGAATGCAAGCCAATTTCTCAAAAAAGGCGAGCACCAAGCCATTTTTTTAACAACACTCGTAGCACAGATTACAGTTCATAGCAGCACCGGAGTGAGCGTGTTTCAAGGTTTTATGGACATATTTCATAGACTCATTAACGTCTGTAAATTAAGAAATTAAAACATTAATATTAGTATTAGTGAAAGTTTACAGCGGTTCTAGCCTATAAAATAAAATAAATAGTTTTCTTAAATACTTAATTTCTGTCATTTTATGTTTGAATTAAGATTAAGATTATAGTGTTGTCAATTGTTTTTTTTTACCTCAAATATTTTGGTGGGTCTTGAAATAGATTATACTTGACTAGGTGAGTCATGGAATGGAAAAGTTTGGGAACCCCTGCCCTAAACCATAGTTTAACTCACAAAAATGAGTGCTTTCATTCAAGGGGTTTCCAAACTGGGGGCCAACTCTCCTCCTCACCGTGCATTAGGATGATATGGACACTTCTACTGATCTGTTCGTTCAGCGAATATTCAGTGTAAGTTCATATCAACTCTAAGAAAGGATATTTCCTTGGGCACAGAAAATACTTCCCTATTAATGCATTAGAGCAGGGGTACTCACAATTTTTTTAATGAGAGCCGCACTGATAGGACAAAGTCAATAGGAGAGCCACTTTTACCGCAAAGTATCAAAAGTTACATCTAGTCATAAATAGCATGTCTGCTTATCAATCTGTCATCCCTGAACATATATGCAATGCCAAAAATACAAAAGGGGGGAAAAATCATTCTTTATCATTTACCAGTCAGATTTTTAACTGAGACAAGATGATTTCCCTTAATGAAAAAAGCAGGATTACTTTAATGCTGGGATGAGCGGAAGTATGCATGCATTTCTTTGACTTTTTTCATGTTGTATTTGTAGCTTGTTGTTGCGATCCTTGTGAGGCATTCAAGATGTTCATTGGTGAGGCGGTTTCTCTGTTTCCTCTTTATAGTGTTCATGGTTGAGAATGTTGACTCGCAAGTGTATGTGCTCACAAAGAAGGACATCACTTTTTGCACAAGTGGCTTCAAAGTGGGAAAATCTTCTTTAGACACCAAACTCCAGAAGTGACCAACACCTGCTCTGAGTTCAACTTTGAGAATGTCTTTTGTCTGCAGTTCTACCATTTCACTTTCTACAGCAGCACGCTGAGTTGGGCAGAGCAGAGTGATAGTTGGAGTGAGAGATGACACATCTATGTGGAAGGGGTTTTCAATGAAGTTGAAAATCTCCTTGTGCTCATTCGCATCCTTGAATCTGGATTCAAATTCCCCCCTCAGCTCTTCCAAAACATTCACAAATTCTCTGTGGCTGAAGTGCTCCAGCAGAGATGGGTCATTTGTGGTGACAGCTCTGAGTTTGGGGAAGTGAATGAATTCTCTGTCAGGTATGTACAGGGCAGTTATTTTGTTCTGAAATGCTCTGATTGCATTCAGCATGTTGTTTGGAAGCTTATCTCTTCCTTGAAGCTTCAAGTTAAGAGTGTTCAGGTGACAGGTAATGTCAGTAAGAAAAGCCAGCTGTGTGATCCAGCATGGGTCTTCCAGCTCTGGCTCCCGTTTTCCTTTGCTGTCCAGGAAAGTGCAAATCTCAGGGAGGAGGCTCAGAAACCGTTCAAGCACTTTTCCACGGGACAACCATCTCACTTCACTGTGCATCAGTAAATCACTATACTCTGTGTCATAGTCCTCAATGAGTTGTCGGAACTGTCTGTGGTTCAGTGCTCTGGAGATGATGAAGTTTACTACACGAACAACTGTTTGCATCACGTTTTGGAATGTTTTATTTCTCAGTTTTGATACCAGTGACTCCTGATGGATGATGCAGTGGAAACTGATAAAGTTTGGTATTTCTTCCCTTTTTTTCATGAGCCCAACAAGCCCCTTCTCCTTTCCTCGCATGCTAGGGGCGCCATCCGTGCACACACTTGCTAGACCTGACCAACTGAGTTTTTTTTCATCAAAAAATGCCAGAAATGCATTCAGAATGTCCTCACCTCTCGTTTGGCCAACAAGCGGAAGTAAGCACAGCATTTCTTCTTGGAAAGACTTTTCTTTAGGGAACCTAACCCAAACACACAACTGAGCAACATCTGTCAGATCGGTGCTTTCATCCACCGCGATGCTGAAACACGGTGCTGCTGATACATCTGCGCAGAGCTGGTCACTGACGTCCTTGCCGATGTTTTCAATCCGCCTCATTATGGTGGAATCGGATAATTGTAATCCTTTAATTTGCTTAATAATTGCGTCCTTGTTGTCAAACTCAGCAAACAATATTTCTGCTGAAGCCAAAAAGCAATCTTTCACAATTTCTGAGTCTGAAAAGGTTTTTTTTCCCCGAGCCAAAATCCAAGCGATCTCAAAAGATGCCTCAGTTAAACGTTCAGCAGTAGAAGTTGTCCTGTGTATGAGCCTTTGTTGTTCAGAAAGAGAGGAAGAAAGCTGCTCTATTTTTCTTTTCCTTAGTTCACTTCCAGGTGGATAACTTTCGTTGAATTTTGTGTGCGTCGTTTGGAAATGCCGCTCCAAATTACTTCGCTTGAAACCAGAGCGGGTTTGTTTGCATAGTAAACACAAAGGGTTTGATCCATGGAGCACAAATAAAAATTCATCTGTCCACTTTTCTTGAAATTTTCTATGCTCATCTTGTAGGGCTCGTACCTTTCTCTTTTTAGCAGGAGTTGACTCTCCACAAACCCCGTCTCCATCATCTTCCTGTCGATTTGCGGTTGTTGCATGCTCCGAATCTTTAGTTCCCTCGTTTGACACTGTCACATTGCTTTGTTGTTGTCCACTTGGTGCGTGACTTTGTTTAATAAGAAATCGATCCATTTTCAGTCTGTATTTAACACAAGCTGATTAGCATGAAATGCTGGAAATAACTGTAGCTAAGCTAGCGTTGTTATAATGTGCGTAGTAGGCCTACGAATTGCCAGATTAGTGTCGTCTAATTTAATTGCCCCATATTTAGCTTATTTTTATTTTTTAATAAATGTCCAAGTATATTCCATATTCACAAGCATGTGATGGATAGAGGGTTTGCATAATATATATATATATATATATATATATATATTTTTTTTTTTTAATGATCTTAAGTTTTTTGTATATCTGGAAAGACCGCCAAAACTGCAGTTTGCCATGGCAACTCTGCAGTGAGTCAGTGACACGGACGTAAGAGCAGAGCAAGTTTAAACATCTTTTCTAGTCTATATTTCCATCTTTTATTGCTGCGATTTTGGGTATTTTTAAGTATAAATTAGTTGTAGAGCAGACACATAGTTTTTTTTATGTTATAGCCCTGCTTGTTTTTAATGTTTTTATGAAATATCTCTATTGACTGCATGTAGGGCTGTGACGGTGGCAGATTTTTACCACCGCGGTGGTAATGGACCAACTACCGCAGGTGGCGCGGTGTTGTGATATATATATATATATATATATATATCATTCTGAAACGCAAAAATAAATAAATGAGGCTCAATCATCTATTAACAAACATACGTGTTTATTTTAGCACTTACGTCAGTGAACACTCAGCCTGCAAAACACTAAAATAAATATCAAATAAATAATACAGTTAAATAGGAAAGTAGCCTTAAATGAGAAAGGTAAATACACCCGGTCTACCTCACGCGAGCGGCGCGGCGAGAACCCGTTATAATCAGTGATGCTGTCTACACCAGATGCGCGATACAACACGAAAAATCGGTCGCAGTAAACTGTCTCGTCCTATTTATGACGTACAAACAAAGTTAAAATGTCCTGTGGACAGACTCAACCTGTTGTGTTGTGACGCAGCGGCCGGTTTATACACGGTTCACTGTTCTGCCACCAAGCAAGCGGGTGCGTTAACTCCTCGTCTGCTGCACGCGCTCTCTGTGGAATAGGAATCGAGCCGTATGTTGCCACATTTCTTGTTAACATCTTCCATTTATCGCTGTCTTATTCGTATTTGGCCAATTTGGATTAATCCTCACCAATACACACCTGATCATGCGGGCGTTTGCGATGAAGTGAACTTGAAGACACTTGTACAAACGCGGATGTGTGACATGAATGGAGATGATTCCAGATCAGCGACTTAGTATTTGGTTTCCCAACAAGGTCCATCGCTCATCACGAAATAAATATGCTGAATGCAGAATAAACAGTATTTTCTTGCGCTCAAACCTGCCAATCTAAAGGAAGCACCCTGTATGGCGTTTGAGGTAATTTGTGAATTAGCAGATTTATAGTCTAAATAAAACAATTTGCAACTGTTACTATTATTACACTTGTTTACAAAACTTTGTATTATGCTTGTTATAGACTGTGTGACGTCACGTGCACTACCGCCGGTGGCAATACACAACCGCGGTGGCAACCGACCACCGCCGGTGACGCGGTTGTCACGGCCACCATCACAGCCCTAACAGCATGATCATATTACCGTATTAATTACTGCCATGCAGGGGCGCGGGAAGGTGTTTTATGTAGGGGGTGCTGTGTGTGTGTGTGTGTGTGTGTGTGTGTGTGTGTGTGTGTGTGTGTGTGTGTGGGTGGGGGGGGGGGGGTGTTGTGAATTCTTTATATTATGTATCTTTTAATACCATTTATAATATTAACACTTATTTTATATCTGGTTAGAGTTTGCATTTTGTAAATATGCACTCGCTACTTCAAATGCCGGCATTTCAACGTTTTCACCGTGAACACAAAGTCAGGGGTACCATGTGTTGAAACAACGGTGAATTACCTTGTGATTTTGGCACAAACGAAATCATAACGTGATATGTGTGACGTCGATTTTCACCCGGATAGCAACACGTTGAGTTCTTCACGGTTGAAATGCGGAAGTTGTTTCACATCTTACCCTTACCATCCGGGTTTATGAGAAATCAACGTTGTTATTGTGGCGTTTTCACAACATCCTGTTCATTTACTCCGGGTACCTTTCAAAGGTTCGAATCGGTCGTTAAAGTCCAAGCAAGCATTCACATTTGAAATTGTTAATATTGCAATTTAGCTTAAACATCAACACCGAGATGTAAACTATGATCTCGGTGCATATTTCGTGTTTTCAGTAACTAATAAATCTGCTGTACATGATTTGCAATCAGACGGCTTAAAAAAACAAAGAAAATGGAAAAAACCCATTCTAACAATTAGATGTCCATAAATCTGCAGTGCAGGGATGAGATGCTTCATTTTCTAAAGAAAAACATTTGAACAATTATGCCAAATGGAATAATTATTTTCTTAGAATTTAAATATACAGTATATCTATATTGTACATTTACACTTTCACAGACTTTCTTGAGAAATTCTCACTCAACAACAAAGCACTTTCTCAAGGGTTTAATGATATATCATAATGCAGAGGGAAAAAGCTTTCATTCTAATTTCATACACACTGCAAAGATTCACACAACATAAATAATTATAAATATAGTTTGGAAACTTGCTCAAGTCTGTTTGACCAAAAATACATAAACCATAACACTAACAAACACTAAAATCTTACCATTTCCAAACTTCTGACCAACATATGTACACATTTCTTCTAACATATCAACAATTAAGTGAAAAGGAATCCAAGTAAAAGTAAGGAAAGTTTGTAGAACTAGTAAGAAGTGATGTGTACAGTCAGTTGATGAGAGAGTGTGTGTGAGAGAGGATGAGTGTGTGACTGAGTTGATGGATGAGTGTGAGCATCAAATCAAATCACTTTTATTGTCACATCACCACAGCACAAGTGCCTTGGTGAGTGAAATTCTTATGAGCGTGCTCCAGACAGTGCAAAAAACAAAACAACAATTTACATATGGACAGTACATATTTACAGACTATACAGAAGACAATGTGCAAAATACACATACATATACTCAGTACACACAGTGTACTATAAAGACATACTTAATTATCAACTACACATTATATACCGTATGGGCACATCTACATTATGTAAACTATCTATACATTATGTAGTCTATACATAGTAATAATGTGAAGGTGCAACAGATTATAAATTAACAGCAGATTGGTTGAGCAGCAGATAGATGTGCAAAGGTGCAACAGATTATGCATATGAAGTGTCGTGGATGTGCATTGTATGGTGTCCAGTGATAGCAGATGTGTTAGTGCAGTGTGTGTGTAGTCCAGTTGAACTGTATTAAAGTGCAGTGCATGGCATGTTGTGTGAGTGGGAGTGTGGTGTAGGGGAGTTATTTGTGACTGTTCATTAGCCTGATAGCCTGAGGGAAAAAGCTGTCCCTCAGTCGGCTAGTGCGGGATCGGATGCTGCGGAGACGTCTTCCTGAGGGCAGCAGAGAGAGCAGTCTGTGGGATGGGTGGCTGGAGTCTTTCATAATCCTCCAGGCTTTCCTTGTACACCGCCTGGTGTAGATATCCTGGAGGGAGGGAAGCTCACCTCCAACAATGTGGCGGGCAGTTCGCACGACCCTTTGCAGAGCCCTGCGGTTGCCAGCTGTGCTGTTTCCATACCATGCGGTGATGCAGCCGGTCAGGATGCTCTCCACAGTGCAGGTGTAGAAGGATCTGAGGATTCTGGGGCTCGTTCCAAACTTCCTCAGCCGTCTCAGGAAGAAGAGACGCTGATGTGCCTTCTTCAGCACTGCATCTGTGTGAGCAGACCATGTGAGATCCTCGGTGATGTGAACGCCGAGGAACTTAAAGCTGCTCACCCGCTCCACAGGTGTCTTGTCGATGGTGATGGGTGTGTGTTCTCTGCTTTTGTACTTGTTGTGTTGTGTGCATTGATGACTGCATATAAAGAGAAAAATCAAAACAGCCCAGATCAAAAACAATTCTATAAATTTATGGAAAAGCTTTTAAGGGTGTAAAAGTTATTAGGATCACAATTGACCTTATGCACAGTAGCTTCCCTGTTTTCGATAAGCCAGCTCAGTCATTCTCGCATATTATACATCATACATGTCTGTGCAGTGCTGCTTCAAGTCAAACACCTATTGTGTTTTGTTGGGAGACGCACAACAGTTCTTCTGTGGCTTTAGAGGTAATATTTTTGTTTACACAAATTTGCTAAATCAGACAATATTGTGTCTAATACCACAATATAAACTTTTTATTATTGCAACTGGTCAGTGTTAAAAAAAAATGCTGGGAAAATCACTTTATGTAACTGGATTAGTGTGATTACTGAGATCTTTAAAAAAAATATATATAAAAAAAAATTCATCCACTAACTTTCAAAGCTGCTACATAAGAATGACTTTCTACTTTGATAGAAATGTAGTGGAGTGAAAAGTACAATATTTGTCTTTCAGATGTAGTGAAGTTAAAGTCATACGTTTCCAGAAAAAATTATACTCAAGTAAAGTACAGATCCTCAAAAAGTGTACTTAAGTACAATACTCAAGTAAATGTACTTTACTACTATCCGCCTTTGCTCACTGCCTTCAGGATCTGCCTCAGGTCAACAATGATGTGATCCAGATACACTCAAAGGCTTCATCAAGCAAACAGGAGAAAGGACTTAAGGTTGTACATTTCTAGTTAGATCCAGGAATATGAAAGTAAGTAACGAGGTTTTTGAGCTGGCTTATATTACTGCAGATCTAAATCAGAACGTTCTGTGCATAAGGTCAATTAGGTGACAAAAAGAAATGTGCACAAATATCTTGCATAGAAAAAAAAACACTACGCATAGAAAAAAAAACACTACGAGAGGCATAAAACTAAATTTAACTTCCATTAAAACTTGTTACATGACCAATAAAATGACTTGATGAAATTGTTAATGATAATTTGTGTTAATTAGTGGTAATCCAAATGACACTCCAACACATATCAATGGACTGTTCAACTCTTATTTGAGGAAGAGTTCAGGAAAATAATGTGTTAAAATTGGGTTTTCACTACGTTATTCTTTTATAACGTTTATCATCTCTAAATATCTTTCATAGCTTTTCACTACGTTATTCTATTATAACGTTTATCATCTCTGTAAATATCTTGGCAAAATTATTGTGTTTAGTACAGAAAAATACCGATTTGCCCAACATTAGTCTCGTTAAACTATTATTTGCTCAGACAACTTGCAAAACAGTAAAACTAACATGAAAAAAATCGTGATAATATTGTGAATCATATTTCTGAAAAAAAAACTCGATAGGATATGTTTTTCCATATCGCCCATCCCCAATTTCTTTCGTGCTCTTTCCCTTGGCTAGTCTCGCTTCCAATCTCGCGATATTACCCTGAATGGACAGTAATGACAAGGACTGTTAAATGGAAAAATTATCTTACGTACACTTTTGTTTGCTGAAATTTTGAATCTGTGTGCACACGTATAATGTCTGAAAATCGTCGTAGCAACCGCAAAAGCACAAAACGACACTGAAGCGGCACGAGTAACGTTAAGTTAGGCCTCAATCGACAACTGTAAAAGTAACGTTAGGCCTCCGCGACACACATGTGGAAAAGCATTCCCTGAATTAGTTCAACAAACTGTGCAATTGCAATTCTCCAAGCACCCACATAATGCGTTTAACTCATAACCTTGCGTATATTTGTGAAATCAGACTTACCTTTTTGATCCCGCGCCCTCGCAGACCACTTCTTTCGCGCTCTCCCTCTTTCTCTGGCTAGTCTCACCTCCAGTCTCGTGATATAACATTACCTGAATCGACAGAAATAATGACAACGACGGTTGAACAGTTAAACAGGAACAAATGAGCTTATGTAATTTAGTTTTTTTTGAAATGATGAATTTGTTTAAAATATTCTAACGTTTTCCTCTGAAAATCGCCGTATTGCTCAGCGACCTCACTCAGAAAGACGGTAAGGATAACGGTCATATTTTCAAACTTAAAATGGCGCGCGCAGTTTCATTGGCCAGTTTCATGAATGACAGACAGATTAACCAATCATGATCAAACCAAATAAGGTTAAATAACCAATAGGAATTGTTTCAGCGTGGTAAGCAGCGCAATGTGTTTAGTTTTGTTGTTGATAATATTTATACCAGAAGGTTTCATGATAAAAATGTAAAATGATGATAAAATAATAATAATGATCTTAATAATAATTTAAAAGGCAGAAATTATTTATTCTGTACAAACATTAAGTGATTCAACCTATAGATCTTGTAAAAAAAAATCAAAGTTGATTTATAAGTGTTTTTATTACCCTTTTTCAACCATTAAGCATTAAACATTATTTCAACGTAGTTTCAACATTGAAACAACAACTGACCTTATTTCAACCATATTTCAACGTTGAAGGTTGGTCATGTACCGGTTGGTTTTCAACCGTTAAGCATTAAACATTGTTTCAACGTTGTTTCAACGTTGAAACAACAACTGACCTTATTTCAACCATATTTCAACGTTGAAGGTCGGTCATGTGCCGGCTATGTTTGGCGTAAGTGACGCGTTATTGGTTACGCATACAGAGCTGACAGATTGTGACGGTTTCCACCAGTGCAGCATCTCTGAGTGCAGGGCAAAAGTTACTGACGAAGTAAGTTTATTCCATGACTTTGTTTGTAATACTGGATGTTTATACTGCTGAATCTGTTTCTACATTAAGCTTGTGATGTTGGTGGTTCGCGATCTTTATGATCATTGACTCATCACGTGAAGCGCATGTGGAAGTGCCCCGCAGTATCGCGGCTACTCTGGCTAATGTTTAATATCTCGTTTAAATATGTTTCTCATTCCTTACAATATATTCTACATTTGTTATGTTTCATATCATAATGAGGATGTTGCATAATGTATTTTAGGTTGTGTATATGCTCCTTTACATTCCCAGCCGGCATTTCAACGTTGTTTCACCGTTGAAACAACGTCAGGTACCATGGTTGAATCAACGGTGAATTACCTTTCGATTTTGCAAAACGGATCAACGTTGATATTGTGACGTCGTTTCACCTCGGAAGCAACAACGTTGATTCACCGTTGAAATCGCGACGTTGTTTCACTCTTACCTCTCGGGTTATTGAATCAACGTTGATATTGTGACCGTTTCACCTGCGTACCTTTCAAAGGTCGATCGTCGTTAAACGTCCAAGCAAGCATTCACTTTTGAAATTGTTAATATTGCAATTTAGCTTAAACGTCAACACCGAGATGTAAACTATGATTTTCGGTGCATATTTCGTGTTTTCAGTAACTAATAAATCTTGCTGTACATGATTTGCAATCAGACGGCATTAAAAAAAAAACAAAGAAAATGGAAAAAAACCCATTCTAACAACTAGATGTCCATAAATCTGCAGTGCAGGGATGAGATGCTTCATTTTCTAAAGAAAAACATTTGAACAATTATGCCAAATGGAAAAAAATTCTTAGAATTTAAATATACAGTATATCTATATTGTACATTTACACTTTCACAGACTTTCTTGAGAAATTTTCACTCAACAACAAAGCACTTTCTTAAGGGTTTAATGATATATCATAATGCAGAGGAAAAAGCTTTCATTCTAGTTTCATACACACTGCAAAGATTCACACAACATATATAAATAAATAATTATAAATATAGTTTGGAAACTTGCTCAAGTCTGTTTGACCAAAAATACATAAACCATAACACTAACAAACACTAAAATCGTACAATTTCCAAACTTCTGACCAACATATGTACACATTTCTTAACATTCTAAAATATCAACAATTAAGTGAAAAGGAATCCAAGTAAAAGTAAGGAAAGTTTGTAGAACTAGTAAGAAGTGATGTGTACAGTCAGTTGATGAGAGAGTGTGTGTGAGAGAGGATGAGTGTGTGTGTGTGTGTGTGTGTGAGAGAGAGAGAGAATGAGTGTGTGAGAGAGTGTGTGTGTGAGTTGATGAGTGAGTGTGTGAGTTGATGAGTGTGTTTGTGTGAGAGAGTGAGTTGGTGAGTGAGTGTGTGAGCATGTGTGTGTGAGAGGATGAGTGTGAGAGTGAGTTGGTGAGTGTGTGTGCGTGTGAGAGGATGAGTGTGTGTGTGTGTGTGTGTGAGAGAGAGTGAGTTACTAGAACTAGTAAGAAGTAATTTGTAGAACTTTACATTTCTCTAGCAACAGTCAATTAAAAAAAAAAATAGGTATCTTCAAGGAAGAGTCTTCTTACGGCCACCACCACCCATCCTCTCTGGTGCAAAAAAGAAAAGAAAAAAAGAAGGTGTCTTCAAGGAAGAGTCTTCTTACGGCCACCACCACCCATCCTCTCTGGTGCAAAAAAGAAAAGAAAAAAGAAGGTGTCTTCAAGGAAGAGTCTTCTTACGGCCACCACCACCCATCCTCTCTGGTGCAAAAAAGAAAAGAAAAAAAGAAGGTGTCTTCAAGGAAGAGTCTTCTTACGGCCACCACCACCCATCCTCTCTGGTGCAAAAAAGAAAAGAAAAAAGAAGGTGTCTTCAAGGAAGAGTCTTCTTACGGCCACCACCACCCATCCTCTCTGGTGCATATTTTAAATATTTGGACATGGTCTCCATTACTTTTGTACTTGTTGTGTTGTGTGCATTGATGACTGCATATAAAGAGAAAAATCAAAACAGCCCAGATCAAAAACAATTCTATAAATTTATGGAAAAGCTTTTAAGGATGTAAAAGTTATTAGGATCACAATTGACCTTATGCACAGTAGCTTCCCTGTTTTCGATAAGCCAGCTCAGTCATTCTCGCATATTATACATCATTCATGTCTGTGCAGTGCTGCTTCAAGTCAAACACCTATTGTGTTTTGTTGGGAGACGCACAACAGTTCTTCTGTGGCTTTAGAGGTAATATTTTTGTTTACACAATTTTGCTAAATCAGACAATATTGTGTCTAATACCACAATATTAACTTTTTATTATTGCAACTGGTCAGTGTTAAAAAAAAATGCAGGGAAAATCACTTTATGTAACTGGATTAGTGTGATTACTGATATCTTTAAAAAAAATAATATATATATATATATATATAAAAAAAAACAAATCACCCATTAACTTTCAAAGCTGCTACATAAGAATGACTTTCTACTTTGATAGAAATGTAGTGGAGTGAAAAGTACAATATTTGTCTTTCAGATGTAGTGAAGTTAGTCATACGTTTCCAGAAAAAAATATACTCAAGTAAAGTACAGATCCTCAAAGTGTACTTAAGTACAATACTCAAGTAAATGTACTTTACTACTATCCGCCTTTGCTCACTGCCTTCAGGATCTGCCTCAGGTCAACAATGATGTGATCCAGATACACTCAAAGGCTTCATCAAGCAAACAGGAGAAAGGACTTAAGTTGTACATTTCTAGTTAGATCCATGAATATGAAAGTAAGTAACGAGGTTTTTGAGCTGGCTTATATTACTGCAGATCTAAATCAGAACGTTCTGTGCATAAGGTCAATTAGGTGACAAAAAGAAATGTGCACAAATATCTTGCATAGAAAAAAAAAAAACACTACGAGTGGCATAAAAACTAAATTTAACTTCCATTAAAACTTGTTACATGACCAATAAAATGACTTGATGAAATTGTTAATGATAATTTGTGTTAGTTAGTGGTAATCCAAATGACACTCCAACACAAATATCAATGGGTTGTTCAACTCTTATTTGAGGAAGAGTTCAGGAAAATGTGTTAAAATTGGGTTTTCACTACGTTATTCTTTTATAACGTTTATCATCTCTAAATATCTTTCATAGCTTTTCACTACATTATTCTTTTATAACGTTTATCATCTCTGTAAATATCTTGGCAAAATGATTGTGTTTAGTACAGAAAAATACCGATTTGCCCAACATTAGTCTCGTTAAACTATTATTTGCTCAGACAACTTGCAAAACTAACATGGGAAAAAATCGTGATAATATTGTTATTGTTAAAAAAACCTCCATAGGATATGTTTTTCCATATCGCCCATCCCCAATTTCTTTCGTGCTCTTTCCCTTGGCTAGTCTCGCTTCCAATCTCGCGATATTACCCTGAATGGACAGTAATGACTGTTAAACGGAAAAATTATCTTACATACACTTTTGCTTGCTGAAATTTTGAATCTGTGTGCACACGTATAATGTCTGAAAATCGTCGTAGCAACTGCAAAAGCACAAAACGACACTGAAGGGGCACGAGTAACGTTAAGTTAAGTTAGGCCTCAATCGACAACTGTAAAAGTAAGTTAGGCCTCCGCGACACACATGTGGAAAAGCATTCCCTGAATTAGTTCAACAAACTGTGCAATTACAATTCTTCAAGCACTCACATAATGCGTTTAACTCATGACCTTGCGTATATTTGTGAAATCAGACTTACCTTTTTGATCCCGCGCCCTCGCAGACCACTTATTTCGCGCTCTCCCTCTTTCTCTGGCTAGTCTCACCTCCAGTCTCGTGATATAACATTACCTGAATCGACAGAAATAATGACAACGACGGTTGAACAGTTAAACAGGAACAAATGAGCTTATGTAATTTAGTTTTTTTGAAATGATGAATTTGTTTAAAATATTCTAACGTTTTTCTCTGAAAATCGCCGTATTGCGCAGCAGCTCTCTCACTTACAGGCTCAGCGACCTCACTCAGAAAGTCGGTCAGGATAACGGTCATATTTTCAAACTTAAAATGGCGCGCACAGTTTCATTGGCCAGTTTCATGAATGACAGACAGATTAACCAATCATGATCAAAGCAAATAAGGTTAAATAACCAATAGGAATTGTTTCAGCGTGGTAAGCAGCGCAATGTGTTTAGTTTTGTTGTTGATAATATTTATACCAGAAGGTTTCATGATAAAAATGTAAAATGATAAAATAATAATAATGATCTTAATAATAATTTAAAAGGCAGAAATTATTTATTCTGTACATACATTAAGTGATTCAACCTATAGATCTTGTAAAAAAAATCAAAGTTGATTTATAAGTGTTTTTATTACCCTTTTTCAACCATTAAGCATTAAACATTATTTCAACGTAGTTTCAACATTGAAACAACAACTGTCATTTTTTCAACCATATGTCAACGTTGAAGGTTGGTCATGTACCGGTTGGTTTTCAACCGTTAAGCATTAAACATTGTTTCAACGTTGTTTCAACGTTGAAACAAGAACTGACCTTATTTCAACCATATTTCAACGTTGAAGGTCGGTCATGTGCCGGCTGGGTTCTGTTTACGTCCAGTAATTATTAGTTCACTAATCGCACATTGAAAGTTATTGTTTAATTTGAAATGCACTGTTTTATTGGAACAGTATGCAAATATTTATGTTAGACAATTAGTTATTTACTTCTGTTTATTGTTCATTGCAGAAACTACCTCCAATGCATATCAGTGTGTGTATATGGTGAAACCCTGCACATAAATAAATGGTGGAAAGACATTATGATGACTCCGACTGCCTGATCAGAGTGCTGAAGTGGTTAACACCTTTAAAGAACTGGCATTAGTGGGGTAGTCCCCAACAGGGGGAGTCAATTTCTGTGTATAAATATTACGCCAAATAGAAACAGAAAATCGTGCTATAGCCTATACGCACTTTCATGAGATCGTGTTAGACAACAATTAGCTATTTTACAAATAAGATTTACATACTTTTACAAAGATTTACATACTTTTTTTATTATTGAATACAATTATAAAATAAAACGCAAATTATAATCGGCCCTGTTTTAGGCTTTCCCTTATTTGTATATTTTAGATGGTGAGGTGACTGGGAAAAATGACTCCATCTCCTCATTGGACGCGCAGAGAGAAATATATGCATCTTAACGGATTACATAGGCTAATGAAGAGTTTTTGCTTCGCTTTGAATTATTTAGTTTTAAAGTAGTATTTTAAAGCTTTCTATAGATATATTTATCATA
This sequence comes from Oxygymnocypris stewartii, assembly GCA_003573665.1. NCBI lineage: Eukaryota > Metazoa > Chordata > Actinopteri > Cypriniformes > Cyprinidae > Oxygymnocypris > Oxygymnocypris stewartii. Next base: position 2,236,108 of record QVTF01000001.1, read on the forward strand.
TCTCTGAGCCAGTTTCGAGTTGCCGAGTTTCGGTTCATCATTGAAGCGCTCTTGTTCAAAACCGGCAGAAAGTGCATTCTCTGTTTTCCTATTTTATAAAAGCACAATGTTGATATTGTGAATGCACACAAATAAAAGTAGACCATTTACAGTTCCAACTGATATATTACTCTTACCTTTATGAGAAAAAAATCACACAGCGTATTTTAAGTTGTTTTTACTGTAAGAAAAAAATCCTCCATGTCCTGTAAAGCTCACTTCAGCTTCCACTCTCCACACAAACTGTTGGATATTGCACATTTATATAGGTTAAACGTTTAAACTAACACTGTGATATGCTTGAACTGTTTATAGGCCTATCTATCGATTTTATTTTAGTCAAGTCGTGATGATTTGATAAGGCTAAATTAATCAAACATAGGTGATCAACTCTGATGCTGACCGCTTGGTCGTTGCTTAAAATAAAATTAAAAACATTTAACGAACAAAAAATGCTCCCAAGGTTTTTCTAAATTAACTTTATGAAGAAAAAACGAAATCTAATCACTTTTCCATTACATACAAAACTGAACTATTTTAATAGGTAGCTATAAGCTGTTTTGGGAGAAGGGAAAGACTCATATCGCTGAGAACAAAAAAAACAAAAACAAAACAATTTCTTCCAATACAGATATGTCCATGTTCCGCTTTTAAGCCACAACTGTATACAGATCCTTCAACACAAACAAAACATTAACAAACATAAAAGCAAGCATTGGCAGTGCTGCGTGCGTGATGTGGCAGGATGTGCGCAACGCGCATCAAATAGCCCTGCATCAGTTTAATAACTTTGATAACTTTAATTCTTACAACTGTTAAATTAATGGGCAAATGGTAAATATGTCGAAGATCACATAGAAATAGATAGCAAAATAGCCAATGTAAACTAAATGTTATAAACATCGGAGCAACCATAGAAATTTTTAAATGAATCTTTATTATAACAAATTTAGCTTATATATTTTTTATTCACAACAGTTTACAGTTGCCCACAGAAAAAGACAGGGGGTGCTGCAGCACCCTCAGCACCCCCCGTTCCCACGCCCCTGCTGCCATGCGAGCCACAAATTAAAGCTTGGCGAGCCGCAGGAGGCTCGCGAGCCGCGCAATGAGTAACACTGCATTAGAGTATATAGCAAGGGTCAAGATCGTAAAGAGACATTAATTTGCAAGGCAGAACCAGAAACTCATGTAATTTGTGCAAACAACGTTTATTAACTAAACAGTATCACACATAATTAATCTAAACAAACAAGTGAATAAATGTGGCCAAGACCATACAGCGGTTTAACAAGACAGGTTCCACTCAGAAGAGGCCTCGCCATGATCGACCATAGAAGTTGAGTGCACATGCTCAGCGTCATATCTAGAGGTTGTGTTTGGGAAATAGACATATGAGTGCTGCCAGCATTGCTGCATATGTTGAAGGGGTGGGGGGTTGGCCTGTCAGTGCTCAGACCATACGCCACACACTGCATAAAATTGATCTGCATGGCTGTCATCCGAGAAGGAAGCCTGTTCTAAAGATGATGCACAAGAAAGCCCACAAACAGTTTGCTGAAAACAAGCAGATGAAGGACATGGATTAATGGAACCATGTCCTGTGGTCTGATGAGACCAAGATAAACTTATTTGGTTCAGATGGTTTCAAGCGTGTGTGGCAGCAACCAGGTGAGGAGTACAAAGACAAATGTGTCTTGCCTACAGTCAAAGATGGTGGTGGAAGTGTCATGTCTGGAGCTAAATGAGTGCTGCCGCCACTGGGGAGCTACAGTACATTGAGGGAACCATGAATGCCAACATGTACTGTGACATACTGAAGCAGAGCATGATCCCCTCCCTTCGGAGACTGGGCCGCAGGGCAGTATTCCAGCATTATAACGTCCACTGCCTTGCTAAAGAAGCTGAGGGTAAAGGTGATGGACTGGCCAAGCATATCTCCATACTTAAACCCTATTGAGCATCTGTGGGGCATCCTCAAATGGAAGGTGAAGGAGTGCAAGGTCTCTAAGATTCACCAGCTCCGTGATGTCATCACGAAGGAATGTAAGAGGACTCCAGTGGCAACCCGTGAAGCTCTGGTGAACCCCATGCCCAAGAGGGTCAAGGCAGTGCTGTAAAATTATGGTGGCCACACAAAATATTGACACTTTGTGCCCAGTTTGGACATTTTCACTTAGGGGTGTACTCAATTTTGTGGCCAGCGGTTTAGACATTAGTGTACATGCTGTACACTTACTACTTTACATTGTAGCAACGTTTCATTTATTCAGTGCTGTCAAATGAAACTATATAATAACATATTTACAAAAATGTGAGGGGTGTACTCACTTCTGTGAGATACTGTATATATATGAAGACTCATAATACAGGGTATAACCCTCACATCAGCATTTTCCTAGCTCCTAACCTTTCCTAGACAAGTTATTATAATCAGAGATTCAACTTGATTACATGCTACCAAGTCCTAATACTTGTATTTGGGTCATAGAGCACCAGACATAAACATTACTAAATGCAAAACATTACACATAATATTATTTTCTTATTGATGCAGTCAACCAGGATTTGATTTATTTAGTTTTGTTTGATTGCATTTTTCGACAATTTTCGCTGATGTCAAACTGACTCAAAACAGAAAGTAAATATTTTGATGAATAAAAAAGTTGTGTCTATGTTGTTGTGGCATAATGTTGGGGGGGGGGGGGGGGTTGATTAGTCTGGAGAAAGAAAAAAAATCAACACAATATAATAATAATAATAATAAAGTATTACAAATATCTAACTCAGTTTGTTCAGTGTTGCAAATGCTTTTTGACCACACTGCCCAATATCCTTTTTGCTATACGTTCATGTATTGTAAACTAAGGGTATTTCACACACTAAAACTCCATAGCAACTACTGCACACTCCACAATCTCGCTGTCCACTCTGAAAAACACATCTTGCATCAGGCCTACCGCCCCTGGACTCCTTTCACACTCCATTACTTCAAACTTCTGTGACAGCCTCCAGACTCCAGTAACAAAGCAATTTAGGCTGAGAGGAAGAATGCGGCTCTGAAGATGTAATTGGTGCGCTGGGCTCTTGGATCTCTAAAGCACATTTTGGGGTATATTAGCTTTGAGTGCCTCCCCTCACAGGCAGGCCTCATGGTGATGGATTTGGAAGTAATGTGTCCATTCACCTGTGAAATGCAACCAGCCGGTTTACACTGGACCTGCAGATATGACACATTGAGCTGGGATATACAAACAGTCTGACTCTGGAGAAACAACACGCTGTCAGAGTGTTTGAAGTCAGATGCATTAGATAAATGCAGTTTGGAAAAAAATATCTACTGAGAGTCCAGGCAAGGCAAGGTACGGTAAGGCAAGGCAAAATTATTTATATAGCACATTTCATACACAGTGGTAATTCAAAATTTCAGTCAGGTTTTAGGCCCCACCACAGCACAGAAACTGCACATAAAAAACTGCAGTAAACTTTACATAAAAGGAAGTGAAATAGACATAAAAAATAATAATAAAAACAAGGAATTAAAAAACAACAAATAAAAACAAAATGATATAAAATGTTATTTTAAATTAATTTAAAACAGTTAAGAATAGAAAATGAGTATGCATAGTGCAATCAGTTCGGAGGTAGCACAGTGCTCATTCAAAAAATGCACAGCTAAACAGATGAGTTTTGAGTCTGGATTTAAATGTGATTATTTTTTAGCACATCTGATCTCTTCTGGAAGCTGATTACAACTGCGGGCGGCAAAAATAGCTAAAAGCGCACTCCCCTTTCTTTGTGTGAACCCTTGGTATTTCTAACTGACTCGATCCTACTGATCTGCGTGATCTGTTAGGTGTATATTCAGTGAGCATTTCTGCAATGTATTTAGGTCCTAGGTCATCAAATGATTTATAAACAAGTAAAATTACTTTAAAATCAATCCTAAATGTAACTGGAACCCAGTGTAAGGACCCGAGGACTGGTGTGATATGCTCAGATTTTCTGGTTCTAGTCAGTATTCTAGCAGCAGCATTCTGGATGAGCTGCAGCTGTCTAACGGTCTTCTTTGGAAGGCCGGTGAGGAGTTCATTACAATAATCCACCTTGCTGGTGATAAAGGCATGAACAAGTTTCTCCAAATCTTTACTGCAAACAAAACTTCTAATTATTGCAATGTTTTTGAGATGCTAGTATGCTGATTTAGTTACTGCTTTGACATGACTACTAAAACTAAGGTCTGTCTCCAGAATCCAGAAAGATTTTTTACTTTATTTTTAGTTGTTTGACCCTTAGAGTCAAGGTATGCATTCACCTTGAGAACTTTATGCAATGAAATGAATTTAAATTGCAATGACTAAAGTTTTTTCCTTGTTTAACTGAAGAAAGTTCTGGCACATCCAACTGTTAATATCATCAATGCATTGGCAGAGGGAGCCAATTGGGCTATAGTCATTTGGAGATAAGGCTAGGTAAATCTTGGTATCATCAGTGTAGTGCCGTTGAGAGAGAAAACAAAACAAATAATCTCAACACAGCTCATTTCTAAGGAACTTGTCCCCCAGCATTTGCAAGTCATAAAATGTAATACATCGATCTTCATTGAACTGGCTGGCCGATTTCCTGCCCTAAAATCTTCTTATCTCAGGAGACTTCAAAAAACCTGGAGAAACTCGAGAAGAACATCTGGGATGTATTCGAGAACAGGACCTCACTGTTGGTTCTTATCACTTAACCATAATTAAATCGAAACAGGACAAAATAACTCTCTATCTGGAAATGGTCCGGCATGACCGTTTAACGCATAATGAAATAATGCAAGATGGTTTTACGATCAGATGTCTGAGCTAAGAAGCTCTGCAGATGCATACTCAAAGTGACTTCCTGACCCCCCAGACACCTCCCGTTTCTCTGTTGCATTCCAAGGGAATGCGCGCTCTCTCTCGTTCTTGTGTAGACAAAGAACGAGCAAACTGTTATGGACTTTATGCTAAAAGACAATTAATAATTCTTGCTGTTATTAAAGAATTATACTCACAAGACAATATATATTAAGGTTTTACTTCATGTCTAATATAAGTATGATGTGTTATTTATAATCTTTAATCTGAACCCTTTTTATGTTTTAACAGGAAAGCTTTGAACATGTGTGAAATATGTTGAGTTTAATTTCTCATGAATGGTCATGATAAATGCAGCAATTTGGTGTGAACTATATGTTGATTCTCAGCATCGTACAAATTATGAATACTTTTATAAGTTATTACAGGTATTTTCATTCATGTGATAAATTGACTATCAGACAATGTAGGCACAGAAAGAAGTCATGCGGGGCGAGGCTCCGGCCCATAAGAACAATCTGATTGGGACAGCCACCTGTGGGTGGACCCAAATCGGGCCGTTTAAAAAGGAAACAAAAGCTTTGTTCATTAGCTTTTTACTCTGGCTCACTGCTCGCTGGAACATCAGGTTCGTCATTTGATCACAGCCTTTACCATAAGGCTGACGAACCTAAAGAACTCAAAGACTTCGACAATGGTCTCACTGAAGAACTTTAACACCTGAAGCCGTAAGAACTCTAAAACAAGCTTCCTAACAGCGTCATCACGTCACAAAGGAACCAGGCAGCCGCGAATCATAACAGGGTTTCCCCAGTGATATCACGAAGGTTTCCAGGAAACATGCAGAAACACCAGAGCAGCTGACAACTCAACTGAAAGCAAGTGGACCAAACAAATCTCTATTGTCTTATTGTTGCTGGTGAATTGATCTGTATGCAGTAAAGAGAGCGAAGTCTCTGCTGTGAAAGTTACGAGATAGCAAAAGAGTGTTAGCCTTAAAACTCTTCAAACCGCACGTGGTGCGTGCGCGCGTATGTTTATGTGTGTGTATATGTTTTAGTACGTTTAACGTAGTATTTTAGAATAACAGTTAGCAAATAAACCTTGTTTCATTTATAAAGAATGATGTCTTGGGCTGTGTGATTTTCAAGTTTTAAACGATTTGTCAAAGATCGCGTTACCGAGCTCAATTTTGATAAAGTACTAATTTTGTTTGTTTTATCGTTGGCCAGGAAGCAAGATAAACTAAATTGTTAAATATATACTGATGTTAATGGTCGCTGGACGAGTATAAAAACTATAAATCATAAGTTAAAGATTAATATCACTTTAATCAAAGCAATATTGAATCTTTAATAAATGATTCCCTAAAGCTGAAATAATAGCTTCATAAACGTATTACGTCAGCATAGCTGTGATAGGCAATTTGGTTCTTTCTCATTATTTGACTTAGGGGGAGCATATACAGGCTAATCAAGAGCGGTGCAAGCATTGAGCCTTAAGGGACTCATTATGTCATGGACGTCCACTGAGACTTATGCTCTCCTATTCTCACATAATAACCTCTCCCTTCTAAGTATGACCTGAACCATTTGTGTACCATCTCAGAAAGCCCGACCCAGTTTTCCAGTGTCTGTAGAAGTATGTTATGATCGACAGTGCCAAATGCATTACTAAGATCTAGTAGTACCAGCAATGATTTTTTGCCAGTATCAGAATTAAGGCAAATATAATTTATTATCTTAAGCACTGTCTCTGTGCTGTGATGCGCTCGGAAACCAGACTGAAAATTGTCCAGGTATCCATTTGAATTTAAGTATTTTTTCAGATGATTAAAAACTACCTTTTCAATAATCTTACCTATGAAATGAAGATTTGATATTGGTCTATAGTTGCTCAACATGGTGTTATCAAGATTGCACTTTTTCAGAAGGGACGTAACAACTACCGTTTTCAGGGAGTTTGGAAAAGTCCCAGAAAGAAGTGAGACGTTCACTACTTCTTAGAGATCTGCTTCTAAACAGTTATATGTGGGAAGTGTGTCAAGAGAGCAAGTTGACGATTTAAGGTGCAGTACTATTTCTTCCAAAATTTTGCTATCAATTTCTTCAAAAACAGATATAGTTACTTATTTTTGAAATTGCGGTCGAATCTCTGTGATCTCTGCATAACTAGAAGATATGCCAATTTCCTTTCTGACATTATTGATCTTCTCAGAAAAGAAGGAAGCAAACTCATTGCGTTTACTGTCAGAGAGCATTTCACTGGGAATCTGACTTATGGGGGTTCGTCAGTCTCTCAACAGTAGCAAAGAGAGTGCGAGTGTTGTTTTAGTTTCTGTTTAGAATCTGTCTAGATAGGTCTGTCTAGCTGTGGCTTGTTTTTCATTGAAAGCATGAAGGCTGTCTTTATAGATGCTATAGTGAATTTCAAGTTTCGTCTTCCGCCACATCCGCTCAGCCTTTCTGCATTGTCTTTTCATCCTCTGAACTGCTGTTGATTTTCTCCATGATGATTTCTGTCTGCCATTCTTCTTGTAGACTTTCACAGGGGAAATATCATCAATAACATTCTCAACTTTTGAGTTGAATGAATCCAGGATAAGATCAACAGATCCTGCAGAATTGCTTGGTGTTAAAGATATAGCCTTCATTAATAGCACACTAGTGTTCTCGTTAATGCGTCTCTTTCTGACAGAGACAGATCTAGATTCAGTGACTACAGAGATCAATATATCCAATAAAATACAGAAGTGATCAGATAATGATACATACTTAAAAACAATGGATGAAATGTTTAGACCTCTACTGATGAGTAAATCTAGAGTGTGTCCTCGATTGTGTGTGGGTCCATGCACATGCTGAATCAGGTCAAAAGTGTTTAAAACACTTATCATTTATTTTGTAGTTTTGATTCCTGCATTATCTATGTGAATGTTAAAATCTCTTGCAATAGTAAAACAGTCAAACTCTGAGGAAATCATTGATAACAGTTCTGTGAACTCTTCAACAAAGGTTTGAGAGTATTTTGGAGGCCTGTAAGTAATAATAAACAGAACGCTTGGAGCATCTTTCAGCACAATACCTAGGTATTCAAAAGACAAGACAAAAGACAAGTTCATGCAGCATGTAGATTCCACAAGAGGCATTTTCTTTCCTGTTTCTGTTAGAACGTCGGCAGCTGTGTTTTCCCGTATCCAGAATGTAAGCTGCTGGCAGTGGGAGGCAAAGAGTCTTCTTTTCCCCAAAACTGTGTTGTTTGAGCACTGTGCTGATCTGCTGATGTTAAAATCTTAGAGAGATCTGAGAAAAGTATATAAATAGGGAGCAAAGCACAGAGCAATAAGCGAGAGCATCCGCACAGTAGCGAGGCCGGAAGCAAAGCTATTCCCTGTTATAAGTGTAACAGGGAAGATATATTTTAATGCATAGATTAAAAGAAAGTGAGTAATTTACGCTACTCTAGCATCACTAATGTCTATATACACTCCATCTAGAAAGTATTCACAGTAATTCACTATTTCCAGATGTTTTTATGTTACAGCCTTATTCCAAAATGGATTAACTTCATTACTTTCCTCAACATTCTACAAACAATACCCCATAATGACAACATGAAAGTAGTTTGTTAGAAATCCTTAGCACATTTATTTTTTAAAAATTATAAAATAAATGGAAAAAAATCTGATGTACATAAGTATTGCTTTGACACTCAGAACTGAGTTCCGATGCATCCTATTCCACTGATCATCCTTGCGATGTTTCTACAACTTGATTGCAGTCCACCTGTGCTAAATTCAGTTGATTGGACATTATTTGGAAAGGCACACAACTGTCTAAATAAGATCCCACAGTTAACGGTACATGTCAGAGCACAAACCAAGCCATGAAGTCCAATGAATTGTCTGTAGACCTCTGAGACAGGATTGTATCGAGGCACAGATCTGGGGAAGGGTACAAAAATATCTCCGCAGCATTGAAGGTTCACAGAAGCAAGCATGTAGACACTTAATGGAAGAAGTTTGGCTCAACCAGGACACCTCCTAGAGCTAGCCTCCTGGCCAAACTGAGCAATTGATGTAGATTGGCCTTGTATGGTGACCAAAAACCTGATGGTCACTCTAGTTGAGTTCTAGCTGATAATATATGCAGATGGGAGAAACCTCCAGAAGGACAAACATCACTGCAATATTCCACCGATCTGGGCTGCATTTCCCAAAACCATTGTAAGCTTATGTTGATCGTAGCTCCACTGGTTTCAAGGGGTCTACGATGCACTTAAGCTTACGATGCTTTTTGTAAACGCAGCCCTGGGCTTTATGGCGGTGTGGCCAAACTCAATCCTCTCCTCAGTGAAGGCACATGAAAATGCATTTGGAATTTGCAAATAAAAAGCACCTAAAGGACACTCAGACTCTGAGAAACCAGAGGTGATAAGATAATTGCCAAATGATGATGATCAAAGCTTGTCGCATCATACTTATAAAGACGTGAGGCTGTAATTGGTGCCAAATGTGCTTAAAGTATTGAGCAAATGCTGTGAATCATTTTGTTGTTGTTTTTGTTGTTTTTTATATTAATTTTAATACATTTGCAAAGATCTCAAACAAACGTCTTTCCCTTTATCATTATAGGGTATTGTTTGTAGAATTTAGAGGAAAAAAATAAATTTATTCCAAATTGGATTATTTTATTTTTTTCAAGGCTGCAACAAAAATGTGGAAAAAAGTGAAGTGTTGTGAATACTTTTCGGATGCACTGTAAGGGTTGCAGTGTATTAAAAAACAAATATTGTTTAATCTAGTTTGAACCACATGTAAAAATAAAAGAACTACAAAAAAACAGCCTACTTTTTATGAAATGGTATGAATGGTTTTTACAGTTTACTAAACTAAAACCATCTTTGTTACTTGAACATTAAAACAAAATTACTTTAATTTATATATATATATATATATATATATATATAAGCTATTTGCGAAAGCAACATTCCTACTTTTTTATTTTGTTTAACTTATCTACAGCTGAAATTAAAACTATATGTAGATATATAGACAAACTATTAAAAGTGACAAAACAACACAATTACTAAAACTTTAACATATAAAACATGTGCTGTTGTCTCTAAAAATGTTGCATGTTTCTGATTTCCATTTAATCAGACTGCCGCGATGTTGATAATTTAGATATCATGTATATATATATATAAATTATCAACATCGCAAATGAAACACTTGATAAATAATGTTGAATAGTGTCTTGGGAGAACAGACAAATGTGAATACTTGTGTTTGTGATTTATATATTTGTTTTAGTTTGATTGCCGTTAATTGCTCACTCCAAAATTAAACAAATTTCTCTGGCGTTTGAATCCCTCATTACAGCTGCATGACGCCTGTACTGCAAATACACTCACATACATGCACTTCAACACAATCACATGCATTTCGACCAAAATAAATACATAAATCACAAACACAAGTATTCACATTTGTCTGTTCTCCAAAGGCACTGTTCAACATTATTTATCAAGTGTTTCATTTTTGGGTACAAATACGATTGGACTTTGCCACAGTTAGAATTATGTAGAAACTTGCTCAGGGTGGAGGAATGGAATTAATAAATCATATTTGTTCATACATAAATAAAACTGGATGCAAAAAGCGTGTCTGGGATCTTTGTAAACCAGAAAGAGATTTGCCCCATCAATATTTAAATAGCTCATGCACATAAGTCAGACTGATAAGCTGCGATAGTTTGACGGTGAAGACTCTTCGATCAGTAGACTTGTTCTACCTGACTGGCTGCTGCGGCTGTCCGAAACCCCATCAAGTGACAAATAAGGACTACTAGCATATATCAACTTATAAATGAGTATGCATCTATTATCTCTTGAGCCATTAAACACACACATCTCTATCTCCCTGCATGATCTCACAGAGCTTTAATCAAATACACTATGCAATATCTGAGAGGCATAATTTATTTCCCATTATAGAGATGATACTATTACATGAGAAATTCTGATAATTAACATTTGACAGGGCTGTAAAACATATTTAAGATATGTTGAAGAAAAATGTTTTAGATCTCCACAGATGGCATTAAGTATTCCATTTTATCCTAAATATCAATATAATTGCAATTGGCTAGTCATTTTATTAGTTTATTCCACACACTATATTGTCAAATACTCTGTGCAGCCAGTGATATGAACATGAATAATTCTATAAATGTGGTAAAAAGACACGAAAAGCTCTAATTCTACGATTGGCAAGCTAGACAGCTCAAAATTTATTCGCATGTGAGAGTGATTTACTTGCAGAGATTTAAAAATGCTGTATTTATGTTTGATGTAAACAAATTGGCTGTGTATGATTAATACAAATGGAGATATCCTACAAAATGTCAAGATTTAAATTCTTTTATTAATTAAAAATGTCCCTCCGTGGCTCGTGCCTCAATGGCTGGTCCCTCTATGGGTCGTGCCTCAATGGCTGGTCCCTCTACGGCTTGTGCCTCAATGGCTGGTCCCTCCACGGTTTTGTGCCTCAATGACTGTAACCCTCACGGCTTGTACCTTCACGGCTCGTGCCTCAATGGCTGGTCCCTCTGTGGCTGGTCCCTCTACAGCTTGTGCCTCCATGGCTGGTCCCTCTCTAGTGAACATTATATTTTTGTGAATTTCTCTGAGAGAAATTCACATGTCACAGTTATAAGCCTGGATTTCCTGTACAGAGCACGTTCAGGGCTTTATAGTGATACTAAATGTTTGGAAGTTTCACCATGACCACACCCTTAACAATGGCTAAATTAAATTTTGTGAAAAATGAGAAAAAAATAATTCTCATTTTGTAAAATGAGAAAAATGTTCTCATTTTTGCGATGATGCAACAATGATCATTTAGGCAATTGACAATTATGTCAACTGTACCGAGACGTGAGCTAAAGTCTTGTATCACAGTGTGCAGCTCTAGATGCTCCGATATGAGGTGAAGAGAAGTTAAAAGAAAGAAGACGCGGTGCAGCTGAATCACTCACGCTGTTTTCAAATGACTGATTCAAATGATGGTTTGTGTGAATGTATTTACTCATCTAACCTACACGCTAAATTGAATAAATGTTTTGGAGGAATTGCCCTCATTTTAAAGTCGAAAACTGCGAGAATAAGTAATGCGATATAGGCCTATGCGCAATACCGCACTGAAATTCAGGACCAGATTAAACAGAATTATATTGTAAAGAGAATTGTGAAATATGACTTTTCTAAAACTGTCTGGGTTAATTTATTTTTTACAAAACTTTCCAGGCTTTACAATTCCGTGTCTTTTCCAGGTTTTTCATGACCGTATGTTAAATATTACAGTATTCCAGTAATAAACCAATGACCAGCAGATACTGTCACTACAATATTATCAGCTGTGACTACACACTCAGTAATAAGAAGCACATCATTATAAACAACAAACAAACAGTATTGCACCCCTCTTTCTCTCTTCCGCATCCGCTCTCTGTGGACTGCACCATGACCATGGAAACCCAATCAATACACCTTCATCATGCTCACACACATCTCAAAGGAAGTTTATAAAGGTCCATTAAAATAAAATGCGTTCTATACTTTACACGCACATACACAGTTATCCAAAGTCCAGCTGTCCCTGTCCATCCCGAACTGACCTAACTTATTTTCAAAGCAGGAATTAATAAGATTCCTGAACAGTCTTTTGGCGTACTTGAGAAGGCATGCTGAGAAAACATTTCTGCCTTCATAGACAACATAAAAAGACTTGGAAGATGGGTTTGGCATAAACTCTCAACATTAAATGAATTGACTCATGCAAAACTGCCTTTAAACACACAAACTGAAAACAAATTTTCAGTCAGTTTCCAACAAACTCAATCCAACTTAAGCTTCGCAGTTCCATGTCTCCTCCTGATTTGTTTATTTATTTAATTTTAAATGTAATATTTTGAAATAATTGTATACATTTGATTATAAATTATAAAATATATGTGGATAACAATTCAAGTAAAATAAATTGTAATCAATAATTAATATACAATTCATAATGTGCTATATATTCCCCCCTTTTGTTTAATAACAGCAGCAGTGTGAACTTAAAGTGTTTGCGCAAAATCTGATGATCATGTTCTCCAGCATGATCCAGAGAACATCTTGAGCTTCTTTGGTAGAACATCTGACCATCTATGAAAAGCTGCATGATCACTGTTGCAAATTATTTATGTTTAAGTAGTTATGCAGAAATATTCTGTATTTATTTGACACTTTTCTTGGTTTTAAAATAATGCAAAAAAAATAAAAAATAATATGTCATGTTTAAATTAGATTAATGTGGTCTGTTTGCAGTGTTCAGTGGGCTTATTTCATTAAGATACTTTAACAAATGTATTGCATTAAATAATGGGTCATTATTATAAAGTGTTATGAAAGCTTGAAATTTAATGAGATTAAACTGAAGTTTTGGCTTTTTAACACCACTGCTGGTCACAACTTTAAAGAATACTTAATGGATCAACAAAAGGCTAACATAATTTTACGTGAATATTAATGACTGTACTTTAGATTATGAAATACTAGCTAAGCTCTGCCTTTGGTTCAACCAAAATTAAGTGATTATTTCTGTATATTATATGGAAATTCCAGTAGATGCAAACAAATTACTGTCTTCAAGGTTTTTTTTTTATTCATCACATACTCAATTATACAGGATATAATCAGTAGTGAAATGTAAGTCAGGTCAGGTCCGCTCAATGGACAGTGCAAAAAAGTCTTTGTTAGCAATTCAGGATAAAAATAAATTACTGTTTATATAGATGATAGATAGATAGATATAAGCTAAACAACGAATCATTTAGTCTACTGATTCATTCAAAACACTGATTCAATTTCAATAGAAATTTCAAAATTAGTGTTTACAATTACATTAGAAACACCAAGTTAAACAAAATAACACTTAAATGCACAATTATTCAACATTACTGTATACATGTATAAAGGCTTTTAGTGGATCGATGAAATTAAAAATCATATTACTGTGTGTGACTACAGGTTTCCAATCTATTAAGTGCAAATGGTGGACCAAATATCAATTAATGAAAACTAACAAGTACTTACTAAACCCCTTGTGTGAACTTTATGTTCCGATTTAAAAAAGACTTCAGAACAGCTGGTGCAACTGTTGTAAACTCTGTTCTTCTAAAGTGTAGAAAACTCAGAAGAGAAGACCAGGAGACTTCGGATTGGATCAGCAGGATTCTTTTATTGAGAACACAAGCTGTTGTGAACTGTAGTCATCGAAAAATCTCACTCTTAAGCAATCTTACATGTATCTTATAGGCAGAATTGGAGGAGGGACTTTTTGGAGGTGGAGACAAACATCAAACAAAGCAAACACATGTTGGTTTTGTTACCAGACTTCCCGTAATCAAATCTCATCAACATAATCAAATGCATAGATACTAATTCAATCAACCTAAACGAATCAACGTCTGGCCAGAACAAAGCCATTTGCAGAACAAACGTTGAAAGCCTCAGTAGTCTGTCTCATTGAACTTACCATTATCATAGAGACAAAAGGCCCAGCTGTCTCAAGCTCAAATGGTCAGGAAACGATCTCAAACACCTGAATTGCCTGACACTTTGTTAGTCAGGAAGTGATAAAATTTGTAATCCCTCAATTCCCCCTTTGAGAGTTCTAATAACTCTCACAAAATACAAATTTAGACACTTAAAAGTTAATTCTTGTAACTTGTAATCGTTACAGGCACATAGTACATGTTCTGTGTTGCTTATATGTAATTGCATGCTGACACAGAAACAAAACATGCAATTAGGGTCCGTGAAGTTCTTACGGGTAATAATCTTTTCTGGTTGGAACTGTCATTTCCTCGTGAGAGGCGGGAGTCATTTGCTGAAAGAAAACACTTGATACTGTGGATGCATAGATAGTACGCAAGTAGGAGAAACAACAGCAGAATTGCTATTTCCTTGATCCACAGCCAGGGTTTACCTAACAAGTTTCCGAACCATGAAGAATTATCTTCAGTCATCTGGTGTAATTTTGCTGAAAGACCAAGAATGTCTTGTTGGATTTTGTTCAAGTTCTCTGTTGGATCCATTAACCCGGTGCAGCATTCAGGACCGATAATGGTACAGGCTCCCCCTTGTGTTGCAAGAATGTAATCCAAGGCCACTCTGTTCTGTAAGATCATCATCTTGTGCGAGGCAAGAGGTTCCTTGATGTTGCCCAGGGCCAAAACCGTATCATTGGCCAATTTCTGTACTGAATCCGACAGGCTTCTGACCTGATCGAGAGCCTGCATGACACCATACGATGGGATTAATGCTCCAAGAGTTCTTGACCACCACGTTTGTACACAAGTGAGTCCTGGAATGCAGCCATCTTTGTTGGTAGAAGCTGAATTTTGTAGATGTGGAGAACTTGAGGTGGAGTGTGTATTTTCTCTGATGGCTGGTAGGACATAAACCAGGGTGCACCTGCCATTGAATTGGCTGGGTAGGATGCTGTAGACAGAAGTCCCACATAACCACAAAGTGCCAGTCGGTGGAGGAATCATACACCACTGATTTATGGCAAAAAAATTCGGTAGGGATGGGTTCCCGTAGAGACACTCTTTTAAATCATTCTCCTCTTTCTTATCTGATGTAGTAACGTACACATCGAATTCGGTTCTTCTTTCAATCACAAAGCTGCAACGTTCACGAGGAATTTCACCCAGTGTAGTCGATGCTGGAGCATGATTTTCCATGCACCAATAGAACATCCTTGGCATGAGTAGATCTGTCATGATGGGAGTAGCTGAAGTTAGGTTGCAGGATGGTAGTCCAGGAATGCAACACGAAGAAGCTGGAGGAATTGTTACGTTGTGACATGTATCCTTGTTGTATAATCCACTGGTATGATGATCGAATAAGGTACACGTATCACATTTGGAGATAGGGTGTGCCACCCATGGGATTCCTGCTCCTACTGAAGGTGCGTGCGGCATGCAAACGTTCTTTCCAGCAAACAAGGCATTTCTTGACATATTCATCAGCTCTACGAATATGTTGTTTCTGGGGTCTACACTTTGCGTGATGTCCATGATGGTTAATAGTACGAAAATCTTGATCATGTTGATGGATGACTGAAGTTCCCGTATGTGAGTCTCTGCGTTGTGTATTTTTTTTCTTTTTCTTCTTCTTCTTTTTTTTCTCTTTCTTGTGTGATAGTTGGCTCGGCAATGGGTCTAGTTGTTTTCTAGAGGTTGTGGCTTCATCCGCAGGTGAGAAGGGTGGTGCATATGGATCTCAGGACAGCCATCAAATGGTATCTGCACAGAGGAAGAAAGAAACACAAACAAGAGAGAACAACGGCACAGAGCAGTATTTGTAGAGTCTGCAAACATTAGGGTTGTATCCTCTGTTCAAAATATAGTCTGCTATGGTTGTTCCTTCTTTCCCTATTTCTTAATTCCTGCGACACCTAAAGAACAGTGAGGAAAGGATGGACTAATGGAGGGGAAAGGCCTATGAGGAAATCTTCACCGCAGGGTTGGCCCCCGAAGCCTGTTGCTTTCGGTTCTTCCCTGGGCTCCTCACTGGTTCTTGTGTCTGCCCTATCCTATCCCTGCAGGGGGAGGAACAATTCTAGACACTTCCTTGACTACCTGTCCTGTGAAGTGGGTACCTTGATCTGAGTCAATGCAATCTGTGTAGATATTTGCAACCGATCCTGAATCTAGCGTGCATGCTCTAGTTAAGGCTACTAGTTCTGCAGCTTGAGCTGAAAAATGATCTGGAAGACGACCTGAAGCAACTACTTCAGTGGTGGAAGTTACTGCATATCCTGCTCGTCTGTTACCTTCAATAACTTGAGCTGAACCATCAACAAACAACTCCAATTCTGCGTTCTCTATGGGAGTTTCTGCTATTTCACTTGTCGCTGCATATGTAAGCGTAACACAATCATGAGTCATTTCGCCTTCATCCTCTAACACAAATTCAGTCATTGCAGACATCATACATGAGGATGGGTTCGTGACTGGTGCACGCTGTATAACAATATTCGGGGCTGTGAGAGTTGCTAACTTCTCTTTTATGCTACCTTTCACAAAAATTATTTGGTCATTGTGTTGGATTACAGGGGAAAGGTAGCTACTCACAGCCCCAATAATTAGTTTTTTTCCTGGTCTTGTTGTGCTCTTAGAAGAGCCTGAACTATCTGTACCACAGTTTCAGTGGTCACTGGCGGAACTACTTCAGGGTTGTGTGCAGGCTGAGAAGGAGCAGAATTATGCATAGCATTTATTTTACTATCTTGCAACTTCTTCCTACACTCTTTCTCCCAATGTCCTAATTTTCCACAGTATTTGCATTTGCTTTCTCTTTTAGACCATCTATTGTCTTGTTTCGTTGTGTTAAACGTAGCTGCTGCTACTCTTACTTTTGCCTTGACATCAGCATCTCTTTCCCATGTAGCTAACCTGTCTAGGTTACTTCTGAGAGTTCTGTTAGACCAAGTTAGATCTAAGAATGGTAAAGCTTTTCTGTATTCGGCTACAAGGCCATCTGACCAGATACGAACCAAGGGTCCCTTGTCATCTAGCACACTTTCAGGGTCATCAACAATTCCACTGTAGATTACAGCTGACTGACAAAATCTCTCAGTATATTCACTCACAGTTTCTTCTTTCCTTTGCACACAGGTAGTAATTCTAGACCAATCTATTTTGGGTCCTAAGATATTCTTTAGGATTTTCAAAATACCTTCTCTTAAATCACCCTTACTGGCATTTCGCAGTTCAGAAGTGACAGCAGATTCAAAACTGTTGAATTCAGGTTCAGTTAGTATTTGTGACATCAGCTGCGTGACTTCTGCCAACGACATGTCATAAAGACACATTTTACTGATCAATGTTCTTCTAAATTCAGAAAAATGTGTGCGTGCTGACGGTAAACTCTGAGATAGTCTCTCTATATCTTTAGGACATAAAGCTTTGGCAGCAGTTTGTATTTGCACAACAGAAGAATTGAGAGGAACACTATCAGTTTCCTCAATCCCCTGAGATCTTCTCCTAGCCCCACACACATGGACGGAATTTACAGGCACACCAGTTACTGATTGGAGAGCTACATCTGTTTCAAAGAACGCTTGTAAATCAGGGTAAATGTTATCAGGCTGACTTACTTCCACATCAGTTTTTGCTGCAACTTTCTTGAGGTTCAATTTCTTAGTCAAAGTGGATACTCTCGCACGGAGTTCATTGTTCTGTTTCTCTAGCTCTGAGTTACGCTGAGACTGTTGTGTCGCTAGCGTTACACTGAATTCTCTGTGACAACAGATAATGCCTTTCACATTGTTCTTACGAATACTTGCTCCTAGTACCTTCTTACACTCATCTACTGACCAAGTCTTGTCTGGATGAATCTCATATTTCTGCGTTAGTTCTAGTCTAACTTTTTCAGTGACTATTAGGTCCATTTGTTCCCCTAACAGCGTTTTGAATTCACTATCTGACCACAAAGGAGTCGCAAGACCACTCTTTTCTGTGGTTGGAATCAGTCTAGCATTCCTTCTAACCATTTTGTAAGTTTCTTCGGTACCACAAAAAAAAAAAAAAAAAAAAAAAACTTCTCTGATCAACACTTGTACACTTGTTAAATAAAAAAAAAAACTTAACTATTGTTAACTTTCCAAATTACCAACACTTCACACTTAACTTCCCTGCCGACAAGAACAGACGATAAACTCTTCCCTGCCTGAAACAGAGGATAAACTTCCCTGCCTACAAGAACAGAGGATAAACTCTTCCCTGCCTGAAACAGAGGATAAACTTCCCTGCCTACAAGAACAGAGGATAAACTCTTCCCTGCCTGAAACAGAGGATACATTTAGTTAAACAAACCCTACAGATGTATGTTAACTCTTCTCTGACGGCACAGAGGATACAAAAATTTTTACTGGTCTTAGGTTCTTTTGGATTAGAGACAGCACTCACCACAACCCTTGGTTGAGAGAAAAATTCAGTCTGGGAATCTTTGTTCAGCTTGAAGTTTCGCTGGATTCCAAAAGATGCAGTCTGGATGCAGATCTTTGTTTGAGCTTGAAGTTTTTTCAGGTGAGGAAGCTGGAACTCTATCCGGGTCACGGCACCATCTGTTGTAAACTCTGTTCTTCTAAAGTGTAGAAAACTCAGAAGAGAAGACCAGGAGACTTCGGATTGGATCAGCAGGATTCTTTTATTGAGAACACAAGCTGTTGTGAACTGTAGTCATCGAAAAATCTCACTCTTAAGCAATCTTACATGTATCTTATAGGCAGAATTGGAGGAGGGACTTTTTGGAGGTGGAGACAAACATCAAACAAAGCAAACACATGTTGGTTTTGTTACCAGACTTCCCGTAATCAAATCTCATCAACATAATCAAATGCATAGACACTAATTCAATCAACCTAAACGAATCAACGTCTGGCCAGAACAAAGCCATTTGCAGAACAAACGTTGAAAGCCTCAGTAGTCTGTCTCATTGAACTTACCATTATCATAGAGACAAAAGGCCCAGCTGTCTCAAGCTCAAATGGTCAGGAAACGATCTCAAACACCTGAATTGCCTGACACTTTGTTAGTCAGGAAGTGATAAAATTTGTAATCCCTCACAACCCATACCCTGTTGGATAAAAGTTACTGCAAAATTGACACATTAAAATTCATACATTTTTAAGCATGGCCAAATACTTTGTGACTGCATGATAAATCCAGACAGCAAACCATACAGCAACAAAAGCCAGTCAATGACAATCTCTTCTACCTTTTGTGTTATGACAAAACATAGAAAATAACACAGGCAATGATGGTACTTCAGTGATTGCTATTCACAAAAAAATGAAGATAACTCACTGCAGTGAGGAAGAATTTGCACCTGACACTTTTTGACGAATCCTGTAGTGTAGTGGAAGAAGAGTGCTTGACTTCATCACATGCCCCCGAATTAAAAGAACATAGCTCTTTGGAAACAGGCTGACACGTGTGTAGCAATTTCAATTAGGTCTGGAAGTGTTGTGTCAGAGGAACGGGTAGCTGCATTTAGTCTGTTAAACCTGGCATTCACCATATGTGTGGGAGCAGCAGCTGGGCACGGGCACAAACTGTCCTCTTTCCTGCTCGTTAGTGCCAGTCACCATCCTGACGGCCTCCACTTTCTCCATCCCCCACCTCAAACAGGCAGGGAGGAGCTGAAACTACTGTGTCTAATGAGAGAGGAGACAGAGGGTGTGTGTGTGTGTGTGTGTGTGCATGTGCGTATTTGAAAGGGGTCGCTGAGGTCACTACATCCTGCCGCAAAGAGAATGATGAAAGAGGAGAAAAGGGAGGATGGGCACTCCAAACCATAATTACATTATGCCCATCAACAAGAAATACTTCCTTCAAGGTGAAATGGGTGTTCAGTGTCTGTGTGAGAAAGATAGACTCCTTTTGATGTGTAGATTAAGACATACTATACAGGAATGTGGCTGAATGAGGCATAACCTGCAGCGTGACACTGCAGCAGCTCCAGAAAAAAAGAAAAAGCTCCAACTGAGAGGAACTGTTTTAGAGTGGCTGTGGCATTCATCTGAGCAAAGCTCTTATTGACCTCTAGGGCTGTAAAAAATGTAAACAAACTGAGAGCAGTGAGAAATAAATTCAAATTGAAATCTCTATTGCTATTAGGGCTTTTGATTTAATATGTTAATTTAGCGTTATTAATTATTATTCAAAAATCAGTCTAAAAGTTAATAAAAATAATGATAAATTCAGTTGAAATTTGTATTTAAATAAAAAAAGCATGTTATTCGTTTTTTTTTAAATAATAAATTAACCTAAGTAAACAAGCCCCCTGACATGTATGCATATGCAATTTTACCACCATCAGATTCATTTTAGCTTTATGTCTTTTTGCTAGTCTGCGGGCAGAGTGTCTAGTTAAATAACATATGGAGAGAAAGCAGCACAAATTGAGTCATTCACATTGGATGCAATATTCTGATCAAAGAATAGCAAAAGAGGAAGCATCTCGATACAGGATTTTGAAGTTTAACTATAATTAAAAGTGATCACGTCGTGCTGAGATATAGGCATATCACACAGCTACGAGTGTGATATTGTGTTTATACAACAGTTTGAATGAACAAGTGTGTAAATAAAAGTTACTGAAAGTCTTTAAAACCCCTATTTTATGCAGAACTACTTCCTTCCTCCACAGATTCAAATCTGAGTTTGATAGTTTTACAGCTGGGCCCAAGATTAATTAAAAACGTATTGTATTGCTGAACTAAAATCTGTATATTATTTAGAGTATTATGAGAGAAATTGACTAAACAAGTGTGATTACCTGCATGTGATACAGCGTTCATTCTTCAGATCAATATCATATTCATAAGAAAACAGACTGTCCACTGAGGATAAAATAATAAAATAAAATAAAAATAACTTCCTTGTTTAAAACCCTGTTTCAGTCTCTTTCAATATAAAAGTCTTTACTGCTGACTCAAAAAATTAAATGTCTCGTCTAATGGTGGAACAATGTAACTAAAATCACCATCACAAACCCACACACACCATTTCTCAATACTAAATTATATTATTAAATAATACTATTATTTATATATATATAATAATTACTGAATAATAATATTTAATGATCAGCAATAATGGCCATCATAAAATGTGCTAATCAATTCTGTTAAAAGTACAAAGGCACATGTTCTAATATACAGCATTACATTTATAACGTTATTTGCCTAAAACAATGTTTATGTTTTTATTTACAAATCGATGAGCGAAACAACAGAAGTGGTTGGAAGGACAGAAAACCAGTGAGAGTCCTGACTTACTAAATATCCTAGGTGAGATAAGAGTCTTAACTTATCATAAGACTAAAGATTTTTTTCACAAACTTCTTGGGGGCATATGATTCTTATGTTTGGGACTTACTTTAATAGACAAAGCAACATCTGAACATTACATAAAACACTTTAGTCTAGTACTATATGATAGTGCTGTAAAAAAAAAAAAAAAAACGTATTTCCAATATTTGTCGATTTTACAATAAAAATCCACATTTGCATGCAAAACGCTGCATTCGAATTCAGGCAGCTTGGCACAAAATGTGACGACGAGGTGTCATTGCATTTTAATGCTTTTTTTTTGCCTGTCCAGTTCAACCCACTCTATGCGGTGCGGCACATTCAAAATATTGCGGAAAAAGAGAACATCAATGTGGAGAAAAGAGTGTTTACCTCAAAACTGAAACCAAGCCGTTCACACAGAATGCATATTTATTGCATTTTCTAAAGGGACATCTATCATCGTTGCACTCTCGTCTCAGACAAGAGAGCCCAAAGTCATGTAAAATGAGTGTGTTCAACTTAAAAAAACATGTAATTACTATATTAAGAAATTAGCTTGCTAGCAAACGTGCATATTAATAGCGTAAACATGAATCTTGCAATCATATGATTAAATGTTAATAAATTACGTGTATCACCAATGATAAATCTTTGAGTTTAAAGCGGCTCTGACAGAAAGGCTGTGTGTGCTGATGACAGAGACGTGCTGTTTTGAGCTATGTGCTCTTTTCCTTTCACAGGTATATTCTCCATCTGTAAATGTTAGAAAGGCATGGAAATATTTATATTTTGCTATCAGATGTGCGATTCTCCTCTAAACTTCATAGACTTGGTTCTGAACATGCGCCACCGCCACCCATGTGCGCCAACAGACAGAGCGCAATGAAATATAGGAGCGCAATAGCTCTGACTAAAATATACATTTTGCTGAAATATTTGTAGTTGGACATTTTAAACCTACAAGTAAGTGTATTTGTATGATAGCAAAAACTGTAAAGTAACAGTAATGGGATAATCAAAATAGCTTTTTTACTTAATTAGCCTTGTCTGTGCTTGTTTTTTTTTATTTTATTTTTTACTTTGCTTTAAAAGCAATCTCTTTTTTTTTTAGATCGCAATGTTAGAGTGTAATGTTATTTTAACCCTTTTTGCACATGATATATGCCTACATGGTTGCATTCAGTTTCTATATTATTTTAATCCAAATACAAGAGATACAGAGATATGTACCGTATACCGCAAATCAGACAAAAAATACAGAGATATGAATTTTTGCTCCTATTGCCCAGCCCTACTTTGAAGAAATGTGCATTTGGTAATATTTTACTCGATGTGCCCTCTTGTGGCCTCAGGAGAGAAGCCAAAAGCTTTTTTTTTCCCTAACTGAATTTATGCCTTTTAAATTTGAATATAATTCGAATTTTGATAATATTTATTTAAAAAATAGAATTTAGTTTTTCAGACAGCCCTACTATACAGGCAAGAGTGCTGCTCACATTCAGTGCTTCAAGAGTGCACTGACTGTGAGCACTGTTGGGGAAAGTTAGCTTTAAAAGTAATGCAGCACAATATTAGTTACTTTATAGTTTTATAATATACATATAGTTACTTTTTATGTGTTACGTTTTACTTGCTTGTTTGTTTAAAAAAAAAACATTATTATTTTACTAATTTAAAAGCTCTTTCACAACACAAATGAAATGAATATCCCTGAGGCTGAATAAAAATGTTAATAAAAATCATACAAAATTAGCAGGGAATAATTTTCTTTCCCACATAATATATTATTTGTGATTCTTAATTCGTAACAGTTAAAAATCTTTCTGTGATGAAGACTAAACAATGATAACCACTACTTAATTGTGTTACATAATTTAGTTCATATTAGCAAAGCTAACATTCAATGCCTGCAAGTTTCTTTCTGCTGCAGTTTTTATGGAGCTGTTTAATGCTATTAGTCGATTTATACACCAGTCCTGGAGAAAGGGATCTGTTTTGATCAAAGAGAGTGTGTGAGCCAAGCTTCTTCCCCCACTGGAGCCGTGAAAGGCCTTGTCAGATGAGCTTGGCAGCACAGTCCTAAAGTTAGTCTCATAACATAAATACCAGTCAATGATGTTCAATACAAATAGCCCAAGGAATACCATCCTATTATACTGAGATATATGAAGTATCTCATCAAAAGCTTACACCATATGCGATAGTCGGAAAGAAAATGAATGCCTTGCAAACACAAGAGTATTACAAACAAATGCTTGGAAGCACTTCTGGGTTCTTTTAGCACCCCACAAAAGAGGCTATTTTAAATTAGAGCTTCACTGTAATGACCAAAAATTATATGTTTGGGGTTGTAACACATAGTTTACTAAATATTGTTGAAGATTTGGGTTTCTTTGGATTTTCATCAGCATCAGCGATGCAAGACAAACTCAGGATTTTACATAAATTACAATAATTCACAGACCTCTGCCATCATTATCGTCTCTGCTCTAATTAGATCTGATTACCTCCACAGCTGGTGTCGGAAGATTTGTTTTTACTAAGGCAACACAAAAATCATGAAGTCAGGAACAGATGAACTGTTAAAGCCAGTTGTGTACATGATTATGAGTTGCTTAACAGGACTACACATTGCCAGCACAGGAGGACTATAAAAATTGCACCAAATCAATCAATCATAATAATGATAAAATTAAGGTGAAATGTGTTATTTTCAGCGTAGTAAATTTTTTATTTCTGCAATTTGGGATCTATTTCAACTATAATTTTAGATTTTGATGTCCTTAAGAATATATATCTGCGGTATAAGTACCAAAAACCATCTCAATATATTTTACAGTTCCTCTTTCAGGAGCTCTTCCAAGAACAGGTCGATTTTGGCCTGTCTAATTAATATTCATGAGCCTTTGTTCAGATTGGCCAGTTGTATTCTGAGTGACACATGGCCAGGCCAACTACAGGTAACAAGTTAGGGCTGACATCACAATTATGTCACCGTGCTAAGCTGGAAGCAAAACAAAGGGAAAACTAGCACACATAAGGAGCTTAAAATATAATCTTGTTGTAATGTTGGGTGCCAGAATCGACATAATACAACCTCAAATTAGAAATTTGATCGCATACCTGCTGCCACTGCCAGACAAAAAAAAACGAGACAGCTGTGGTTAAATGCAATAAAACGAGCGGACTGGACAGAAATGATTGTCAAAAATGCTCGCATTTGTAGTGCACACTTCTTATCAGAAAAGGTTCAATAAAGTATTGCATTTTGTTGTTATGGACAAGTCTGAAGATTTGTTGCATCTCACGACTATATTGTGTATGAAATAATATCTGTGTGCATGTGTGTAAAACAACAAACTGGCGATTTATAATAATTTGTAATTGTATATATATTGTTGTGATTGTGGCTGGAGGATGGATGGGACGGTGGGCGGTACTCGGGATGGTGTAGAGGTATGCACGGGCTTTAAACTGAAGCCCGAACCCGGCCCGTACCCGAGATCGTTTGACTCGACCCGACCCGCACCGAGGAGCACAGTTAAATTTAGAATCTCACAACAAATAGCCAATAAAAAAAAAAAGAAAACAAAGATGCTGCATTTCACGATTGCATGCAACGGTCAGTATACAAATACATAAAGAATCCGATTAATCAAGGCTCGGCCATTTCACAAGGCAAAAGAAAAAACACTTACCAGTTATGAAAGTTTATGAGCATCAGGTGCAGCGGTCACATTAATTCTGCCGAGCTTTTGAATGGTTGTATGGGACGATAATTCTTCCACCGTGCAAATTATGGTAATTTTTTCAGTTAAGGCTCATTAGCATTCGGCCTAATTTAAATCAGACACGGAGATGTGGTGCGGTAAAATTGTATTTGTACTTAATTTATTTTAAAGAGAGAGAGAGAGAGAGAGAGAGAGAGAGATGAAAGTTGCGCGTGTGAACCTGTGTCAGTGCGTCTCTCTCTACAAGCAATGAGGCTTAGTTACTTCAAAAACGATTTTCCCCCTCATTTCAGAGAAAAAATATGTTGCAAGTCAGTAGTCTATCGAAGCTATTTTACTAATAAAAGTTTCTGTGCTATTTGTGTCCTGCAAAAACAACACACACACACATATATATATATGTATATATATACATACATACATACACACACATTGTTTTTCTTCTTTCTAATGTAGTTAATTGAAATAGAATAAATGTCATAGAATTATAAAATGTCATAGAATAGAATAAATGTCTTCACTTCATATATGGTAAGTTTACATTTATGCATTTAGCAGACGCTTTTATCCAAAGCGACTTACAGCCTTAATAGCCTTAAATTCAGGCTATACGTTTTTTTTTTCAGTATGTGTGTTCCCTGGGAATTGAACCCACAACCTTTTGTGCTGCTAACGCAATGCTCTACAACTGTGCCACTGGAACATACTGTGGAATTTAATGTGTCCTTTCTGAATAAAAATAAATAAATAAATATATATATATATATATATAAAAAAATTATATTTTTTAAATAGTAGTTTATAAATCATGAGAGTCGCTTTATAATAACTTATTTTACTATTTACAAATAATATCACTATCATTAATATATTATTAAAATAATTTTAATGCATTTAACAGATCATCAGATCAGTAGATTCATAATCTATTCACAGCCAGCCCATAAAACTGCTTGCACAAAAAAATCTGGATCTTTTCTGGAAGTCTGGAATCTGGAAGTTACCTGTTGTGTGACATCACGTAATATAATCTATATGTAAATGGCCATGGTACTGGCACGTATACTGATGCGATATGTCCACTAGTGACACTCAGGTGTGAGCTACTGTGATTCAGTCATTTGAATGTAGACTCAAATGACTCACATTCATAACTCTGAGCTCATAAGAACTTTAAGTTCAACCTATCCATTTCAACTAATCTTCCATCAAGCCACAGTCAATTTCAATTAGCAAGTAGGGGCTAAGCCCATCGCAGCACATGTTGTCAAGGATACAGCCAGTCAAGCTGACAGCTAACACAAACAAGCTACTTCACCACGGATTTAAAATGAGAGTGCTTTTTCTAATGTGCGATGAAATACTAGATATTTCAGATTGTGTTTACCCCAATCTGTCATGGCTGCGACAGACAGTGGTTTTCATTATTTATTGCATATATTCATTATCAGAATATTCCTTGATTTAAATAAGATTATTTTACATATATAGAGGTGCATCTCAATAAATTAGAATGTCGTGGAAAAGTTCATTTATTTCAGTAATTCAACTCAAATTGTGAAACTCGTGTATTAAAAAAATGCATTGCACACAGACTGAAGCAGTTTAAGTCTTTGGTTCTTTTAACTGTAATGATTTTGGCCCTCCAAAAAACCCTCCAATTCACTCAACAAATTAAATCTCAACAAATTAGAATACGTCATAAGACCAATAAAACAATTTTTTTAGTGAATTTTTGCCCTTCTGGAAAGTATGTTCATTTACTGTATATGTACTCAGTAATTGGTAGGGGCTCTTTTTGCTTTAATTACTGCCTTCGGTGTGGCGTGGTGGTGATCAGTTTGTGGCACTGCTGAGGTGCTATGGAAGCTCAGGTTTCTTTGACAGTGGCCTTCAGCTCATCTGCATTTTTGGTCTCTTGTTTCTAATTTTCCTCTTGACAATAATCAATAGATTCTCTATGGGGTTCAGGTCTGGTGAGTTTGCTGGCCAGTCAAGCACACCAACACCATGGTCATTTAGCACCAACTTTTGGTGCTTTTGGCAGTGTGGGCAGCTGCTAAATCTTGCTGGAAAATGAAGTCAGCAGAAGGAAGCATGAAGTGCTCAAATTTCTTGTGAAACGGGTGGCGACGTTGGTTTTCAAAAAACACAATGGACCAACATCAGCAGATGACATTGCACCCCAAATCATCACAGACTGTGGAAACTTTACACTGGACTTCAAGCAACTTGAGCTATGAGCTTCTCCACCCTTCCTCCAGACTCTAGGACCTTGGTTTCCAAATGAAATACAAAAATTGCTCTCATCTGAAAAGAGGACTTTGGACCACTGGGCAACATTCCAGTTCTTCTTCTCCTTAGCCAAGGTAAGACCCCTCTTATGACAACTGTAGCCAAATTCTTTGACACGTCTGTGTGTGGTGGCTCTTGGTGCCTTGACCCCAGCCTCAGTCCAATCCATGTGAAATTCACCAAAATTCTTGAATCGATTTTGCTTGACAATCCTCATAAGGCTGCGGTTCTCTCTGTTGATTGTGCATATTTTTCTTCCACACTTTTACCTTCCACTCAACTTTCTGTTAACATGCTTGGATACAGCAATCTGTGAACAGCCAGCTTCTTTGACAATGAATGTTTGTGGCTTACCCCCCTTGTGAAGGGTGTCAATGATTGTCTTTTGGACAACTGTCAGATCAGCAGTCTTCCCCATTATTGTGTAGCCTAGTGAACCAAACTGAGATACCATTTTGAAGGCTCAGAAAAGCTTTGCAGGTGTTTTGAGTTGATTAGCCGATTGGCATGTCACCATATTCTAATTTGTTGAGATTAAATCACAATTAAAATAACCAAATACATAAACTACTTCAGTCTGTGCATTGAATTTATTTAATACAGGAGTTTCACAATTTGAGTTGAATTACTTAAATAAATTAACTTTTCTACGACATTCTAATTTATTGAGATGCACCTGTAGATAACATATTTCGCTTGTCCCAAAATAACATTAATAGCATGACATTTTTAATTTTGTGTTGGACTGTAAAAAAGGCAAGAATAAAATCTTGCTTTGTAAAACAAATATTAAAATAATAATAAAAATGAGGGTCGATTAGTCCAAAAAACAATGAAAAATAGTATCTCGTTCCAAACAAAAAGGACATTTGTCACTTACAGTGGGGTTTAAAATGGATACAAAGCAAAGGCATTCACAGTAATAGCACCATGTAAAATTCCCCATTGTAAATCACCAAAAAGAATGTGTTAATGGTGGTTTGTAAATTGCTCTCCAAACAGACTTTATTCAAGGTTCAAGGTTTCTTTATTTGTCACATAATAAATTATACAGGGTATAATCAAAAGTGAAATGTAGGAAGAGAGGTAAAAAAAAAAAAACCACATAAAAACAATTTTAAGCGGAGCTAATTCACAGGCGACTGAACTCAGCAGCGCCACCGGTTTCATAATTAATCCCTAATTTTTCTATCCATACTGTACCTGTTTTAAAACTTAAATTACGTTGATGAATAACTTTCACAATGCATGTATACAGCATCTATTCTTCTACTGTACACAAATCAATATGTTCGTTAATTTCTAAATTTAACAGAAGGCTAATAAAACAAGACCCATCTATAGTAGGGGAAATTTTAATATCTGGGAAAATATATTTACTTTCAGGAATTAAAGTCCCTGCACCAAACTCTTCTAAAAGTGTATTCTCTTCATCAGTTAAAATCATATTCAATTTATTGAGATACTTCTTAGCAAAACATATTGATTGAACACTTAAAAGGGTAGCAATTTGTTTAGCTCTCTGTAAATCATATCCTGATTACGTTTTTTAGCTTAAAAATCTTTTATACCATAATAAATCTGTTTAACCAGGTAAATATTCTCCCAAAACATCAAACCGAGCTCCAAAAATAAGGATATTCTTTCAACAACCAATAAAGAGAAATTGCTGGTTCCATCCACCGATTTTTTTAAAAAGACCCGACACTTTAAATAAGCTTCGATAAAAAGCAGGAATTCCAGTCAAATTCAGTCTTCTATGATCCATTAAAAACAATGTTAAGTTAATTTCCATATTACCCACTTTACTTAAGATGCTTAATGCCAATGGTCTCCACACAAGTGTGTAGGGTTCCATTAAAAGTTTCGGTATATATTGAAGACGGTAGGTAGCTCTTCTGCTTGCGAGATTTACTAATCCTTGACCTTCTTCCGCCTTGGGCAAAAACAGAATGCTTTGATGAGTCCTAAAGATAATTGTCCTAGAAAAAGTTCACCAGTTCTCTTTGAATATTTGCAAAGAGTTCATTTGAAGGATCTACACAAGCAAATTTATGCCACAATGAAGATGACACAAGATTATTGATAACAAGAAAACGCGCTCTATAAGACATCTGAGGGAGTAAATATTTCAATTTTTCGAATCAACCTTTTATTTTCTCAAATAATCCTTCTCAATGTTTTAAAATAAAACTAAAACATTGATTTTAGACTCCACCTTCACTCCATGACGGTGGGTCATTAAATCATTAAATCATCGGGCAGTCGTTGGCCTAATGGATAGAGCGTTGGACTTGAAACCTGAGGTAACCCAAGGTTGTGGGTTCGAATCCCGGCTCTGTTAGGAAGTCCATGACTGCTCCCCGGGCGCTGCACAGTCGGCTGCCCACTGCTCCAAGTGTGTACACTTGGATGGGTTAAATGCAGAGAACACATTTCACTCCTCATTATACTCTGTATAATTGTGCATGTGACAAATAAAGCTCATCCGAGCTTAATTTGTATTTGTTGTAAAACTCACTGTGTTTTGGTTTGTCATGCCTCCCAGCATAATGCTGGTTGCAGACGCAAACACCCCTAAATGTTAAAAAAGTCAAACAATTCATTACATTAAAGACAAACACACATAGGAAAGATAGAAGATAGAAGAAAAATAAGTTTTTAGCACACATCTACAAACGCACTCACCCTCACCATGCTCCATTCACTCCCAGCATGCACTCCGACAGAGAGAGAGAGAGAAAGAGATGCAGAGCGTGTGCAGAGCAGGGCAACTCGAGGAACAAACACCAACATTACATATTAACTAACGCTAAAAATGTGAAATAACAATCAACCACCCCTTTAAGGCCACTCAATATGTATACCACCAGCCTATGGAGCTCCCCGACACCCTCGATTGGAAGGAGGTGATCATCCGGTGTCTGGAGAGTCTCCGATCCCGAGCTGGAATTCCGTCGGCTGCCGCTGACTCCAGCCCAGAGCGCCCGCCAATGCCAGCTCCTCAACAGTGCCTGCCAGTGCCAGCTCCTCGACAGCGCCCGCCAGTGCCGGCCCCTCGACAGCGCCCTTCAGAGCCCGCTCCGGTCCTGGAGCTCACAGAGTCCACTCCAGAGCCCGCTCCGGTCCAGGAGATCACAGAGTCCATTCCAGAGCACCTCCTAGAGTCCTTCCTGTTTCCTTTTCATTATTATTTCAGTTAGTCCCAGCCGTGTGTCTTGATTATGTTCCAGGTGTGTCTAGTTAGTCCTGTCTATTTATAGTGTGTTCTGCCTCATGTTTGCTGTCGGTTGTTAAAGGTCTTCAAGTCTCCACATTGTGTTCCAGCCAGAATATGTATCCTGTTTTGAGTTATTAAAGTTGTTTTGAGTTCTACCTGCGTCTCCTCTTCCTGTGTGGAGTGTGACAAGACCTAGACGGCCTATAGAATTTTTAATCAAGCAAGCAATTTTATAACTGAACTTGGCAGCAAGTAGTCATCATGCATTATTTATTTATTTTGCATCAGCACTGGTACTCTTATCATTCCCTCACCATTGTCATGACAATCATTGCACATGCCATATTCTGACATTATTCTGTCAAATTTAAACAACTGGCTTCCTTTTAGTTTTTTTTTTATTGGCTTTAACCTGAGCTGGCAACACGCCACAGAAATAATTCACTGAACTATAATTTAAGGTAATTCAACACAGTAATGGAATTTTGCAAAATAGAGTCCTCTTTCTCATTTGAGGCATATAAAACCTTCGCAGTTTAAAAGATTTTGTAAAGTTTTTGAACTTCCAATCTGGGGTGTGTTTCCCAAAACCATCATTTGCAACTATAGTCATTAATTCCAATGAACTCTTTAAAAAAATGCAGGTAATGCTGAAACTTGCGACCATAGTTGCTTTTAGGAAATGCACCCCAGGACTGTCAAGCCAGAATTCAAATTTCAACAAAGTTTCCTAATTAAAAATGCATTGTTGTAATTACTGTATATATATATTTCTTTAAATTCAATGAAATTCAACTTTTGATTCAAGTTTTTAATTAAGTTCCTGTTTGCTAAGCAAATTTAAATTCAGGAACTAATGGAAAACAATTTTTTCCAGGACTCTTTGATGAATTTAAGTTTCAAAAGAACAGCATTCATTTAAAATAGAAATCTGCAGCAATTATAATGGTTACACTTCAGATGTGGCTTCTGCACCACACCAAACTAAATTAACTAAATAAAACTAAATAAATTAACTAAACCATACTAAATAAAAAACTAAGTTACTTTTAATAACACATCTGCTAAATGTATAACCTAAATGCTAATTTATTTATCGGTCCATGAGGGAAAATGGGTTCTGCTTACTGTAGCCACCCACAATGCATGTCTAATGTCACTGAGTTTATATCCAAATCCTTCCCACTTATTTTCCAGATTGACCACATGTACTGCAGATATACAGATGAGAAACCTCTCAAATAAGGTTTCATCAAAAAACAGTCAAACATAAAACAGAACAAAATGTTTGGTTTGTTATCCATGATACTTGAAGAGCCAGAGGACGTCTAACTTACATTAAGGATCAGTCTTAAAATTACAAGAGTTACATCCATAAACCAATCGGTTTTAAATTTTTGATGCCGAGCATACAACATCTTCCATGAGAGTCAGTCTGAGTGTGATGCAATACATTTTCATTTTGTTAACCCATACAGTGTCTTCAACTGACCGATTTCAACAAATTTCCTCAAATGTCAATCAGAAAGTGCACTGCATGATACACGGAATAAAACAGAAAGCATTTGGACAACTCTAGTACTCAATGTACTTTAAAGAGAGAAAGCGTAATGTGCTACTGTATGTCAGTGGGTATACAATGAAGCTTATTTTCTGAGCTGCAACAACATGCAGAGACTAAAATGTATAAAAGGCCAAGACAGCAGGATAAAAGGAAAAGCTGGACAACCAAAGAGACGAGGGTCATCCCTCGGGTTGACAAGGACATGGAACAAAAGTACTGTAGCTCTTCTATTCGTTTCTTTCTTTCTTTCTTTCTTTCTTTCTTTCTTTCTTTCTTTCTTCCTCAAATATATGACTATAGTGCATCTAATGCATCCCACTCATTCTAAGAGCTCTCCTTCTGAGAAAACAATGAACCAGAAATGCAGTGTGCAGTTTGAACAAAGTCTTAGCAACTTAGGTTTTTAAAACATGCTTCAAAATTAAAATAAGTATAAAATAATAATTACTGTATAATTTATTTACAATTTTTTTTTTTTTACTAAATCTAAAATTAATTGTTGTAGAACTAAATATGAATGTCTCTTCAAGTATTGTTAAAGACTGGCATTATGTTACTTATAAATTCAAAAAGCCTATTAGAAATTCCCCAAAGAACCCATGAAAATTAGCCTTCAGGGTTGTCTACAAATTGACGTCATGACTGAACGGCTTTATTGAGATTATTTTGTGGAGGATTTCCAAAATCTGGTCTATGTGGCTCAAATAAATTCTAACGTGCTTATGGGCATGACTGACATTCTTTGTCATGTTACAAATCGCATACCATAGCCGAAGGCTTCTGGATTCATCAGGTTTTGAATTAAGTGTTGCCTCAGTAAAACAGGCCTCTTCAATCTCAGTCATTTTAATATAATACAACCCTTTGAATCAGTGGCGGCTGCTGGTCTTTCAAAGAGGGGAAGCTCATTTTTGGCCAACATCATAAAAATTGACCATTTATTTATACCTAAATTCTGCCCAACATTCCTTTTCAAGAAAATTTTCTAGCCTACTGTATGTATGAATGAATGAATGAACAAACGATCTAAAAAAAGATATTAAACTCGAAATATGGGAATTAGGTTGAACTGAAACAAGGAATCTGGGTGAAATGTATGATGAAAATTGGCTAGCAATTTCACCAAGCAAATACCAAGAAATAGGTTGCAGCAGTTTGTCTTTCGACTACACTTCCGCGATGGGACTGAGCTCGAATAGCTTCAGTGTCAGTGACTTTTATAGTACAAAATCGCTGTCAATCAAAAGGAGATGCAGTCTTTCGACAGACCCTCCAATCATCACGCAGACGCTCGGAGTCCGGGCCAGCCCACTCCTCCATTCATCCCAGAGACGCTGAGCGTCCGTGGGCGGGACATAATCGCAGCATTATCCAATGACCGTCTTGTTTCTAAGCGCTGCAAAAAACTGTTTAAAGCAGCCCCATTGAAGTCAATGGACGCTGGGCTTCAACAGAGTAATGCACTGTACGCTACGGGAATGAATGAGAAGGAAATCGAGTCAGCCGACCTAAGTAGCTGATTCTGAACGAAATTGTTTTCGTTCGAGATGAACGTGTTTAACGCATTTTTAGTCAATAAAATGTTAACATAATAGTACATATATTTGACCATTCATTTTTTGACAATTATAGGGGAAGCTGAGCTTCCCTTGCAGTCTTAAAGAAATCGCGTCTGCTTTGAATCACTTGCTTTATTATCAAGGTAGATGAATATAGGTTTGTTACTCAATGATAGAGCCACATACACTGGCTGCCAAGCAGAGGAATTTTCAATAGCCGGCAGATCTGCGCCGGTCATTCTGAAATCTTCGCCCCCACAATTAAATTTTATCTTATAATTAATTTATTATTTAATAGAGAACACTATCAGCTGTCTGTGGGTGGAGTAAACCAGAGAAACACTTTGTGCATGATTAAGTACAAAATGGGCATTTTACTGATACATGTAAATGACTAATCAACATCTGCTTGCTTACTTTCTCAAACCTCTACGGACACCATGGCAATTGAATCGCCATTGGCTGCATATAGTATTGCAGATGAGGTTATGCATCATAAAACTAGGCATTGTAAGCTCCATATATGGTGATTTCTGGGAGGTGTCGGGTGGAGATGCACATGCATACAATCTTCCCCTAGCTGGGGTTTACAAAGGGATTTTTGCGCATGTTCTGGCGTACATTTGTTTTTATAAATCTGAAAACTTTTGTGCGTATGCAAAATCTAGCTTTTGTGCGTTCATACACTTTTAGGATGAAATCTACAGAGCGCTTTATACATGAGGCCCCTGGTCTAAAGTCAATGATGCAATATTTTTTAGGTATTTAAAGAGCGTGTTAGTAGAAAATCCGCCTCTGGGCGGATCCACAACACACGTTCACTTTTCTTATTACACACAGGGACGCGCAGCAGCACACAAACATGCCAAATATAAAATATTTAAGGATTACAGTGTAAAATTATATTATTGTGTAGGCTACATAAATATAAAAATGTCATACTTGTCATAATGGATAGTCATTGCATGTATCAAAATTAGGCTACCAATTCGCTCGCGCATGAGCAGATCCGTTTGCTCTCTGGAGACGCGTTAAGTCTGTGCGCCTTAAAATTCCGCCATTTAAATAGCGAATCCACCCTGGCACGAGCGCAACTCATTTTTAAAGGGAATGGGAGATGAGACTCTAAATGATTTATTGCACATTACGCCAAAAAATTCCCAATACTCATTAAGAGAATAGGGACAACCCATTTAGACCATGCGCCCAGGCGCGCCGACCATTTTCCCATCGTTAAAGTAGCAAAAGTGGGTTTGGACACATTCTGATTGATCCCGCATTAGCCGACTGAGGTATAGTTTTTTCCCTCAGGCTATCAGGCTAATGAACAGTAAAAACTAATACACCCCACAGCTCACTCCCACTTTACAATATGCCATGCACTGCACTTTAACACAGTTCAACTGGACTACACGCACACACTACACAAACACAACAAGCTATCTGCTACCACTGGATACCATGCAACGCACATCCATGACATTGCGTATCTGGCCTAAAATCTTCTGCAACTTTTTTTCGCATACTACTGTGTGTATATTTGTACATAATGTAAAATGTGTACATACGGTGCCTAACGTGTATTGATAACTGTAAGTATGTCTTAAATAGTACACTGTGTGTACTGAGTATATGTATGTGTATTCATAGGGGAACCAAGATGAAGTGGGGGCCCCAGGCAAAATTAATAGATGAGGCCCTTCTAAAATATTATTATTAGTTAATATATATATTTGTTACCTAGATATATATTTATACAACATACAAAAAGTAGTCAAAACACATAATATAACATAAATAGTCGTTTTTTTTTAAACAATGTGCTTATTCTTTAACAAATTTGTAATCATCTTCATGGCAGAAGATACAATACTGCACAATACAATCTTGAAGATACTGAACAATCTTCATATTTACAGTAACAGATTGTCACCTTAAAAATGGTGCTTACAGCAAATCCTGTCACGATGTCCTCCATATTCAAATACCTTCATATGGACTGTGGTATCTTCTGTCTGAGGCAGTGATGATAGGGACTTAATCAATACTCCTATAGAAATATATGGTTAGCATCTTAATTTATTATTTATTATTAGTTTATCAACTAGCTACATTAACTAATTTAATAGAAGAGTTGGATAATGCAAGTAAATCTATTGATATAGTAAGTAACACTATATCTGACACTGAACTTATCATTTTCACTGTCAGGAGGAGGGACTGGGGAATCTGGTGGTGAGTGACAGGGTCAGGAACTTAACTACTGCTCCTGCATGCAGAAATATATGATTATCATTTTAATTTAATCTTTTTAATTTAAAGTGTATTAACTATTAGTTCATTGTTTGTTGACAACTAATTAAGTTAACTCAACTAATTTAATATAGAAGCGCTAAAAAAAATAATGTAAACTTAGTAAATATAACGATATTTATTTAGATTGTTTCGTGAGCTCCCCACTGGCAGCAAGACACAGTACCGAAACTTGCCAAGCGGTGATGTGCGCGTCTTTCCCGGTACCACCTATTCTATTGCAGCCTACATTAATACCTGCCAATTGCTATACAATACATGCTGCTGCTGCAGAGTGCAACCCTAGCTAACCTGTTTTCCAGTAACCCTATAAGTAATTGGACTAGTATTTAGTCTAGCAAATAATTTACGAAAATATGCTGGAATTAACAACAAACCCATTTGTTTGTCATATAATTATCATTAAGTCAATCTTATCTCCATCACTTAACTTACCGCTGTCATGTTTCCTCTTTTCCTAATTTTTTCTGCTTTTGGCTGCCAGATGGATAAGTCCTTTTGGTTTTTAAAATAGCATCTGCAGGACATCTACCTCAAACGCTGCAAAAGCAGAGCTGCTAAAATCATCAAGTACTCGAATCACCCCGGTAACCATCTTTTCATTTTACTGCCATCTGGCAAGCGCTACAGGAGCATGATGGCAAAAACTGAGAGACTAAGGAGGAGTTTCTTCCCCCAGGCCATCAGGCTCCTAAACTCAGTCTCATAACATCATAACATCCACAGGACTCAATTTAATAAACTGTAACACATCCATTATTCCCCATCATCCACACTGCTGTTATGTGTACATTCCCGGTACAACCTATTTGCACATTCTCTTGCACTGCACACTTTATCTCATTGCACATCTTACTCCTTATTTTATTTTATTATTTGTTCCTATTTAAGTGATACATTTGCCATAGATTCCATTCAAATGTTAAAGTTGCCACAATCATTGCATTATTTGCATGTGCTGCACTTTATTTGTACCATTGTGTTGTATTAGTTTATTAATTGGAATTTGAAAGATAATAATGATGTTATTTGATAAGTGAGATCTCTGATTTCAGTCCTTGAAAACCAAAAAGTAATGCTTGAAAATGCCTTGAAAATGATTTCTGACTCACTGTCAAAGGATTTGGTTCCATAAAGCAAATTTAACAAAGATCAACCTCAGTCACGGTGGCTACTTATGCTGGAAAGCTAACCTGGTTCATGGAAGGCTAACTGTCAGGTTAAGCTGAGCTCCTCTAACACTGACCAACAGGAAAGCAATGATATTACTCTCTCACATACTATCATAGTCAAATTAAAACTACATTTTAGCTGCTATAAAAAACACACATTAACTCATCTGAACTTAGTAATTAGGACTGTATTAGCTTGCATTTTATTTACAATAGTCCCTTTACAGTTACTGCCATCATAAAAATGCATATTTGACTCTGAATTATTGCACTCCGTCTGTTTAGCGCGCATGCGCAGCAGCGCTTGTGACTCATCCACTCGCGTGCCTCACCCACTCCTGACAGCAAAATGGATATATTTGCATGACTTTCTAACATTTACAGATTAAAGACTTACTCGTGACATGTCAGTTATGCACTGAGGAAAACAAAATGTCTCAAATACATTAAACAGCACAAATGTATTCGCTGTTTGCCGTGGTGAATCGATTTGACCCATGATCGAATTAAGTTCTTCTTAAGAATATGCATGCACAAATTAGTGAGATTGTGTGAAATTTCATTGTCGTTTATAACCGCTTTAGCCCCAATTGATTTATTAGGTTATTTCAAATCAGGTTTTGGACTTATCCCCGCTTTTCCTCAGGTCTCCGACGGCAGTTTTGTTGTGATTCGTCATATTCACATGCAGCGGTGATGAGAGAATGCGCTTGAGAAACAGATTCGAGAGAAGAAATCAATCTACATAAAAAATATTGCCAACTTGTATCCGATGCATACTTTTTAAACTGATGTTTAAACTCGTTAACTTTTTTTTTGTCAATGCACCGAACAAATTGGGGAATATTCCCATCCCTAATATTTATTCTATACCAAAAAAACTTTGTTGAGGAAAAAAAACGGATTAGAAACACTTTTGTGACGGCCAGGCATAGTTGGGTGTTTAACTGTGTGGTGTTGGGCCGTTTACGGTGTTCCTTTTGTCCCTGAAGGTATCAGCGCCCGTAAGCCAGATTGGGAGCACCTGCGTTAAAGCCAGATTGAGAACACCTGCGCCAGACGCTGTAGGAGGATAAATACTCCAGCCCTTTTGATCACTGGCGGGGGCTGCTCTGATTCGACTTCTGCCAGTAGCAGCAGTAGCACACCTTTTGTTATGTTATGTTATGTTATGTTGTTATGTTATGTTATGTTTTGTTACCACTACCCAATACTAAAACTGCATAATAGCCATTCATCCACATTTACACCATTGATGCAACTGACTAACACACTCTATGGTTAATTGTTAGTTTAATTGTTTACGTTGTTGTAATAAATAGGTTTATGTTTGCCAATTCCTTCGTGTCCTTCTCGTATTTGTCATGACTGTTGAGCCGAGTCGTGACAAATTGGGGGCTCGTCCAGTTTGGTGCGAGGCTGGTACACTTTTGTTTGGATTAACAGGAAGGACACGCACTTGAAGATAACTTTGTCGGTAAGCTACGTGTTATTTATTTATGGGTACTGTTTCTTAACTGTATTTTGGCTTTAATAAGCACTTGTTGTTTGCCGGTGTTTCGTACGGTGATCAGCTAATCCAGTTGACGTTTGCCGCGTTGCCTGTGTGTAGTATTTTGGGGTGGTTCGGAGTTTTCCCTTGTAGGTTGTAGCGACGTTCCCCTTGGGTTCGTTGAGCTGTTGGGGGGTAGTGTTGTGGTGAACGTGGGAAAAGCTGTTGCTTGGGAGCATGTCCGTGGTTTCGGGAGGGTTGCTGGTTATCCAGTCGCTTTACTGATCCAGCGGTCACTAGTGCATAAATACCCATCACAACTAGCCACATGAAGACTAGGGAGGAGCTTAGTTAGTCGTACTGGTTTTAGATAGCAGGGAAACTCCGAACCACGTTGGGGATTAATCCTCTTTGACACACAGGTGAACATCGATGTCTAACTGATCTCTGGGTGAGGTACATATATTTAGTTTTTTTTTTCTCTCCCTCAAAATTTGTTGCATAGGTTATTTAACATGTCTGAAGTTGAGGCATTTATTACTGCTCCATCTCAGGAATCTCTGGATAAGTGCACAAAAGAGCAGTTGCTCCAGATTGCTGAGCATTATTCAGTGGAGGTGGTTGGAGACAAACGTATTAAAGAAACCATTAAGTCTGCTATTAAATCTAAATTACTAGTAGCTGGAATTATGTCGAAAGCAGATTTTTCTCAGAGTCCAACGACACATGGTTTAACTTTCGAGCAGCAGAAAGAGATGTTGATGCTGCAGTTGGACCATGAGAAAATGAAACATGAATTGGATATTAAAAAGCAGTTGGAAGTGGAAAAAATGCGCCAGAGTATCGAGAAGGCAAAAATAGATTTAGAGGGAGATCAGTTGTTAATGGTCAAAGAGGGTTTATTGTCAAGTGAGGCTCATGACAGGCAGCAGGCTAGATCATCTGATCGTTTTGATGTAAGTAACTTGCGCTTGTTGCCACAGTTCAATGAAAAAGACCCAGATACATTCTTTTTGTTGCTTGACCGTGTGGCTAAGGCCAGGAACTGGCCTGAAGGCGATTGTGCTCTGATGCTTCAGTGTGTGCTTTCTGGAAAAGCACAAGAGGCGTATGCATCTTTAAGTCCTGAAGATAGCTCTAGCTATGATAAAATAAAATCAGCTGTTCTTAGAGCTTATGAGCTTGTACCAGAAGCATATCGCCAGCGTTTCAGGTCTTGGGAAAAAGAGAATGGCCAGACATATGCTGAGTTTGCCAGAGATCTTTCAACTCACTTTAGGCGGTGGTTAACTGCACTTGAAGTCACCACCTTTGAGGATCTGTGCAACTTGGTTATATTGGAGCAGTTTAAGAATAATCTGCCAGAACGTGTTTCCACATACATCTCGGAACGAAAAGTTGTTACTGCCGGGGAGGCTGCTGTTGCAGCTGATGAGTATGTCTTACTCCATAAGAGCAGTTTCAGGGAACGGCATGTAGCTTCTGATTTTGGTGCACAACGTAGTGGTTTTGATGCGCCATCTGATATGATGCGTTCAAGGAAAATCGGTTATATGAAACCTGACGGTAAAACCAATCGTACTTTTGATAATTATGATGTCTGTAACTATTGTCATGAACAGGGTCATTGGAAGGTGGATTGTCCTGTATTAAAGGCTAAGACGAAGGGAATGAAAACTAATATTAGACCTGTGGCATTTGCTGCAACTGTTAAAACTGACTGTGTTTATGAGGTGTGTTCAGCTCCCATTTGTGAAGCAGATGTTTTGGCAGCTTATGCTCCTTTCATTCGAGAGGGGTCCGTATCACTGGTAGGCGGTGGTGTGAAAACCCCATTAAAGATCCTGAGGGATACGGGGGCCTACAACTCTTACATTGTTAGTTCTGTGTTGCCGTTTTCAGGGGACACAGATACTGGTGACTTTGTTCTCAGTCGTGGAATGGGATTGAGTGTGTTTCCAGCACCCTTGCATAAGATGGTTCTGGACTGTGAGCTGGTTCAGGGTGAGGTTGACGTGGGTGTACTATCGGCATTGCCTATTGAAGGCATTCACCTTATTTTGGGGAACGGTTTGGCTGATAGTAGAGTTTAGGCTAGCACTCCTCCCTCACCAAAAGTCACACTATGTCCATCTGAGTTTCTGTCCGATAAGCGTTCTGATGCAGTGCAAGAAGTTTCTCCAGCCTGTGTGGTTACACGTGCTATGCGCAAAATGCAGCATGATGAATTATCTGTATCTAACAGTGTTGATGTGCCTTTGGAGGTTCCGTCTTTGGCTGAGCTGCCTTTGTCACTGTCTCATGGTGAGGTTGTTCAGGAGCAGCACAATGATGTCTCTTTGAAGGAAATATTCCAGTGTGTTTTGCCTGCCTTGGAGATTGGTAATGTGGCATCTGGTTACTTTTTGCATGAGGAATTGCTGTTCAGAAAATGGGTTCCAGTGAGTGAGGATGGTGTGAAAGGTGATGTGTTCCAGGTAGTTGTACCAGCAAGGTTTCGTCCCCTGGTTTTGAAGGTGGCACATGTCGAGTGTGGGCACTTTGGTGTCCGTAAAACATATCTTAATATCCTAAAACATTTCTTTTGGCCTAGACTGAAAAAGGATGTGTCTGGGTATATTAAGACCTGTCATTTATGCCAGCTTACAGGTAAACCGAATCAGGGTATTAGACCGGCGCCGTTGCAGCCTATTCCAGCAGTGAGTGAACCTTTTACACACCTTATTGTTGACTGTGTCGGTCCATTGCCTGGTGCTAAATCTGGTTGTAAATATTTGCTGACCGTTATGTGTCAGAGCACCAGGTATCCAGCTGCGTACCCGTTAAGGTCCATTACGACTAAGTCAGTGGTTAGGGCCTTAACACAATTTATTTCCATATTTGGCATTCCTAAGGTGATCCAGAGCGACCAGGGGTCAAACTTTACATCTCACATGTTTGGTCAAGTGTTGAAGCTGTTGCGCATTAAACAAAATCAGTCTTCGGCGTATCATGCGCAAAGCCAGGGTGCCTTGGAGAGGTTCCATCAGACGCTTAAGTCTCTATTACGGGCATACTGTACGGAGCTAGATCGAGACTGGGAAGATGGACTCCCGTGGCTAATGTTAGCTGCGCGAGAAGCTGTACAGGAAAGTACAGGCTTTAGCCCAGCTTTGGCTGTCTTGAAAAGTGGCTGTGTTGATACGGAGCCACCAAAGAATCTGATTGACTTTGTGAATGGGTTCAGGCACCGGTTGTTTAAAGCTGGGTGTATGGCACAAGATAAATTGTGTGTATCGCAAAGTAAAATGAAGAAGTTCTATGACAGACATACCGAGAGACAGGAGTTCAGTCCAGGTGACCAGGTCCTTGCACTGATGCCTATTGTGGGCTCACCATTTCAAGCTAAATATATTGGCCCATACACTGTGAGTGAAGAGTTCAGATTTGAACTATATTGTGGAGACGCCAGGACGTAAGAAAGCTTGACTGACTGTATCATGTTAATCTCCTTAAACCTTACTACAAGCGTGTAGTTGAGATTGATTCAGGTCAAGATGTGAAGAATGTCGTTTGTCGAATGTCGGATATCATTTAGATTATTTAGATACATTGTGTAGTTTTGTTAGGTGTTACTGCTGGGCCTGTGGTCCTTGGGGACACCGACTTTAAGGGGGGGGTGTGACGGCCAGTCATAGTTGGGTGTTTAACTGTGTGGTGTTGGGCCGTTTACGGTGTTCCTTTTGTCCCTGAAGGTATCAGCGCCCGTAAGCCAGATTGGGAGCACCTGCGTTAAAGCCAGATTGAGAACACCTGCGCCAGACGCTGTGGGAGGATAAATACTCCAGCCCTTTTGATCACTGGCGGGGGCTGCTCTGATTCAACTTCTGCCAGTAGCAGCAGTAGCACACCTTTTGTGTTATGTTATGTTATGTTATGTTTTGTTACCACTACCCAATACTAAAACTGCATAATAGCCATTCATCCACATTTACACCATTGATGCAACTGACTAACACACTCTATGGTTAATTGTTAGTTTAATTGTTTACGTTGTTGTAATAAATAGGTTTATGTTTGCCAATTCCTTCGTGTCCTTCTCGTATTTGTCATGACTGTTGAGCCGAGTCGTGACACTTTGATTAATTAAATTGAACTTCTTTTTTTTAGGTTACCCATTGCATGCAAAACAAAAAATTGCATTTAATTTAATTGTGCATTTTTTATAAAATGTAAAATAAATCAGTTTTAAAATCGATTATCGTTTTTTTATTTTATTCAGTTAAATGTAAGTTTGTTAGGACAAATACTAAGTCCTGTCATGAAACTGTCCTGTCACAAGCTTATTTGTTCATGTTGCATATGCAGCCAATGAGTTTGCTTCTTTACATTGAAATGGCTGGTTAGCATTCACTAGAGCCAGGGTTCTCAATTCCAGTCCTCGCGCCCCCCTGCTCTGCATATTTCGTATGTTACTCTTATCGCTTCAGATGTTTGTTCTATTCGAACGCAAGTGCCCTGCGAAGTGGACATCACAGGATATTCCGCCATGATTCCAGTTCGAAGCGAACATATCTATTCCATTCAAAGTGCATTGAAGTGTGCAAGACGTGAATTAAAATTGTATATATTTACAGAGGTATATGATGTCACACTTGTCCATGCGTGAAGACGTTGCGCAGCGCAAATCCATGAATATATGTTCCGAAATAAAGTAAACTTCAGCGGATTTCCCCTGCTCAGGGAGTAGGGAGCATGTCAATCGGAACACAGTTCATGCATGGAGCGCACTTCTAACAAGCTGATTATCTGAATCAGGTGTGTTAACAAAGAGAGACATGCAAAATATGCAGAGCGGGGGGGCGCGAGGACTGGAATTGATAACCTCTGCACTAGAGCAATTTGCAACATGCTTTTAGAGTTCCTCTGAAACCCTCCACTTCCCCAGCTCCATCTATATAGGTCTGCTACAGGTTATTTTGAAGACCAAGATGGCGCCGACTATGGCCGCTGTGTTGCGAGCTCCTACCAAACTTTGCAGTTTTTTGTGTGTTTTACTGATTATTTTGCTGTTTTTCGTACTGGATGTCTACACTCGTATTGCCTACGACAGAGACACACTTTTAGAAATTGGTTCCTCCGTTGCACATCGGGAACCGGACTTTGAGTGCCGGCGCTTAGTTTACAAACACCACAGCAGTGCCCTTGGTCTGGACCACACAACCACGGCGACGGAAACGCAGCCAAAAAAGAGGGAAGAGAGCTGGCGTCCTCGTCAGACTGAGATGCCTGCCTTTCGACCTCCGCTCCCTACCATTCTGCTGGCTAAGGTTCAGTCGCTTGACAACAAATTCTGCGAACTGCGGACGCATATCTCCTACCAACTGCTGCATTATTTGCCTCACAGAAACCTGGCTATCTGTGGAGATTCCAGATTCAGCCAATGAACTCTCGAGATTCTCCAAGCACCGTGCGGACAGAATGAAAGAGTTCACAGGGAAAAGCAGAGGAGGGGGTGTTTGTTTCTTTATTAATAACTCATGGTGCAATGAGAGGAACATACAT
Organism: Oxygymnocypris stewartii; assembly: GCA_003573665.1. Lineage (NCBI taxonomy): Eukaryota > Metazoa > Chordata > Actinopteri > Cypriniformes > Cyprinidae > Oxygymnocypris > Oxygymnocypris stewartii. The sequence continues at coordinate 2,280,793 of QVTF01000001.1, forward strand.
TCTGTTAGATCATTCTGTTCCCCTGATATGGAATACCTCACTCTGCTGTGTCGACCATTCTGGCATTCCGAGGAAATTTACAGCGGTCATAATCACAGCTGTTTACATAGCTGTTTTGGATCATTGTTATTCTCCCTTCCGGGATGCCTACAAATCCCTCCAGCATTTGGCAAATCAGACCTCTCATCCGTTCTGCTCCTGCCTGCTTACAGGCAGAAACTCAAACGGGAAGCACCCACCCTCAGGACGTTTCAAAGCTGGTCAGACCAATCGGATTCTACACTGCAAGACTGCTTTCAACACGTTGACTGGAAGATATTCCGGGCTGCCTCTGATGAAGACATTGAGGTTTACACCCTACACACTGCTCTCTCTCTCATCTGGACAGTAAGAACACCCATGCGAGAATGCTGTTTTTGGACTACAGCTCCGCATTCAACACCATAGTGCCTGCTAGGCTTATTATGAAACTCCAGACTCTGGGCCTAAACAAATCTTTGTGCAGCTGGATCCTGGACTTCCTGTCAGGCAGATGTCAGGTGGTCAGAATGGGTAACATTACCTCATCTCCGCTGGTCCTCAATACTGGTGCTCCTCTGGGCTGCATTCTCAGCCCACTTCTGTACTCCCTGTACACACACGACTGTACAGCCACACACAGCTCCACCGTCATAGTCAAATTCGCCAATGACACGACGGTAGTAGGCCTGATTACTGACGACGATGAGACGGCCTACAGAGAAGAGGTGTATGCTCTGACACGCTGGTGCCAGGAAAACCACCTCTCACTCAACAGCAACAAAACCAAGGAGCTTATGGTGGATTTCAGGAGACAGAAGAGAGAACACACCCCCATCATCATTGACGGGACAACAGTAGAACGGGTCAGCAGCTTTAAGTTTCTAGGAGTCCACATCACTGAGGACCTCAAATGGTCTGCTCACAGAGATGCGGTGCTGAAGAAGGCACAACAATGCTTCTTTTTCCTCAGGTGCCTGAGGAAATTGGGAATGAGTCCCCACATCCACCAATCATTCTACACCTGCACTGTGGAGAGAATCCTGACCGGCTGCATCACCTCCTGGTATGGAAACAGTAGCAGCAACAATTGTAAAGCTCTGCAAAGGGTTGTGCGAACTGCCAGCCACACTGTATGAGGTGAGCTTCCCTCCCTCCAAGACATCTACACCAGGCGATGCATGAGGAAAGCCTGGAGGATCATCAGTGACTCCAGCCACCCAAGCCATGGACTTTTCGCTCTGCTGCCCTCAGGCAGATGGTTATGCAGTATCCGAACACACATAAGTCGACTGAGGGACAGCTTTTTCCCTATACTATTTCCCAGACTATAAGGCTGCTGAACACTCGGAACTGACACTCACACAGCACAACTCCCTGTCCAATACCGTTCACCATGAACTTTTAACGCCACCACATTTTTTTCTCTCTCCCATCTGGACCCAAATGTAGAATGCACTGCACTTTAATTCAACAATACTCTGCCACTCTGTGTATATTTGTATTATATTTGTATATTTTGTATTTTATTGCTTTAGATAGTGTATATACTGCATATAAAAGTATATTGTTATTTGTAAAATGTCTAAACATGTATAATGTTATTTGTTAAACGTGTATTTGGTATTTGTTAAACGTGTCAATTGTTTTCTGCACTGTCTGAAGCACGCTCCAAAGCTTTTCACTCACCATGGCACACGTGCTGTTGGTGAAGTGACAATAAAAGTGATTTGATTTATTGCTTTATGCTACTTGTGCAGAAGCAGTATGTCTTAAATACTCACAACACTGGCATTTATATTGGCAGTATCAACTTCCTTTTTTGCAGCAGCAGCAATAGTCTACAACAACAGCAATAACCAACAACAGCAGCAATCCAGCAGCATGTAATATCTATTCTGGCAAGACCAAATAATGTACATTAACATTGTCATATACATTACCATGCTAAAATCGTTCAAGAGTTGTCTTGATAGAAAAACACAAGTAACACTATAGTAGGGGCTATAAATGGGCTGATTATTGCAAACAGAATTAAAATGTCTTAAATTCATCTTTTCTTTTTCTCCCTTAAATTATTTCTTATTTTTATTCATTGTATTTCCTACATTAGAAGTGTCAAAGTAGTCTCATGTTAATCATATCTTTCTCTCAGTATTTTCTTCTCTTGGCCACATGCGTACCTGAGCTCATCGGGTTGGAACAGCAGTCTAACCGCGGTCACGCCCAGGGGAAGCGGCATCATCTCTCACTGCACATCTGTCATGTGTTTCCCACCACTGGAGACAAAAAGACAGAGACAGAAATACACTGGCAGATAGAGGGAGCAGAATTTTTTTGGAAAGAATGACATTGCAGCAGCTAACGCCAAAAGTGAGAGTAACATATTACATGAATAAAACAGAGGCAGGCTATATTGCCACAGGGCAGTTTCCCTGTTTATTTGGTAGAATTAATAGTTTTCAGATTCGCAAGGGTCCATATTAAGCAGTGTTCCAATATTTACAGTCCATTGTAAGTTAAACTAAAATGCCACATTAAATGACAAGATTATTTGAACTGTAAAACTCATTAATTCTTTGTTAGGTTAATAATCAGATATTAAACGTGGCTGTACAGTGTTTTGCATGTGGCTTTAAAACACACAAGACACCTGAAAACAATGAACCGTAGCAAATGCCACAGACAACTGGAACAAATTAGCTTTTTGCTTAAAAGCAGGAATTTTTAATTCAGTTTGTTCAAACATTCAGTTTATTTCAACAGACTGATACAAAAATATATTCAAATGAGACTTGTATCACTCATTTGTGTCTTGTGACTCCCTGCTAAATATTTTATAGAGTGAGATTTTATTGGGGGGGGGGGGGGGGTTGGGGTTGGGGTTAAGCAATGAATACTTTTATTCGGCAAGGACAAATTAGTTGGATCCTAAATAACAGTAAAGACATGTATAATCTTACAAAAGATTTCTGTTTCAAATTACAACGTTCTATTAATAAAATAATAATAACAAGAATGTATTAAAACGTCAACAAAAATAATGTTAGCAATGTTTCTTAAACAGCAAATCAGCATATTATAATAATTTCTGAAGGGGCATGTGCCACTATAAACTGGAGTAATGATGCTGAAAATTCAGCTTTGTAACCACATTAATAAATTAAATTGTAAAACTCATTAAGATTAAATACATTTAAATAGTATTTAAATAATAATAATATACCTGTTATGTTTATGGTATATCAAAAAGTGCATATTTTTAAATTTCATTGTAGGTACATTTTACCAGTATTACCATACTTTCAAAACAAAAATGTAAATAGTAAAAATATTAAATATGAAAATAATTGAAGAAAATCTACAGAAAAAAACAAACAATATTTGGTTTTCAAAAGGCCTTTTTTTCAAAAGTTACATCTGTCAAAAGCGGGGTGGTCTTATAATCAGGGTTGTCTTATATTCTGGTCAATATAGTAATTAATTGTGAAATCTACAAGCAATTTCTGAGTGAAAATAGTTTTACTATGTACTATGTAAATGTTTCAAATAACAGCCCAATGAGTTTCTATTCTGGACCAAAACATTGATATGAAGTTACTATCACTTTTGCTGACCTTTTCAAGATTGAGCATATTTGATATTGTAACACCTTTGATAAAATCATTCCTGCATCTGCCACTGTCAGTCATAGGATTTACTAGGTAAAAAAATTATCCAAAATCAATATTTGAGCAAGTACATATCCAGCCAGTGTTCAAAACTAAAACAAAAGTTGTCCCGCTTAGTAGGCTATAGCATATGCGGATGCTGCAGGTGGCGCATCGTTTAGAGCCTTTTCTCACAGCAGCTGGGATAATTAAATGTATTATTCTGATGGCGGATTGTAATCCAGAAAATATTATATGTTTATGAAACACATGTGAATGAAATTTGATTATATACCAATTTTAAATGTGCTTCTAATTACAGATAGCCTGGGATTACACAAGATTTGTTTTTTAAAGAAAACCATTTCCAAGAGAGCATAGTTTGCTTTTTGGGTTAAAATTATTTCTTAATATGACATTTGAATGGTATGACAATTAGATTAGACTGTAGATAAATTGAAATCTACATGCTAATACAGACTAAATTTACATGGACACCAGTAATCTAATTATTTACCTTATTCTGAATAAGACAATATTATTATTAAGGTGTTTACATGAGTTGCTTTTAGAATAATCCTTTCATGTTCCTGTTTTACATGTTATGGTACATATATCGATTAATGGCATGCATCATTACGTTACCATATACATCTGACGTCCCTTCCAGAATTGAACGTATAAACATATAGTTTGTTTCGTGATAATGCCACATACAGTTTAAATTTTAATTTTATGAAAGGTTCAAGTGCAGTTAATAATTTGTCGGTTCATACAGATAACAGCGGTGTCGGAGCTCTTTTATTTGCTGTCAAAAGGTTCAGCACGGCCGTGTGTGTATCCTGTTGCAAAATGCGACAAAAAGTCCTACACAACGGTAATAGTGTGATTAAGGTGTTTACATATGTCTGTACTGCACTTCAATAATGTGACTAAAATAGGAATACTCCACATGTCTTAATTCGATTTCAGTTTACTTCGATTATGGCTAGGATTAAGGTAATCAAAAATCTCTGTTTACATGGTAAATCCTTAATCAGAGTATTGTCTTAATCATAATAAATATGAGTACTGATCTCCATGTAAACATAGTCAGTGTCAGGATTATGGACCTGTCTGTGTGTATTTTGCTCCCTGTGACCCAGTTTCTCCCTCATGTTGATTGTTTAATTTTATTCCAGGTGTGTCTCGTTCTTCCCTGATTCTCCTATGTTTAAAAGCCCTAGTCCGTTCAGTTAGTGTTGTCGGTTCTTGAATGTTTTCCTTGTACCCTGCTCCCCCGTTGGATTATTAAAGACTCATTTTGTGAATTTCTTGTCTCTGTGCTTCCTTGACTCTCTGAGAATTGTGATAGAAGAACCGACCGCAAACAGTTACCTCTGTATCTACCCTCCATTTTGTTTACCGTTTTTGCTCAGTTTTTTGTTTCCGTTGTGTATATCCCTATGGATCCCCTCATCCGGGCCAAATTCCTCCTCCTTCTGCTAGAGCAGGGGGAACAATTTATCGAGGACCATATAAGACTGTTCCTGTTGTTAGCTAACGCCACCAGCTACCCGGATGACGCGCTCTGCGCATTCTATGATGGAAGCATGAACACCACGTTGCTGAGCACTGTTGTCCGAAGATGGTCCTCGAGAGGATTTTGCCACCTTCGTGTATTGGACTCTGGCGAGAAATGGCTCGCCACTCACTATCTGCCCCTTGGTTGATCTCGCCAGATCCACTCCTGACCCAGAGCCCAGCCCACCATCTCCCCACGGTGTGGAGCATCAGCCCGAGCCCACCGATGATGGAGAACCATTTCCCGCCGCGATCTGCATGCCAGCGCAAAGCCGAGCGACTGTGCAGAGGATCGTCCCGGAAGTTGAGCTCAACCATCAGACCAGGTGCGTGAGCTGGCGAAACTGCCCGTGGAACTCCGCCCCCTGCAGCATCAGGTGAATGCAGTTATATATATATATATATATATATATATTCGGTGTGTACTAAAAAGTATAGAAGTTACAATAAGTTCAAAAAAGTTTGTGATGTATCACCTGAAGCAATGTCTCTACACATATGCTAGGTTTCAAAACCTAGGGAGCTGACTACAGAGACAGCGTTTTAAGGGATGATAGGCTTGAGACATACAGTCTGTTAAAACAGGCATCTTAATTAAGCTTCTTTATAATATTTTATTTTATAAAATCTTATATTTCCAGCAAAATGTATACAAGTAGGTCAGTGTAATTAAAACAAAATTACCCAATATTTGTATGCTTATTAGAGTATTGTGCTGTTAGCTTAGCAACTTGATAACTCAAAGCAAGCAATTATACTTTTTTTCAAACAGCACTATAGGGGTTTTAACACTTGAAATGGTTAACCCTGGGTAAACGGAATCCTGGGTTATCTGTAATCATGTGTCTCACTGCTCATGCTATACTTAGGGTAAACTGTTAATCCTGGGTATTCTTAGACAGACGTTTCACACTGTACATTCCTAAACCCCAGGTTAACATTATTATTTGCAAATTTGCGGTGTCACTGTCACTGATTGGACAAACTGCAGGCAACCTGTTTACACGGCTTTTCCCCCGTTTTGCCGCATAGGTCTTTCACGATTTCACACTTACATCTACTAGCACGATAACGTAATGCGTATTTGGCGTGTATGGTAATACGTTGTAGGCGTGCTGTCCTGGGGGAGGGCTCCTAGCCGGGAAAGGCCCGAACCCAGTGAACCCCCCCCGTGTGATTAGAATTCTAGTGATATTGGTGGAGAAGGGGTGGTGGAGGGATGCTGCTTAACCATCAACTAGACGGAGGTAAGACAGCTGTATTTATGTCCAAGGACTGATTATCTAGATTGTGTACCACCTGTGCTAATTAGCCTGAGTATCTGGCGTGCTCCTCCCGAACTTAGTTTATAAACTACGTTTCTAAACTTCATTTCACGATTTCACACTTACATCTACTAGCACGATAACGTAATGCGTATTTGGCGTGTATGGTAATACGTTGTAGGCGTGCTGTCCTGGGGGAGGGCTCCTAGCCGGGAAAGGCCCGAACCCAATGAACCACCAAAAAGCAATATAATGTAGGACAGCCGCCAGACTAGATTCCCCCCCAAATACGCGTTTGAGATCTGGCGGGAGCTAGTTCCGAGGAGTAACTTGTGTGGCAGGCCGGGGGGGTGAACTTCGTGGTTTTGGGGCGACCGGTCGGGGAGGGCTCAACCGAGGCCCAGCGATGGCTCACCGCATTGGGACGGGTGAGCCCTGCCTGCCGATGGAGGAGCAGCGTGGTTGGAGCCCTGGCCAGGAGGACCCGAGTTGCCTGCAGGAGTCGGCGTACCGGCCCTGCTGGCCATCAGCCCCTGCTAATCAGAGGACAGAGGGCGGTATCTGGCCGAGAGGACCCATGAAGCCTCCGATAGGGCACAATACCCCTCCGAAGGACGGGTGGGTCCTATTAGTTGAGTTGTTAAAAAGAGTTTGGGACGCCCGACAAGGAGGCTCTCGCTACATCCGATGGGAGATCGAGACTCACGGCATCGAATGGATGAGCGTCGCATGCGGACGGCAAGCATAGGAGCCCACCGGGAGACCAGCATCCACGTCATGACATGAGACCAAGGCTACGCTGCCAGATGGATAGTCTCGCCGACGAGTAGGGAGAAGAGAAACCCGGAACTGGGGGGGCTCTGGCAGCATCCGATGGGAGATTGTAAGACTTAGGACATCGGACGGGTAAGCCTCGCCAGGCGGGGGGAAAAGGTTTGAGGATAGCAGAGACAGTTGAATGGTGTTTGGTGGGCGGACAAGGACCGCAGCGACGGCTAGGCCTCGTCGCCCGTCGGACGGAAAAAATAGGTGGGTGACTGAGACTGACGCCGACGCTCTACGGGAGGCCAATACTCACTGAATCTAACGGGTTAGTCTCGTCTGCCAATGGGGAAGCGGTAAGTCGTCTCGCTGTGAGGCTCTCGCCGACGCCCAACGGGGGCACAATACCCGCTGTGTTGGACGGGTAAGCGTCGCCAGCGTGGGACTAGAAAAGGCAAGGTTGTCTGGCCGGGAGTGCTCTCGCCGGCGACCGACGGGAGATCAAGACTCACTGTGTCGGACAGGTGAAGACGGAAAGGTAAAGTTTTGGTCGGGATGCTTAGCCGTCATCCCACTGGTGGGCGTGCCCGCCTGTTTGATGGGTTAGCTTCGCTGACGTAGGAGGAAAAAGTGAGGTTGTCCAGCCGGGAGGCTCTTGCGGCATCCGACGGATGGTTGAACCTCGCCGGTAGTGGACTGAAAGCTAAGATTGCCTGAACGGCCGGGCACGTAGCGTTCGACGGGGTTCGATATCGTGGTGCGAGCAGACGGAAAGGATGAGTTTGTCTGGCTGGGAGGCTCTCGCCGACGTCCGACGGTGGCTTCAACAATTGCCGTGTCGGACGGGTAAGCCTCGCCGAGCGTGAGACTTGAAAGGTAAGATTGTCTGACTGGGAGGCTCTCGCCGACGTCTGACGATGGCTTCAGCAATCGCCGTGTTGGACGGGTAAGACTCGCCGAGCTTAGGACTTGAAATAGTAAGATTGTCTGGCTGGGAGGCTCTCGCCGACGTCCGACTGTGGTTTCGGAACCGCCGTGTCGGACGGGTAAGCCTCGTCGAGCGTGGACTTTGAAAAGATAAGATTGTCTGACCGGGAGTGCTCTCGCCGGTGTCCGTCGGGAGATCGGGGCTCGCCGAGTCGGATGGTTTAGACAGAAGGGCAAAGTTTAGGGGGTTGGAAGGCCTCGCAGTCAACCGGCAGCGTGGTTGGGTAGGCCTTGCCAGCCGCAGGATGGAAAAGGAAAGTTTGTCTGACCCGGAGGCTCTCGCCGACGTCCGACTGTGGTTTCAGAATCGCCGTGTCGGACGGGTAAGCCTCGTCGAGAAGGAGGTTTGAAAAGGTAAGGCTGTTTGTCCCGGAGGCTCTCGCCGACGTCCGACTGTGGTTTCAGAATCGCCGTGTCGGACGGGTAAGCCTCGTCGAGCAACAGGTTTGAAAGGTAAGGTTGTCTGGCCGGGGAGCTCACACCGGCGTCCAACGGGAGATCAAGACTCGCTGTGTTGGACAGGTAAAGACAGAAAGGCAAGTTGTGTGGCCAGGAGGCTCTCGCCAACATCCGACCGGAGGAAAATACTCGCGGTCTGGATGGGTAAGCCTCGCTGGCCGTGGGGTGGAAAAGGTAAGGTCGCCTGGCCGGGGAGCTCGCACCGGCGTCCGATGGGAGATCAAGACTCACTGTCGGACAGGTAAAGACGGAAAGGTAAAGTTGGGTAGCCGGGAGGCACTCGCCGTCACCTGACTGGAGATGGAAGCTCGCAGCCTGGATGGGTGAGACTCTCCGGCCGCAGGGTTGAAAAGGCAATTTTTTTGGCTGGGAGGCTCTGGCCAGAAGTGGTGGTCCGCGGTGTCAGAAGGGGGAGCCTCGCCAAGCGTGTGATTTGGACAGGTAAGTAAAAGCCAGGAAAGCTCGCACCGGGTTTATGAAACGAGAGTTTGGTGGGCTGATTTGATGTGGAACTGGTCCGTTCGGATGTAGCTTTGAAAAGCTTCTGAAGACCATCTACCTAAGGTTTGGATTTGGTGTTTGGTGAGGCCTTTTTGGGCCGCTGATGGGCCATTGATGTCGCTGCCCCGATGCGAAAAGAGTGGCTGGAAAAATTTGCTGCCGAGATACCTGCTGATAGCAGGACGGATTTGAGCTGTTTTTGGAACCAGGTGCGACTGACTGGATTTCCGGCGTGGTCTAAAAATAAGGGTTCGAGGGGGGATTTGGCCTGGGAAATCCTGAGGCGGAGGTACTCGCGGATGGCTTGGTAAGGTTGGATAGGTCTGGTAACATGTGCGGAGGGTGTGGATGCACTTGGTGAGGATGTCTAGAGTAATGGGTAGTCTGGAATCGGGACGAGTAGGTCTGGATCGCTGGATTCCTCTTATCAACATCGCGGATTGAGAATTGTTAATTTCGGGCGACGGAGCTCCGTACAATAGCTTGTGGAAAAATTGGATACCGCTTATGTAGCTTTTGATGGAGCTGACTTGGAGGCTTTTAATGCTGTTGAGAAAAGAGATAAAGGAGGTTATTGAGAGTAGAGCAAATTCAGGGAATGGAATATTATGAGAGAGATGGAACGACTTGAAGCATTTCCACGCTGTCACGTATGTTTGGAGTGTTCTGGGGGAGACAACCTGGAGGATGGTGTCGAGTGATTTGTCCAGGAGGGGTTTTAGCGGGTGGCTTATGGAAGTATTAATTCTGAATATGGAGGTACTGGGGTTGGGAATTTGTCCGCCTCTGGAGCCAACTTCCTGAATTTCTGCTAAAATCTGTGCTCGAACGTTGTGAGCCGCTTGCAGGGGCTCGGTGGCAATGGCATTTGCTGGGACGGTCATTGGTGTAGCGATTAAGGGCGAGTATTGCGGTTTTGCTTGGAGGAGAGTGTTGTAAGCGGCCGGAGGCGCTGTATTTGCGGTCCGGTGTCTACCTGGGTTATCGGCCCTGAGCTGAGAGGGGTAGGCTGAGGGATTGGGTTGGGAGGCCACTGCGGCCATGTGCTAACTTGGGCTACGGGCCCTGGGCCGGGTTGTGGGGCTACGTAAGCCGGCCACTGCGGCCAAGCGTTTACTTGGGCTGCGGGCTCTGGGCAGAAGGGGGTGGGCTGTTGAGCCGGAACTGGAGGTGGAGGTGGCCAGAAGCCCGTTTGAGTTATGGGCACCGGTATTACTGACTGGAAAGCCGTGCCAGACGGCTGAGCTGCAGGCGGACCCTTTGGGGGCCTTGCATCTGCGAAATCGGGGGCGTGGCCTTGGTCTCTGGTCGTGAACCCTCATTTAATTTGCGCTGCCTATAGGGGAAATCTGAACAGGTTATTTCAGGATGAATACGGCTGAACTCGATGGAGAATTTGGCAAATGGCAACTTTGATGTCCATATTCAATGATTACGATTGTTGCAGCGCTTCTGTCATGGAGAAATGACCAAGTCTCTCTCAAACGATTCTGAGAATTCCAGAATCAATTCTGGGCTTAGATTTTAACCAGATGAGTGATGACGCCTAGTTGCTTTAGAAACACCCATATGCTGCTTGCTTCCCATTCCTCACGAGCATGCACCACTTGAACCTTCTGTAAAATAATCTTTCATAAGGTTTGGAAAGGTTGGAGCAAGTTACCAGGAGATTCGCTGGCTTCATTGCGCAGGAGGGCTGAGAGAGACACGCGTTTGTTTGATGTACACTTAAGTGTGCGGTCTCGCCAGTCTGTGTTTTTCTTACAAATGCTCTGTGGAATCATTATGCCTGTGGTTTGGAACGTGGTGGATCTATAAATGTAAGATGTAAACCTCACTACGGAAGGCTGCTCTTATTTTAAACGCTAATGCGCGCTTGATTGTGTAGACTGCTTGCGCATGCGGCTGTGCACGATTCCGTGTAAGTGGCTTAATGTTCTTGCGTCTCAAAATGGTTTTATGACGCAAAATTAATGTAAACACGGGCAGTTACGTCTTAAATACGGACGTGATAAACCACGTAACTTCCATTTCAACAGAGATCCGTGCGTAGATGCGGCTTAATAGATCTCCCACTGTCTATGGTGTCATGGTAAAAATGACGGCATGCTTTGCATGCTTCGTCGCGCTTGCTTTGACTGCCGTAGCTGTAGGCCTCAGGAAGGAGGTCCTGAAGAGCTATCGTAGCCTGCTCTGCTAATGGAGGTAGCCTCACGCTAGTGTCTGCTACGGGAGCTGGAGGCCACTGTAAAGGAAAAAAAGAGTTATTCATAGCAGAAGGAAAAAGACTGAGATGTGTGGGGCTGTGTTGCAAGCGGAGGCAGCTTCGAGCTTGCGCCTGCGGCTGTAGCTGTATAGGCCATGGAAAAATGGTTGTGACGTTTAGCAGGGCCGCTGGTGGTCAGTAACGAAGTAGCTTACTTCGCTACCGTACTTAAGTACATTTTTTAATACCTGTAGTTTCTGGAGTCGTTTATTTAGTAACTTTACTGCGTTCCAAAGATTGCACTTTTTACTTCGCTACGTATCGTGAAACATACCGTTACTCCTTATAATGTATATAATGTGCTCTGGGACGTAAGAGCAGTCTCTGATTCATGAACAAGCTGATTCTTTTTTAATGAACCTGTAAAATTAGTTCGCAAATTGCTCCCACGCTTCCTTCGCAAGTTGGAATGATCCGATAGCAGCTGTTTTCTAGTCGACAATTCACTGATTCAAATGATCTGTTTAGAGTGATGTTTCTGATGAAGTGAAATGCACAAGAGAGAACCGGGAGATCTTGGGGATACGTGCGCAACTGATGCTGCAAGATAATTTATTACTGTCGAAATCTGGATTAATTATGTAACTGAAATTCATATTTGGGTCAAAACTGACAGTTGTTTGGGAACTAAATCTGTTGTGAAGGGGCTCTATTTAGCCCTCTGAAATGCATATGCAAATCAAGGTCAGTGTCTCTATGATTTAGGTCAAAAATAAAACATTAATATAGCACCGGTTGAATGAGAACACCTCGTGCACGTTCATTTTACTGTTGGTCCGTGGTGATCAAGAGTGTGTTCGCAAAACACATTTATCTCATCCAGCTTATCTGTCTAAGGAATGCTATGCCAATTAAATGCTGGTAAAAATACGGAGGTTTAAGTACGTCCGGTGTATATCCTGGGCATGGTGTCATGGTTACATAGTGACGTTAACATCCAATGTCTTCGCGAGGTCTTTTAACGACTTTTATCAACAAATACCTGCCTTTGGAGATTTCCCCTGAGAATTATTGGCACCATTTGTGGTTGCATGCTAACGGAGGCCGCCTCGCGTTAGCATCTGAAATTAGAAGCTAGATGCCCGGCTGCATACTTGCGCTGTAGCTGGGAGAGCCGCGGTGAAGGCTGAGGAGCCGAAGCGGGAAGCGAGTGAAGCTTTGCTGCGGTGAAACCTGGGGCGTGGCCCAGGCTTGTTGAAGGCCTGCTGTTGCGACCTCCGGCCGGCGGAGGAGAGCGTGTGGCTGGTTGAGTAGAGAGCAGCGGTCGTGACGAAGCCCGGAGCTCGGCGGCCGTGTTTGGTGAAAAAAATAAATAAAAGAAAATAGACGATCCTGGGGCCGGCAGATTGACCAGGAGGTTACGAAAACCCCATCATGGGTCTCGTTGTTTGGACGGAAATGTTGAGTCTGTGATGTAATGGTAAATATGTCCAAGGGCTGATTATCTAGATTGTGTACCACCTGTGCTAATTAGCCTGAGTATCTGACGTGCTCCTCCCGAACTTAGTTTATAAACTACGTTTCTAAACTTCATTTAACTGTATTAAGCGTCATGAGATGCACAAAGGCAAGAAAACAAAGATAAACCTCCTCATCGCTCCAATTCACATGCTTTCCATCTTTTGAAATGTCTTACTTTTCTCTCACCGGCTGCTGTTTACACCAAAAGCATTTCCTGTTACTGATGTGACATGAGCCTCGCTGCTCAATTTTTGATTGTCTGTCTGTTGCCAAGCGTCCAGCAGCAACAATCAAACACCGCTCCGTTTCACACTGAACAAACTTAGCACCGCAATGCGGGGTTAACACTACAAATGCGATGCTAACCCTGCTCTGGAGCAGGGTTTCATAACCCCGGGTTTGTCAAGAAGAAGGACGGGGGTCTGCGACCATGCATAGATTACCGAAGTCTTAACGATATCACAGTCAAGTTCCGTTACCCACTGCCTCTGGTTCCATCTGCACTAGAACAACTTCGTACTGCCAAGTATTTTACCAAGCTCGAACTCCGCAGTTCTAAATCGCCTAATTGAACATCGGCTGTTCGCAAAGAAAGAGAAGTGTGAGTTCCATCAAACACTAGTGTCCTTCCTGAGTTACATCATTAGCGCCGATGGGGTATCTATGGACAACAATAAGGTACAATCAGTACTGAACTAGCCTCAACCAACGACTGTGAAAGAGCTGCAACGATTCCTGGGCTTTGCCAATTTTTACAGATGATTCATACGTAACTTCAGCACCACAGCGGCTCCGCTCACTTTGCTGCTCAGAGGAGGGAAACAGAGCTTAAATTGATCACCAGTAGCTCAGAACGCTTTCCAACAACTCATGCATCGCTTCACCACTGCACCCATCCTTCATCACCCAGACTCAGATCTAAAATTCATAGTCGAAGTTGACGCTTCCAACACTGGCATTGGAGCTATCCTATCTCAACGGCATGCAGTCCTCCCAAGCTATTCCCATGTGCTTATTACTCATGCAAATTGAACTCTGCCGAGAGAAACTATGATGTTGGAGATCGTGAGTTGCTGGCGATGAAGGCAGCCTTTGAAGAATGGCGACATTGGCTAGAGGGTGCTAAAGTTCCTTTCACTGTTCTCACAGATCACCGTAATCTAGAGCATATCTGCTCAGCCCAACAACTCAATCCCCGGCAGGCCAGATGGTCATTGTTCTTCTCACGCTTCGATTTTAAAGTCACCTATAGACCCGGGTCCAAGAAATGCAAAGCCGATGCACTGTCTAGATTACATGACTTCACCTTCTCTGAGAGGCATCAACGAAACCATCATCCCGTCTACATTAATCGTAGCTCCCGTCCAATGGGATATTGTCACTGAGATAACCGAGGCTTAAGCTAATGATTCCACTTCACAGAGTTGCCCCAATGATCGAACTTGAGTTCCTCATTACCTTCGTCAATGTATCTTACATCTGGTAAACGACTCCGTCAGCTCTGTTCACTCCGGGATTACAGCTTCACTTCCAGCTGGTGTCCGAATGCTTCTGGTGGCCATCGCTACAGGCTAACATGATCACATTTGTCCAACAATGTCCAACCTGCAATATGTCCAAATCATCTCACCAACGCCCTACGGGGTTGTTACAGCCTCTACCTGTTCCTCGGCGCCCATGGTCTTATATCGCCATTGACTTTGACACCATTGTTATTGACTGACATTAAATTTAGTCATTACTGACCTCCCCAACTCCAGGAATTATACAACCATCCTGATGGTGATTGACCGATTCTCCAAGGCCTGCCAACTCATACCCTTACCTAAACTACACAGCCTTCGAGACCGCAGAGGTTCTCTTAGAACAGGTCTTTTGCTTCTATGGACTCCCCGAGGACATAGTTTCAGACCGGGGTCCGCAATTCACGTCTGGAAATCCTTCTGTCAACAACTCAACATCAACGTCAGTCTCACCTCCGGTTATCACCCACAAACCAACGGCCAGGTAGAGAGACTCAACCAAGAGATAACCCGATTTCTAAGATCCTACAGCCATCAGAACCAGCACGATTGGAGTCGGTTCCTGATATGGGCTGAGTACGCCCAGAACTCGCTCCGCAAACCTTCAACCGGTCTCACCCCATTCCAGTGTGTTCTCGGCTTTCAATCACCCCTGTTTCCCTGGTCAGAAGAAACCTCTGAACTCCCTGCTGTCAACGACTGGCTGAGAAGGAGCGAGAATACTTGGAATGCTGCTCACGTACATCTGCAACGAGCAGTACGACGAACTAGGGAACAAGCCAGTTCGTCGGAGAAGGGAGGGACCTGAATATACAGCAGGACGATGGGTCTGGCTCTCCACCAGAGACTTACGACTCCGACTGCCAAGAAATAAATTAAGTTCCAGGTACGTGGGTCCATTCTAAATACTCAGAAAAATCACTCCAGTGTCATATCGTTTAGCTTTACTTGCCAATTATCCCATCTCACCCACCTTTCATGTCTCCCTGCTTAAGCCGGTGGTCCAAGAGGAGAGGGGGACCAGGAGGAGGTTGCGGACGAGAGTACCTCTCCCATCACTTTGGATTGCAAGGAGGCTTATCAGGTCAGAGAAATTCTGTATTCCCGACGCCGAGGATGAGTATTACAATATCTGGTCAATTGGGAGGGATATGGCCCAGAGGAAATATCTTGGGTCAATGCCCATGACATCTTAGATCCTACACTTACCACTGAATTTCACCAAGCTCATCCTGACAGACCTGCACCTTGTGCTCCTGGATGACATCGGCATCTAAATACCCCTCGCTTCCGGAGCCGCTCGCAGGGGAGGGGCTCTGTCATAAATTCGACCTTTGTGGCTCTCTCCGATGGTCACCGGAGGGCAACCTCACCTGAGTACTGACCTTCCCGGACTCCATAGTGCAATGGCTCTAATGGTACAATGTGCTTTTTGTGTTTGATGGAGCTGATTATTTCATAACCAATTGTAAGACCACTGTTTGGTTTTTTTGACAGAATCATTTGAGAACATATGAGAAATGTCTCAAGTCTTTTTGACCATACAAAGAAAGTCAGTAGGGTCCAGTGCTGTTTTGAAACCAACTGACTTCCGTTGATTAGACAAAAGCAGCTGAAATATTATTGGGTGATTATGAAAATGAAATTGAGCATTTTATGAAATTTGTGAAAAGATGACATATGGTCACTAATTCATTATTCAAAAGAGAAAGAAAGACATTTAAGTGAACTATTGTAATGCTTTCAGTAATACTAGGAAATAAATGAAATAATACAATCAGATTGACGTGTTCACAATATGCAGCAAACAAACTTTATATCCCTTAGGTAAATTACATATCTGTGAGTGAGAAAAATGTTGACACTGTATCAGTTGGTAGTCAAACAATGCATGCAAAGGTGTGCAGAAATACACAGCATTATCATTCTCTCTATCCTGTAAGACACTTAATCTTTTGTAAAAACAGATTAAGGCAATGCATTAAGAAACGCAAGCTAAATTAAATCAGTCTTTAACCTGTACATTAACAAACCTAATTTGCTGTGATGTGACACTCACACACGCATAAACACTTCCATATACACTTAAGCATCCACAAACAATAATTTTTGGTCCCAGGGCCTCTGGAACACACCCAGCATCTTTAGGTTGATCATAATGGCTGTGTTTAGACATAAAAGGGGCCAATTATCTATTCAGCAAATATTGCTTCCTTTGAGATTCTTGTGATTCAAACGATGCAACCCATTTTAAGATACAACCAACACAGCAGGTACAATCAGTGTCTTTGTCAGACCACCAAAAACTAAATAAACAACAACAACAAAACGGAAGGAACTCACCTATGAAGCCTCTTGATAGCCCACTGATCTATACAATTTCAACATAAACGGTGTTGTTACACTGTAAAGGGTCCAGGCAATCGAATTCAGTGCAATATTTAGTCCTTAACACATGCATTTGTTGATAAACATCCATGGAATGTAGTAGTATCATTTCAAATTAGCCAACGGAACGATCAATTCTCATGCGTTTTTTTTATAATCTAGTGTTTGTTCACATGTAAACATAGCGAAGTTTCTGATTTCAACATGGCTGCTGAATTCTGCCCTTTTGATTGACACATAATTTGAGCCAATAGGTGCTTCTTATAGGGGTCTACAGTCAGCGGTAGCCAAAGAGCGCCAATGAGCCACCCTATTTTGATGGACAGTATATCGATCCAATTGCATTAGAGTCTGCAAATGATTGTCATATCTGATAGCCAATGAGCTTCTGAATAGATGGATTTGACGCATTAGGGGGTCGGCTCAAGTTATCTTGCTCTAAAGTTTGTGCACAGAGATTACAGTGACCCACGCGTCCAAGTGCGTAAACATGAGCTCCGGGAGAGTTTACAGGTAAACGATCATTATAGAATAATTATGGTAAATAAAGAAAACGAGAACGAGAAAAACTAACTTTGAAGTTGTTGAACAATGTGCTCGGCATGACAGAGATTACATTTTTGACGAAGAGAGCAAAGTTTAATCCATTGAAGCACTACAGAAGCGGTGTGAGTTTTATTGTCCGCAGCACGCATGTTATGTGGTTTATGAGGACACAAATGTGTATAATGACATGGGTATGACAAGTAGAAGGTGATTTATGAGGACATTTTCAGTGTCCCCATAACTCAAAACATTTATAAATTATACAGAGTTAGTTTTTTGGGGGGAAAGTAGAAATGCAATCTCCTGTGAGGGCTAAATTTAGGTGTAGGGTAGGTGTAGGGCAATAGCACATACAGTTTGTAGAGTATAAAAACCATTACGCCTATAGAGAGTCCCCGTAAACCATAAAAACCAACATGTGTGTGTGAAAAAGAGAGAGTCTGTGTGTGTGTGTGTGTGTGTGTGTGTGTGTGTGTGTGTGTGTGTGTGTGTGTGTGTGTGTGTGTGTGTGTGTGTGTGTGTGTGTGAGAGAGTGAGAGTGTGTGGGTGTGGGTGTGGGTGCTTGTTTATGAGGACACAAATGTGTATAATGACATGGGTATTACAAGGAGAAGGTGATTTATGAGGGCATTTTCAGTGTCCCCATAATTCAAAACGTTTATAAATCATACAGAGTGAGTTTTTTGGGGGGAAAGTAGAAATGCAGTCTCCTGTGAGGGCTAAGTTTAGGTGTAGGGTAGGTGTAGGGAAATAGCACATACAGTTTGTACAGTATAAAAACACTTATGCCTATGAAGAGTCCCCGTAAACCATAAAAACCAACGTGTGTGTGTGTGTTTTTTATACGTGTTTGTGTTTTGATGTATTCCTGCTAACTTCTAACTTTTTTATCTGACATTGAATCGAATGAAGTCTGGGAGCCAGTCAGCAAAAAGCCACATACTGAGGGACATGATGACAGGAAAAAAATTGTCAAAAACACTATAATCAGAAGAGCTTTATTACAAGTATGTTTACACACACAAGGAATTTGTCCTGATGGCAGGAGCTTCCAGTGCAGAAGAAAGTACAGACATGGCACAGACACGCATGATAGTGCAGACATACATAGGAATAAGACAGAACTAATTGAATATAACACCAATTTAAGATTTTTTTTTTATATATATATAATATACTATATACAGAAATATAAATATAGGATTTTTATTTAATTCGATTAGAAATAATAAATAGATATGTTATTTACAAGTGTACACATTTTGGATTCTATGTAGTAATGTCACTATAAATTGTTTATGCTTCAGTTAATGTGTCAGCAATTTTTGACAGTCAAATCTGTATTAGAAATCCGATAACTCTAAGTGTAACCTTTCATTAGAGCCCAACATTATGACTGTAAATTAAAGCATTCAAGAATTACATCATTTTATGTTTCGTTGGTTACAAAGGGTCATTTGGAGTCTCCATGTGTCTTTTTTTGGGAAGCGCCTAGACATAAACTTAGATAAATGTGTGTAAAACAATCATTTTATAGGGTATTGTTTATAAAATGGGAAATTTTTCAGATTATGTGAGCCCATTGTATTTTCCAGCTCATAGCTCCCAGCTATAGTCATCTGCAGGCTTCTATTTACAAAAAGATTTAGGCAGAATTTTATTTTTCAGAGTGTTCATAGTGCTAATACTCAATATCAGTAAGACTTGCAGTGATTTCTATTGAGAAACAAACCTCAGAGTGTCACCTTTCAAAAGAGACCAAACCCATGCATATAATCCAAATGGTTCAAGAACAGCATGCAATTTACTTTGGGTATGCCTTTTTAGGTGTTGTAGGCTAATTTTACAGGAATCGTAAAGGGTTTTAATGTTACACTGTCAGATATGCAAAAGAGATCTGCCCTATCTCTTGCTCTGGCTACTGTGTATAGACCGCCAGGGCCATATACAGATTTTCTAAAATAATTTACAGATTTTCTCTCAGACCTATTGGTTAATGTTGATAAAACACTAATTGTAGGACATAATACAAATGATGCGTTAGGACTTGTGTTTACTGACCTAATAAACTCTTTTGGAGTCAAGCAAAATGTCACCAGGCCCACTCATCGTTTTAATCATACGCTATTGTCCAGGTAAAACTATTGTTCCAGCCACTAAAGACAGATTCACAAATAACCTCAAAAATGATGCCAACCCCCTCAGAGGAAGCCAACCCTCAGACGGTATACAGAATTAACCAAATTTTGCCATAAGTTAAATATGTTAAGTATCTACAATATATACATCTATTGTAGAGACTTAATATCCTTTAAAGCTGCTTTGCAACAATTGTATTGTAAAAAGCGCTATACAAATAATCTTGAATTTAATTACATTTTTCCCTCAGTTGTCACTGGCACAGCAGTAAAAGTAGGCTAAGCAGATGACGGAAAACATGTCAGAAGACTGCATTCCACCAACTTTTCATCTTTTTGCAAAAAAAAATTAAAACAAGACCCACACACTTTCAGTGAGTGACACTTGTGCTGATGTGTCATCTTGAATTGTAATAAGGCAACACAAGCACTGACACCTCTCTGTGGAGTCAGATGCTGCCTCCAGAAGGCTTTAGGTGCCTGTCCTTAGAGGTATAATAGGCGATGGATTGGGTGCAAGCATGCTCTTCTATTATAATTCCATCTTAATATGTAAATCTGTAGATGTCATCCGTATGACTTTTGTGCTATACTGTTTTGTGCTTTTTTTGTCATTCTAAAAGCTGTCAACCCCTTTCATTATATTGAAATATGTGGTGATTCGATTAACTGGAATTGAAGGCCATTCACATGATCTTTTAAACATAGTGTGGCACTGTATTGTAACACATCAGCAATGCCGTGGAGATACTTCCAGAACCATGTGGCAGCTCACTTCATGATCCAGACCAAAATGAGCCAACAGTCAACTGTGGATAGCGTAGAGTGTGGAAAAAGGCCTGTAGTGCAGCATATCTATCCAATTTCAAGGTCATGTGCTTGTAACCAGCAAATATCATTTTGAAATTGGATTTGTGAGTTTGGTAAACTGCACGGGATACACAGCCCAAAGGGAGTCAGAGACTGTGTATTCTTATTCTTTCTTTTTTTTTCTCTGTTCCCTCTCAATTTCTTGCACACCAATTTCACGCAGACAGCTTGAAGACTATAAAATCACCCAATATGGACTGGAAACAGAATATTAAAGCTGAGACTGTCAGGGTGACACATTTTTGCATTTGCAAAACAGGACTGAATTAGATTTCAAAATATTGCTAGCAACTTCCATTGTTATCATTTACAAAAAAAAATAATATAAAAACATGAAAACATCAGACATTTCTCAAAAGAATAAAGTAATACAGGTTTGGAATGATGTAAGAAGTGTAAATAATAGTGATGTGACATTCAACACAGAGCTTGAATCAAAAAAACGAAACATCTCACATTCAAGCGTTGTATCGGAGCTTGATTCGTTTTGCCAAAAGCACGAAGATCTATGATGTCTGAAGCTTCATTCGCCTGAAAACCTGCTTCAGTATCTGGTTCAAGCGAAGCGAACCACAGCGCAGTTTTCTTTACATTATATTACATTAGAATGCATTTGCATTGTTTTCTTTTTATCCTAATTTATATATTAAGGTCAAATGAACTTTGCCCATGAAATAACAGTCTAAGGACTGAGGCAGAGTTAACATTGACGGATCACAGATTTAATTCATGAGTTCGTTTGATTTATTTGAATTATTTTTGTGGCAGTACAACGACACAAATGAATGACTTTAACAATGGCCATTATTTTTATACAATAAATTAAAACAAGGAATCAACAGTCTTATTTTATTTATTTATGCATTTAGCATACGCTTTTATCCAAAGCAACTTACAGTGCATTCAGGCTATATATATTTTGTCAGTATGTGTGCTCCCTGAGAATTAAACCCACAACCTTTTGCGCTGCTAACGCTATTGTTACGGAAGGACTCACAGACACAAAGGGAGATGTTAATTGGTGACGTTCTAATAACAGTATGCAGATGAACAGCAGGAAGCAGGTGAGTAATGGGTTTGATGATACTTTGGAGGGTGATGAGCAGATCAGACCGATGGTATCCTTCCAGGTCCAGGAGATCGTGGATGGAGACAGACGCGGGGGATCCTGGACTGGAACAGGAGGGTGAATCGGAGAGGAGGAGGAAAGAGGACGACACAAAGGGTTAGTATAAATCTATATGTGAATGACATCAATAGAGTAGTATGGTGCTAGAGTCCAACTATGTCGAGACGAGACAATGAAGTGAGCTGGTGCTGGTGCTTAAGAATGCTGGGTGCTGAGGGATTGAATGACTTGCAGGTGATGATGATTAGTACTCAGGTGAATTGGTGAGCTGTGATTGGCTGGGTTGGGGAACCGACTGTTCTGTGTCAGCTATGCTCTACCTCTGAGCCACAGGATTGGTGGTAGTAGAACCAGATGTGAAACAAGCAGCTGTAATGAATCACAGCACTTTGGAAGGTGTTGTTCATTTTTAAGACCACAAGATGGCGAAGAACCTGATTGCATGAACAGTTTTAAAAAGCTTCGAGTAATGAACCTTTTTCCGATACAATTGGGTTGAAAGCTTCACTGGTTCAGAATGCTTCACTTCGCCATCACTAGTAAATCATACATTTTAATATATTATGATCTAGTGCAGTGCTTCCCAAACCTGTCCTGGAGGATCCCTTGGCCTGTACATTTTGTATGTCTCCCTAATCAGACACACCCAATTTTGTTCTTGCAGTCTCTACTAACGAGTTGATTCAGTGGAATCAGGTGTGTTAGATAAGGGAGACATGCAAAAGATGCAGGGCAGGAGGGCCTCCAGGACAGGTTTGGGAAGCACTGATCTAGAAAGCAGTGTTTCCCAACCCTGTTCCTGGAGGCACACCAACACCCTTATCTGACCACTATATTTCTGGTCCTTGAGTCTCTACTAATGAGCTGAGGAGTTGATTCAGGTGTGTTTGATAAGGAAAAGTTGGAAAATGTGTAGTGTTGGTGTGCCTCCAGGAACAGGGTTGGGAAACCCTGATCTAGAGCATAATAAAGGCAGATTAAAAGTACACGATGATACGTTCTGCATTGCTAAAAAAATTCTAAAATATTAAGTTCTGAGAGATCAGTCAGCATTTATTTTGCAGATGGAAATATGGTTTGATATTTTGCTTTTTAAGTGTGACAGTCATCCAAATACACTGAGGCAACTGTATAATGGGTATACTATAGTTTAACATGTGATGGACATAAGTGCAATGAATAAAACAGTCCGCTTTTAACATAATGGGGGCTCTTTAAATCAAATCAAATCACTTTTATTGTCACATCACCACAGAACGTGTGCCTTGGTGAGTGAAATTCTTGAGAGCGTGCTCCAGACAGTGCAGAAACAATTTACATATAGACAGTACATACCTACAGACTTATACAGAAGACAATGTGCAGAATACACATACATATAGTCAGTACACACAGTGTACTATTAGACATACTTGCAGTTATTAACATTATACACAAAATGTACACATTTTACATTATGTACCCCTATATACACAATGGTATGCAAAAAATATAAATAATAACAATTTTAAAATTAAAATAAAAGTTGCAGCAGATTAGCCACCAGGGGGTGGCTTTACTGAATGTCTGCCTTTAAAACCATGGAAAACAGATGTTTATGTGAACTCAATAGATTTCAGTAATAGTGTCCTTTTTATTTCTAAAAAAGCTGAGCTTGTGAGGGGTTGGCTCTCTCTCTCTCATTCAAAGCAGAGGGGATTGATTTTGCAAGCCAGGTGTTATTGAAAGAGGTTTACACACACACACACACACAGAGAGAGACGCACACGAAGTGACACATACTCGGCCAGCGTGCTCAATTCTGCTGTGATGTTCTCAAACTGATTTCAGATATAATAGCAGATATAATTTCAGTGGCTGACTGAATCGAGACGGAGCGGGAAGAGGGAGGGTGTTAAGGTGCAGGTGTCTCAGGTGCACTACAGGAAATGAAAAATTAAAAAATGAAAGGAATTTTTGTCAAGGGGTGCCGTCTGGAATGCCTCATGGAAAATTAATAATGTATTTTTGCACATTTGCAATGTTATTTTGCCAGATCAGGGGAGCAGGGTAGGAAGCCAGTGTGTGGAAGAGGACGGGGCTCTGCGAGGAATGCTGATTAAACCTCAGCAGAATGAAGCCAACTGAGATCAATGCTGGAATGCATGTGATATGTCTTAATAATGAGGCCGATGCAGTCCAGCAGGTCTGTACTTACGTGCATGTGAGTATGTCCCAGTGCATGTGCTCTGCGGAAGCAAGAGAAACAGAAAGAAAATCATCAGAAATAAAATAAAATTGAAACCAATTTTCTGAAATATGAATCAAATAATATATAATCAACCAACTTGAATGTGAAGAGAGTAGTGGCTAGGTAAAGACCGTTATGATGGTAGATAACGTGATTGGCTGTGATTGCAACATGGCATATCACATGTGATGTCATGCTCACAAATTGAACTAATCAAGAGTCGATTGGTGAAAATGTACAAACTAATATAAAACTAACCAATTCAGACATCACCAATATCAGTTGCAAATTGCCATTGACAACATTCTCCAGCAATTGCAGTTACCACGTGAAAGTGAGAAAAACAAAAATGCAAAGATATATATTTTTTCTGCTTTAAAATTAAGGTCTCTGACCAAAAATGCAATTTTCTTAGCTTTTTGTTTCAATTGTTTTGATAGAACTCTCCAACACTGGAGTGTTAAAAAAATACTGAAATAAGTTAGAATATATATATATATATATTTATATAAACAAAGGCTCCATTCTTCCTTCTGATATATTCAATGTTTACAAGTTCATACAACAATATATTCTTAGAGTTCTGAAATATTTGGTCAAAATTGCTGGTGCTGGCTAACAAATTAAAATTATTACTTTTAAGTTCCCCCTGGTGTCTAATGTCAGCAGGTAGACAAGGGACGCAGAGGTAAGTGAAAACAACAGCAGGTTTGTTTAGCAAAGGCGTTGGAGTGCAGCAAAGTGGAGAATCCAGGTGAGTGTGCAGGGAATGGCATTATGGCAATGTTCAATAAAGTCTTATCTGAGCGTAACCACTCCTTTTTACTTTTCCAGGTGATCCAGAGGGGCAGAGAGAACGAGGAGACAGATGAGCACAGGTGCGGTGGAGATCGAGAAGTGGAATTCAAGAGCAACTAGATCGCCAAACAAAGGTTTGTGAGTGAGTCAGGTAAGTAAACATGAAATGTTTGTCTTGCAGTGCAGACTGTAAACCAGACAGTGACTGTGCCGGAGGAGTGCGTGAATATAGTGCTCTTGATGAGTGGAGACAGGTGGCGGTGCTCAGTAATCAGTGCTCCTGGTGATGGTGATGATGACTGATGACCTTAGACCCCCCTCACAGGTAAAATTGTTAAATTAACTTAAAAATGGTGATTAAATAGTGAGCCAGACATTAAAAAATATTTTATGTGCAAAAATAAAATGCTTTTTTTCTAAAGCAATACAGTATGCATTCTGCATTTTGGAGGAAAACAGACAACAGGACATATTTCACTGCAAATAAAATCCACAATCCAAAGCCATAAAATCTGTGCCATCATGTATGAAATAAAATATAATGTGTAAACATTACTTAAAAATGCACAAATCAAGCTGTGTAGACTGCGAGAAAACAACACCTGCATGTTTGCTAAACAGATGTTGATACTAAAAGTTGATAAGTGGAGCTACGATTAAGGCTTACGATGCTTTTGGGAAATGCAGCCTGGGTCTGGATCCGGCCCCTTCGAATTCCAATCACCTCAGTTGGCGGATCCCCCTCTTCAAGTACCAATGAAAGACAATGAATGTCAGGGTCATTATTTAGCATTTTTACATTTGTTTTTATTGTAATATTGCTTTCAATTTTTGCAATAAAATTAGGTTTCATTTTTATTAGTTTCATTAATAATTTGGTTGGTTTTAGTTTAGGTTTTTTTTGTGAACAGATTTCTAGCCTATTTATTTTTATACAGTTTAGTTTCCGTTTTAATTTTAGTTTCAGTAATTAAAGTTTAGCAGAATTAACAGAACACTTCCAGAGCGCAGACCAAAGACATTTTACGCAAACCTCTTTCCACAAAATTAAAGCATGCCGAGATTGTGATTATTATTTCGTTTTGTTTTAGTTTTTCATATATTTTGGCATATTTTTTATTGTTTCTTTCTATTTCTTTAATCCTTTCTTAATTTGCCTAATTGCCGAAATGCCTTTATTTTAGTTAAATACAGTTCTTATATTTTACATGTATACAACATTAATTTAAACTTGTTTAACAAGCATTTTAGAAGTACAAATTTAACATTTAATCATCACGAAAAGACCATTGCGGCTCGTTTAGGTGACTTGGTTTGCTTTGCATAAAATAAAATGATTTACAGATAAAGAAGCTGTGTTATAGATTAAATAAAACATACACAAACCTATATTTGACCAAGATTCTATTTTTTTTTTCATCACATACACAATTATAAAGAATATAACCAGCAGTGAAATGTAAGTCAGGTCTGCTCCATAGACAGCGCAATTATATGTAACAAAAACACAAAAGAGTATACATAAATATAGGTATAAAAAAAAAGAATACAAATTAAAACAGAATAAAATGTGCAATAAAATAAAATGTGCAGGACAGCATACTGTAGACTTAATAAATAATAATATAAGCAGGAATATGCAAGAAGAATGTGCAAACAGGTTGTACAGGGTATAAACATAGCAGCCATGTACGGATGGTGGAGGATAATGAATATCTTACTGATTATTAAATGGAGTCATGTTGATGTTATGAGACCGAGTTTAAGTTTAGGAGCCTGATGGCCTGGGGAAGAAGCTCTTCCTAAGTCTCTTAGTTTTTGCCATCATGCTACGGAAGTGCTTTTCAGGTGGCAGTAAAATGAAGAGATGGATACCAGGGTGATTTGAGTTCTTGATGATTTTAACAGCTCTGCTTTTGCAGCGTTTGATGTAGATGTCCTGCAGAGAGGGGAGAGCAGACCCTGAGATGCAATGTAAGTGTATTTACTTGTCTCATTAGTGTTTAGCCCAGTTGTTTTTGCTACGAAACACTTTTGTTTACTTTGTGGAGACGTGCTGAAATCGCGTTTGGTGTCGTATTGTATCGCGTATCTTGTCAGTGTCTACGCTTGCTTGGCCATTTGTTGTAGGAAAAATAAGGAAAGTGTGTCCAGCTAAATTCAATTAGTATTTTGTTTGGCGGCTATAAAAAAAAAGCTTAGTTTACCGCGGCAGCTGTCACATGAAGGCCTCCTCGTGTGAAGACCGAAGAGTGTAAAGACCATCGACTATACCGAGTGACTCTACCAGGCAGGGACTAGGTAAAAGAAGTATCGCTTTTTATTTATCCTCTTCCTTACTACTTGTTTCACTTCTTGTTTCAGTTTTATAACCATTTTCTTACTATGTGTAAGTTGTTCTTTGTTGGCATGTGTGTTTGTCTCAGTGTTATTTTTTAGGATTACTGAAACTACTGTTGTTTGATTTTGTATTTGTGATCTATTTTAATTTGAGCTAGATTATGTCTGAATTTATTATGTCTTTATAGGTCTTTTATTAAGTTTTAGTTATATTTAATTTGAGTTATTTTAATACTTCAACAAACTAAATGGAAATTAAATCATATATATTGATTTTATAAATGTGTATGTATATATGTATGTGTGTGTGGTTTTACACACATATGTAGTTGTATTTTGGCTTAGTGTTATGCTAGAATCATTATTATACTCGTATACCTTTTGTTCTTTAATATTTTGAATTGCTCTTAGCTTTGTATTTTGTTTTTTATTTAAATGTTCAGTTTTGAAATTACGTTGTATGCATTTGTCATTTTAATTTAATTTCTTTATTTTTTAAATGTGTATATGTAGTATTTATAAAGTTTTAGCTTTTAGTTTTGGATCAGTTTTTAATTGTTTTAAAACTATAATTGATTGCTTCTGTTGTCCTCATTTATAAGTCGCTTTGGATAAAAGCGTCTGCTAAATGACTAAACGTAATGTAAATATAAATGAGATGCATTCAGCTAAGCGCACAGCTCTCTGCAGAGTTTTGCAGTCCTGATTGGAGACATTTCCATACACACTGAGATGAACTGAGTCAGTACACTTTCTATGACCCTGAATAGAAAGTTTTCAGGATTGCTGGAGAGACCCTGATTTTCCTCAGCTGTCGCAGATGGTAAAGTCTTTGCCTGGCTTTCTTAACCTGTGTTTGAATGTGTGTAGTCCAAGTCAGGTCCTCTAAGATGTTTACACCAAGGTACTTGAAGCTCTCCAAAGGGGTCCCACTGATCATAAGAGGAATGTAGAGCCGTTGCTGTCTCTTCCTGAAGTCCACAATCAGTTATTTCGTTTTGTTCACAAAGAGAGAGACAGTTGCCCTGGCACCATGATGTAAGTCTCTCTACCTCAGCCAAGTATGCGGTCTCATCGTTGTTGTAAATGAGCCCAATAACCACAGTATAATCAGCAAATCACCAAATAAATGCAGGCACTGAGAGAATGCAAAACATCTGTGCTCAAACGCTGGCTTGTTGCGACTGTCCTGCCGGAACTGCTTCCACTTATGGCAGTTAGATGTAGTGAGAGAAAAGTGTTTATTACAGTGCTTCCCAAACCTGTCCCGGAGCCCCCCCTGCCCTGCATCTTTTGCATGTCTCCCTTATCTAACACACCTAATTTCACTCATCAACTCGTTAGTAGAGACTGCAGGAACTAAATTGGGTGTGTCTGATTAGGGAGATATACAAAATGTGCAGGACAGGTTTGGGAAGCACTGGTTTATTACTTTTGAAATATGGATATTCATATTTCAAACAAACATGGATTTGCTACAAGGGGCCTTTATTCACCCCCCGGAGCCGTGTGAGGAATGTTTTATAATGAATGTGCGTACTTTATTTGACGTCTTCCAAACTGGATCCAGCAAACACCCGTTTAGTCCCATGGAAAGGCTTGGAGGGGCCAGGACAATTTTTTATATAACTACGATTCGATTCATCTGAAAGAAGAAAGTCACATACAACAAGGATGCATGGAAGGTGAGTAAAAAGCAGCCTAATTTAAATTAATTTAATTAATTTAAATTAATAACTAATACTACAGAAGCTAAAGGTAATGCTCTTGCTGATGTAGCTACTAAACAGGCTTGTTCCTATGCAACTGCAAGTGTGTTCAGTTAGTATAACACAGAAGACAATTCTGCCTCCTGAATCAATCATTGATCTGTACAAAGACGTTCCTCTATATAAAGCATGGACATGGTTAGACAAAGGAGACAGAGCAGATTCATCCGGCTGCTGGACCAAAGGGGTGAAAGTATGTCGCTCCCGAATCACTGCTGCCATATTTGGCTCAACAAATACACAATTTGGGTCACAGTGGTCCTGCAATGATGAATCTCTCTCTCTCTTTCTATCCGTTCAGTCGATACCGACTCTCGGTCACTCAATGAATCATGGCTCTCCAGTTGGTACGATCACAGGTGATTTTCTTTAATTGCCTTACAGTCATTCCAGTGTCATTTCGGATGGTATCTAGCCAATGGGTTCTTAGGCGACCTCTCCCCCTCTTTCCACGTACCAGTCCTAGCATGATGTCCTTCTCCAGGGACTGGCTCTGCATGATGTGTCCGAAATACAATGACTTCTGCTTAGTGACTCTTGCTTCCAGTGACGTCCATGGTTTGATTCGGTCTAATATCTCTTGGTTGATGATCCTCATTGTCCATGTAATCCTTATCAATCATTTCCAGCACCAAAGTTCAAATGCATCTATCCTACTCTGGTCAATCTTCTTGAGGGTGCAGGTCTCACATCCGTACGAAGCTATTGCGAAGACAATTGCATTTACTAATTATTCATTTGGTGGCAAGGTTGATGTCCTTGTTTTTCCATATTCGGGCCATGCCCACCATTACACCACATCCCATTGCCATTCTCCAACGATGAATCACAGGTTCTCAAATCAATGGTGGAATCCAAAATTCAGAAATGGAGCCACCGAAACAGTTAAGAGATGCATTACATATCAGAAAAAATTATGTGTCAAGAGCAACTACAGCAGCAACACATACTCCAGCTCCACCAGGACCATTTCGTCACCTGCAAGTTGATTACATATCGTTGCCTCCTTGTAAGGGAAAAACTAAGTTTTGGTAGTAATAGACAAGTTCTCGAGATGGATAGAAGCTTATACAACAGGGTATCTGTTGTCCGAGGTATCTTAAAATACATGTTAAAACAAAGCAATTTCAGTCCATATTTGGGTTTTCTTCTCCCTTCTTCAGATTTGTGCTACATTGAATAACTGTCAAAAATAATAAAGTAACACCCAGCTGACAGCAGCATGGACCTTGAATTTGAGGTTATCTACTCATTTGTGGATGAGACAGATTGAGAGAGAAAGAGAGAGTGGGAATCCAAAAGTGTGTCTGAATATTAATGCAAGATCTTGACTCTGCCTGTGGAGACAAAGATAAAGAAACAACTTCCAACAGACAATAAAGTAACAGGTTGTTATTAAAGCATTCGGCTTGATTTCTTTCTTTTTTTTCATTCTAGTTCCCATCTTGTACCCATTAACTGTTAGCCAGCACTCCCCATTTTGGGATTTTGGGACTCAAAGTTGAAAAACATGTACCAAACTTAAAATTATAACAGGTGCTGACTTCAGTGTGCTACACACACAATTTTTGAGTCTTTGGACACTTCATTTCCAGCACAATCATCGACTTGATTGCACAGATATTATTTAAACTGAACTAAGCTGGACAATGCCATTACTAAATTCAATAATGAAATGCATTCAGCTGATAATTGAGTGTTAAATCCTGTCATTTTACATTATTGACACAATTTGTCTATTTTTTATATTGTGCAGTGCTTTGTTACAATTTGTAGTGTAAAAAACGCTATATAAATAAAGGTGACTTGACTTGACTTGACTTTGCAAAGAAGAACATTTGGGTTTTACTATCCATCATCCAGAGTTGCTCAAAATGATAAAAAGTTATAGAGACTGAAGTGCCTTGAAAAAAAGTGTACCACACTGAATGAAAAAATATATATAGTGTATTTCATATAAAATACATGAAATAAGTCCTGGAGCAATCCAGAAAAGTAATGGGTTGAAAGTCACATGTCTCATGAGTTTATATTTCAAATCTGAAGAAGATACCATGAAAAATTAGATTTTCCTGAGACTATATATAGACACCGATCGCTAAGTTCCGCCCCATCAGATGACAGGTACGTCACAGCCCACGCGAGAGTGTGCCAGATTCAAATAAACAAATGTTTCCACTTTTTTGGGGGGGGATGGTCTCATTCTGTGTGTAACACTGTATGCTACAAAACCGTGTAGTTTTTTACAACAAGACGCGTTTTTTTGAGCGTGAGCTAGTCCAAAACGTATACAAACAATAACTCTCCATGAAGAAAGGAGACATAAACAAAGGAATATCTGTCCATAGAACAACGTTATTGCTTTGTTGGATTAAAGTACACGATGGGATGTTGTTCCGTGGACCCTTACCTTTTCTAACTAAACCAGGATTTACAGCAGTGGATGCGTTTGTGACTCAATATTACACGGAAGCTGGTATGTACTGCTTTTTTAGCAGTGCAAGGTCACTTATCATCTTCAACTACCCCCCAGGTACCACATTCATCCCACATTTCATGTGTCCCTGCTGAAGTCTTGCTCTTCTCCCCCACCAGATCAACCCAAGCCGGACTAGCCTCCTCCTCCTGAAATACTAGACGAACCCTCGGTCTATCAAGTCCGCAACATCCTGGATTCGCAGCGACGGGGAAGCCGGCTGGAGTATTTCGTGGACTGGGAGGGCTACGGGCCCGAGGAACAATCCGGGGTGGCCCGGGACGATATCCTTGATTCCATGCTGTTACAGGATTTCCATCGCACTCATCCTGATCGTCCCGCACCCAGAGGCAGAGGTCGCCCCCGTCGCCGCCCCTGGGGGAGGGGATAGTGTCAGAGAGTCAGAGTCTCTGCTGTAATCTCAACCGCAATCACCAGATCCCAGTCACCTGAGTTTTGATCACCTGCACCTGCTGTCCCTCATCAACACTCCTAGAAACTCCACACGCTCTCTGACACTCATCATCCGGTCTACGGTTCACTATACGGATCTATTCCAGACTCCCTACACACTTACCTGTGTTTTGCTTACCTCCTAGTCTCTCCAGCGATCCTCCAAAGGATATTCCAGGTCCCTCGCATTTCCAACGATTCTCCAGCGTTGATCCCCTCTCTCCCAAGCACCCGGACTCCACTCTCCTGTGAACGAGAAGGATATCAGTTCCTGCACCGTGCACCTGCATATAACCATCCCCACGATACTCACCAGCGCATCATTCTCCTATTTCACAGCACCCCACTCAATAAATATTCCCCTCTCATTGTGACAACTATATAGTAATTGTAATTTGTAATACCTTTTTTATATTAAAATACAACAAAATCAAAAAATTTTTTTTTTTTTTTTTTTTTTTTACTTTATATAGTTATATTTAATGGGTCACATGCACCATGTGCAATGTGAACACTAAACCAAATATCAAGGAACCAAAAACTGCATATTACCATATTGGCTGTTTATTAATTCTAATAAGGCACATATGCCTTATTCTGCATGGTCATATTTTAGATCCTGTAATCCTACCCCATAACTAAATATACCAACTACATAATTAACTATTAATAAGCAACAAATTAGGAGTTTATTGAGGTCAAAGTCATAGTTAATAGTGAGAATTGGTCCTCAAGCTTAAGTATCTTTTATCACAATATTAAATATTACAGAGGTACGTTTGGTTTGAGCAGTTGTTGATGAACTTGACTCGATGATTTACTCCTTTAGCTACTTATTGCATACCACACAAGCTTACACATTCTATACATGCATATAGTTTTGAAAAAGTTCAAAAAGGTGCATAATGCAATTTACCATTAGAAATACATTTTAATCTTCAGTGTTACCCAGTGACTGTTTCATCTGGAACAAGACAGTGACTAAGCTGTGGGGTTGAAGCATAGAAGTGACAAAAAGAGAAGTGGAAGAGGGAAAGGATGAGAGCAAGAGCAAGAGGGGGGGAATGTAAGCGAGAAGTGCTTCAGAAGTGCATTAGCCATCTATAAAACATCAAATGTGTTTACCTTGCTTGCAACCTCAGAGGTGCCGGTGACAGGTTCACACCAAATCATCTCCTCTCAATGACAACAAAAAGGTTATGCACATCTTTGAACCCTTAAACACATATTTTCGTCAACATAACTTGCACTCTAAAATGAGTCTATGAGCAGTGAAGCAGTTGGCCTTTAATCTAAAATATATTAGTGGTGAATATAATATAAACGTGATCGCTCTCTCTTTCTGCTTCAGCTGTCTGATCAGATCTCCTGTAGCTCTCACTAATGGATCAATATCTACCAATTTTACATCTGAAAACATCGATTTGCTGCTAGCTTGCTAGTTTCACTGTTCTGATCATCTCTGCCACCATTAACAGAGTCCCTTATCATCCCATGTTTTAAACACACTCAGTCAGTCTCACACATCTGCAAAGGCCTTCTTGGTGCACTGGCATCATTTTAGCCCAAATATGTAGCTTCCTTGTTATGTTCTGACTAAGCATGTCAAAATTAAGAGTTAGGAGTCGTTTTTAACGTATTTATTATTTATATTATCAAAAATATGAAATAAATTGATATATTATTACTATTTAAAATGACTGTTTTCTTCTTTAAAAAAAAAAAGAAATGTAATTTATTCCTGTCACAGGAAAGCTGTATTTTCAGCAGCCATAACCCGACTTGAGTGCACATGATCCTTCAGAAATTGTTCTAATATGCTGATTTTGTGCTTTAAGAAACATTAAACAATGAATAAGGCATCTGAGGCAATGTGTACATTTTTTTAAGATCAATCACACCTGGCATCTGCATTGGGCGTCCAGTAATAAGCTCAGTCCTACTGATCTGTTAGGTGACGCTTTCATACTACACAGTACCGCTGGCAGCGCTTCGACCCATGGTATTCCTTCCTGATGCATTTTACTTAGCTTGGTTTTGATTGTTCTGTTTGCTTGTTCAACCTGATGCTTGTGCTCCATATGGGCAGTAGGGATGTAACGGTATGAAAATGTCTTGTCACGATTATAGTGACCAAAATTATCACGGTTATCAGTATTATCACGGTATTGTTAAAATGTGCTGTAGATGTTCAAAAAGTACCGACACATAAATCAATTCACCAAGTTTTATATTTAAAAATCAACAAATAAAATTATTTTTGTTTGCATAATCACAAAAACAATAACATTACCAATGATATTTGAATTTGAACCTGTAAACCTGCAGCAGGACGCCAGCGCACTGAATGCTCTCTGTTTGCACATGTCATTGTTTACAAATAGATTAAATGAAACGGGACAAAATTAATCTTGACAAACTATATATCATTCTGAAGGTCTAAGCCTCAAGCATTGACGATAGATCGCTGTCTTCTGATGGAAAGCTTATAAGGAATGTATTTGCTAAATGTATGTTAGCAGTACACATCAAAACATAAAAAAGCAGTACATAGAAGCTTCGTGTAATATTGAGTCACAAACACACCCACTGCTGTAATTCCCAGTTCAGTTAGAGAAGTAAGGGTCCATGGAACAACATCACATTGAGCACTTTAGTCCAATGAAGCAATAACGTTGTTATATGGATGGATATTCCTTTGTTTACGTCTCCTTTCTTCAGGGAGAGTTATTGTTTGTATTAAAAAAAAACAGAAAATTGTTTATTTGAATTCTGGCACTCTCTCGTGAGGGCTGTGAGGCACGCTGTGACGTACTGGTCATCTGATGGGGTTCAGATCCTTAGCGATCATTAACTTAGCGATCGGCTTTTTGAACAAAATAAATCTTTTTTTTCAACATTTTTAATATATGTGTATCTGTGTTTTGTGGAAAATTCGGCTGTATCTGTATAATTAGCATCTGTCGGCTTATAATCAGCTGTGATAACTCTGACTGAATGAATGACGGCTATCACTATGAATGCCGATCGGCCATTATGGACTATATGGCCCATATCTGTATGATTATCATCTGTATTACAGCACATCAGCATGTGATTGCTGACTATTATCACCAATCAGTGTGAATGTCTGGCCATATCAGTGTATGTCTGGCAATCAGAGTATGTAGCCTACGTGAGTATGTACTATATACGAAAATAATTATTTATTTGTAATACTCAAATTATTGTATTTATTAGTGGTCAAATTAATCACTTTACATGATGTCTAAGATTCTGTCTATAATAATTGTATAATTGAAAATCACACAGTGGTATGTATAATGACTAGAATAGTTTAATAGTTTGTAAAACTCTTCAATAGATTTGGTAAATAAATATTTTTCCTCAAACATGAGGGGGGGCTATATATAGTCTCAGGAAAATCTAATTTTTCATGGTATCTTCTTCAGATTTGAAATATAAAAAATTTCTATCTGAGAAATTTTCAATTACTTTTCTGGATTATTCCAGGACTTATTTAATGTGTTTTTGTATGAAATATATATATTTTTTTATTATTCAGTGTGGTACACTTTTTTCAAGGCACTTCAGTCGCTATAATTTTTTTATCTTTTGAGCATTATCAACTCTGGATGATGGCTAGTAAAGCCCAAAGGGTCTTCTTTCCAAAGACACCAACATTGTGTGTGTAGCACACTGAAGTCAGCAACTGTTATCATTTTAAGTTAAGTAGGTATTTTTTAACTATGAGTCCCAAAATGGGGAGTGCTGGCTAACAGGTTAAATGACAACTTGACTGACAACAGTTTCATATCATGTTCAAATATCTAATGTAAATGTTCAAATAAAACTTTGAAAAAGTTTCATAAAAATGTAAACCTCACATTTCAGCCTTAAAATAAAGAAAAGGATTAAGTCATAATGATAATTGATTAAAAAATGATTATATATATTTTATATGTTGCATAAATAATTCTAAATACCTTATCTGAAATGCTTAAATGTGTAGAATCCACATAAGCTGTTTTTTCCATCAACCGGTCAAAATCTACAGCAGGGCATGCAAATTCAGTTCATTTTTGGCCAGACAGAAACTGCACACAGGCTGAATGTGAATGTAAGTCTCTGTAAATCCACTCACTGACAGCAGGTGGCACTTTATATGGAAAAGCTGAATTACAGCTGTTTCAGGGCTTGACGTTTACCTTTTTCACAAGGAGCACATGTTGAAAAATGAAGGAGCGCATTAAAATAATTTAGGGGCGCAATTACTTTTTTTCAAATTATGTGTTTTAGCTTAATAAGAGGATATAAAGAGACATTCACAAGCATAATTATTTAAATAATACAGAAAGTACACAAGGTTTTTAATTAATTTTGCTTCGGACTCTATTCAATAGGGTATGTCATTTGTTATAATCTTATCAAACTGTATGTACAAAATATGTATGTGATAGTATCTAATTTTTTGAGACTTTTGACAAGGTAGCCTAGGTATTTATTTTTTTAATCACAATTTATAATTTCGAATAGAAAAAAGTGTTGTCATCCTAACAGGTTAAATCACTTTATTAAATATATTGTACTAAAGAAAGAGTTTTTTTAAAATAATACACACCAAAAAAAAGTAAATGAGTCAAGATTAGAGTGCAAAAGATTGTTAAAATTAATGAAAAACAATAGGTAACACTTTACAATAAGTTCCCACTTTACAATACACTAATTGTAGCAGTAGTTAATATTGCTTGTTAATGTTGATTAACAAAAAATACATATTAGTTAATGTTTGCTCCATTGAACAATATTAGCAGAAACAACTTTTGATTTTTTAATGCATTATTAAAAGTTGAAATTAACATGAAAATGAATAAATGCAGTCATAGTTTTTTCATGTTAACTAGTGTAAACTCTTAAGTGTTCCTGAACAATAATAACGAATCAGTCAATATATAGATTGGCCCAGTGTTCTCTATTATAGATCAGTGGATAGGCCATATTTTAAAATAAACAAAAGTTTGAAAATAAATAGCTCATTAAATCTTTAAGTATTAATTATTTGGTGCTATTGTGAAGACTAAAGCGAATATAAATGTCTAAATGACTGAAACATTATTTACACAGTTAGGAAAGTAGCACAGCTACTTTGTTTATAGAGTTACTGGAGTGGGGTAACAGGAGCGTCAGCGCCCTCTAATGACAAATGTGCATCATTCAGAAACAGCACTAGCACGCCTCCTTCACTCGCTCCGCCTTTCTTCTCATCTGTGCTAATTTAAATTAAACCGTTGCCTTTTTGAAGCTCAGTAATCATATGAGGCTGTATGGCTATTTTTCCATAAATAAACTGAAGCAATTAATATGTTTGTTACTGGCTACTGTATAATTAGGCTGTTTTGTATTTTGAATTCGCGCCCATGCTCCTAAATACTTTTTCCAGTTCGCACACATCTATTTTTAGTCGCAAATGCGAGTGAAATGCTTGCAATGTCGAGCCCTGTGTTTCCCGTGAACTCCATGGACAAAGCAGTATTGCGATTAAGAACATTTCCTCAGTTCGGTAAAGTTGGCAAGATATTCACAGATTCGACTTTTCCGGATCAATAACTCGCGAGCAAAACGTTTTTACGGCACAAATGACGCCTCTTTTCATCCGTAGTGATGTAGTAAACAAGCTACAAGCGTGTTTTCCTCAAAACAAGCTTTCCTCCGCTCCGTGC
Organism: Oxygymnocypris stewartii; assembly: GCA_003573665.1. NCBI lineage: Eukaryota > Metazoa > Chordata > Actinopteri > Cypriniformes > Cyprinidae > Oxygymnocypris > Oxygymnocypris stewartii. Next base: position 2,318,105 of record QVTF01000001.1, read on the forward strand.
AAAATACATTGATCTAAAATGCGCTGGCGTCTGAGAGACAAGTCCTAAGGGACCGTCTGCAAAGTGCGAAACGTGAAAAACGTTACTAATAAAATACTCAATACCTTCACAGTAACACAATGGAGTGTCACCAAATTTAGTACACGCGTCACTGCTCTCCTGCTGGTTATACTACAACAGTTATTTTTTTAAAATATTGCTTTTACACATTTTTTATTATTTTTTATTATGAAAAATAGTTAATAACTTTACTGTAACACACTGTACTTTCACCAAAATCACTTCACACATCACTGATCTTATGCTGGTTATACTACAACATTAATTTTGAAAACAATTGCTTTGGCATATTTTTTATGATTATTTATTATGAAACAAAGTTAATAACTTTACTGTAACTCACTGTACTTTCACCAAAATCACTTCACACATCACTGATCTTATGCTGGTTATACTACAACACTTATTTTGAAAACAATTGCTTTGGCATATTTTTTATGATTATTTATTATGAAACAAAATTAATAACTTTACTGTAACACACTGTACATTCACCAAAATAACTTCACACATCACTGCTCTCCTGCTGGTTATACTACAACACTTATTTTGAAAAGAATTGCTTTGGCATATTTTTTATGATTATTATGAAACAAAATTAATAACTTTACTGTAACACTGTACATTCACCAATATCACTTCACACATCACTGCTCTCCTGCTGGTTATACTACAACACTTATTTTGAAAATAAATTATTTGGCATATTTATTATGATTATTTATTATGAAACAAAATTAATAACTTTACTGTAACACACTGTACTGTCACCAAATTCACTTCACACATCACTGCTCTCCTGCTGGTTATACTACGACACTCATTTTGAAAGTAATTGCTTTGGTACACTTTTTATGAATTTGTATTATTTAATATTGTTAATAACTTTACTGTAACACAGTGTAGTCTCACCAAAATCACTTCACACATCACTGCTCTCCTGCTGGTTATACTACAACACTTATTTTGAAATAATTGCTTTGGAATATTTTTTATGAACTTTTATTATGAAAAATAGTTATTAACTTAACTGTAACACACTGTACTTTCACCAAATCCACTTCACACATCACTGATCTTATGCTGGTTATACTACAACATTCATTTTGTAAGTAATTGCTTTGGCACATTTTTATGAATTTTTATTATGAAAAATTGTTAACTTTATTGTAACACACTGTACTATCACCAAATTCAGCTCACACATCACTGCTCTCTTGCTGGTTGTACTTCAAAATTTATTTAAAAAATAATTGTTCTTTGCATATTTTCCATAATTGTTCCTTAAAGAATAAATTGGTAATAACTTCGTAACAACATAACTTCAAGATGTAATAAAATTACTTAATTTATTATCTTTGGATCCACACAGTAGAAACAGGTTATTTAAACTCAGATACCTAATGCAGGATGTACATCACTGAATTGAGTCAACTCAACTAAATTAAACATTGATATAACTACTTTGAATTAATTTACTTTTCAGTCAAATGTAGGATGTAATAGCACATAATGCTAATGTTCATTGCCATGGTCACTGATTTGATGCCATTTCATTTAGATTTGGTGCCAGTAATCACCTAGTTTGCACTGTGTATTTCAGTTCCTCTGTTTCCGTTCATGAGTTGGTCTCATCTATTACGTCTGGGCTCTACAATGCTACCGTGTTTGGATTGCCTGTATGTTAAAAACCTTTGAAACATGCATATTTATATACAGCACATTGTGACAGTAACAACCATAGCTTTTGCACAACAACTGTTATTTTTTTCTTCTATGATTTTTACATTTCTCTCCCTTTGCAGTCCTGAGTAGAGCATGATTGGAAGTGTAAATCATTGTATCTACTTCTATAATAAAACTTTAATACACAAAAAAAAACTCCAACAACAACAAAACACACGTTGTAACGGACTCACCAGCCATGCCATCCACCTACACCTGATCTCAATCACTAGATTACTTATCAACCCACACGTGAGTCCACTTTCCATACACCTTAAAGGTCTACTGACCCCTCTCCTTCGTTGACTGGTCTTGAGGTTACAAGCTCTTCATTGATCCTGTCACTTACCTGCTGGATTCCTGACACACAGTGGACGTCCTCCTCCTGTTTTCACTACAAAGAGGGGAAAGATAAGAACTATGAAATCTTCAGTTTATTGAGCTTCATCAAACTCTTTAGTTGTTGCACGTACCTTTTGATATTGTCTTCAGTTTGGTTAATAAAGAAGCTCTTACCTTATTCCTCCTCGTGTGCCTCTTCATCCAGTGTGTGACACACGAAGTATAAACTCAAATTGATTAAGTAAACCTATTTATCATGATTAACTGTTGTGACAACATCATGAAATAATTGTATTGTATGACCTTATTTTATTTATTGACATGGAACTGTATACGTACCACAATAACAGCACAGACATCCATTTGCACACAACTCTATATCTATAGCCTATATATATATATATATATATTTATATGTATATATATTATCCTGTCTATGTCTGCACTATTGTATTAAGTTTTATTTATTGCTTATATTTTGTACTGTTGTGTGAAATTACATTTTGCATTGCCTATAGTTATGTCTCTACGTTTTCAACACCTGTCACCAAGATAATTGTATTGTGTGTGCAATGTAAACATTCTTGGCAATAAAGCTCTTTTTGATTTTGCACAAGACGCAAAATTAATTAAATTTTAAACAATTTTTTTGCGTCCATGGTTGCTTTTTTTAAGACACTGTGTTCATTTTTACCAAATATCTGTATTCATGTTTTTGTCTGTCAAGATGATATACAGACAACTGAAGTTTTTATTAAATTAAAATAATTGTCATTTATTATTTATTCATTCATTTATTCTTCAATGTATTTGTTTATTGTTATTTTAATTGTATGCACTCAAATAATTTCAGGAGAAATATGTATTATTGTTTGGAGAGAAAGATGCAGTCACTGCCACACTTTTCCAGAAAACATAACTGGGATGCTCTTACATAATGAAATAAGCCTATCTTCATTTTTTATTAATGTAATGTCGATTCTGAGCAAACAATTTTTTTATTAAATGTAAATATATGAAGACAAAACTTTATTTTGATGTATTTAATATAGACTTTATCTGTGACTATAGTAGTAGCCAATCAGGAGCAACTTTCAATTAATCTCTACCTGCATCATTGCATGTAGAGACCAATGTTGCTTCTGATTGGCTGGTGAACTGTGGTAGAAATGCAGTCCTGTTTTAATCTGTTACAACTATGATCAGGAAAGCATGGTTTATGCATTTATTCTTGGACATTTTTTCTTCAGTGAAGTTTCATGGATATATGTAAATAAACTTGTATTTGCTTATTGTATTATATTTGTGTATTTTAAATAGCAATTGTTTTCAAGATAAGTGTTGTAGTATAACCAGCAGGAGGTAAGTAATGTGTGAAGTGATTTTGGTGAAAGTACAGTGTGTTACAGTAAAGTTATTAATTTTGTTTCATAATAAATAATCATAAAAAATATGCCAAAGCAATTGTTTTCAAAATTAATGTTGTAGTATAACCAGTAGTATAAATAAATATAATGTTGTAGTATAAACTGTAACAGTGTGTTACAGTAAAGTTATTAACTATTTTTCATAATAAAAAATAATAAAAAATGTGTAAAAGCAATATTTAAAAAAATAACTGTTGTAGTATAACCAGCAGGAGAGCAGTGATGTGTGAAGTTATTTTGGTGAATGTACAGTGTGTTACAGTAAAGTTATTAAAAAAAATCATAATAAATAATCATATAAAATATGCCAAAGCAATTGTTTTGAAAATTAATGTTGTAGTATAACCAGCAGGAGAGCAGTTATGTGTGAAGTGAATTTGGTGAAAGTACAGTGTGTTACAGTAAAGTTATTAACTATTTTTCATAATAAAAAATGTGTAAAAGCAATATTTAAAAAAAATAACTGTTGTAGTATAACCAGCAGGAGAGCAGTGACACGTGTACTAAATTTGGTGACACTAAAATGTTTTACTGTGAAGGTATTGAGTATTTTATTAGTAACGTTTTTCACGTTTCGCACTTTGCAGACGGTCCCTTAGGACTTGTCTCTCAGACGCCAGCGCATTTAGATCAATGTATTTTGCACGGAGCGGATGAAAGCTTGTTTTGAGGAAAACACGATTGTAGCTTGTTTACTACATCACTGTGAATGAAAAGAGGCGTCATTTGTGCCGTTAAAACGTTTTGCTCGCGAGTTATTGATCCGGAAAAGTCGAATCTGTGAATATCTTGCCAACTTTACCGAACTCATTTACTCCAGGTATTACTTGGAGCGAAGATGAAAACAAATGCCATCGAATCGTTTCTGAAGACAGTCAGAACCTTCAGAGGTACATATAATTAATTCATTCATTCATTCATTAATATATGAATTTGTAATATTAATAGCACTCTTTTAAAACCTCCCAACTTTTCCGCTCTATTTTCACTCAAAACGAAACTACTCTGAGTGCTGTGCGCACGTGAGACTTACTGAAAACTGTATTTTATGCTGGACAGTATTTTTTGCTATCGTGAGATGTTCAAATCATGGTAATCGAATATGGTTTTAATAATAATTAAAATATGAAACAGTAATACTAACCATGGTAAATTGTATCATGATTTATTATCAATCGCTACATCCCTAATGGGAAGTAAAGATTCCACTCAATCTTTAACATTTTAGACACTTCTTTGACTACATGTCCTGTGAAGTGTGTACCTTGATCTGAGTCAATGCAATCTGGTAATCCCCATCTGGGAATTAAATCAGTGACAAGACATTTAGCAGTATGTGCAGCTATAGCACGACCTGTTGGATAAGTTTCTATCCATCTCGTGTCTATTACTACCAAAATGTCAGTTTTTTCTCTTACAAGGAGGCAACAATATGTAATCAACTTGCAGGTGATGAAATGGTCCTGGTGAAGCTAGGGTATGTGTTGCTGCTGTACTTGCTGTTGGCACATCATATTGTTTTTGACATAATGCATCTCTTGACTGTTTCGGTGGCTACATTTCTGAATTTTGGACTCCACCATTGATTTGAGAACCTGTGATTCATCGTTGCTGGACCACTGTGACCCAAATTGTGTATTTGTTGAGCCAAATATGGCAGCAGTGATTTGTGAGCGATGTACTGGCATGCTGTACCATCCGCAGTAACAGTGTGTCAGGGTTCTGTCACTTCGGTCTAGTGTTATTCATGGTTTTGTGACAGAGCCCTGATACTCCCATCATGTCCGGGTTTTCATGTGAGCGTGTGGCTTTGAGTGTGCTCCAGTAGCGCGCTCTCTCGTCTGCGTACATTGTTTGTGTGGAGCGTGGTCTTTGGATCCTGGCACTCATGTCTTGAGTTTCGGTTCGTGTCAGGGGTTGGACACTCGCGCTCCATTTTCTGTCATTGTGTGAGTGTGCGGTCTCGGGTTCGCTCGACACCACACACTCTTGTCCACGTGTGTTTTGTTGTCTTGCACGCAGTTCGTGTTTCTATCGGCTGTGTGCATTTATGTTATATCTTGTGCTGTGTGGCACGCAGCTTGTATATTCATTGGCTGCGTGCTTTCATGTTGTCATGTCTTGTGTGAACACGTGGCTTATGAGTTTTCTCATTAGCTGCGTGTTCATGTCCTGTTTTGCACATGGCTGGTGATTTGTTTGCTGGCCATGTGCTTGTGTTTCTGTTTTGTGTGAGCACGTGGCTTCTGTCCTAGTTTTCTGTGTGCCACGTGCTCTCATGTCAATTTGTCTTGACCCCACCCATCTTGTTACCTGTTTATTGATAAATTTTCCCCAGCTGTTTTCCCTCGTTACCCTCCTCATTTGCTCCCTTTATAATCTCCTTGTGTTTGCAGTTCCGTGTGGGTTCGTTACCTTATGTTAGATGACGTCTGTGTCCTGTCCAGCCCAGCCCAGCCCAGCCAGCTTGTCTTTCCCCTACGGGGTAGTTTTTGTTTGTTGTTTGTTTTATTTTTATTAAATAAGTTGCCCATAACCTGCAATTGAGTCCTCGCCTCATCCATTCACCCCAACCCTGACAGAACGAACCCACCACTTGAAGACTCAGCAGCGATGGGAATCTTTTTATTCCCAGCTCCCGGACAACAGAGGAACCAGACCGCAGCCAGTGGGCCGCATCCCTGCCCACAAGACAATCGCCCCTTTGGGCTGTACGCCAAAGACCTCTTCTATGCAGGCCAGGGGCTAGGGATTGGAGAGAGCACCCTCATCCACCTGTTTCTAGCAGGCCTGGACAACCCTGTCAACTGGGAAGAGCTGGGTGAGCTAGACACATGGTCCTATTTGGAGATGGTGGACCACGTCATCTATTTGAAGGAGGTGGAACTGCTGGAGGGTGCTCCCCTCCCAGTTTGGGCTGTTGTTCCAGAACCTTCTCGGATCGTGCCGGCCACTTGCAGATTCTCTAATTGTTATCAGGCTGACTAACTTCTTCCAAATCAGTTTTTTTTCTGAAGCTTTGTTGCGGTGAAATTTCTTAGTCATAGAGGATACTCTAGCATGGAGCTCTTTGTTCTGTTCCTCTAGCTCTGAGTTGCGCTGAGACTGTTGTGTAGCTAGAGCTAAACCGAATTATTTGTGGTAGCAGATAATGCCTTTCACATTGTTCTTGCAAATACATGCTCCTTTTACCTTTTTACATTCATCTACAGACCAAGTATAGTCTGGATGTATCTCATATTTCTGAATTAGCTCGTCTAACTTTCTCAGGTATTATTTGCACACTTAACAGTGATTTGAACTCACTGTCTGACCACAAAGGAGACAAGAGACAACCTTTGTCAGTTGTGGGGATCAGTCTAGCATTCTTTCTAAATATTTTGTGAGGTTCTTTGTTACCACACAATCAAACCACTAAGACTTATCTGATCAACAGAAGGTATGCTTGTTTTGAGTCCACTGTTACTGCGGATTAACTATTGTTAACTTTCCCTGGCAAAGCAGAGGATAACACAAACTACTAGCACTTTACACTAATCGTTCCTGCCGAAACAGAGGTTAACCAATTATTCTCATCCGAAACAGAGTGTAACAAATATTAGCACGTAATGATAATCTTCCCTGCCTGAACAGAGGATAACCAATTCTTCCCTGCCGAGACAGAGGATATCAAATATTAGCACGTAATGCTAATCTTCCCTGCCTGAACAAAGGACAACCAATTATTCCCTGCCAAAACAGAGGGTAACAAATATTAGCATGTAATAATCTTCCCTGCCTAAACAGAGGATACCATCTCTAAAATATTTTTTTTAGAGGATAACTTAGTTAACCAAACCCTACTGCTCTCTGTTAACTCTTCTCTGACGGTGCAAAGGATAATACATTTGTACTGGTCTTAAAGGTTATTTTGGATAGAGTGACACTCACCAACCCTTGGTTGTACAGAATGATTCAGTCTGGAAAGAAGTCAGATCGTTGTGTTGCCAGTGCACAACTTGTAATTGGTACAAATTATACTTTTTCTACAGACTTCTCTTGGCAGCCCTGCACTTCAACCACAATGGCAGCAGAGAAGTTGCTCAAACCAGTGATGGTGAGGTGTGTTATGCAGTTCGCTACCCAAGGTTCCGCAAAGGTGGCTGGATAGTCCATCCTGTTAAGGAAAAGCCATCATATGGTTAGCAGTTTCAGTCCGTTCCTAAATATCATTAAGTCAGTCAGACCATGAGTCAGCAATGAATATGATCTAAACTTTTGCTTCCTTCTCTCAGCATATCCATCAGCCCTCATGGAGTCTCTGAAAATGCAATACTCCAGGTTACCACATGCTCCATGAGAAGGCAGCACTGTCTTGTCTTTCACTACACCTGCTCCCCTTTCCAGATCCCTCCAGAGGATCAACAAGGATGAGGCTGTTGGAGTCTATCTAGCACAGCATTCGCAATTTAACACTCGTTAACAACATGCTAGTATGATGCCAGCACAGATTTTGGGCAAGTTACTGAAAGATTTATAAATGTTTTTAAATGAGTCAGATAGTATTTTATTTTTTGGTAGTATATGTTTGAGATGTATATATTTGAACTCTAGCACTTTCTATTCTAACTCTATTTTATATATTGTAAAGGAATTTTTCCTTTGGTGTATTAATCTTCAGTGAAACATAGATTCAAGATGCATGCCTCATATGTTTTCTCACTTGCAGTGAGAAAAGCCTTTGTACGATGAGAGAGGTAAAGAGGGGCAGATGGTTAAGAGGTCATCATGGGGGCATTTACAGCTTATAGCCTGGGGGTCAAGGGGGCATTTGCCTGGCTTTTCTAGTATAACCATGAATAGATAAACAACCTGGTATCTCTCCCTGTAGGGGAGGGAAGGAAGGAGGCCTTGAAGGCCTTGACTATAAGACGGGCTGGCACGGCTCCCCCCTTATCTCTCTCCTCACTGACTCAGAAATGTATTGGTGATGAAGATCTCTCCTGCAGGAGAATAAATACCTTTATTACTATAATTTGGACTCAGAGTTGTCTCTTACTCAGTGATGATGTTTGTTTGAAAGAAATTGCCACAACAATTTGGTGTCAGAAAGTGGGATTCCTTGGACGTGACTTCTGGACCTGACAGCGGTCGGAGGCTGATCACCTTGGAGCTGAAAGTTCCAACCCTACCTCGCAAAAAAGATTCAGAGACGAGGGACCGTTTCCGCTGTTGGGACCGGAGAGATCGACCACTGGAATCAAAAAGAACCCAGGTGGCACAAAACGACATCTCTGGTAAGAGTCAATTAAATTCAGTTTAATTAGGGGGGAAAGAGTGAAATTGAACCATATTGGCTGAAACCTGTTTCTGTGGTAGAGTAATCTGGGCACGAACATTCAGATAGGTAACCTGAGATTAATTTGAGCTCTGTACGGATCAAGATAGGTTTCAAACAGGTACCGAGGACTCTGGGCACGAACGTTCAGATAGGTAACCTGAGATTAATTTGAGATTTGTGCAGATCAAGATAGGTTTCAAACAGGTACCGAGGTTAATTGGGGTTAATTAAAAAACGAAAGATTTTGGTAAATCACAATTAAGAGGGCACTGATAGTGCAACCCGACCGATTGCGGGATAAGAGAAAATCGGATCTGCTGGAGACGTCTAGCAGATTAAGAGACGCGCGTGAGTAAATCCACAGAAAGCAGAAAACAGCCAGTATGTGGAAGTCTCAAAGTAAGCTTGTGAAATATGATACACCGGTGTACTACCAAATAAAAAAAAAACATTATGGTCAGAAATGTATGCAAGATATTGAAAAATCCCCCAGTTGAAAAATCCCTATTGAAAAATCCCTCAGATATTGAAAAATTAATCAAGCATCATGATTTTCCCGAAGAGGGAACATTGAGCCTCACAAGACTGAAAGTGGTGAGGGACTCAGTTGAACAAAGTAGCGACAAACAACCAGGTTGTTGTTGCAAATGTGTTAAACATGTATGTAAAAAATGTGAACAAACAGTAGAATGTTGGCTCAAGGAAGCAGATAAAAGAGAAAGAAAGCAAATGCAGGAAGGAAAAATGAAAAGTGTGAAAGTCTATCTGTATGTGTGTCTGCACCACCAGAACCGACTAATCCACAGTATGTATGTGTTTCCCGACATGAAAATGCGGTGAGGTCGGCACCGCCAGAGTATAAAACACACATCTACCCAATGGCTCAGCTGGGTGCATTGAAATTCGACCCCGACCTCGACTGTTCTCCGCCAAGACAACCGCAGCAGGACGCACAAGCACGAGCAGCGCGAGTGACAGAGGGGGAGAGAGAGATGCAGCTGGCTGTTGTACAGATTAAAGCAGCGCAGGCAGCGCAAGAAATGTGGACTGTGTGCAAGTAATGAACATGACTTTTCTAGCTGCACGAAGTGCAGGTTGTGCAAGAACCACGGACACTGGGCACAGGATTGCCCAGAGGCGCGTAAGGCGGATTGAAACGAGAGGAACGGAGAACAGGAGAGGAGAGGGCGGGTGACAGGCATTCAGCCAGCTACGAAAAAGGGAAGTAAAAATGTATTGACACACACACAACACGCTCACATACACGGATTCAAATAATGCTGTCTGCAATGAAGAAAATGCTTGCAACCCTTTATGTGTGACTGCTGATTCAAATAATTCTGCCTGCAATGAAGAAAATACTTGCAACCCTTTATGTGTGACTGCTGAAGTTTTGAATAATGCTGTTACTGATGAATGTCTGAGAATGTACAAAAGTTCAGGGTTTTTAAGGCTACCGAGATATCCCATGTTAGTTAACGGGACAATGATAGACTTTATGGTTGATTCGGGGGCGGCTCGATCCACCATAAGACCATGTGACTTGCCATGTGAACCAAGAATGACGGATTTAGTGTTTGAAAGCACGTCGGCGTCAGGGCATACAATTTCAGAAAACTTTACTGTGCCGTTAAAATGTGAGACGGAGGGGGGCAGGGCATTGGAACATGCGTTTTTGTGCTCTGAAACCTGTCCGACTCCGTTAATGGCCAGAGATCTAATGTGTAAATTAAATCTGAAACTCACTGCTGGCCCGTTTGGGATCGTTATTGAAGAGGAACAGCAGATGAGTTGTGCAAAATTTGAGCCACAGTGGGCATACGAGTGGCAGATAAAGGATTCTGATTGGGCACAAATGATTTTGAAATTGGCAAAAGATCGAACAGTATCAGCTAACACAGAAAGTATGTTGCCTGACAGATTGCATTGCACGTCACATGTTGTAATTGAGCATGAACCACAATATGAGGAAGAGTGGTTTAACGGGGCAGAAAATGAGAAAATAAGGTTTGAAAAGATTTTCTGGAATGAAAATGTGTGTGCGCTTTCAGCTTGCCTGTCAGAAAAACAAATGCAGCTGTTTTTGATAACGGGGAAGTCTGCGCCACACTTATCAGTGACCAAGGCCACCGAGCAGACATGGGCCGCTTTAGGCCTGTTTGTGAGAAAATGCATGAGAGCTGTGGCAGCTGCGGAGCTGGCTGTATTGGCTTCAAGGGAATTTGTGGGGTATTCTGATTTGACTTTGATGGTCCCACACGCAGTCTCCATGATTTTGCAAGAACAGAAAACGTCACATTTATCAACAGCCCGATGGCTGAGGTATCACACGATTTTGCTTGACATGCCAAATGTAACAGTGAAAAGATGCACAACTTTGAATCCTGCCACACTTCTCCCTACGGAGGAGGATGGAGAGGAACATCATTGCTGTCTATCAGTGTTGGAACAGGTCTGTACACCACGTCCAGACCTGTTGGACACACCTTTAGAGAACTGTGACAATGTCCTCTTTGTGGATGGGTCGGCGTCCAAAGATCCACAAACAGGCCTGAATAAGGTTGGTTTCGCGGTGACCACTGAATTTGAAGTCGTAAAGTCTGGCAAATTGCCATCAAATTATTCGGCTCAGGCAGCTGAATTGGTTGCTCTGACAGAAGCGTGTAAACTTATGGCAGACAAATGTGTGACAATTTACACAGACTCGCGTTATGCTTTTGGGGTCACGCACGATTTTGGCGCACTTTGGAAGCACAGAAATTTTTTGAAGTCGGATGGACATCCGATATTAAACGCATCTCTTGTGTCTGAGCTTTTGGAGGCCATTCTTTTACTAGACGAGGTCGCGATCTGTAAATGCGCAGCGCATACTCACGATAAAGGTTTTATCTCCACAGGAAACGCCAGAGCAGACGCGGCGGCGAAGGCCGCGGCAGCGCAGGAGACAAAAGAAACGACTTGTGCTTTGGTATCTGTGACTAACCCTGATATTTCCCCTTGTTTACGAAGTATGCAGACTTTTTCCACAGGAGCAGAAAAACAAAAATGGAGGTCGTCTGGCTGCAGCCTCCAGGGGGGTGTATGGATGAGTGTTGATGACATTCCTTGTTTGCCCAAACACTTCTTTCAGCATTATGCTAAGTTGACACATGGGTTGGATCATGTGTCAAAGGGGAGTATGATAATGCAGATGAAAGAATTATGGTTTACAAAGGGATTTACAGTGTTTGCTGAATTTTTGCAAAAGATGTGTCACTTGCAACACACACAATGTGGCTAGAGGGATAAAAACACCCTTGGCATCTCAACCAGCACCAGCAGGTCCATTTGAATATCTAATGATGGATTTCATTGAATTAACCCCTTGTGGGAAACAGAAACACTGTCTGGTGATGGTTGACATGTGGTCAAAATGGGTTGAGGCCTTCCCAACCTCGAAACAAGATTCGGCAGCAGTGGCAAAGGCCCTGTTAACCGAGATTGTTCCGAGATGGGGAATTCCAAGAAAAATCAGTTCTGACAATGGCAGACACTTTGTCAATGATGCAATAAAGCAGGTGGGTCAGTTCTTGGGAATTGACATGAGAACACACTGCAGCTACGCGCCCTCATCAGGAGGGGCAGTAGAGAGACAGAACCAGACAATTAAGAACAAATTAGCAAAATGCTGTGAAGAGACGGGTCTGACTTGGCTTAAAGCCCTCCCAATCGTACTGATGTACATGAGAATGAGAAAAAGAGTGAAAACAAATCTGAGCCCATTTGAAATTTTGTTTGGTAGGCCACCATTCATGGGCATAGAAGGGGGTAAACAAAGGCTGCCATCAACGGATGTGTGTGAGAATGACATGTTGAATTACTGCAAAGAAATGTCTTGTCTGTTATCAAATATTTCTGTGCAGGTAAAAGCTGCCCAGGGGAAGGTTGCTGAGACGTTCCTGCACGAGGTCAGACCTGGCGATTTCGTGGTGATTCGTGATCACAGGAGAAAGAGCTGGAAATCGAAAAGGTGGCTTGGGCCGTTCCAGGTGCTTCTGGTGACACACACGGCGGTGAAGGTCGCAGAGAGGGCTACGTGGGTTCACGTAAACCATTGCAGGAGGGTGCCGCCCATTGCGGAGGCGGAGCAATCGCTGGAGGAGGTTCAACGCGAGTGTCAATAAACGCTAAGATCCAGTTTGAAAAGCAAGTACCGTTATCTGCACAAGAGCAAGGCCGTGTAAAAGACATAACAATAAGCGGAACCAGATATCGGGCAGCAAGGAGGAGACTGGAGGGAGGAGGCAACTTTGATTGCGCAAACGGCATCCGGCTGGACACCGTAATCAACAAAACAGATAAGACTCTTAGTGCTTCAAAGACAGTACTTTCTCTCATTCTCTGGTCATAACAGCACCTTTAATTCAGAGTAACTGAGAGAATGGAGCGTACAAGACCGTGGCACCCATTCAGAGTGCCAGGAATGTGTGGCCTGTTTAAGACCACATGCATAATGACTTTGTTGTCAGTAACAATTTGCTTGGTAATACTACACTTCACAACAGGTCTGAAGGTGTTACCAACAGGAGATCAGACCAACAATATGATGACACAAGTAGCGGAAGTTACAGTGAAATGTGTTAATTGAGTTATGATGTTTTTATTTTTCTTCCTGAGAATGATTGATATGTAAAGAAGGTTAGAAGCAGCAGTTATTCGTGTTACGAGATGACGTACAAGGAGAGGGGTTGAAACTGAGGGATTTTTTACATACTTTTAATATTTACATTTTATATTACAGAAGTAACTCAACAGTGACAAATTGATATGTTTATTTCCTAATATGAACTATACTATTTCTTGTTTATACTATGGTGACTGAGGGTTCGGTTTAGGCCGAGGGTGCAACAGCAGGGCCTGTCCATTCAGCCCGGCTATAGAATAAAGTCTTTACTTTGCTTGCTAACACTTAAGGTCTGACCCAACAAAAACAGCCTAAGCATTTTTCAAATTTTCAAAAAAAACTTACTTCACAGGTTCAAGGAGAGTGATCATTTATGTGAAAATCAGAGATGAAGAGTATAAGTGTGATGTAATGACTCGAACTTGCATTTATTATTATTATTACTATTATTATTACAATGTTTGATTAATCAGTTATCAGAGAATGATAAAAAGGGAGGAATTGTAAAGGAATTTTTCCTTTGGTGTATTAATCTTCAGTGAAACATAGATTCAAGATGCATGCCTCATATGTTTTCTCACTTGCAGTGAGAAAAGCCTTTGTGTGATGAGTTACGATGAGAGAGGTAAAGAGGGGCAGATGGTTAAGAGGTCATCATGGGGGCATTTACAGCTTATAGCCTGGGGGTCAAGGGGGCATTTGCCTGGCTTTTCTAGTATAACCATGAATAGATAAACAACCTGGTATCTCTCCCTGTAGGGGAGGGAAGGAAGGAGGCCTTGAAGGCCTTGACTATAAGACGGGCTGGCACGGCTCCCCCCCTTATCTCTCTCCTCACTGACTCAGAAATGTATTGGTGATGAAGATCTCTCCTGCAGGAGAATAAATACCTTTATTACTATAATTTGGACTCAGAGTTGTCTCTTACTCAGTGATGATGTTTGTTTGAAAGAAATTGCCACAACAATATGTTTTCCTTTTTTATTTAAACAGGGTTGCAAACTTGTCACCTTTTAGCTAAATTCGCCATTTTCACCTTGAAATAGGTCATTCACGTGAATCTGTAAAATAAAATAAACAAATAATGGGGGTGGGTCATCATCATATCTGCGAGTCTTGTGTCGCGTCACCTGTAGCAGGTTTTTTTTCCACTGTTGGCAAAGAAATGGACCTGCCCTACTCTGCCTCTAATTGGCTTACCGTAATGTTGTTTCCCTCATCATCCAACCAATCTCACTCCTGAAGCCTAACTTTTAGACCCTGCAGGCAACTGTCCATATTTCCAGAGGCTACGTAAAACGTGAAGGAACAAGCTAACGATAAGCAATTTATTTTTGAAGTAGTTGTCCTCAAACGTCAAAAATCTCAGTTTTTGTCTTGTTTCTAGTTCAAATATCAAAATAAATCAAGAAGCATTTTATAGAAAAGTAAAAATTATTGTCTTGTTTTCAGATGAAAAATTAGTCAAAATTAAGTGAGTTTTTCCTTAAAACAAGAAAAATTATCTGCCAATGGGTTAAGCAAAATAATCTAATTTCAAAACGAAAACAAGGTTATTTTAACTTATTATTTGCTTAAAAATAAAGATGATTTGATTTAAGAATTATTAGATACTTGGACTGGAAACAAGACGATTTTTCGCAGTGTGTAACATTTTCTCCCTGTAAAGCAGTTTGACTTGTCATTGTGTGTGAAATGTGTTATGTGAATTAACTTGCCTTTTCCTACATTGGTAAAGTTTGGCTACCTGAACTAGTTAAATGCCACTCACCCACTTAATTTTCTTGTTGCTAAATAGAACATTTTGCACTTTCACTTGTTAAATTGCTTAAATTGTTTGTAGTTCCATTTACCAGATAAAAAATATTGTGGGATGAAGGTATATTTTGTATTTTACTTGGGTGGGTGTCACTGGGCCAGAGAGGGAGTCCTGTGGTGTTTATAATGTGTGTGTGTGTGTGTTGCGGTGCAGGTGGGGGGGGGGGTAGTTTAGTTTGTCACCTTTTTCACCTCTGACACTTGCACTGTACTTCTAACTGCTTGTTTTCTTTTTTAAAGGCCTCTAATACCAGCTTTCTCTATTCTATCTACTTGTAATATTTTTAATTATTATATAACAGAAAAAAAATGTAATAAACTATCTACGTGTACTGCGTTAGGCTAACCGGGACTTGTTGTAGCACTTGCATATCTATGTATTTATCTTATATTATATTTATGGACATGAATATAATATAAGATATTATATGATCTTATATTAAATATATACTTATATGTATTTATTAACAGTTGCAATGTTGTGTTTTGAGTTTTTTTTTTTACATTACTATGAGACAACACAGCAAATTCCTAAGGAATGTGCCCCCCAGCATTTGCAAGTCATAAAAGTTAATACATGATCGATAAGTTTAATACTCCTTATCTCAGGAGATTTCTAAAAACCAAGAGAAATTTGAGAAGAACATGTATTCAAGAACAGGACTCCACTGTTGGTTCTTATAACTTAACCAAAATTCAACCGAAACAGGACAAAATAACTATCTATCTGGAAATGGTCAGGGATGACCGTTTAACACATAATTCAATAATGCAAGACTGTTTTACAATCAGAAGTCTGAGCTAAGAAGCTCTGCAGATGCACACCCAAAATGACTTCCTGACCCCAGACACCTCCCGTTTCTCTATTGCATTCCAAGGGAATGCGCGCTCTGTCTCGTTCTTGTGCAGACAAAGAACGAGCAAACTGTTATGGATTTTATGATAAAAGATAAAGCAATATACTCAAGAGACAATATATATTAAGGTTGTATTTGTATTAACATGGACCGCTAGCGCTAGGACACGCTAGCGCACGCGGCACATAGCTCCGGTGTTTATGGGTAAAGTTATTATAATATTATAATCGAGTCCCGAAACAGGTGCAAATGATATACTTCACTCTATGGTGGTTAAATGTATCAGTTAATCCGTGAATCACATGCGTGCCGAACCGTGGGGACTGGTCCGTACTGATCACGGATCATCTATGATTCGTTGCACCCCTAACCAAAACCATTCACTAATGTGTTGTTTTTGTTGTTAACAGATTGCTTACAAGTTACAAACCAAATTACTATAATCTAGTAATCACATACAAAAACAATCTTTGTCATGTTGCACAGCCTTGTATGCAAGGGCAGTGGAAACCGCATAGAGATTTCTGACATGCTTGCTGGTTAACGTTAGACCGGTTTTATGAGGATAATAACCGTGCGACGTATATATATATATATATATATATATATATAGTCATTGGTCGGAACACGTCAGTTTATTAGGCTGATGTCCATTTTAATTCACATTACACAGTTGATGGAAACATATGAGGCGCCGCCTAGGATTTAAATCAAACTTCGCTTATCAACACACAAAAAACACGTGCATATACACCTATAAACACTCGCACATACATATAAACTTCCATGCATATACACCTATAAACACTCGCACATACATATACACTTCTAAACACTCGCACATACATATACACTTCCATGCATATACACCTATAAACACGCGCACATACATATAAACTTCCATGCATATACACCTATAAACACTCACACATACATATAAACTTCCATGCATATACACTTCTAAACACGCGCACATACATATAAACTTCCATGCATATACACTTCTAAACACGCGCACATACATATAAACTTCCATGCATATACACTTCTAAACACGCGCACATACATATAAACTTCCATGCATATACACCTATAAACACGCGCACATACATATAAACTTCCATGCATATACACTTCTAAACACGCGCACATACATATAAACTTCCATGCATATACACCTATAAACACGCGCACATACATATAAACTTCCATGCATATACACTTCTAAACACGCGCACATACATATAAACTTCCATGCATATACACTTCTAAACACGCGCACATACATATAAACTTCCATGCATATACACCTATAAACACGCGCACATACATATAAACTCGCTGCACGCATACACACCCATACTTGCTTTCAGCTGAGTATATACGTGTATGCAAGTGATTTCATATGTAGATGTGCGTGAACTTTTCAGTGCAAACGGAAGGCATTTCAGTGTAAAAGGAAGCAGCGGCGGTATCTCCAGATGCCGGGACATTTGAAAATTGAAAATTCTTAACGTGGCTTAATGCATTAAAACAGTGTTTTTAAAAGACCAAACCCAATAAACACAAATTATAAGATCAAACTATGTACAGTATAACATGATTTAATGTGTAATAATGTGTTTATTGAGTTTGGCGGTAAAACAAAATGATGTCGATATAAAGTTGTGGCATATGAATTGTTTATATTTTTTAAACGTGTATTGTAGCAGTAAATTTAAACTGGAGAAAATGTTGAAGCATATTGTGCTCGATGGTTAAGGGACCGTCTGACAATTCCACCGACTGGGTTAAAATGTCCGATGTATTTTATTTCAAAATACTTTTAAAATAACACATTGTCAAGCTGTAAAGCTTGTATTACTTTTATAAGGATTTACAGTGAGTTGTTTGCCCCTTCGTAGAGATGTACAGTACACAAATATTTAAATAATACATTTCTGCAAATAAAATTTTTCATGTAAAATTCTTGTGTAGGCTTACTGTACGTACAGTAAGGTAAATATCAGAAGTATTGTTTAAGGCGAGATATTGGCAAATATATTCAAATACATTCAGTCAGTTTGCCCACTAGGCAAATCTCCAGATGCTCGGAAATTTAAAAAAGCTTGTACGTGGCTTAATGCATTAAAACAGTGTTTTTAAAATACTAAACGCAATAAAAACTTTATTAATAATAAATAATGATGTACTGTACATAGTATGTATTTAGTAGCCTATAGTATTTTAATAATAATGTCGTTTGGGCGTCGGAACCATTGTGTGGGTGGGACAGGAACATTATTGGACTTTTTGAGATCCACTTTTACCGTCTCTCGTTCATGTCTGTGCACTTTTCAGAACACCGTCATTCAAATCAATTCCACACGACATGACGAATGATAAATGAATAAATTAAACTTCATTTAGCTACAGCCTCCACACTGCTGCTTCCTAAAATCTATTGCACTTGGCTCATTCAGAGTCCATAGAAATGAAACAGCAAAGTAAACAATTGAGCGTACCTGCTGCCCGATACACTCCTACCCGATACTTTATTTAAACTTTTCGATTGTTTATTTCATTTTTTTATTGAAAACAACTGTCTTTCCAATATAATAAGAGATGTGAGGGAGAATGATTTCGGAAAAAGGCGGACGCGAACTCGGGTATCTCGCGTTACAAACTCTGATGGTATATGCTTTACCTCTTACGCCATTGAAACTTCGTAGACTAAACGTATTATTTGTCAATTTGTGTGAATAGACACGTTCTTTAAAAGGCACCAGACTACAGAAAATGTCAAATACTCCAGTATTTTTTTTTTCTGGGGAAGGACCCACCCACATAACGTTGCAAGCCAAGTTAGCGTATTCCTTAAGCTTTACGCGTAATTAAACGCATTACGTTCTGATTCTGGATCTGCTTGTCTATACATCGTATGCTTTATTAATAATGTGTTTATTGGGTTTGGTCTTTTAAAAACACTGTTTTAATGCATTAAGCCACGTTAAGAATTTTCAATTTTCAAATGTCCCGGCATCTGGAGATACCGCCGGAAGTGTCGCTGCTTCCTTTTACACTGAAATGCCTTCCGTTTACACTGAAATGCCTTCCGTTTGCACTGAAAAGTTCACGCACATCTACATATGAAATCACTTGCATACACGTATATACTCAGCTGAAAGCAAGTATGGGTGTGTATGCGTGCAGCGAGTTTATATGTATGTGTGAGTGTTTATAGGTGTATATGCATGGAAGTTTATATGTATGTGCGCGTGTTTAGAAGTGTATATGCATGGAAGTTTATATGTATGTGCGCGTGTTTAGAAGTGTATATGCATGGAAGTTTATATGTATGTGCGCGTGTTTAGAAGTGTATATGCATGGAAGTTTATATGTATGTGCGCGTGTTTATAGGTGTATATGCATGGAAGTTTATATGTATGTGCGCGTGTTTAGAAGTGTATATGCATGGAAGTTTATATGTATGTGCGCGTGTTTAGAAGTGTATATGCATGGAAGTTTATATGTATGTGCGCGTGTTTATAGGTGTATATGCATGGAAGTTTATATGTATGTGCGCGTGTTTAGAAGTGTATATGCATGGAAGTTGAAGTGTATATGCATGGAAGTTTATATGTATGTGCGCGTGTTTATAGGTGTATATGCATGGAAGTGTATATGTATGTGCGAGTGTTTAGAAGTGTATATGTATGTGCTTGTGTTTATAGGTGTATATGCATGGAAGTTTATATGTATGTGCGAGTGTTTATAGGTGTATATGCACGTGTTTTTTGTGTGTTGATAAGCGAAGTTTAATTTAAATCCTAGGCGGCGCCTCATAGAAACACACGCAGATGCGCATATTCTTGAGCTGAATTTTCATTAATACAAATAAGTTAGATGGAAACCCAGCTACTGTCTGCATCAAACCATGCTTCGGAACAAACACCGTCATACACCATTCTGGGCTGCTCCAGGACAGCTCTGTGTCTCCGAGCATGGTGCTGTCTGTGAGTGGGGCGGAGTAACGTAGCCCATAGCCCTGCAGTGTTTGTGAGAGCTGCCGCCTTCTCCAGCACACACACAGAGTGAAATTCTCTGTCTCCGATACAGGAAAAATAAAACAGAACTTATAACATTGGAGCTAATATGTTAGCAAGCAAGCTGTAGCATTGTAGTACCTTCAACCAGCTGTAGCATTATGCCAGTTCACGACGGTTCTATGCTATACGTTTTTTCATTCACTGAGTGAAGCAACACGTCATAGTTTACTAGTAATATATAGTAAATTAAGGCCATAGGACTTTGAAATATCAGAATTTAAGCCTTGCCTTTATCTCCCAGGACTGTTGTTGAATCTTCCAAAAGTTTTGGCTTGGGGTCCTTCACATGCGGCAGCACACGTTCCACCGCACCAATAACACGGGGCTGCCCGCAGACGTGCCTGACTTTAAATCGGTGCTACTAAACACGGATATCGGCCGATGCCGATATATAAAAAAATGACAAATATCGGCCCGATATATCGGCCCAACTGATATTAAAACATATTTGTTGATGCAACCGTGCCATTTCAACTTCCTTATATGCAGATTTGAACTGCTTTGTCTAACCGTGTAAACACGGGATTTGAACCGGCAGCTCCTCGCCTCATAAGTATGTCTCCATACTCCGTGAGCTACTGAACAAACTTACTGTTTATGAAAACCCATAGATACGAGGCTGGATACGTGTGATGCTAATGTTCAAAAGCATCTGTTTTCAAATTTCCTAGCATATTAATATTGTTTTGAAGTTGTAGCATGATATTATTCAAGTAATTGTGCGAAAATTACGTTTTATTAATCCAAACTCTGTACATTTGTGAGAAAAGGAGTAAAAGGTGTCAGAGTTTTAATGACTATTGTGTTTGTTTCTTTTGGAAACTGCAGTAATATGCACTTGTTACGTATTCCGTGTCTTGTCAAAAGTGCACCCAGGTACGTAAATGCCATGAGACCAGGTAGCTTTTTTCTTACTGGTGAAAATCAGATGGTCAAATCTGTTTTCTTTCAAGTACAATACAATGTTAGCTTCACAGTGAACATTACTACACCACTCTCGTCAACGTAGTCCATACCAACAACAAAATATATATCTTGATTCCATATAGTGGTTATTTTGGGAAAATCCCAGGTATTTTGAGCAGTAGGATTATAAAATAAATGTGCAAATATAAAATTTTAATTAAGTAGTCTATATAAAATTGCAACATACATCTATCTATAAGTACATCTTTACTTAAGTAAATAAAAAAATAGTAATTTTGTACTTTCACTCGAGTAAAATTGAAAAAGCAGTACATTTTATTTTACTGGAGTAATGTTTTATAATACGTATCTGTACTTTTACTCAAGTACTTGATTTGTGTACTTCATCCACCACTGCTAAACTGTCAAAGCTTAATTTTAACCACCAATGCAATGATGCAAGTACCGTACCTCTACATGCTTGCGAAGGGGCGATGTCGAGATTTTATAAGCTGCTAGTTTGGTCTCCCAAGGCAAACACAGCTTACACTGCATAATTGAGCATAGATATGGCCAGGGGTTCACTTAATTTCCTTTGAGTTCAACTTCTGCCGAATACGCATTGTTTCGATTTCAGCTGGGTCTGCATCATAACGCCTGTATTGTCCATCTGCATCTTTCTTGTCATTTTAGCGCCAGTTTGTTCTCCTGCCCATTATTTACTGCAGTATTTTCCAGGGAGTGATTTTGATTTATTTTTTACTCAGTAATTCATGTGTTTTAAAATGTAGCAAAGTACAATACTTAAAAGAAAATACACAAGTAAAATTACATATTTTAAAAATTACTTAAAAAAAATGGAAGTTCACAAAAAAGTTACACAATTACAGTAACAAGAGTAAGTGTAATTGTTACTTACACCTCTGGTTCTATATTCCTATCAGTGAAATCTCTGTGAGTTTAAACCTGAGTTATACAGACAGAATTGGTCATAAACATAGATGTGGACGCAGTTTGTGCCTTTTGAATAAAGAGAACACACTGAGGTGAGAGGAACGTGACGCATCTTCTCAGTTTGAGATGTGATGAAGATGCCGGTCGCCTCCTCTGTCCCCGTGTGCCTGTAAGCAACCACATGTCCTTGCTCACCCCTTCTGCTCCATGGTGTTTGTGGAGGGAGGTGAATGAAAACACATTGTGAATCAAGTTTTAAATAAGAGAGAGAAAGATTGAGATGTGATCTTATTTCTTCAGAATGCACGCTGGCACAGAGGAAAGTCCTGTGGGGAATGTGTGCCACCAATTTCCTGAGATGTCTGGCACAGAGATTCAGTCTGAACAGTGTCAGATAATTTAGTGTAATGCAAAGGTGCATTGGATGATGGACAATCTCGGATGTAAAAAAAAAAAAAAAAAATCTATATATTTTTTTCTTTCTTTTTGAATACCTGAAGAATCTATGGAAGTCTGTTTCTGCCAGTGAATAAAAAAAAATGTTATTGTGATTTATCTCAGTTAACTCTGTTTATATCTCACAATTATGACTTCGTAACACACAATTGTAAGTTATAAAGTCAGAATTACAAGATATAAATAAGCAATTGCGAGTTACAAAGTCCAGTTCTGAAGGGGAAAAAAGGCTGATATATTCTTAGAACTGCTAGAGAATTGCTAATCTCACAATTCGGACTTAATAAATTGCAATTGCATGTCACTGTCAGAGAGTCACAGTCGGCAACCGCAATCACCAGATCCCAGTCACATGAGTTTTGATCACCTGCAGCTGCTGTCCCTCATCAGCACTTCTATAAACTCCACACGCTCTCTGACATTCATTGTCTGGTCTATGGTTCACTACACTGAACAGTACCTGGCTCCTTTTGCACTTACCTGTGTTTAAGTGCCTTTTAGACTTTCCAGCAATTCCCCAGTGTTTACTCTAGGACTCCGGGTTCTCCAATGATTCTCCAGCGTCGACTCCCGCTCTCCCCAGCGCCCAGACTCTATTCCCCTGTGGACGATAAGCATATCAGTTCTTGCACAGTTCCACCGAAGATATCTATTCACAAGATACTCACCAGCTCGGCACTCTCGTCTCTTCCTGCAATTCCCACAATAAATATTCCAGTGTGTGTCACTGACCTGTTGTTTCAGGCTCTCATTGTGACAGTCACAAAGTCAGAATTGTGAAATATAAAATCGCAATTCTGAAAAAAGTCACATCATTGTTCGATGTAAACTAGCAATTGCCAGAAAAAAATTGCCAGAGTTTTGAGAAAAAATTTGTAAAAAAAAAAGTTTTTTCAGTGGCAGAAATGGGCTACCATAATAATCAGATACATAATTATGTTACAAAAAAATTTACTTAATTAATTAAATTATTTACTTAAGTTGTTTATACATCTTTCATCATGTTTGAAGAGGAATTTTGTTAAAGTTTTGTCTTTAAACTTGTCCATTTTGCACATCATTATATAAAGAAAAAATAAAGAAAATAAAAATTACAAACTAAAAGAAATTACAAAATGAAATGAAATTCTAAAATTTAAGAAGAAATTATCTAAAATATCTGTAATCAATATAACATTAATAATGACTGCATAATTTTGTGTTAATTCATGTTCTTGAAAAAATTATATTTGGCTCTGCATTTACTTGTTTA
The DNA here is from genome assembly GCA_003573665.1 of Oxygymnocypris stewartii. Lineage (NCBI taxonomy): Eukaryota > Metazoa > Chordata > Actinopteri > Cypriniformes > Cyprinidae > Oxygymnocypris > Oxygymnocypris stewartii. The sequence goes on from QVTF01000001.1 coordinate 2,341,973, forward strand.
AAAACAGTACAAATTGTAATGTTGCAATTAAAAATATTTTATTTTAATATGTGTTACTGCCTTTTCAATCAGGAGACCCACAGAGCTCAATCCAGAAATCACACATTGCTTATACAGTATTCCAGAAAGTGAGAGTAGTTTCTACTGTAGTACAATCCATTCCCAGCCCAGTCAATTAGACATGACTGAAAACTGTATTGCCCTGAGGAGAGTGTAATAAAAAGGCCAGAATCAGTCCCAAAATAAGAAATGTGCAAAATAATGTGGGTGAAATGAAAGGGAATGGAATAATAATGAATTGACATGGGTGTTGTAAATTTCATCAGGGCAGAGTAGAAACCTGTCTCCTAGCAACATGCAGCTGCCCGCGAGTAGCTCTATAGGTGAGGCCAAACTCACAAGGGCTTAATTAAAACAGAACAAATCAGTTTCAGGTTTACTGCAATTGTAAAGCTAAGAGATCTACCCTTTGACCTTTCATTTAAATCCTGCCAATTGTTATTGGTGCAACAGAATGAAACAAGGCATTGTCTATTTTTTTCAGCACCCTGACCTCAAGAAACATCAAGTCCTGAAAAGAGAAGATTATCTGGGACTATTGTTTCAAATGACCCTGCATATGAAACATTAATATTTAGTCTTGTATATTCCACATCAAACATGTAACTGGGGAAGTCGTAGCCTAATGGTTAGAGAGTTGGACTTGTAATCGAAAGGTTGCGAGTTTGAGTCTCAGTCTGCAGGGATTGTCGGTGGAGGGAGTGAATGTACAGCATTCTCTCCACCTTCAATACCATGACTGAGGTGCCCTTGAGCAAGGAAAAAAAACAACAACTGCGCCGCAGCATAAATGGCTGCCCACTGCTCTGGTTTTGTGTTCACTGCTGTGTGTGTGCACCTTGAATGGGTTAAATGCAGAGCACAAATTCTGAGTATGGGTCACCATATTTAGTCGTATATCATGTCACTTTCACTTTAACTTAAAATAGATTTTATTCTAGTATTAGAAGTAGTTTCTTTTAGTAATATTCTCACTGCAACTGCAATTTAAATGGAGAACATTTATGATACAATAAATTATTTGCAGCCAGCCAGTCATAATACTGAAAAATAAAGCAGCTCAAAACAATTTTCACTGAAAATCATACGAATCCCAAACTTTTGAAAGGTACTCAATATTATATGAAACCATTATAGTAAGTGTGGTGTGTTAGTGTTATCTAAAGTAGGGTTATGTCATAGAAATAGATGGTCAGTATAAAAAATAGGAGACAACTGAAAAACCCTGTAAAAAAAAGAATTCTTGAGTTTTCCCTTCCTCGCATCCACCAGCACTGTGAGCAACTGCCACTGTGATTAAAAACACAGTGTAATTTCTCAGGGCACATACTTCATAACCGTCTTACTTTCCAGGCAGACACCCTTGCACAATTATGAACCATAAATTCCTCCAGCTCCAGTTTGTCAGCTTTTTAATGAAACATTGCTTTCATCGCCTCTTGGTTGATTATCTGAGAGTCATATCCCTTTCCCCACCCCACTCTGCCACAGCCCGAAAACAGCATCATCATGCGTGGTCTCATCAATGCCATCTCCCTCTCCACTGGCAAGCAGGTCAAAAGCCATAAGACCAAAGGCAGGGCATTAAGTAATGTTCTGTGACTTTTGAGTTATGTAAATTGAATATGCCTGTCCTTGCCCTTTTCTCATCAAGATTTCTGAAAATAGGATGGAAATGGGACACCGCCAAATACATGATAGCAACCACACAGCATGACCTATTCACTATTACTCATCACAATTAGAGAGAGTGCAATTGAGTGGAAAAAAATTACATGCATTTAAGCACAAGCACTGAGCATACCAGAGTTTTGGCCCACGCTGACCTTTTTAGTGTTGAATAAGTTAGAAAAGAACATCTGCACACCAAAAGCAACCACATTTGACTCTAATTGAGTTACAAAAACGAATATAATAAGTGTGACTATGTTGAACGTCTCAGGTTACGTATGTAATCATGGTTCCCCGAGTGGGGAACGAGACACTGCGTCCCCTAGGGGTCGCTATGGGGAACGCCGTCAGCGTGACCCATGCCTGAAGCATACATATATAAAAACACCACCTGTAGGCCGGCGACAGCCTATGACGTCACTACCAGCGCAACCACAATATAAGGGGCACCGGGAGAATACATCATCCACTTCTTCGTCTGAAGCTTGTGTCCGGAGCATGGCACACAGCCTAGGGGACGCAGTGTCTCATTCCCCACCCGGGGAACCATGGTTACATACGTAACCTGAGACGTTCCCCTTCATGGGAACTTCGAACTGCATCCCCTAGGGGTCGCTATGGGGAACGGTATACCCACGCCACCAAGTGCAAGCCAATTTCGCGCAAAAGGCGAGCACTAAGCCAACTCTACCAGGCTAAGGGAGTTGCCCCTGGGACGGTTGATGGCTGTCAGTGACATTATACCCTTCGGCCAAAAACCCGAGCTGCATACCCTAAAACTCTTACCTGCTAGGTGCCGGGACTACCAGACAAGGGTTCAAGGTTTCTTTATTTGTCACATAATAAATTATACAGGGTATAATTAGAAGTGAAATGTAATCAAATAAGGTCCGCTCAGTGGACAGTGCAAAATAATAAAAATACAATTTATATAAAGTAACAACACAAGAGCATATACATGGTAAAAAAAGAGAAGAGAAGAGAAGAGAAAAAAGAGAAGAGAAAAGAGAAGAGAAAGAGAAGAGAAATAAGAGTAAAGAGACCCAGGGTAGAGCTCAAAGGCTTGGAATCAGAGAAAGAATCCTTTAAGGGGATATGGCCAAGCACCTAGTGGTAGTAACTAGGTCCTGGCCGGTCACCCAGGGGCTACCGCTTGCTCTGCACAAACTTGCTGAGGGAACTGTTCAACAGACCCTTTGGTAGCGACACTTGTTTTCTTTTTCTTTTCTTTGTTTTTGACCCAAAATATTGGGACAAAAGGGTAGAGTAGGGCTCAAGGCACAAACCGGGGCTTGGCCAACTCAAATAAGGGCACGAAGCTACAGCGTGTAACCCTACCATACAGGTTTTTAGAAAGAATGCAGAACACTTGATGTGCTATCTTACCACTGGGTGGATTTTAGAAAAGTGCCCAGAGTTTTAGCGTGTGCACTTATATATATTTTTTGGTAACGTTCTACGGCTCTGGAGAGCGGAGAACTACTCATTCCTCAGAGTGAAAGGGAACTCAGACGCTCAGAAGGGAGCGGAAAGCTCCCTCTCTAACTCATCGGCCAGATCCACCTGTTCATAGAGAACAGCTCACAATGCACGCAGATTGCCCCCTCAAGGACATCGTGTGCGTGCTCCTCGCCCAAACAAAAGACGCAGCAATTGTGTGTGTCATCGGGTGTCAAATATCAAGGACACGGATCCACACACTTCTTAAACGCCTTGCTAGTGCTCGCCATGATAATAAAAGGAAAACTGTATTCTTACCAGAATGCACGCTTCAAACAAACCAGTCAGTGAAGACGAAAGAAGTGGATGATGTATTCTCTCGGCGCCCCTTATATTGTGGTCACGCCGGTAGTGACGTCATAGGCTGTCGCCGGCCAACAGGTGGTGTTTTTATATATGTATGCTTCAGGCACGGTCACGCTGAAGGCATTCCCCATAGCGACCCCTAGGGGGCGCAGTTCGAAGTTCCCATGAAGGGGAATCACCAATCCTATTACCAAGAAAATTGCCAGTGATAAAGGAAAAATCACAGTGAAAAAAGGACAATCTAGTTGCCAAGTTCTTATAAATGTTCTTTTCATGTTGATTTAAATTTTATATCACATTTAGGAAAACTTTTAAAACATTTTAAAATACAGTATATTTTAAAATATACAGAATGTTTTAATATCATTAATTCATAATAGACATTTCAATTTTTTTAGTGAGTCATGAGTTTGACTTATTCAAATTAATAAGCATGGATGCAGTTTAGTTAAAATGCAATACATTAATAAATAAAGGCAAAAATAATATTATTTTGAAAGACAATTCTTTTTTGTTCATTAAGATATCAGAAAATGATTTAGTATATATATATATATATATATATATATATATATATTTGATAAATTAAAAAAATAATAATAAAAAGGAACAAAATTATAAATCATAAATGAATCTAAATTAATTATAATTAAATTAAAAATATGCTCATGATGGAAGAGATGTATTCAAGTCATTGTATGCATGTATTTTTAATGCATCACTGAATAAATTAATAATATAAAAAAATGGCATCACGTTTTGCTGCAGTGCAGCAGAGGAAGCTTAGGAGTGCTTGCCAAACTCAAGTAATTGGTATTTATTTTTTCTGTAACATGCCATATAAAATTAATTCTTAATAAAGAAGTAAAGAGCAAGAACATGTTATTATTACATGCCAATCATGTTAGTGCACGTACAGCTCTGTTGCATTCCTTAACTGCCATCTCCCTAATAACACCCTACATGAGCCCATTGCCATCTCCTTCATATATTCAATTCAACAGCCATTGTCATTTTTAAAAACTCAGTGAAAGCAGCAGTGGCTAATGTGGCCTTCATTGTGAACACTTTCATTAGCTGTTCTCCTCTGGCATCTCCATCCATCTTAAGATCCGTAAGATCCGCTGAGGGACTTATCTAAAATCCGGCTCGCCACGGGATCGCACCAGGCATTAACGACTTCTCTCCCTGTCGTAAATCTGCCAGGTCATTTCAATTAACATTTACTGAGGTATCCCAGCCCCTCGTTCCCTGACTAGAGTGGGCAACTCTTATCCCACTATTTAAAGGTTGCATTTTCCATGCTTGGCTGTAAATGCCAGTTTTGGCCTCTATACAGAGCTGTCTTTTTCTCAAATGCGGCATTAATCAGTCTGCATAAAATGAGTTATGGATGAAAGGATTTGCACCGTGCCCTTGATCAAATTCAGGCCCTCAGATTTGTTTTCTAAAGTTTGCACTGTTCATTTTCGATGTTGAACAATCAAGTCATGCGTAAAATTAATGCAAATGTGCATTTGTTGTGGCAATCAATCGTGCTTTAGGCATTTATGGCACCAAAATGTTTAGACATGGCCCATTTAAATGGTTTTCTACTCTTAATAATTGTAAGTCGCTTTGGATAAAAGCGTCTGCTAAATGACTAAATGTAAATGTAATGTAATAAAAGAGGCTCAAAAGTGTGGAATATTGGAAAAATATGTAATTTTTTTACACATATATAAACTGAAAAGCATTCCCAACATTGTCCTTGTCTTTGGTTCTTACTTTCACACTGTTAAAGAGACTGACAGTGTTCCAATATTATTATTGTTATAATATATTACTATTGTTGTAAATACGCACACATACATACACATATATATATATATATATATATATATATATACACACACAGTGATGGCCAAAAATATCGACTTCCTTGGTATATATGATCAAAGAAGGCTGTGAGAATTAATTTTCATTGTTAATCCTTTTTATCTTTTATTTAAAACCATTCACAAACATCTAACCTTTCATTGGATAATATAAGATGGGGGAAAATAGCATTATGAAATACATTTTTTTCTCTAATACATGTTGGACACAATTATTGGCACCCTTAGAAATTATTATGAGTAAAATATCTCTGAAGTATATTCCCATTCGTATTCACAATTTTGATGATTGATTTTTGGTGATAATGAACATGAAATTATCCAGCGATGGCTTCTTGTTTCACATAAATATAAATACGAGGGAGAACAAAGCCCAAAGTCCCTTAATCGTCCATCACAATTAGATAAAAACAAATTATATATTTCTGATGTGCAGCAAAAGATAATTGAGCTTCACAAATTAGTGAAGTGGCTTTAAGAAAAGAGCTAGAGCAGTGAAAAATCCTATTTTCACCATCAGGGCAATAATTAATTTCCAATCAACATAAAATGATACAAAACTGAGAGAGAGAGCATTTGAGCGCTCATACGAGAGAGAGAGAGAGAGAGAGAGAGAGAGAGAGAGAGACCGACCGACCCTGTGACATGATGTCATCTCTGCAACTCTTTAAAACACAACACAGGGCAAACCGAAATATTCTGAAGTGTGCTTACATTTCTAGGGTCATATGTTTTTCTCGAAAACACAGACAGGATGGCGGAGTCCATTCATAAAAACGGATTTTACTTTATAGCGCTGAATTCGTAAATTTGTGGTTGAACAAAAGAAGGTCTGTAACTTAATTCGAATCACGATATGAACTAGTGTATGAGAATATTAAAATGCAAAAAGACGAGAGCTGTCAGGTGATTTGACCCTCAAAGTAAAATAAATGATGTACATAATAGAGGTCGACCGATATATCGGGCCGATATTTGTAATTTTTTAATATATCGGCATTAGCCGATATACGTGTTTAGTAGCGCCGATTTAAAGTCAGGCACGTCCGCGGGCAGCCCCGTGTTATTGGTGCGGTGGACGTGCTGCTGCATGTGAAGGACCCTAAGCCAAAACTTTTGGAAGATTCAACAACAGTCCTGGGAGATAAAGGCAAGGCTTAAATTCTGATATTTCAAAGTCCTATGGCCATATATTTACTATATATTATTAGTAAACTATGAAGTGTTGCTAGGGAACTGGCATAATGCTACAGCTGGTTAAAGGTTCGCTTACTTGCAGTTAACTTTAAGGACTGTAGTCAAAAACTATCAGCAGCTTGCTTGCTAACATATTAGCCCCAATGATATAAGTTCTGTTTTATTTTTCCTGTATCGGAGTCGGAGAATTTCACTCTGTGCGTGTGCTGGAGAAGGCGGCAGCTCTCACAAACACTGCAGGGCTATGGGCTACGTTACTCCGCCCCGCTCACAAACAGCACCATGCTTGGAGACACAGACCTGTCCTGGAGTAGCCCAGAACGGTGTATGATGGTGTTTGTTCGGAAGCATGGTTTGATGCAGACAATAGCCGGATTTCCATCCAACTTATTTGCATTAATGAAAATTCAGCTCAAGAATATGCGCATCTGCGTTCGTTTGTACATTTTATTTAAATGTAAATTTAAGTTTACATTTATGTTCAAACTAACTTGAAAAATTTTGTTTTATATGTTTAATACTTAGTTTATTTATTTATTTGGATAAATATTTAATTTGAATACTGTGCAGTGCACAAAATTAAGATTCGAAAGATGGTTGAAGTCAGTATTCAATAAATTATGTTAAATTTAGAAATTTTGTGCATCCACTTAATATTTGTGTGACATTGTAACATGCAAATGACGGGGAAAACTTTAAGATATCGGACCTAAAAATCAGCCAAAAACAATCGGCAGAACATATCGGCCATCGGCTGACCCCGACCTCTAAACATCGGCATCGGCTATAGAAAACCCCATATTGGTCGATCTCTAGTACATAATGTACATTCATGTTCATATAGAATACCAATTGGCATTTTAGAGCATCATAGTTGCAATTTTGGGAATGTGCCATGATAGCTTACAGGAACCTATTTTGGGATTTCATACTCAAATTTGAAAAATAACTTCAGGACTTGGGACTTTGAGACTGTGGACATCTATATTTGAGACCACTGTTTGGACATCTATATTTTCTAATGAAATAAAAATATACTTTTTATGAAATAAATATATTTTATGAACGTTATTTAAATTACACTACACTTGAACAATAACTGTTATCTTAATTCTTAACACTTGGACTTGGGAAAGAATCATTCTACTCCAGATAATTCTACTTTAAAAAAATTAGGAGCACCTTCTTATTAATAATAACAAATTCTGATCAAAATGAAACTTTCCATTATGAGGCGATATTTGACTGATACGTGATTTACAGGAAATTTTGGTTTTAACTTTGTAATGGAATTTTTGTAACTTTTAATAAAGTACGTCATATTTTTTGTCAAAAAAAATGTATTGTGCAATTATAAAAAAATATAAGCTTTTTAACATTTCTAATTAAAACAACAGAAGAGAAAAAACAAGACGTAGATTAAGAATAAATTATCTACCAAATTAAATCAGTATTTAAGAAATACATTTGTACTACATAGATGGCACAGAAGAACACACATATGTTCCTTGTAGGTGTATTTTCAGACGATTAATGAGGCTCATAGGTTTAGATTTTTTATTTATTTTTGAATATAGAAATATTACATTATTTAAATAATATAAACTATATATACTTTCTGTAATTTTTTACTTAAAATGCCAGTAGGCTAGGTGTTGGCAAGTCACTGATTTGATCACTGAATCATTAAATAAATGTATTCTTTTGAACAGCTGATTAATTCAGGAACGAAGTACGTGACTGTCTTTATAAACAAGTAATTTAATCACTGACTCACTAGATTAGTTTAAAAACGCAGTTTATTCATAAATGAAACACTGCTGTGTTTAAATGGAGATGCACAGCGGCTCAGCTAAGACTGTGTTTGAAACTATTTTTGTTGACGAAATAGAGCAAAATAAGGCCATAGTGTTATAGTCAGACAATAATTAGCCACTTGATATTAACTTCTTGTTTAATTAACTGTTGTATTAAAACAATATCACATTTGCAATCTCCCTTACAATATGTCACTCATCTTAGTTCATAGCGATCCTTACCCTGCACAATGAATCTCTTATTTAGGCTACACTGTCCACACTTTGTTTGTTGTAGCCTAATGAGAGGATATGTCTGTCTGTGATACATTACTCAATTTCAAAAGCAAGTAAGAAACCTTTGAAGCTCCCTCAGCGCAAACACATATATGCTGATCGGGTCAGTTGCACAGGTGCTCTTAAATATTTTTTAATAGTCGACAAGCACACAGTAGTTTTCAGTCGCAAAAGCATGCACTGTAGAGCCCTTATGCGGCGTTACAGTAGGTTAAATTATAACATGGGAATTCGATCGCGTGAATCGTGTTATTGTGATATAACACATACTGTGTGTGTTTGGAGAAAAAAAGAGGACATAATCGTCCTCTGCTTTTTTCTGGGGTGCATTTTACCCCAGACAGCCAAAGAGCAAAGAAGCGAACGGATGAAACCGCGAGAGTAACAGGAGATTTGAAGCTCATGGAAGACGCGCCCAAGAGAGATTACTCACCTTGTGATTGGCTGAATGTTAGTCCACTCAAATCTAAGTAACAAATCAGAGAACGTGGATGGAAATATTGGCGGTGGGTCACAGAAAGGAATATTGACACAATTTTCCTACCATGTATTAATTGTAACAGTTAAACCACTGTTTGTTTGCCAAAAAATAAAAGGGTTTCATTTTCATTTGATTAAAATGAATAAATGTTTCATACCTTCATTTGATTATAGAAAAAAATAAAACACACAAGAAAGAAAAAAAAAACATTGCAGGGCTCTTTTGTTCCAAATTTTGAAATTGAGAGATTTCAACTTATTTTCTCTCTCCAGAGACCACAGCTGGAGAATTGTAGAAAATAGTTAAGTCTTGGGGTGAGAAAACCTTCAAACAAAATTGTCAAACAGCACCTACATCACCAGAATATTCAGGTATCAGACACGAGTGGAACTGGGACTGGCTTATATGGTCAGATTAAACTAAAAAAATTGCTTTTTAGCAGCAAACACTCAAGATGGGTTTGGTGAACACATGGATAAAAAGTACCCCATGTGTACAATGAAATATAGTGCTGTATTTTTGATGTTGTAGGTCTATATTTCTGCTGGAGGTCCTGGACATCTTGTTTAGACACACGGCATCATATTCTACCAAATACCAACAGATAAAAATTAAATAAGTGACTGACTCTGTTGGAAATATTATAATGGGCCATGTTAGGATCTTTCAACCGTATAATAATCCAAACACAAACCTAACACAATCCAAACACAAACAACACAAAAATGGGTCACTGAGCACAAAACCAAGCTTCTGTTATGGCCATTCCAGTCCTCTGACCTGAGTCCGGTAGAAAATGAGTGAGGTGAACTGAAGAGAAGAAGCACCGTCATGGAGCTGGGAATCTAAAGGGTATGGAGTGATTCTGGATGAAGGAATGGTCTCTGGTCTCTTGTCAGGTGTTCTCTAACCTCATCAGGCATTGTAAGAGAAAATTTAGAGCTGTTAAACTGGAAAATGGATGTTAAAAAAATTATTGAATAAAAGGGTGTCGTTAAATGTGGCCAATGTGTATTAGAAAAAAAGTCATTTATTTCATAATGATATTTTCCCCATTTCAAATTCTTAATATCCAATGAAAGGTTTGATTTTTGTTAAATTAAAGATCAAAAGAATTAGAAATGCAGATTAATATTCACAGACTTCTTTGATCATATTTACCAAGGGTGCCAATATTTTTGGCCATGGCTGTATATATACATGCATATACATTTATATAAATAAAAGCTTCTTCTTTATAAGATGTTAAAAAGTTACATTTTGTTAAATAAAAATTATATATTATTTCATTTAATTGTATTATTAAATCATAAAAAATATGCAAAACAAGCAAAATAATTTAATTAAATTCCAAAAGGCACTTAAACGATTGACTGGCCCAGATTATGAAAACCTAAAACTATGATCAATATAAACTATATTAAAAAGATTAAAATGCATATAGAATATTAAATGTCTGTGGACATTGTGTTGGCATAGTCTCTGATAGCAATGAAATCAACACCAACCACTGACCTGTATGCTGAGCAGATTCACTTTATTTGGCAATATATATTAAATAATTTATTTCCTGAATGTCAATATTTCTACTCCAACTCTCTGCAATATTGGACTTATATTAGACAATATGAAATAAAAACACGTTTTATCATATTAAAATAAATGCAATAAACGGTACAATATAACAATATTTTTACTATTGTTTTTTTTTTTACACAGTATTTGACTAAAATGCATGTGATCATAACACAGATCTCTGCCTCATCTTCAAGATATAAAACACATTCTCACTCCCAACTAATCACAAAATGATGGCCTGGACCCATTTGCCATCATTTTATGGCGCAAAGGGTACACCTTTAGCTTCATTTTTCGTCATGCTTTAAATAAGAAAACTTTGGCATTAATATGCCAATGCTAAAGGCACTGGGAATTTTATCATCATGATTCAATTATATATATTGGGCAATACTATTGTCATTATTGCATGTATGTTAGTGTGTGATTTTTCAATGTAAACAGCCACAACAATTATGAACATGTAACCCAACCCCTACCCCTAAACCTACCATTTTTCAATAAAACAGAGGCAAATAGATGCAATCACCATCTCCACCCGCCATAAAGCTCAGTCTCGTGACCAATTGATAATGTCTCAAGCTAATGTTAGGGTGTATTTTTTTGGAATGAGATGTGAGCGAACATGTTCAGAGTCAATCCTGCAATGTAAAAAAAAAAGCACTAGTCATAACTCTTCTTTCATACTTCCTTTTGCTAAAATAAATAAATCTTGAGTCACCGGAAAACGTCTCAGGTTACGTATGTAACCATGGTTTCCCGACTGGGGAACGAGACACTGCGTCCCCTAGGGGTCGCTATGGGGAACGCTGTCAGCGTGATTCGTGTCTGAAGCATACATATATAAAAACACCACCTGTTGGCCGGCGACAGCCAATGACTTCACTACCGGCGCGACCACAATATAAGGGGCTCCAAGAGAATACATCATCCACTTCTTCGACTGAAGCTTGCGTCCGAAGCATGGCACACAGCCTAGGGGACGCAGTGTCTCGTTCCCCACTCGGGGAACCATGGTTACATACGTAACCTGAGACGTTCCCCTTCAAGGGAACTTCGAACTGCGTCCCCTAGGGTTTGCTATGGGAAATGATATACCCACGCCACCATGCTGAGGAGAGCGCAAGCCAATTTCATGCAAAAGACGGGCACTAAGCCAACTCCACCAGGCTAAGGGAGTTGTCCCTGGGATGGTTGAAGGCTGTCAGTGACATTATCCCCTTCGGCCACATAAAACACCCCTTTGAATGGAATAAAGAAAGTGATGGCGAGTATAGAAAACAGCCAACACAGCCACTGTTAGACGTAAAGCTTAACACCTCTACACCCCTCCACCAGGGCGGAGCAGACGAGACAGACGCCCACCAGGGCGGAGCAGACGAGACAGACGCCCACCAGGGCGGAGCAGACGAGACAGACGCCCACCAGGGCGGAGCAGACGAGACCCCTGGCAGCGACTGGGACCTAGAGGAAACTGAGACACAAGAGGCAGAAAGAGCACATATAATCTCAAGGACCGAGGCAGGGAGTTTAGGCGGCCATGGTAAATCCAGGGTCTCGGGCAGCCATGATGGATCAGAGGACTCCATGGGCCATGGCAGGGTCCAGGGTCTCTGTGAGCAGTGGCAGGATGCTCCCCCCCAAAAGGTTCTTGGGGAATTCCACTTCCTCAAGGGGGCACTCTGGAGGAGCTGAGTCTCGGGGGCACTCGGAAAGCGCTAAACTGGACAGAACCAGCGGAGACGAAGGTGAGCTGGGCGGGACCAGCGGAGACGAAGGTGAGCTGGGCTGGACCGGCTGGGGAGCGGACTCTGCGAGCTCCTGGGACGGAGCGGCCTCTGGAGCGGACTCTGCAAGCTCCTGGGACGGAGCGGCCTCTGGAGCGGACTCTGCAAGCTCCTGGGACGGAGCGGCCTCTGGAGCGGACTCTGCAAGCTCCTGGGACGGAGCGGCCTCTGGAGCGGACTCTGCAAGCTCCTGGGACGGAGCGGACCTGGGGATGCCAGCTGCTCGCACCGACAGCAGTGGTGGGTCCAACACCCTAGTAATCAGTCCTGGCCAAAGAGGTGCACCCGCAGGCGTGGTGGCCATCTTGGCCGGGGACTCAGGCATGGCCGACATGACGCGAGCAGGCCCTGGCTTCGCAGGCACGACAAGAGCAGATTCTGGCTTGGCAGGTATGATGAGAGCAGATTCTGGCTTGGTAGGCACGATGAGAGCAGATTGTGGTTTAGCGGGCATGTTGTAAGACTCTGGGAACTGCTGGTGCATTGTTGCCTCCGCCATTTTGTGCGTGCCTTCTGGTGCGTCCGCCATCTTGGTTTCAGACGCGGTGTTGCGTTCCTCCTCTGAGACACACACAGTAAGTGAGGAGCCAGCACACAGCAATACATAGTCAATAAAATCCTTCAAACTACAATTAAACTTCCCGGCAGGTAAGCATGATTTAATAGGCTAATTTAATCCAAAACAAAAAATGTCCTTTAACATGACCTCATCAAAGGGTACCTTGTAGGCTATCTCACAGAATTGAATGATGTACTCCTCAATAGATGAACTCCCCTGTCTCAGGTCGAGCAGCTGGTCGAATGGATCCATACCTGGCCAGGGTTCCTTGGAAAAGCTGCTGAATCCTCGTTTGGCGAAGTCTTCTGTAATGACTGGTCTGAGGCGAGTGGATTCACTTGCAGTAAGATTTATTATACAGAGGCAGAATCAAACAGGCAATGGTCAGCGGGCAACAACAGGAATATCAGAGGCAGAGCAGAGACGTACACAATACCAGACAGGGGTCGAGGTCACAAGCACAGATTCAGAGTTCCAAGGTCGGGCAGTCCGGGGTCAAACACAGGGAAACAGAATACAGGGGAAACGCTCAGAATGTCAGCCGGGGCAAAACAAGACTTCGCGGTGAGAGCAAGGAAGTGTGCTGCTTATATGTGTGTGTGTGAATGAGGTGCAGGTATGGTGAAACAATCAGGGTTAATGAGTGATTGGTGACAGCTGTGTGATTGGTGCAATGGTGGATGGGAATGTGTGTATTGCAGTGAATGATGGGAGTTGTAGTCCATGGGTGATGTGCAGCTGTAGTGTGGTGAGTGGCAACCAGATTCATGACAGCGGCAACCCGCGATTTCCCAGTACATTTTCAATAGGAGAGAGGTTGCACAATGGAGGCAGCGTGAACGAAAGCAAAAGTCATGCCGCTTAGTCGTGCACACACTGTGGCAAATCTTTCCGCAATAAGCTATCTAAAATAATTTAGCTTTCATACGATCCAAGATCAAGGAAAAATTATGCTCATTATTTATTTTCTGAGCTGACATTTGAAGAAAGAAATTGCATCTGATTTTGTCAATTGTAACACTAAACTGCACTAAACAGTAACTGCAGCATTTAAAAATGCATTAAAAGCCTATAACATACTTATTTGATTAAAATTCCTCAGTGGTAGTGTAAAACAACAACCATTTTATCATGCCAAAAACAGGTCTGTTTACAACGCTCTGTTTTGGTGCATGTCCCTTTAAATGATAATGAGCTACTGCTCTCTTCTATGAACTCTATGACATCACAGAAGTCTGAGGACAGCAGGGCCAGGGGAGCAGTGCCAGGCCGGAAGTGGGCGGACATAATTTATACTAATACTCATTGTTCAGCATGATTACAAATGATTTTTACAGCAGTTCAATAAGCAATAAGTTAATTTAGAGACTTAGCCTGGTTCTGCTCAATTTTGCCAACAAAAATAATTCCAAACACAGCTACAACACCGTTTTGCATCAGCACCTCTGATCAACATGAAGGCGTTTCGTGCTGATTGAATCAACCGTTAAATGATTCGTTATAAATTATAAATTAATCCAAAGGTTGCGAGATCGAGTCTCAAGAATTGTAGGTGGGGGCAGTGAGTGTACAGCGCTCTCTAAACCCTCATTACCACGACTGAGGTGCCCTTGAGCAAGGCACTGAACCCCCAACTGCTCCCCGGGCGCTGCAGCATAAATGGCTGCCAACTGCCCTGGGTTTGTGTTCACTGCAGTGTGTGTGCACTTTGGATGGGTTAAATGCAGAGCACGAATTTCGAGTATGGGAATTCCGAGTACTGCAAACATAATATCCATATTAGATAATACATATCGCAGTTCAGTTGTGTGTTTTGCCAAATTGTGCAGGCAAATTACAATTTTCAAATAGACTACTATTAAAAACCATTTCTTGCCCCTGTATATTAACAAATAACTCACACAATTCATACCTATATGGATATCTGCCTTTCTGAAATGAATTGGAAGGTGTGCATTCAACCTGTGCCATCTGGTCCTTGTTAAAACACTGTAAAACTGAGCATCTCTGAATCTTAATATGCCTGTATAAATAATAATAAAAAACTGCATAAAACATTGGTCAGCATCAGAAAATGTAACCACTCAAATAAAATACAGTGCCAAGTTAACGACCCATAACAAAGTGAGATGTTCAAGTTTTAAAATATCAACAGACGCGATAACGCACTGCATCACACAGCACATTTACAAAAAAATATACTAGACTAGACATGTTCTGTATAAATTGCTTCTCAAACAACAAACGATTAAAGGCATAAAATAAAGGAATTTTATCGATTAACTAGCTTTTCGCCGTGTTCTTATACACTATTATTGTTTCCTCTGAAATGAGACTGTGTACCGCCCACTGCTGGACTGGCGCTGCTGTCCTCAGACTGCTGTGGCATAATGGTTCTGCGGTTCTGCAGTTGGTTATTATTGGTTCTCTGAGACTGTTAACTTTAGCTGCATTTGTTGTGGAAATTGCTAACTAGCACATTATTAGGAAAGGCAATTTGTAAAGATGCATAATAAAAATAAAGAAAAAAAACGACTTATACTCACTTGTTATGAAGGTGAAGCTGGATCACAAACTATTTGCACAAACATAAACACATTTAGGTATATCGGGGGATGCATTCCTTTAAAAATAAATGTAATCCACTGCGTCTTCAGAGGCTCAGATGTCGGGAGTAAATTACGACGGCTGTTCATTATAACATCCAACAACAAAACACTTCAATTGCTTAATATCACTCTCCCTTCCTCCCTAAAATCCTTCAGAACAGCCAGAAACATCACAAGGTTTTATAATAAAATCACTTCTGTAAAGTTAATAAGTTTCAGACGTTTCAAAATGTATAATTTTTACCTTTTGATTTAAATAAATGTTCATGATATGACTGCTTTAACATAATTAACAAGCATTTCTAAAAGCAGTAATTTCCAAAGCCTTTCTAGAGTGTTTTATCTTTCCAAAGGCCTATTTGAAAGCAAAACAAACAAAATAGACCTAATAAATTATCTCTCTCATTCGTCTCAAGCACACTCATCCACAGACATTTCTCTAGGCCAAATATTATCATACGGATTTTGTTCATTGTAATAACAGAGTGTGTCCACAAGCTTTGCAAGCTTTAGACACAACATCCCATTGAATATTCATTCCTTTATTCATTGTCCAGCCTAAAGCAAATAAAAGAGAAATGGCAGGTGACTTACCCGTCCAACATCAAACCAATCCTGTCCAAAGTTATTGAAAGGCATGACACTGTCAGGTCAGCCTCAGGGCTGTATAATCCAGGGCAATGCTTTAATTAAACACAGTTTTATAGGCTGTTTACACTGGCCTATACACTGGCCACGTAGGGGGTGGATAAGCATATGCTTCTCTGACAGTAAGCTGGTGGGGAACTAGATTAGATAAAATGTTACATGAACAAGATTCAATTATAGTGGAGGACAAAATCCCACGGACTGCAGGTACCTTCACGGCTCAAAGCACGTGCCACAAGCCATGGAGGTGTCATAGAAGATGCATGTTCTAGTTATTCTGTCTTGTGAGCTATGCACATTTACCATAGTGCAAAAGCATCTTGTAAATCAAGGGGCTGAGAACACCTTTATGTCCCTGAATGTAGGAGCCCCACAGGGCTGTGTCCTGAGTCCCCTGCTCTACTCTCTCTACACACACGACGGCGTGTCCTCTCACAGCTCCACTTCTATTATCAAATTTGCTGATGATACTGTGGTTCTGGGCCTCATTTACAACAATGATGAGACCGCATACTTGGATGAGGTAGAGAGACTTACATCATGGTGCCAGGACAACTGCCTTTCTCTGAATGTGAGCAAAACTATAGAGCTGATTGTGGACTCCAGGAAGAAACAGCAGCGGCCCTACACTCCTCTTATGATCAGTGGGACCCCTATGTAGAGGGTGAGCAGCTTCAAGTACCTTGGTGTAAACATCTCCGAGGACCTGACTTGGACTACACACATTCAAACACAGGTTAAGAAAGCCAAGGCAAAGACTGTACCATCTGCGACAGCTGAGGAAATTCAGGGTCTCATCAGCAATCCTGAAAACTTTCTATTCGGTGACCATAGAAAGTGTATTGACTCAGTGTGTATCTCAGTGTGGTATGGAAACATTTACATTACATTTACATTTACATTTAGTCATTTTGCAGACGCTTTTATCCAAAGTTACTTACAATTGGGGAATACATAAAGCGATTAATCTTGAAGAGGTAAACAGACAGAGGAAGTGCCCCCAACACCAAGTCTCAGGCATTGTTCAAATAAGTAAGTACAAGCTAGCAAGAGAAGGAGAAAAAGATAAAGAGAAAGATGAAGATATAGAAAAAGGTAAAGAATTTTTTTTTTAATGATGAAGTCAAGTAGTGTTGAAAGATATGAGTTTTCAGTTGTTTCTTGAAGGTTGACAGGGATCCAGCATTCCGGATGGGGGTAGGAAGATCATTCCACCAGTCAGGAATGGTGAACGAGAATGTTCTGGAGAGTGATTTTGAGCCTCTCTGTGATGGTACCACAAGGCTTCGCTCACTAGCAGATCTCAGACTTCTGGAGGGGATGTAGATTCGTAATAGTGAGTGGAAGTAGGAAGGTGCTGAGCCTGTGGTTGTTCTATATGCAAGCATCAGTGTCTTGAACTGGATGCGAGCTGCAACTGGTAGCCAGTGCAAGGAGACAAAGAGAGGTGTAACATGGGCTCTTTTGGGCTCGTTGAAGACCAGTCGTGCCGCTGCATTCTGAATCATTTGTAGAGGTTTGATTGTGCTTGATGGAAGTGTCAAAAGTATCAAAAGCGGCAGACAGATCCAGCAGAATGAGGACTGATGATTTGGAATCGGCTTTTGTAATTTGCAGGGCTTCAGTGACTGAGAGTAGCGCAGTCTCGTCGAATGGCCACTCCTGAAACCTGACTGTTTAGCGTCCATTTTGTTGTTCTGTGAAAGAAACAATGAGACCTGGTTGAGACCAAAATATCAGCGTGATCTTGCATTATTTCCTGATCACTTCTCGTGTGCATTTGGCTGTAGTTTGCGGAGCAGACAGAGTTGTTGGCGATTCTTCCTATTGTAAAGTCATGCAGTGTGAAACCTCCTGTCGCCAATCCATCGTGCAATATGAAAACGGCAGCGACTGAATGCTACCCCAGAAAGTCATGCAGTGTGAAAACAGCAGTGATCCGATGACTTCAAAAATCATGCAGTGTGAACTTGGCAATAGGAGGATCTTAATCCCCCAGGCCATCAGGCTCCTAAACTCAATCTCAGTCTCATAACATCAACATGACTCACTTAATAATCAGTAAGATATTCAATATTCTCTAGCATTAGTATTGCTGCTATGTAAATACACTGTACACTCTGTTTGTATATTCTTCTTGCACAATCCTGCTTAAATTATTATTTATTAAGTCTACAATATACTGTCCTGAATTTTTTATTTTATATTTTGTTTTATTTTTGTATAATTTTTTTATATATTCTTATTTATTTATATATTTTTATATTCTCTTGTGTTTGTATTCCATATAATTGCACTGTCCATGGAGCGGACCTGACTTACATTTCACTGCTGGTTATATTCTGTATTGTGTATGTGACGAATAATAAAATTGAATCTTGAATCTTTAAATCAGCCGTCTGAACTAACAGATTCATAAATTCAAAAATTCATAATTAAATGCAGTTTAATATCTGTGACTCCCTTTTTTTCAGTGGTACACAAAAGAGTTCTAATGAATGTACAGGACGTTCTTCTTCGCTGCAGTTACACTGAATAAAGGAGATATTAAAAAAGATAGTAAGATGGCAAGTAATTTGAGTTCTTGTGAGCAGGTATGTCCGATTCATGAAAAAAATATTAATTGAGTTGAACCTTGTTGATTTGGTTCACACAGCCATTCTGAATAATTTATACCAAAAATGTGGAAAGAGTCACGTGGAATATTTCTATGATACTATTTTGTGTTCCACCAAAGAAAAATGTCTTCATGCCCTTGTTTTGGCACAACACAAGAGTGAGTAAATTATGACAGAATTTTCGTTTGGGTGCAACATTCCTTTAAATGTGAACAGAGACAAAAAGGCAGAGATCATTTTCATTTCATTTATTTTATTTATAAAGCACAATAAAACAACAATGGTTGACCATTGTGCTGAACAATATAGTTTAAAATAAACTCACAATACATCAAATTTGTAAATACCAAACAAATAATAATCTGAAATAATAAACTCCTGATGGCTCATACATTAAAAGCCCTCTCAAAGAGGTAGGCTTTAAGCCTTGTTTTAAAAAGTGATTATGTTGCAATTGTTCTAATAGAGACAGGAAGGCTGTTCCACAGTTTAGGGCTGGCAATGGCAAAAGCCCAGTCACCTTTTTTCTTCAGCCTAGATCTAGGGACCAATAAAAGTTTCTGATTCGATGACCTTAAACATCTACCTGGACTGTGTAAGCTCAAACGGTCATTGCATAGTGCTTGGCAGTAAAGTGGGATCCAGATCAAAGAGTAGAAGGTCTGGGAGGAAGTCTCCAAAGAGCATCTAATTCTTGACACAAAGGAACCCAACCACAGAGGGCTGACCGTAGTTCACTTCTGGTTGTTGTTGGCTACACTGGAGGGGTGAGGGGGCAGTGACTTCCTGCAGGAATGGGAGGGAGGAATTTCTTATAGAATTGCATGTGATGAAGGCGTTTAGATTTGTGGCAGTGAACTGGGCAGGTTATTCATCATGGACTGTAAACCTCCCTCTGCAGTCCACTGTTTTCTGTGAGCTTTGACAACACTAGAGAAGCAGTGATACAGCTACATTTGCTTGCACACACTCTACATGTTGTAGGGTATTTAAATGGTTTCTTGACAGCTTTAGCATCATATAAAAATTAGAAGCTGGAGCTTACAGCATACAAGGTGTTTGAGTTGGCTAAAGAGTGGTTGCTCATTTTCTGGAGTATGTTTGCTCATGCACGACTTCAGCTTAGACAAACACAAGGGCTTCAGAAACAGTGTTTGTGTCTTAAGTTAATTTGCATATGCATGTTCATACACTATGGTAACACTGTAATCTATATATAACTTGAATAATTTGGCTTTGTGCTTTGAAATGCCTGAAATTCAGCTATTCATATATAGAATGGCTTTTTAATGGGTTTCTAATTTAGCAAAGCAAACATCAATTAAGACAACAGCCATCTGGCCTTTAGAACATCTCTAAAATAATGGAAATAATTTTCAAAAGGCACAGAGTTTTGTTAACACCTTTCCAAATGTATCTTTATGTTTATACAGTAAACATAATCCAGTGGTAGCAGATAGATTATTTTATTGGTGCAGTGTGTGTGTGTAGTCCAGTTTGAACGGTGTTAGAGTTAAAGAGTGTAGTGTATGGCATACAGTAAAGTGGGAGTATGCTGGAGGGTGTATTAGTTCTGACTTTTCATTAACCTGATAGCCTGAGAGAAAAAGTTATCCCTCAGTCGGCTAGTGCAGAATCGGATGCTGCGGAGATGTCTTCCTGAGGGCAGCAGAGAGAGCAGTCTGTGGGACGGGTGGCTGGAGTCATTGATGATCCTCTGGGTTTTCCTTAGATGTCCAGGAAGGAGGGAAGCTCACCTCCAATAATGTGGCGGGCAGCTCGCACGGCCCTTTGCAGAGCTTTGCGGTTGCCAGCAGTGCTGTTTCCAAAACAGGCAATGATGCAGCGGTCAGGATGCTCTCCATAGTGCAGGTGTAGAATGTTTTGAGGATGCTTGGGCTCATTCCAAACTTTTTCAGCTGTCTAAGGAAGAAGAGGCACTTATGTGTCTTCTGCATCTGTGTGAGTGGACCATGTGAGATCCTCAGTGATGTGAACGCAGAGGAAGTCATGTTCTGAATCTTAACATTTAGTATTTGTAAATAATCAATATATGAAATATAAAAATACCGAATTATGAAATAACTGTTATTATTACTGGATTTAATTAAAAACAATTCTAGCCAAATTTATTTTCAGAGGAGCTATTAATGCGATCAAATAGCTGGTCCTAATTACCTATTAAACAATATGCTAAAACAGAAAATGTGGCTCCATTAGTCTGTTTATTTTCATAAAATACTACTGCCAAAACACATAAGTGTATCTTTCATTCGTCCAGGAATCTTAATACACTCCTCACAGTTGCTTTTTATTTAATAAAATCGCACATGTGAGAAACAAACATTCACCATAATTTTTCAAAGGAGTAGTTCCCAAACCTATTACAAAACTATAACGTTCATTCAATTTTAACATTCTACACTAAGCCCTGTGGGTAAGAAAGGAATAATTGTCCACATACACGTCATACTTCTTTACAAAACTGTCTTTTGCACACTGGATTTAATTTACTAGCCAATTTGGTTTCAGTCAGTGCCCCACTGAAGAAACAGAGTGCTATGACGAGTGCATTCGATTTCCCACTAGACCTAACCATCACTTAGGGGAGTTTCATAGTGAAAATATAAGAAATAGCACTTTTACAAAATGATGGTAGTGATGTCTCTGCTAGGGCACCCAAAACAACCCTGGAGGGAGTAAATAATTTTTGTTCTGAATCTTGGACTAAACAAGCACAAGGTGTCTTACTGATAGTAATGAAAAGCATCAGCCCTTGGCTGAGTCGCCTCTTTTCCACTGTTCATAGTCCCTGCATTAAACTTCCTCTCTTCACTTTGCCTGGAGAGTTATTCCATCCCTGACTGAGTCAGCAGGTCTACCATCTCAACTCGCTGCCAGCTATATCTCCTCTTCACTCTCACAATGATTCATGTGGTCTCACGAACACAAACAGATGGGCAGATACAGATACGCTCACTCATGACAGGCTAATATATATATTGTCTCGTTCACCGTCACACGTTCATTTGAACAGAAGCATTAAATCACACACTTGTCTTGACTTCTTTACTTAGTCTCTTTCTTAGAGTGGGGAGATCCAGGACATTGCACAGCTTAATTAAAGCTTTGGGGAAGAAGACGAGAATGTGATTACATGGATTGATTACACAGGGGGAATTGGAACACAATGGGCATACATTACAGACAGTGTGTGTGTGAGAGAGTTTGTATGTGTGTGAGAGAGAAACACTTGCAATTACGTTGTTAAATGGTGCAAGCACCCCATGTGAGGAAGGGAGTGTAACTGAGCAAGGAGAGGTAAGGCAACTATTACAATAGTTCAATAAGGAGCTCAGATAATACACACTGCTCAAACTCGAACACAGTACAACAGGAAGCAAAGATAGAAAAGAGAATAAAGAGTAAACTGCAAAAATGTGTGAAATGCAAACGAGGAGCAAAAAAAAAATGTGTCAGGGCTTCATGTGTCAAGTTCAGTTTTAAACTACTTTTAGTACCGAAAGAAAAATAAATGTAGAACACTGTCAATACTATAATGGATAGTACCCTGACCCTCAGGGATTCAATTGCATTAGCAAATAAAATAACACTTAACAACACAACATCAACCATCAATTACCAAAACATCAACTATCAAGTGCGGACAAAACAGCATAAACAAAAACCAGACATGAAAATCACTCATAACTGAAATGCACTGGATCAATATGGGTTTCTCATTTAATTGGGTTTCCAAGGAAAAATAAACAGAATCTGAGATAAACAAATGTCTGTTTAACTTCTTTGTATAAGGGATGTTTTCAGTTATTTTTTACATTAAAATAATACATTACCAAATTGTTCATAATTCACACAAACATGCAACTGTTTACATATGTTGATGTATTTTGTTTTCTGTGTAATCAAGAATTCATTAAGACTAGTATGTGTATGGACACAGGAAAACTATATTTAAAAAGAAATCAAAAAGCAGATTTGCTTTTTTCTCTGGAAACCAACCAATTATGTATGCAATCATAAAGTTTGGTTTCACTGCCTCTATTGGTTTCAGAAATTACATAATACAAACTGAAGAAAAAAAACACTTAAGGCATAACAATATTACTTCTGTATCATGAGCATGGGAATTAAATGTTATAATAATCTGCCTTAACAATTTTTTTTCCTATTTCAGATTATTTATAACAAGCACAAACACTAAATGAATGATTTAGGCCAGTTCTCCTTTGATTACTAAGCAAGATCAATTTTATTATTTGATAGCATAGTGCTGGCCAGTGTGGTTGCACACTGATACAATAAGTACTTTGTAATTTCTTGTTAGATTGGCTAAAATAACTATGCAAACCGTGCTCTATTTATACATCACTTATGATAATGGTATGCTGTATGTAGAGAAAAATTCTGGAGCTACAAGTCAACTAAAAAGAAAAACAATCAGGCACATATGATGCCCCAATTGTTGGTTCTTCACAATTGATGACACTAATATTGTTTCTGCATGTGTAAATGCATTGCGGGAATAGTGGTGCTGTTAGATCAATAGAGGGCGCTATGAGAATGCATTGTGTTGTAATGGGTCTGCTGGTCATAACCCAGCAAGACAAGAGTTGATCACATGCACATTTTTGTCCTGTCTTTATTTCAACATATTAGTTCACCATATTCACACCAAATAACATTGAATATGCAAACGAGTAACACAGCGATCAGCTGATGGACAAGTCTTAGTGGAAATGCTGTTTATCCACAAGAAAGAGACTGAAACTGTACATTTGCATAAAAAGCTATATATTATTATATAATGCATTTTTTATTTTAATTTTTGTTTGTCCTAATGTGAACATCTTGTAAAAATAGATAACCCAGCAAGACGAGAGCTGATCACACGCACGTTTTTGTCCTGTCCACAGATTGCTGGGAACGCTTAACTGTCGGCTGATGCAGAAGTCATGTACCCGCTACAGTTCTTGGGGGCTTGTCCGGGATGAGCACCACCTGCTGGAGGAGCTCATCCAGAAGAATCCGAAGACCAGCTTGTTGTGGATCACTTCATGGAATCCTTGCTGTTGTTTGATTGTCATTAACGGTGGCTCGGTGGTTGGTACGATGGCAAACGAGAGAATAAATCTGGTGAGAGAAGTAAGGAAAGCACTCTGTGAACTGCCTGCTGATGAACTCTTCCTTATTGCTAAAAACATTGAACAAATCGACGAGAGGGAAGAATCACAAGTAGAACTGGAGGATGAAGAGGTATGTTTTGATTTTGAGTGGGTTTTTGTGCTGTAAAAGCCTGATGGAAAGGGAATATGAGGGGATGTCTGTTACTTGATCTAAGATATACCATTTCTCAAATGAATCAGTCCCAGCACATATAAGAACAAAAAGATAAAACACGACAAGAGTACAGGGAAAGCTCAGGGTCATCCTGATCGCACAACACCTGACACAAACACAACTACTCGTCATACCCACACATACACAGCAGACACTGAATATCAACAGATGTAAAAAATATACAAGGAGCTTGGCAGAAATATTGAAGCTACAAATCCCTACGCTATGTCCCCTACCATCCAGAACTCTCCCACTTCCGTTTCAGACTATCCCAACTCCAGGCAGTACAGAGGATCAGATGTTCAGGAGGGAACTTCCATATCTCTCACAGAGGGAGTTTAGAGTCCATGGCGGTCAGATTGATGACTCCACCTCTGGGATTAGCCTTAACAGCTTATGCAGACAAATTGAAGAGGGTCTACACGGACACTTTAGTGAGAGTGAAATCATCAGAGGGGTTCTAAAAATCACTAAATCTAGTCACTTCAAGGAGATGTTAATGGAAAAATAGGATTTGACAGTGCAAGAGTTGAAAGGACTGCTGCAATCTCACAAAGGTGATAAGAGTATCACTGAGCTGTTCCAAAATTTAATGTGTGCACGTCAAGGGGAAAATGAAAATCCGCAGCAATTTAATTATCGTGTCATTGGCCTTAAACAAAAGATCCAGTTTGCTTCCAAACACAGCACTTCTGACATAAGGTAAGATGCTACGACCATTCAAGAAGTATTTCTCCATACGATTAGCCAAGGTTTTGGGCCCAAGCACAGTGAGCTTCGTCATGAGTTTAAACAACTGGAGATGTAACCGATGATATGCTTTTAATGTAGCTTGTAAAGGTTATAGGTGAGGAAGAGGAGATACAGCATCGGTTGCAGTCACTTTCACAACCTAAAGTCACTCATGCTCGAAGCGCCGAGATTAAAGGGGTTTCAGAAATTAAGGCAGCAGCTGCAACTACGGAACAGACTGATAGAGAGATTCGCAAACGTATCACCCAAGTAAAAGCACTGACAAATATAGTCAATTCACTGCAACAGGCCAAGGAGAAAGAACAGCAGTGTCAATGCATCGCTAACGCACCTGAAAAGAGGAGAAGACCAGGTTGTCCCCACTGTATCAAACAAGGGAAAGAGCAGACCTACTGCCACTGTTTCTTTTGTGGTAAGGAGGGTCACCGGGCTGTTGGCTGCCTGAACAGACAAAAAAGGTCAGCACCCACCGTCAGGTCAAAGAGTACACTGCAGACAGCAGTCCCCGATTCAGAGTCGTCCTGACGTAACTATACAGTCAATGCTGGGTCATGGAATCACATGGGTAGGACGGCAAGGAAACCACAGACAAGACAACCTGAGGACTCAGGAGAAAAGACTGTCCAGTTTGTTGGAAAGAAGTGTCTACTGGAAGGATAAATTGGAGGTAATCAATTAAGCATGCTTCTCGACACTGGAGCACAGGATAACATTTTCGATCAAGACTGGAGGAAAAAGTACCTGCCAACACATGATGTTCGGCCCTTCTCTGAAATAGTGGGACCCAGTGATGGTCTGGAAGTTTTTGCTATCAATGGGGAAATAATTCCATTTAGCGGGTGGGTCGAAGCAACTGTAAGCTTACATGACATGATGGGACTCGCTACTCCATCCAAGTCCCCTTTCTGGTCAGTCAGTTACAGTTGGAAAGGCCTCTGTTGGGTTTTAATGTAATATCATAGTTCATTACAGGACCTAGATATAGAGGAGGCATCCTTACCACCTTGCATTCCCCAATGAGTAGCACCGGAATGTACACAAGATGACCTAGTTGAAGTGTCAGTTGACTTCATCCGCGCAGATAAAGTATATACAGACAGAGCTTGGTTGAGGGTAGGGCTGCAAGGTGTCACAATTCAGCCAGGTCAGGTCACCAATGTAAAATGTGGGGTACCTCCTAACCTCAACAATGCTGACGCTACAGTCCTGTTTGAGCCGAGTGACGAGACCTCACCCCTAACACATCTTGACCTAGGAGAAGGACTGATTGAGGTTCACAAAAGGGGGCAGTCATATATAAGAGTCCCAGTTGGGAATCACACAAGCATGATGTGATCATTCCAAAAAGAACAATACTTGGAGAAATAGCAACCATTGCTAAGATTATCCAGACAGACCAAGTTGAATCGAACAACCCACTGCAGACTACTGCATCCCAGCCAGCACAGTAGGAGGACGGCAACACACTGTGGCATCCTCCTGTATATCTGAGTCACCTGAAATCTAGTGATCAAACAGTTGTGAAACAACTAATTTATGAAGAGTCGGCTGTGTTTGCATATAACGAATATGACATTGGGAGCATCCCCAGCCTACAGATGACAATGAGTTTAAAGGACGATATCCCTGTGCATAAGGCCTACACATCTATACCCGAGCCACTCTTAAAATAAGCACAAGAGTATGTTCAGGACTTGCTTGCCAAGGGTTGGATAGTAAAATCTCGTTCACCTTATGCTGCCCCAGTAGTGTGCTTCTGGAAAAAAATGGCACACTGCGACTATGTATAGGCTACTGACAGCTTAACAGGAAGACTGTTCCCGATCATCATCCTCTGCCAAGAATCCAGGATCTCATGAACACCTTGGGTGGCTTATCACCAGGGGTTTATGGCCGAAGGGTCGAGGCACTTGACAGCATTTGTGACCCATCGGGGCCTATTCGAATGGGTAAAGGTACTCTTTGGCCTATCAAATGCTCCCACCGCTTTTGAGTAGAGTATTGAAGAGTCTATCCGTGATGAGTGTTGCCTGCCCTACCTGGATGATGTTCTGTGCTTTGCCAAATCCTTTGAAGAGCATGAAGAGAAAATGTGAGTTGTGTTCAGAGTACTTCAGCAAGCTGCGTCCAGGGAAGTGTGAGTTGTTTAAGAAAGAGGTACAGTACCAACACTAGAGAGCCTGGAGCCAAGGAGACAGGAGGTCCCTAAAAGATGAAATGTCGGGAACAGGGAACATCCGAAGAAAAAGGTGACACAAAAAGACTAGGTAGGAGAAGATGAAGAGTCTAGCACTGATGAAGGGGAAGGATATTCAAGTGTTCAAGTGTTCAAGTTGAGCTTTATTGTCATTCCACTACATGTGTGGACATATAGTGGGACGAGATGTCGTGCCTCACAGGACCACGGTGCTACATAAATACAGATATACAACACGAAGTAAAACAGTATAAACCTATACACAAACTAACCTACTGTCAGCTTTGACTATACATATGCTATATATAAAAGTGGTTACCTATACATAACTAAAAAACAGGAAACAAAAAATACAAACTGTACAAAAAATACAAATTGTACAACTGTGCAGATGACTTCAAATACTGTACATGTGCAAAAGAGAGACATTCAGCAGCTGGCTGGGAACAGTGTAAGGTGATTTGTGGTGCATGAGCCAGTAAACATACATACATTACAGTCGTATATTACAGTCAGTCTTTTGTGGGATTATGGACACACAATGGTGTGTGAAAGTGTCTAGTGCATGTGTGTGTTGCTACAGGTGTTGCTACAGGTGGCTTGTGCAGGCCCGCTCACCTGAATTCCACAGAGATAAAAGTTTAACAGTTTTTTCCTGAGATGTGGTAAGGTGGTGGGGGGGGGGGGGGGTGTTGTTTGGGGTTTCAGAGAGGGGCGGTGTGATGTGAGTTCAGGGCTCTCACAGCCTGGGGGAAAAAGCTGTTGAGCAGTCTGGCGGAGCGGGCTCTGATACTCCGGTACCGTCTACCTGAGGGTAGGAGCTGGAAGAGACTGTGGGAGGGGTGGGTGGGGTCCTCCACGATACTTTTTGCTTTGCTGGAGCATCGTGTAAGGAAAATGTCCAGGATGGAGGGGAGAGGGGCACCAATGATTTTTGCAGCGGTGTTCACTGTCCGCTGGAGGGTCTTGCGGTCTGCTGCACAGCAGTTTCCGTACCAGACAGTGATGCAGCTGGTCAGCACGCTCTCAATGGTACCCCTGTAGAAGGTGGTGAGGATGGGTGGAGGGAGGCTTGCTCTTTTCAGCCGGCGGAGAAAGTGTAGGCGCTGTTGTGCCTTCTTGGAGATAGACTTGGTGTTGGTAGTCCAGGTGAGGTCCTCTGTGATGTGCACCCCCAGGAATTTAGTGCTGCTGACTCTCTCCACAGTCGAGGTGTCGATGGTCAGTGGGGGGTGGTCAACAGAGTTTCTCCTGAAGTCCATCACAACCTCCTTTGTCTTCTCCACATTGAGGGACAGGTTGTTAGCGCCACACCATTCAGCCAGCTGTGCCACTTCCTCTCTGTAGTGCGTTTCATCGTTGTTGCTGATGAGACCTACCACTGATGTGTCATCGGCGAACTTGATGATGTGGTTGGAGCTGAACTTGGCAGTGCAGTCGTGGGTCAGCAGCGTGAAGAGCAGCGGGCTGAGCACACAGCCCTGTGGGGCCCCTGTGCTCAGTGTGGTAGTGCTCGAGGTGTTGTGGCCGACCCGAACTGACTGAGGTCTTCCGGTTAAAAAGTCCAGGATCCAATTGCAGAGGGAGTTGTTGAGGCCCAGCAGGCTTAATTTATTGATGAGCTGTTGTGGGATTATTGTGTTGAATGCTGAGCTGAAGTCGATGAACAGCATTCTAACATATGAGTCTTTATTTTCTAGGTGGGTAAGAGCCAGGTGGAGGGTGGAGGAAATTGCATCATCCGTAGAGCGGTTTGGGCGGTATGCAAACTGGAGCGGATCGAGTGTGTTGGGGAGGCTGGTTTTGATGTTGTGCATGACTAGCCTCTCAAAGCACTTCATTATGATTGGAGTCAGTGCTATGGGACGGTAGTCATTTAGACAGGACACAGGTGATTTCTTTGGTACCGGTATGATTGTCGTGGATTTGAGACATGTGGGGATGACTGCCTGGCTCAGCGAGATGTTGAAGATATCTGTTAGGACATCTGTCAGCTGTTCAGCACAGTCTTTCAGTACGCGGCCAGGTATATTGTCAGGACCCGCAGCCTTGCGTGGGTTAATCCTAGATAGGGTCTTCCTTACGTCGGCTGGAGACAGACAGAGTGCCTGGTCGCTGGGAGGTGTGGGCAGTTTTTGTGCAGATGTGTTGTTCTGCATTTCAAACCGTGAATAAAAGTGGTTGAGTGCATCTGGGAGGGATGTGTCGTCGTCACAGGCCTGTGGCGGGGGCTTGTAGTCAGTGATGGTCTGAATGCCTTGCCACAGGCTCCGTGTATCTCTGCTGTTTGTGAATTGATTATTGATTTTATTTCCATATAACCGTTTTGCATTTTTGATGCCACGGGACAGATTGGCTCTTGCTGTTTTGAGGGCCGCTTTATCTCCTGATCTGAACACTTCATCTCTGGTTTTTAGCAGCCCACGAACCTCTGCTGTCATCCATGGCTTCCGGTTTGCACGTGTGGTGATGGTCTTGGTGACTGTCACATCATCAATGCAGTTTTTGATGTAAGCAGTCACAGTTTCAGTGTACTCCTGCAGGTCTGTATGGTTATTATAGGTGGCCGCCTCTTTAAACATGTTCCAGTCTGTGTCCTGGAAGCAGTCCTGCAGTGCTGAGGTAGCATTGTCTGGCCATACCGTGATCTGCTTTTGAACCGGTTTGGCCAGTTTGAGAAGCGGTCTGTATGCTGGGATTAGCATAACAGAGATGTGGTCCGAGTATCCGAGGTGGGGGCGGGGTTCGGCTTTGTATGCGTGTTTCACTGTTGTGTAAACAAAGTCCAATGTGTTATTTCCCCTTGTTGCAAAGTTCACATGTTGGTAGAACTTTGGTAAAACTGTCTTTAAGTTAGCGTGGTTGAAGTCGCCAGCTATGATGAAAAAGCCGTCGGGGTTATTTGTTTGTTGTTCGCTGATGGCGCTGTACAGTTCACGAAGCGCGTCCTTAGCATTTGCACACGGGGGAATGTACACCGCGACAATAACAATGGCCGTGAACTCCCGCGGCAGATAGAACGGTCGGCATTTCACAACCATAAACTCCACCAGCGATGAACAGTGTTTTGATAATACCGCTGCATTGTTACACCATTCTTTGTTGATATACACACACAAGCCACCCCCGCGAGTCTTACCAGACAGTGATGAATCTCTGTCCGCTCGGCAGCAGGTTAGTCCGTGCAGCTGAATGGCGGAGTCCGGGATGTTGTCGTTTAGCCATGTTTCAGTGAAAACAAACACACAACAATCCCTTGTCTCATGCTGTGTAGACCGGCTGAGTTTAATTAAGTCCAGTTTGTTTTCCAGAGAGCGAACGTTTGAGAGCATTAGTGATGGAATTGCTGGACTAGTTGGATTAGCCCTTAGCCTAGCTCGAATACCTCCACGCTTGCCGCGCTTCTGTCCCCTCTCACACCGCCGGCGTCGCCGCTTTGTGCGGGTAGCATCAGTAGGCGAGGCCGCGGTCTCGGGGTCCGGCTTCAGCAGCAGACAGAGGCCTTGTAGCTTCTCAGTAGTCGCCGGTGAAAGCTGATGTTTGTACACATTGTCGATATCCAGGAGGCTCTGGCGATCATAGATGTGTTTCCGGGTGTTTGTCTTTTGATTTTTCAATAAAGTCAGACAGTTTGAAGACGAGGAGACAAGACTAACAGACATAAAAACACCGTTTTTAGGACCCGGAGTAGCCGCTGCGTCCGAACGCGCCGCCATCTTGGAGGAGAATAAGCTCCTCCAATTCTCCTCCATATTACTGGAGGAGAATAAGCTATCCAAAATATTCAGGATGTGACTTTAGGACTTTATGACAATTACAGACATAATCAGAGTACATACCTCATGATGCTGCCCTACCAGCAGATAACTCCCTACCTGTGAAGTGTCAAGTGCGAGAATGAGGTATCGAGTCAGAAAGTGAAGGCCCACAAAAGGAGCAGACCACTGAGAATGAAGAGGAAGAGCCACCACAGCAGGAACCCTACAGAACAAGCAGACGGTCACTCAGAGAAAGAAGACCTGCTCAAAGAATGACTTACCCATTCCTTGGACAACTCGCATGCCACACATGCCCTATATTAAACACAATACAGCCAACACAATTCAATCACTACCATTGGAAAGACTTGAAGCTATCTTTCACTGAAGGTCAAAATCCCTTTCGATTTCTGTGGGGAAAGGAACAGCGGCTTGGCTATCTCCAGCAGCGATGTACTCAGTAGTCCCTGCGGGCACCATGGTTAACGAATTTGCGCTGGGGCAATGGGAAGGTTGCAACCTCTTGCATAGCAATTTTCTGTCACGCGCTCGCTTGTCAGCATCTGCATGCCACAAGGTTGTGACGGGGTTCAGCTTGTGGCACTTTCCATAGGACCCCTATGTCGTCACGACATAACTCGTTGTGACCGGCAGACAGAGAATGACTAGGTTATGTATGTAACCCCTGTTCTCTAATGAAGGGAGTCCTAGACTTTATGTCCCCATGCCACAATCGTGAACCATCGCTGGTTGCCAAGGACTCGCTATCGGCTCCTCAGCGTAAAACCTAATGTGTGGATGAACCTGTCGCCCTTTTATACATGTATGCACAGGGAGTGGCTCGGGTATGCAAAATACACTAGCCAATATCATTGGCGTTATCTCTTAAAGTCAGAGATGATTGGGGCTTCCAAGTAAATCCCCTATGTCATCACGACATAACATCTCTGTTCCCTCCATCAGGGAACGGGGGTTATGTGTGTAACCTAGATGTTATGTGTGCAGGGTGTCACCTTCTAAAAGTTATCAACGTAGACCAGCAAGTCATTGAGGTACTTGGTAGCATAGTGACAATTATGTTTTTGCTTCTTGCTATTGGGTCCAGGCCACTGTTCCCACTGTTCCCAGGCTGCATCACCGCCTGGTTTGGAAACAGCACCGCTGGCAACCGCAGGGCTCTGCAAAGGGTCGTGCGAACTGCCCGCCACATTGTTGGAGGTGAGCTTCCCTCCCTCCAGGATATCTACACCAGGCCGTGTACAAGGAAAGCCCGGAGGATTATCAAAGACTCCAGCCACCCGTCCCACAGTCTGCTCTCTCTGCTGCCCTCAGGGCGACGTTTCCGTAGCATCCGATCCCACACTAGCCGACTGAGGGACAGCTTTTTCCCCCAGGCTATCAGGCTAATGAACAGTCAGAAATGACCTACCCTACATCACACTCCCACTCACACAACATGCCATGCACTGCACTTTAACACAGTTCAACTGGACTACACACACACACTGCACACATCTGCTATCACTGGACACCATAAAAGCACACCCACGACATTGCATATGTATAATCTGTTGCACCTTTGCACAACTATCTGTTGCACAACCAATCTACTGTAAATTATAATCTGTTGCACCTTCACATATTACTATGCATAGATGTGGACATAATGCAGACGTGTAAATACGGTGTATAATGTGTATTGGTGCATTGGTAACGAAGTATGTCTTTATAGTACACTGTGTGTACTGAGTATATGTATGTGTATTTTGCACATTGTCTTCTGTACACTCTGTAAATATGTACTGTCCATATGTAAATTGTTGTTTTGTTTTTTGCACTGTCTGGAGCACGCTCGTAAGAATTCCACTCACCAAGGCACTTGTGCTGTGGTGATGTGACAATAAAAAGTGATTTATTATTTTATAAGCTGCACGCACAGTGACCATGCACTTCTTCCGCCGCGGCCGCACAGAGAAATAATATGCCATGCACAAGCAAAAAAAATAGTTGGGAAGCCATTTGATTGAATTCTAGAAAAAAAAGAAAGAACCGCAATGCTAGATTTGATGTCGCTAAAGAGTTAGAACTGGTGAATGTGGTGAACAATAACAGGTCCAATGCCAGGGATTTCTCCAATAGTAACTCCACCCAAACCAAAAGATCCTGATAAAGTCAAGATATGTGTCGACATGCACCAGGCCAATACAGCCATACAACGTGAGCATCATATAACACCCACCATTGACGATGTCATACAAGAGCTGAATGGTGCAAAAGTATTCTCAAAACTTGATCTCCGAGCTGGTTACCATCAGCTGGAACTTCACCCAGACTGCCGATACATTACTACATTCACCACACACCTGGATGTGTGCCGATACATTACTACATTCACCACACACCACACATCAGCGATTAGACTGACTTAACCAAAGTCTGCCATAAATGGAGGATCAGCACCTGGAGACAACCTCTACAGCCCCTACAGCCCTGAACGTCAGTGGAGTCTAGGACACATAGATGAGCCCCAGAGACAGATCTCCAGTGAGGACCTCGTCACCTAGACATCCATCGGGGAAAGACCCCTGGAACCAGTGGACCACTTACACTCTGACTTTGCTGCAGTTGGAACAAACTACTGATTCGTCTGGCCGGAGGGGAACTGGCCCCCCGACTGAGCCTGGTTTCTCCCAAGTTTTTTTCTCCATTCTGTCACCGATGGAGTTTTCGTTCCTTGCCGCTGTCGCCTCTGGCTTGCTTAGTTGGGGACACTTCATTTCCAGCACAATCATCGACTTGATTGCACAGATATTATTTAAACTGAACTAAGCTGGACAATGCCATTACTAAATTCAATAATGAAATGCATTCAGCTGATAATTGAGTGTTAAATCCTGTCATTTTACATTATTGACACAATTTGCCTATTTTGATATTGTGCAGTGCTTTGTTACAATTTGTATTGTTAAAAGCGCTATATAAATAAAGGTGACTTGACTTGACTTGACCTGGGTCTAACGCCTACATTCTGGTATATCTTCTGCAGCGGCGGTATTCCAGATGATCAGTGCACCTCTTCGTGAACTGACTAAAAAGGGCACACCATGGCAATGGTGTGATACGCACAAGCAAGCTCTTCAGCAGCGCAAAGATGCTTTAGCCCGTGCCACCACCATGTCCTATTTCGATCCTTCAAAGGACACTGAACTCGTTGTTGATGCTAGCCAGGTTGGTCTCTGTGCTATTTTGTCTCCAATGCAAAACGGACAAAACTGCATCATTGCATACGCCAGTGGTACACTCAGTGACGTTGAAAAACGATACTCACAAATTGAACGCGAAGCTCTGGCTATTGAATGGAGCTGTGAGCACTTTCACTTGTACCGTCATGGTCATTATTTTACTCTAGTAACCAACTACAAGCCCCTAGAACTGATATGGAATAATCCAAGATTGAAGCCACCAGCCCGAATTGAAAGGTGGGGCCTCAGACTCCAGCCGTACCAGTTCAGAATTGAGTACAGAAAAGGAACTGACAATCCTGCTGACTTCATGTCCAGACACCCTGTCTCAATCGAGACAGAACACAACACAAGGGCATCCAAAGTAGCAGAAGAGTACGTCAATGTTATGGCACTGCAGGCAACACCAAAGGCCATGACACTAGAAGAGTTAAAAATAGAGACAAAAAAGATGCTGTTCTTCGTCAGGTCTGCTCACACATAAGAAACAACTCATGGCATAAGAATGCTCATGACCCACTCTTCACAGACACCCTAAAACACTACAGAAATGTCAGTTCGGAGCTTACAGTGTCATCAAATGATGATCTCATACTCAGAGGTTCCGCTTTAGAGCCAAGAGTGTTACAGCTTGCCCATGAGAGCCATCAAGGTGTCGCTAAAACCAAACGTCTTTTGAGAGAGAAAGTGTGGTTTCCTAATATTGATCAAAAAGTCGAAGTCATGATCACGAATTGCATTGTTTGTCAGGCAGATACCCCCGTCACCCATGTCGAGCCGCTTCAAATGTCTGAATTACCAGAAGTACCATGGCACAATCTGAGTGCCGATTTCTATGGACCATTACCAACTGGGGAGTATCTGCTGGTCATTATAGATGACTACACACGGTATCCTGTAGTTAAAATTCTCCACACTACCTCAACAACTGTGGTAATACCAGTTCTTGATGATGTTTTCTATATGTTCGGAATTCCCAGTGTACTTAAAACTGCCAAAACTGACAAAGGAAGATAACTCCCTTCTGGCCACAAGCAAACGCTACAGCAGAGCATTTCATGCGCACATTGGGGGAAGCCATCCGAATTGCACATACTCAAGGTATTCCGTGGAAACAACAGTTAAATGTCTTCCTTCGTGAGAACAGATCCACACCTCACTGCACAACAAGGACTTCGCCTGCTGAGTTGATCTTTAAAAGGAAGGTGCATACAAAAATGATCATAGCTACTCCAAGTACCACCGATGCTGATGATGACATCCGTGCAAATGACAAAAGGGCAAAAGTAAAATGAAAACCCTTTCAGACACCCGAAGACATGCCACACACATCAACATCAAACCTGGTGACACAGTGCTGTGTCGGCAACAAAAGCGGAATAAACTAACGACACCATACAACATAAAGTCACTCACAGTCACCAAAGTCAAAGGCACAATGGTAACTGCAGAAGGACATCTACACTCTATTACAAGGAACTGTTCTTTCTTTAAGAGACTTAACCAGGAGACACCAGATCTTTAGTTTGACCTTGGATTTGAAAATGAGACAAAAGAAACTGACTCGTGCTCAGTCTCTCAGAGATATCCTGTTAGGCATAACCATATGCCTCCTGCCTACCTCGCTGACTATGTTTAGGTATACTGTGTAGTGTAACTAAATAATTGCACAGCTTGTTCAAAGCAGGTGTTTCAGACTGTTTAGAAATCAGTGACTAGTCAGACTTTCAACATAAAGTGTTCATGTTACTCAGAGATGGAGTTTTTCAGATAATTTTATACCAATTTTAAAGGATTAAAGATGTTAATGTTTTGATATCATAACAAACAAAATATAATGTTGTGTGCTACAAGTTGCAAAGGTGTAGGTGTAAGGTGTAAATACCCCTGTATTAGTCAAAAGACTAAAAAGTCACGCGCTTAATGTCATTTTATTAAGTACCCTGCTGCTCTTTAAAAACAGTACACAGTGCACAGTAGTTTCTTTATTGTGTCTGTGTTGTAGTGGCTTTAACAGTGTAATCACATTAACAGTGATTTAAAATATTCAAGATAGAATTCAGAATGTAAGTAACTGTATAAGAGTATTTGGAAGCAAAAATCCAACTGCTAATTACTCAGTGGCTATAAACAGTGATGAGTATATGCTTTAAAGCAGGTCAGAAATTACTGAACGGACAGAAACCGTTAATGTTGAAATACACTCAAATTTACAATCAATCCATAAATCCACATTGTACATGAAAATGGGCCAGTGCAACGATTTTGAGTTATCACATCGGTTTTTCTATCAATCTCTACGTAAAATCTGAGACAGACATGCTCTGCCACACATCTCCACATTTCTGCAGCCTATCTGCAAATAGTCTTTATCATTATTAATAATCCCATTTCCCAGCTTCCACCTAGAGACTGTCCGGTTTATTGGCAGTCAGACGGACCTGCCATGTCCTCAAGTACACCTGTCTGCTCCTGTTTTCCCTGCTTGCTGACATTATCAGCCACAATGAGGGATGAGAGTAGTTCTCCTTCCACTATCACACACACATCTTTCACCTATGCAACAGCTTAACACCCAAATTCACACAAAGCACCTTACATGTACTGTTTTACATGTCTTTCAAGACACATACATGCATTTTCAGGCTTCCCTTTCTTGATGGTCCTCTCTGAGTTATCCAGCCTATTAACCTTTTAACCTTTTACCGTCATAAAACCTGGACGTCTGGAAACTCACCTTTTCAAAGCAAGTCACCAGACACACCTGCTCCAGGCTATATGAGAGACTCCCTCTCTCTATTAAACAGACTTTTGCACACATTCATGCTGTTCGAAGAATTCCTGCGAGACAATGGATAGGTCAGGGTTGTAAGTTAATAAAATATACATTTCTCTCACAGCGTTGCGCATCCTGGCTTCCTACTCCCCACAGTAATTGCATTTCTGGTAGCAGTCAGCAATACTCTCAACATCTCGCAGCTCCAAGAGGAATTTTGAGAGGAAACGAAGGCTAACAAAATGGCCCTCCGTATTCCACCTGTTATCTCGCTAGCAAAAAGCCTGTTTTTTTGCTGTTGTGAGGGCTTTGAAGCAGGTGGCGTATTGTGGTGTGTTGTACTGTGTGGGACATGGTGTGGACAGATCTCACACATTCTGTGATAGTCTACAGTTCCTGCTAAAAATGTTTCCTCTCACCTAAAGAGCCGTGTGAGTTGGGTCTCAGTATGGAATAGAGGCAAAAAAATGGTAGGGTAATCTCTGACACATCTCTGGCATTTAATTTACTTTTAGAATGTCTAGATATTGGACAGTATCTCATATGTGTTTTTTTTTTCTTAATTCCTTAATGCTCTTTTCAGTTTATTCTAGACCATAACATGATTGTAAAAACACTAATTATGTATCATCAAATTATAAATACTAATTTAGAGAGAGAAACTATAATAATAATATAATTTTCATAAAAAATGTTTAAAGTTGGTAAATACAACCATGGGGGGAAAAAGAAATGATGGAGAAGGCAAACATTGTAATGATTAAATATGTCACTCATTAAATGTGCCCACGCAAAGGTGCATGTCTAACATTACAAAAACCAGACAGGTATGATTTCAGTTGGTCTAAATTGTGAGCATGTCTTTTTACTAAAAAAGTCTAATAACTTTTTAGGCCAACTTAAACTTTTAAAGTGCATGCAAATGCAGTTGGTGCTTTAGTTACTATTGAACATATTACAAGTGAAAAATTAAAAATACATACGTAAAAGTATGCAAATGTAAATCAAGATTTAAGACAAAATATGAAGCGATTGTGCTGCTTAAAACAGTAACATACTGCTGACAACATGTATGGATTATACATAGCTGACAGAGGCTGTCCCAGAGATTTAAAGGGCAAATCACAGTGCATATTTTCTACACTTAATGGGTTTTATCCAATGTTTTTTCCAAATTAGTTGCTCGAGGGACAGTGAGGCAGGATTTTGAGTTGTTCAAATCAATTCTGGACCTAAATACGAATATGCCTCAAGCTCAAAAGTGAATGTACCTGTTGTGTATTCCTCAGTAACGAACTTCAGGACCACCAGTAACGAACTTACTACTCTCTTTATTTACTTCTTCATCACATCTAGGTGCCGTCGCTACCACTGGGATATTAGCGACACCTACTGTTCATGCATGTATCTCAATACACCACATATTCCCTTTTTGTGGAAGAAAGAAAACTTATATGATAACCAATATAATAAAGAACAGAACACCAGAAAAACAACAGTTTTGAATTATAACCACATGCCTAGTACTGTAACATTGAAAAGTCCAAAAGGCATAGTTATGTAACTCAAATGTATTACCTGCTTCTATTAGTAGGTGAACAAGAACTCTTCTATATATACTGTATATCAATATGTTTCAAACACCCTTATGATACTTATATTCTATCAACATTTTCCAATATCTTGTATCTCCCTCCCCTGTTAAATTACGGGGTATGTCCCTTTAAGTAACATAGTCCTTGGACCACACTGGGGCCCGATGCACTCTATGAGGACGTGAGTTACAAGAAGGAGAGACTGACAGTTGAGGTGTCTGAGGTGCTTCAAGAGGCTTGAAGGAGTCTTCTGCTAGAGAAGCTGTATCAAATGTGGTGACGCAGGAAGCAGCCGGAGCCAGGTGCATAGCATTCCAAACTTTACCATCTGAAAGGAGATATGTTGCCAAGCCTTTCTGAGCCACAACTTTAAAAGGCTGAGTAAACTTGGAATGTCCTTTCTTGGTGATTCCAGGCTTCCTTATACGCACAAATGTCCCAACTTGAATCTTTGGAGATTGTGCATTGCGTCGCCGGTCCGTGTACTCTTTCATTTTGTTTTGAGAGTGTTGAATGATTTGTTTCAGATTCTGTTGATTCTTTGGTGGGGCCACGCATGGAAGACCACTCGCATGCAGTTTTGTCTTAATTTGTCATCCATGAAAAAGCTCAGCAGGTGACAGTTTTGTCACAGCATGTGGAGTTGCTCTGTATGTATGCAGAAACTCTGTCACAAAAGCTTTCCACTCTTTACCTTCAATCCTAGCGGTCTGCAAACAGTCTTTGAACACTCTATTGAAGCGTTCAATCTCACCATTCGCTTGGGGGTAATAGACAGAGCTACGGTAGTGTTTGATATCTCTGTCTGCAAGGAATGCCTCGAACTCAGCTGAAACGAATTGTGAGCCATTGTCAGTTACAAGTTCAAGCGGATTTCCCTCACGACTGAATACAGCAGATAGGAAATTTACGACAGTCGCAGAAGTAACATCAGCTGCAAATGCAATCTCTGGCCATTTACTGTAGTAGTCAATGAGTGTCATAGCAAAGCGACATCCTTGAGGAGCGTTATTCAAGGGCCCAACTACATCAATAGCCAATTTTTCCCAAGCCATTGTTGGAGTAGGCACAGGACAGAGTGGAGCTACATGGGTATTAGCCGTTTTATCATGCTGGAGGCAGGTGGAACAGGATTTGATGGCATTTTCCACTTGACAGTCCATGCCAGGCCACCAATACAAGTCTCTCAGCCTTTGCTTTGTGCGCACCATCCCTTGATGAGTGGCGTGCGCCAACTGGATGAACTTTAATTGCAACTTTTCTGGAATGATTACTCGATGTGTGCCCCGAATTACGTAACCATCGTGTACAGACAGCTCATTCCGAAGACGGTGATAAGGAGCTATAGCGGAGCTTTTGACACCACGAGGCCACCCCTTTTCAATGCAAACCTTCACCTGTTGAAGAATAGGACAGGCATCACACGTAGACTTAAGCTCCTCTACAGTAACAGCTGCAAACTCAGGAGACAGTAATGCCACCATCTCAGGCTCTTGCTCTTGGCTGTAATCAGTGGCAGGAAGGGGAAGTCTGGACAAACAATCAGCTGTCACATTGTCTTGGCCAGGCTTGTATTTCATGCTGTAATTAAAACACAAGAGGCGCGCAGACCATCGAGCAAGTCTCATGCCTGCACGTCCAAGACCCTTTGTGGAAAGCAGCGTGGACAAGGGACTGTGATCAGTGCAAAGAGTAAAGTGGCGGCCCCAGAGATAGGTACGCCACTTTTCGGTCGCCCACACACACGCCAAGGCCTCCTTTTCTGTTGTAGAGTACTTCCTTTCGCAATCTGATAATGTTCTAGATGCAAAAGCAACTGTTCTTTCAGTAACTCCATGACTCTGGGTCAGCACTGCACCAATGCCATAATCTGAAGCATCTGTAGTGACTGTTGTCGGTAATGCCACCCTCTGAGGAGCCAGTACAGAACAAGTACATCTCTGAAAGAATAGTATTAGAAAGTAAATCAATTTAAAAGGGGGTAAGAAATGACAGAGAGAGAACAGAATGAGTGAAGATAAGTGGGTTCATGAGCTTACTTCTGCTTCTTTGGACAGCCAAGGCCAGAGTCATAAGACATTTATGATTTATGTTTCAGTAAAAAAATATTTACAAGTCAGGGCTCTGATCTGGTTCAAGGAACGAAAACCGGAAATTAAATACTTTTTGACTGAAATTTTGAAAACACTGTACTTTATAATCATTATTATTATACGTAAAGACAATAAAAAAACATTATTATGACATTATTACTCAAACCGGTTTTAAAACGGTAATAATACAGAGAAACACAGGAACGGAAATGTTGAAATATTGATTCTGCTCGGAGTGAACCGATTTACCTTTTTTTTCGTTTTCAAGCCCTGCAAGGGAAGCACATCATGACTAATTTCATTAATGTTTGATTCTCCTGTATAAATCTGTTATTGTCAGGTACATTTAATTCCAGTAATTTTGCCTCACAACCACTAATATAATAAGCCTAAGTGAACCTGACAGACAAAAGTGAAAAATATTGTGGAATTCAAAGTTTCATAGTGCTCGTCTTCCAAGCGGACATTTCCACTGAGAAAATGAGTCTAAGGTATAATTAAATTATTTTGTTTTCCACTCAAAATGTACATTTTAAAACATAATATTAACATGAAAGTAATTTGAATATAGCCTTTGTACATAAAAATACAAAGAAAATCTAATGTGCAAAATAATAAATATATAACGTAATGACTAGTATTTCCAATGCAGGCTAGCAGCAAGTTTAGTCAACTAGTCTTGCACATTCTGACTTTAAACATCTTTAAAACAAGATATAGGTACCGTAGAAAATTACATAAGATAGGGACTTGTTGTCAGCAAATATATTTAAATAATGTGTTTTTCTAAGCTGATTATAATTATTTGTTTACTTTTCAATTTAAGCACAAATTTAAGAAAATTATGCAAAAGCAAAGTTTAATCTTGAAAATATTTTACCTTATTTTATTAGGACAAAATTGAAGACATAGTATTCTCAAAAAAATCCTTTATCTTTTAATTTATTTATAAAAAGGCACAATTGTGAGAAGAAAATTCACAAGTGAAAAGATGCAATTGTACAAAAAAGTCGAACAATATGAGAAATAGTTGCAATTGTGCAAAAACAAATAATGCACTGTATGGAGTCACATGCAAGAAACAGTCGTAATTATGGGATATAACGTTGCACATTATTCATTATATTAGAAGTAAGGTCACAATTGCAAGAAAGTCATTATATAAGAAACATTGCTTTAAGTTGCACACTGAAATAAAGTATAAAGTTCCAAATACAATAAATAGTTGAAATAGCAATATATAACAGGGCTCTAGACTGCGACCATTTTTTTGAGAATGTGCGAGTAAAAAATTGACGTGCATGGTCTGCGC
Organism: Oxygymnocypris stewartii; assembly: GCA_003573665.1. Taxonomy (NCBI): domain Eukaryota; kingdom Metazoa; phylum Chordata; class Actinopteri; order Cypriniformes; family Cyprinidae; genus Oxygymnocypris; species Oxygymnocypris stewartii. Next base: position 2,384,044 of record QVTF01000001.1, read on the forward strand.
TGCTCCAAGCATCTGCTTCATATGTACTGCAGAGCCGCGGCACATTGTAGCAGGAGTCAGATTTCACTGATCACTTGAAGAGAGGCGCTTTCAGCACGAGCGCTTCAGATGTAGAGCCTGGTTCATACTCGCTGTGTCAGCACGAGCGTGAAGGTGCGTGCAGCGAACGGAGCGCAACGGAGGATTTAGTTTTCAAACTAAACTAAAAAGACCGCTTCTTAAACCAGAGAAGGTGACCGTGTTGGTATTCATGTAGGAAAAAAACATGCAAATCCTGTCAGGAGAGCAACCCTTACCAAAAAAGTAGTATACTTCAAGTTTATTTTATTAAATATACTTCAGTAAAGTTCAAGTATAGTTTTTCTAAGCATAAGTCAAGTGTACTTAAATGTCATTTTAAGTATATTTCTGAGAAGTATATAAAGCCCATTTCTGAGAAGTAAACAAAAAGTAAACTAAAAGCATACTTTCTTATTTTTAGTTTAAAAGAAGTACACTACACTTGAATAGACTTCTTTTGTGTAAGGGCAGTTTATTTAATTTTGTTAATTTTTTTTGAAAAGCTTGTTATCTTTGCTGTTTACCTCACATTACGCTATGGAGGCTTTCCTTATTTTTTATATTATTTATTTAATTCCTCAGTGTTTTCTAAACATTCCTTAATGTATTAGTCGCTATATAATACAGCATGTGATGTGTCCTATGTCATGCCTTGTCTTATTTGTTTTTGTTAAGGACCATTATGTAAGACAGTTTGTCTTTGCAGCCTACTGTTTTCTTGTTGTGCTTTTTAATTAAGAATAACAATGAATCCATGTTTTGTTTTAGTCGTAAAATGTTAAATGTGTATAGATATAAGCAAAACAGACAAGTATCTGTTCTTATAAAAGTTGACAGCAAGATTGCGTATTTGAAAGTGAAAGTGCACGAAAAGAGGAATTCCTGTTCAGAAAATTTAAATCACATATAATACTGATGAAAAAGAACGGGTTGACTAATGAAAACTTTCGTTACCACATGACTATATACTATTATAAAATGTAATCAGCATGTATTGATTAATCAAATGTGTCAAAAAAAAGAAATGCGACCAAATAATGTGCTCGTGCAACCAACTGAGAAAGTTAGTCGCAAAAGTGCGACCAGTGGGAAAAATGAGTCTAGAGCCCTGTATACATTTGCATATATGAAATCTAAAGTTACAATTATTATTTAAAAAAATAGTTAAATTTTACATTACTTTTACTAGAAAACAAAACTGATTAAGAGAAATATACTTTAATAGCTTTACACAACAGTGCCTCGCATGGAAAGTTAATTACATTGCATTGCATCACAAGGAAAGTCTCCACCTTGAGAGGTAGTGTGTGCATGTGCTCGTGTGAACCCTGAGTCTAGATATGGAGCTGTGCAAAGTGAAGGATGACTGCACTACAAGGTTGTAATTTAACTGTCACAATAAATATGGCTATACGTGGCACTATACCTATCAGAATGCGTGGCCTCAGCACTTAATACAGACACAAGGCAAGACAGGATGTCGTGTGTTAGTCGATCTGAAAAGCGTGAGTGGAAGGAAGATGATAGCTTAGTCTGTAATTAATGTCATGGCACTAAAATTGACACAGCTGTTCAGCACCATGTGAGTTGGACAATAATTTGGAGCTCTGTTTAAAGAAATACAAAAAGGTTGGACAGAGGATATCATAATGTCTGGAGTGAATAAAAATACTATTATGGCAGTAGTGGAATTTAGAGAACTTAATTTTTTACTGCATGTTTTCAAGCACTATGAGGTACAAAAGAAATCATTATTAATGATCTATCATTAAGGTACAAAAGAAATAACAGAAAATGGCTTTAAAATGCGTTATGAATAATATGTGTTATGTTACCCTAACATTAACATGGAGGAATAATTATAATTGGAGGAAAGGTTAAGGAATTACAGCTTTTCAATATGTATCCTCTTGTTTTTCAAGGGAGCATAAGTAATTGGACAATTGACTCTCATGGATGGACAGGCTGGCTATTCTTTTGCTGTTTCTACATCAATTAAGCAGGTAAAAGGAGTAGATTCTAAGTATTCCATTTGCATTTGGAAGCTGTTGCTGTGAACCCACACCATATACGCTCTCCGAGAAGGTGAAACAGACCATTTTTGGGCTTCAAAAACTAAACAAATCCTTCAGAGAGATAGCAGGAATATTAGGGATGACCAAAACAACAGCTTGGTACATTCTGATAAAATAATGAGCGTGCATGTCTTCCAGTGGCACTGAGTTACTGTTGTTTAGTGATGATGTGGCAGAGGACAGAAGCACCCGGAAGAATTTTGAAGTGCATAGGGATATACTGTCTGCCCAGATTCAGCCAAATCATCAAAGTTGATTGGGCGGCTCTTCATAGTACAAATGGACGATGAACCAAAACATACAGCAAAAGGCACCTAGGAGCTTTTGAAGGTAAAAAAGTGAAATATTCTGCAATGGCCAAGTCAGTCTCCTGATTTTAACCAGACTGAGCATGCATTTAACTCTCTGAATACAAAAAGACTCACAAAAAAACAACAACTGTCGCTGCCGTAAGGGCCTGGTAAAGCCTCACAAATGTCATTGCTTGCAAAGTATTCTCGACAAAATATTTAAAAAAAAAAATTTCATGTTATATTTTGTTCAGCCTCTTGAATTAAAGCTTAAACTCTGCACTTCAATTTCACCTTGATTGTTTTGTTTTTTTAAATCTGTTCTAGTGGCATACAGAGCCAAAATTATTAATTATTAAAATTGTGTCAGTATCCAAATATATATGGACCTGACTGTAGACCTTAACTTGTTGTTCCAAATGAAAAATGACATCTATAAATAGCTAAATAATTTTTTTTAACCTTGAGATATGAAAATAACAGAACATTAATAATAAATGTAATCTAAAAGTCTTAACATAGTGTTCTGTTCTTTCTCTTCCATGTACATCCTGTTATTCTAGAAGGGTGATATAAAACTGAACGCAAAGAGAACATGGAGTGTACTAATACTATAATGGGGCTCTCCAATATGTCTGGGGGTCTGTGACCAATTGCCAAAGGACTGTGAAATATTATTTCTGCCGTGTTGGACAGAGTCAAGCAAAATCCACAGTTCTAATGGCATCTAAGAGGATAAATGTAGTAAGCACATGCTGAATCACTTTAATAAGTACGTGGGGGTATCATAAAAGGTATTATAAAAAACAAAAGCTGCATTCTTTCAACTTTGATGTATTGCCAAACTCCATTCCTTCATGAGTCCAAAAGATGCTGAATCACTAGTACATGCATTTATCTCATCTCACCTTGACTACTGTAACGCTCTTTTTTCTGGATTAGCTGCATGCTCCATCTCCCGTTTGCAATATATTCAAAACTCTGCTACAAGAATGTTAACGTACACCAAACGGTCTGCTCATATCACTCCTATTTTTTTTAACCTCCATTGGCTACCCGTGTTCTCTCATATAATTTATAAAATTATTCTGCTTTCATTTAAGTCACTTCACGGTCTTGCACCTATACTTGTCTCTCTGACCTACTTTCTCCATATATTCTTTCTCGACTACTTCAATCATCTGGAGTGGAACTTCTTTTTGTTCCAAGATCTAGCCTTTCATCTATGGGAGGAGATCTTTCTCTGTTATGGCTCCATAATTATGGAACTCATTGCCCCTGTGTCTCTGGTCCACAACCCTACTGCACAAATTTAAGTCCAAACTTAAAACGTATCTGTTCAACCAAAATTATCGGCCATTATTTGTTTCTTCTTAAACTGTTACGGTTTAATGCTGTATCTGATTGTTTGCCGTATTTGACTATCTGTATTATTACTATGGTTTGGAACAGCAACCACCCTGTCCTGGACGTAGCAAATGTCTACTGTCCATATATGTATGTACTGATTGCTTATATTGTTTTTGTCATTGTGAAGCGTCCTTGAGCTTGAGAAAGGCGCAACACAAAATAAACATTATTATTATTATCATTCTGAAATCATTCTAATATGCTGATTCTCTATTCAATAAATGCTTAATTTTATTATCAATGTTGAAAACAGAGGTGCTGCTTAATAATTTAGAAAACAATTCCAGCATTAGATTAATATAAATTTCAAAATAACTGCATATATTTTATATTTAAAAACACCCATTAAAGAACTTTCAATAAAACAATTAAAAAATGCAAATAGAAAAATGTTAATCCACCACTTTGCAAATCGCACGTCTAAGATTTTTTTAATTTTTTCTAAAATCAGGTAAAGGTCATTGTATTGGAGTCATTGAACAAACTCTGCATGCAATGTAGAGAAAAACTAGTTCAGAAATGTCCCTTTGTCTTTTTGTTTACTCATAAAAATCATAAAATCAATCAAGAATCAAAATCAACCACAACCAACACACCATCATAAAGTGCATTCTTATATACACACACAACAAGATGCTAAATGGCTCTGGGCATTTTGTGCACAGAAAAAAAAATGGCTACATGCTGTAAGAACAAATGCGCAACCCTCCCCATGTCCTTGAAATCCAAGCATGCACAGATTCCAAACAAAATGTGAGAGTGGAATTCTGGGATTTCAAAACTGTCACATGGTAAATTTAATGTATATGGTAATACATCTCACTTAGCATCTCATTGGACTAAAAATGCATTCCGTAATCACTCTGATTTTACTTTCTTTCTTCATAAAATCAATCAAGCATCAAAGCAATCTATTAGCATCTCTTAGCTGCTGTAATGAATTTAAGCTATTATTTCAGCTTTTAGGGAATCAAGTCTTCAAGACTTGGGTTGATTTGATTTAATTGATATTACTTCAATGCTTATAATTTATACTTCATTAACGATTCGTCCAGCGAACGTTAAAATCAGTATATCTTAACCAGTTGTTTATCTTACTTTGTGGCCAATGATAAAACAAACTAAATAGTACATTATACATTTTGAGCAAGGTAGACCGGCAAAGTTTGACCGGCATATTACACAACACAAGACAAAATATTATTTATAAATGAAAACAAAGTTTATCACTTAACCATAATTCAACCGAAACAGGACAAAAGAACTCTCTATCTGGACATGGTCCCGGATGACTGTTTAACACATAATTCAATAATGCAAGACTGTTTTACGATCAGAAGTCTGAGCTAAGAAGCTCTGCAGATGAACACCCAAAGTGACTTCCTGACCCCAGACACCTCCCGTTTCTCTGTTGCATTCCAAGGGAATGCGCGCTCTCTCTCGTCCTTGTGCAGACAAAGAACGAGCAAACTGTTATGGACTTTATGAAAAAGACAACTAATAATTCCTATTACTATTAAAGCAATATACTCAAGAGACAATATATATTAAGGTTGTATTTTATGTCTTCTATAAGCATGACGTGTTATTTTAAATCTTTAAGCATGATGTGTTATTTCTAATCTTTAATCTGAACCCTTTTTATATTTTAGCAGGAAAAGCTATGAACGTGAAATATGTTGAGTTTGATTTCTCAGAAATGATCATGATAAATGCAACAATATGGTGTGAACTGTATGTTGATTCTCAGCATTGTATGAATGATGAATACTTTAAGTTATTAAAGGTATTTCTTTCATGGAAAGAAGCCGTGTGGGGCGGGGCTCCGCCCCACAAGAACAATCTGATTGGGAAAGCCGCTCGTGGGTGGACCCAAATCGAGCCGTTTAAAATGGACAACAAAAGCTTTTAGCTTTAGCTTTTTCTTCTCACTCGCTGCTCACTGACTTGCTGGAAGCTTCGGCTTGGTCTTCACTGGTCACGCTGGAAGCGCTCGACCACCGCCCTTACCATCAGGCTGACCATCTAAAGAATTCAAAGACTTTGTCAAAGCCGTAAGAGCTCTAAAACAAGCATGCTGACTTGCAAAGACTTTGGCTTCGGCTCACTGATCGCGCTTCGAAGCACCCATGACCTTAACATCTGTTCGATAATTTAACAATACTACAAATACTTAGTCAAACTCCTGAAGAAATCTTGAAAGCCTGAAGCTACGCGGAAGGAACTCAGAGAAAAATTTCAAGGGCCGCCTCTCAGAGCCAGGCAACCGCCAATTGCAGGAGGGGTTCCCTCAGTGACATCACGCAACGAGCCAATCAGCCGCCGGGATTCCCTCAGCCATCTGAAGGAAAGACGCAAAGATTTGCGGCCAACTGAACTGAAAGGAAGTAGACCGAACAAATCTCTATTCTTACTGAACTTATGAATTGATCTGTATGCAGAAAATATAGCAAAATCTCTGCTGTGATCTTCCTCTAGTTAAAGTTACGAGATAGCAAAAGAGTGCTAGCTTTAAACTTTCTTCAAACCGCAAAACTCCTTATGTGTGTGCGTATGTATGTGTGCGTGTGTTAATGTGTGTATATGTGTTTTATGAAGTTTAGTCCATGTATTGTAGAATAACAGTTAGAAAATAAACCTTGTTTCATTCATTAAGAATGATGTCTTGGGCTGTGAAATTTTCAAGTTTTAAACTATTTGCCAAAGATCGTGTTACCTAGCTCAAATTGGATAAAGTGCTCATTTAGTTTGTTTTATCGTTGGCCACGAAGCAAGATAAACAAAGTTGTCAAAGATATGCTGATGTTAATGGTCGCTGGACGAGTCGTTAATAAAGTATAAATCATAAGTTAAAGATTAATATAACTTCAATCAAAGCAATATTGAATCCTTAATAAATGAATCCCTAAAGCTTAAATAATAGCTTCTAAATTTATTACAGAATTGGTGGAGGAAAAAAGCTGGCATAGTTGACTTGAAAATTCATAACACATTCATAAGAGTCAATTTGTGTATTGTTCTATTTTATCCGGAACAATAGATTATATACAGAGAAACAGCGTTTGTTTGTGATACTGTATTCTTGTTTGAACACAGTGCGTTTTGAATGAAAGAATGAACTCTAGTAAAAGAATAATATTTGTCTATTAAGACAAAGTTAAGTCGCTCTAAAAGCACATGAGAGACAAATGAGCGGATTCCAAATTTTTCTCTTTAAGGCCTTCATAGTATGATTTGTTAAGTGCATGTTCCACTTCCAAACTCATCTATGCTATTAAATCTCCCGGCTTGAGAACATTTACTTAGCTAATTAATGATTCTCGGACACTTTTTGATTCACTATGCAAGTGAGCACAAGACAAGACTGGCAGCGCTCAGAGAAGGAGTGGCCAAACGCGGTCTGTGGGGAGAATTATGAGATCGATGTTGTTTGTCTAAACAGGCAAATATCAGCATAAGGTCCGCTGAGGCCTCAAAATGTATAATAATTAATCCGTAGATTCATTTATCTTGCCCTAAACGAGTGAGATTGTCAGTGCTATAAAAGATAAGAATCTAAATAGTGCTTGCTGGTTTTGTGCTGAAACTGCATAACTCACATCCTGGTGCGCGTCTGTAACCCCTAGGGGAAAGAAAAAACATATATAGATTATAAAGAAATAGTAAACTATATTGGGGTTACTAAAAACAAAAAAGTTGATTTTAAAATGAAGTTCTTTAAGTATTCAGTGCTCAATTTAAAGTACATTTTATTTCATTGTTTTATATCATGGATGTAATAAAATGTGTACTTGTTAATTTTTCTGTCATTTGTTAATTTTCTCTGACGTGAGGAACGTGAGGAACGCAGTGTTGACCAATCAGGTGAAGACAACGTGAGCAGCGTGATGACGAAAGGATCGAGATGAGAGAGGAAGGAGATGAGAAAACACGGACAGATCGGTGGAGACATTTTGAGATAAAATAAGAGAAACTGTATATTGAACTAAATGGAAAGTTTGGTAAAACGTTTATTTAGTTTGAACTTGAGTTTTTTTGTGTTACAAGAGATACAGATTTCATTGTATTTGACGCGAAAGACGGCGATGACATGGAGTTCATCATCACATAGATCAAGATGGCGAGTCACCCAACGAGTCTCGAACACTTATAAAACGCCGAAAGAAACGGGAAGGATCCGTTGCTTGAGTTTTCCCCGGACGGAGGAAAACAAAATCGCTGGAAAACGGAGCGAATTAATGTGAAACATTCCCTCAGCATTCACGTTGCTCGTTGCTTTGTTCATCAGGACGGTAGGCCTGAACTGTTGCATTTGAAGAGCTCTTTTCCAAAATGCGATAAACGCCAAATTTAAAAAACATGAGTTCGTCATGCCATTTTGCTGTGTACTGAACCTATTCACTGCTCCATCAATGTTTCATGCCAAATCGCTATATTTCCTTGTTTAAAATGTACTGCAAGATGCAGTTATTTTCCAAACCGCTATAAGCGCCGAACCTGTTTTTAGCCTAAACGCTGGACAAAGAAAATCACAAAAAAACAACAAAAAAAGAAGGTTCGTCACTCAGGTGTCGCGTTAATACCCACTGTGGGATGTCAATGTAACAGATGTGTATGCCAGTAAGGGCTGTGTGTAAACCTCACTCCCCTTGACCTCAAAAAGAGGCGCTCTAGCGACTGACGGCTAGAGGCTGTAGCCTTTGGCATTCCTTGTTAGAGCGCCCGCCTCCCGCAACGGAAACCCGGGTTCGCGACCCGCTCGGTGTGATGGTGCGGACCCGGGGGGGTTACATCAACACAAGGCTGGTGCGACCGGCTTATAGTATGAGTCCCTTATGTCATATGTTGCATGTTCTCTTTTTTTTTTTAAAGACATAAACCAACATAAAAAAGGATGGATTTGTAGCGTTTTGAAAAAATAAAACTTGGAATTTATAATCGACAATATTGTTGTTTAATTTAACAATCATTGTTTAACATGTTCAGACTGAGCCAACAGACCATTTTAACAGGATAAATTGAATATTAACAAAATGTATGGGTCTAGGTAAAAAAATGTCATTTTCTCTAAAACTATTAAAATGGATTTATAGCGTTTTGGAAAAGAGCTCTTCATTTCATGATTGCACGCATTACACAGGACGCCGATGGTTGTTTATTTTCAAATTGGAGATCGATCCTTGCAGATTCATAGACTGTTTTATTGAGCAGGACACACAGATTTGAACTGTGAACTGATTGCATTTAATTAATCATTATTTTTGTTGTTTATTGACTGTAACGTTGTACCTACAAAGACAACGAGTTGAATTTTTGTTTTTGAAATGTAAATGTTTTTGTTTTGAAGGTTTATGTGAATGGAGCTGTTTATTTGAAGAAGCCAGTCAAATATATAATCAAGGGTAATTCAACGAGTCTAAATAGATAATGAAATAGAATCAGTTAGTTAAGTTGTATTATTGCTAAACTAATAAAACATTGCAGGACTATAAAAAATAAATAATAGATTAAAAATTTAGTACTAATCTAAAAGTCAATTTAGATCTACCAAACAAAACTCTAGAAAACTAAAATAAAAGTAAATAGAGAAGGAAACTAAACCCTAAGTGAAAACGTTCTAGTGAAACAAAGAGACTCAAACACAAAGTTTAATTTGGTTTGTCATTTTATTTATCCTCTTTTCATTGTGAATCAGTGAGTATTTCATTTATTTTCTTGTTTTCCACATGTATGTTTCCTGAAACCAGAAAGCAGGTTAAACAGTTCATACATTCATTTTTTTATATAAACATTTCCATCATTATTCATACTTACCTTGTCTGTCTGTTCATTTTATCTCTCCCATTTGGCTCCATAAGAACCTAGAGCACTGGTCTATTTTACCCTTAATATCTTTCACTCTAGATGCTATGTCATTGGTGGTGTCTATTGTGCTGAGGGTTAGAGGGGAGGGGTTACACGTCACCATAGTGACAGCTCAACCAGGAAGTCTACAGAGACTTTCCGGAACATTTTGCTAGTGCAGACTCCATCCCAGCGCCTATTTTCAGCTTTTGTAAACAAATAGCATTAGCACAAAGCTAAGCTAACTGAAACTAAGGAGCTTGCATTGAAGCATATGCAAGGCTATCAGCATTGAAGGCTAGCGGTTATCATGTGGTTGCATTTTGTGGGTTGAATACAGTGTGTTTTGAAATGTAAGTGACTGAACCAGTTACTTTTAAACTTTGACTCACACTGAGACTTGCTACCGCATTTCTTTCTTTTTCACCCTAATTTTGTATTATTCTCTCTCTATCTCCTCTCCCATTTAAAAGGACTGTAACAAATACAATGTTAATAAATTGGCTGTATGATTGTAACTAATCATCAGAGCAGCTAGCGATCTCACAGGTGATTTTAATAAACATTTGTTTAGGTTTTATTTTTAGCGGGTATTAGTTTAATAGCTGGTGGTTTTAATAGAAAATAATTTGGTACTACCTCATTACATTGATAATACGGTGATTAATTAAATTATAACTTCTCTCCTGATTTTAAAGACATCAGTGGATAAGTTGCTATTGTTAGGAATTTGACTGCTAATTTAATGTCATAATTAATTACAAATTTGAAATTAATTTAATTTCATAAATAATTTCAGTTCCTGCTTCCATGTAGCAACAATAGCCACTGATCAATCATACGCGCTCTTATAATTTGACAACAGCATTAAGAATATCTTAATCATTATCAAGAGGGCCAGAAATGTTCAATTTCATTCACTAGTAATTAGGGTGGCACAGATTAATTTGGTTTGATGATGTTAATGACTGAATGATAATGAGGAGGAATGAGTAACTTGTTATGCTAGGGATCCAAAATTAGGGATTTAGAATCTGTAATTTAACTTCAGAATTAATTTCGAAATTAAAAATTCTAATTACATTTAATAATGAATTACAGTTCCTGTTTACATATTGCAACAACATTGGCTTATCAACTCAATTGTAAATTGCTTTTGTAATTCGAATCCTAATATTTCCTATACATTTTAATGATAACATCATTACATTTTAATTAGAAACCACAATTTCTAATTTGAAATTCTAATTTCAGTCGCAACACAAGTCTGGCTCTACCTGTTAGGCCTTACTTCATCTCGTTGGGTGATCTGATTAACTCAGCTAAATTTTAAAAAGGTTCCCTTTACTTAGACCTGATAGTAGATAGCGTTCCCCCTAGTGCTGGGTTAGTGAAGTGACATTGCCTCCATCGTGGGTCACAGAGAGCAGAGTCACCCGTTCCGACATAAGCTGGTGCGCTCGGACCTTACTGCTGCGCACCGCTGAACAATGTAATTTCTCACCAAGCTCAGGGTATAAGGAAGTTAACCTTCCAATTAGAAAACCCCAAAAGGAAATTAAAGTTTCCTCAAAACTTAGGTCAGTTTGTTTTATCCTGTAAAACAGCAAAACCAACCCCCTAAGTGTATCGACTCAACAGCGCCACCACGCTGCCATCCTCGTTATTAGACCTAACCTTGGGAGTAACACCTTACTTTTCTTCTCTTCTTCAGGTATTTGTGAAACTTGAGAACGACGTTTCAAAACTGTTTTTTTATTTACCTTCCTCTATTGTGAAATCCTACCCCTCCAAGTTAAAGCAGGTCAACGAGAAGATAGGCATCGGCAAAATTTTAAGCACGCACGAGAGACACGCTAACCAGCGTTGTGGTGTCAATTTTGCCAGTAAGGGCCCAGTACTGCTAATTGCTATTGTTTTCCTCCACCCAAGAGAAAATTTGAATAGCAATCACAGTCCTATTACAAAAGGAGAAAACCCGTTTTCAATCCTCTGACTAGAAGCATCCTTCTAAATCAGACTTAACACAAAAAAGAGACAAGATGAAAATCTGCTACCAGAAAGAGATATTTTGTTCTTGTCCCTCTCCCTCACCTTCGTATTGGACTGACCTCCTTCCAAAAAAAAAGGAGACTTTCTCTTACAGGAAAAGGTGAGCCTCCAATTATTACCCATTTTACTTGCTCTGTTGATGTTCTTCTTTTCTTTCTCTGTTTCCCAGCTGTGCTGCCTGTGTGCGTGTGTGCTCAATAATTTTCCCCACAGAGGCTACAAATTAGAAGCACACCCACCAGAAGATCACAATTGCAGAGAATCACACTCAAGATTTGCATACACTATACTTTGCACATTTACACCCCTGTTGTGTTTTTGTTTTGTTTTTGTTTGGTTTGGTTTGGTTTCCCATTCAAGGTCTGTGTCAGTTTGGTTCGAGATCTCCCTCACCCCGCCAGAATATGTCTCACACAACAGAATGTCGGTCACTGGGAGGATCTAGAAACATGGCGACAGACAGCCTCCTCCCTAAGGCTGCTGAAATACTCAAACATCAGACACAGGACCAGCTGAATGACAACATAACAAGCCTCATGGGACAAGACCCAAGTCAGAGCTACAGTCACAAAGAACTAGCCAAGATCACCAGCTCTTTAAGTCACACACTCATCACCACCCTCAAGTTGAGCGACAAGCACGCTACACAGCGCCAGCAGGAGCTGACACGTGCACAATGACGCATAGAGCAGCTGAAACTTGAAGCTCAGGAATGACAGGAATGGACTGATGAGGTGGAACAAGGCGCTGAGGAGTAGATCAACAGGCTAAAAGAGACTATAGCAGCTACTACCCGAAAAATGGAGCAAATCAAAGAAGACTACGCTGATCGTTCTGAAAAACTACATTATGCAGAGCAGCTACTGGAGAAGACAAAGGCTGACTTTAGGGACAAAAACAGCAGAATCAAAACCCTTGAAGCTCACTTGGATGAGTCAAGACACGAGATCAGCCGCCTAACACGACAGCTGGACTACTTCAAAGAGGAATATGAAAGTTTCCAAGAGGAACTCAAGCATGCTTATGAATAACGCTATGAGCCGTCAAGGACAGGATGTGCACCGATCTCACCCCTGCCAAGCAGGACCAGGTCACCTGTTCCTGGACTGACACGTGAGCAAAAGATGGTGGGGGTGGTGTTGAAACACTCATCAACACCCTCTGAAGAACTTTACCTCATGACAAAGCCAAAAGAACCTGCTGCAGCCAGCCACAGATCGTCGCACGGCTTGAACATAAAAGACCTCGACAAGCTCGCCAGGAACATTAGCAAATTCAACCCCAGCGTGCCAAACAGCCAAAATTTCCAAGCTTATCTCCAAGATCTCGAATTCCTTCTGGAAATGCGACCTAATGTTCACACAAAGATAAACTCTATTTACTCCAAATGACATCCAGTCCTGAAGTGCGCAGATTCCTTGACCGGCAGCCTGTTCACAAAAAGACTGATTATCAACTGCTTCTAGAAGCCCTCATTAAAGAGTTTGCCGATCCTGAGTCCGAACAAGGCTTAGTGGCTGCCCTGGAGACGATACAAGGATATCACGAACCTCCTCAAGCCTACTACAGTTGACTCAGACTAGCATACTTCGGAACTCGTAACGAACCTGACATGGAGGATGAACTGAACTTTAAAACTCTCTTCCTAAGAAACCTTCATCCCGGAATAAGCCACCATCTTGGCGTTATCGCATGTACTAGAAAAATGAACACTCAGCAGTTGCGAGACTTGGTGCAGAAAGCCTACGGCAAACAAAAGATGGCCTCAGACAAGAGAGCCAAAACCCCAGCAGTTCTTGACTTCAACACTCAAAGTCAAAGGTTGGCTCTAGAGGACGCCCAACGCCAAGACAGTGCCAAGCCACCACACAGAGAGTGGAATACACCCCAGTCCAACAATGAACGAGACTCACAAGCTGGCACCCGACCTAAACACAGGTTTGACCGCAGGGATGCACCGTGTGGACGTCAACGTTCACCTGGACGACACTGGAATAAGTCATGGGACCAATCAAGGCCTCATGAGAGTCAATGGGAGAGATCGTGGAATCAACCAAGCTTGTTTGGAAACTCAAGAGAGAAAAGCTCATGGGAATTCATTGGGAACTCCAAAGGAAAACGACAAACTCACCCTGGAGCAATCAGCCCAAGGAATTGATTCCAAGCTGAACGAGCTCAAACTGAATCCACACAAGAACCAAATAAACCCACTCTATTTCGACTCACAAAAGCTGATGGAAATTATTATGAAAGAGTTCTTCCAAGAGTTCTTCCAATGAAAGGAGGAGGATCGTAAGTGGGAAAAGAAAGAGAAACCAGATTCAGCCTGACTAACTGCCGGACGAGAAGACAGTGACCAGCTGACCCAATCAGCCACAGAAAACAGCACTTTTTCACCTCACTCTCAAAGAACAGTAAACACCCTAACTTCAGATGGACACGAAACCCCACCTGAAAACCCAGCAACAGAGTTGGACACTAACTCAATACCCAATTCTCTAGATCACAGCAGCGTACAACAAACACCTGCTGACAAAACCCATCAAGTTCCTGAAAGTGCTGTCTTGGTCGTCTGCCACTCCTCTGAAGAACACCAGATCAGTCCTGACATCCTAAACGTTTCCTCCCAAACTCCAGTCACTCAACTTCTAGGCGATCTCATTGAAAAGATATAGCAAGAAAGTTTTACCTCTCCATCATCATCGAACAACACATCAGAGTCGAAGCCCTTCTTGATACGGGAGCCGACATTACGACATCATAACACCATAACATTCACAAAACCTCATGAAATCATTGCCATCACCTCAATTCTGCCGGTGTCCAGAGAAAGCATCTGTCGTTCATGTTAACAGATGACACTCACCTCGCTGTCTACGCTGTCTCAACACAGCCTGCGACAGAATCACCTACACAGGTGACCATCGGGCCCAAAGCCCCTCATTTGAATTAACTGCAGAAGAACCCTACTTAAACAGATCTTTAGTGAGGCGGATGCCCTCCACAATGAAGTGGATCGCCAAGGACTCAAAGAGGTTCTGCACAAGTAAAAGGACATCCACACGGTGCGCATCCCAACAAACCCAAATGTGCCACCCACATTTGTGCGCCAGTACAAGATTCCATTAGCGTCATATGAGCCAGTGCAAGAAATTGTTGACTCCATGCAAGAAAAGGGGGTCATCCGGCCCTGTAACAGCACATTCTTTGCCCCGATATGGCCAGTCCTAAAACCCATTGGCAATTTGTGGCCCACCATTGACTATCGCAAGTTGAATCAGCAAGTACCATTATCATGATGCCCTATGACCCAATTGGACCAAGAAATTGCAAAGATCAAAAGCTCAACGATCCTGTCCACACTGGATGTTGCCTCCGGGTTCTGGACAATCCCTGTCCAGCCCGATGACCAACATAAGCTGGCATTCACCTTCGGCAACCAACAGTACACCTTCACACGGTGCCCCTTCGGCTATGCCAACTCACCAGCAGAATTCAAAATGTTCCTTAACAAAGCATGCCCTGATGCCAGAGTCAGAGGCAACCTCGTTTGTCTTAATGAAAAGCTCAAGTGTGGAAGACCACCTCAAGGATATTGATCACGTCCTAAACCAGCTGACAACAGCAGGAACTAAAATCGCCCTTCACAAAGGACAATGGTGCAAGACCAAGGTGACCTATGTCGGACTGCTTGTAGGAAGAAACCGCATCGAGCCACAATCTAACCATACCCAAGCAATCCAAAGCATAAAGACACCAACTAAAGTCTCTGAGCTGCGAAGCTTTCTGGGAGTGTGCAATTACTCACGACAGTTCATAAAAAACTATGCTGACATCGCACGACCACTAACTTCCCTCCTAAAAAAGGATGAACCCTTCATTTGGACGAAAGCCCAGGACACAGCTATGAGCCAGCTCAAACAGCGCCTGTGCTCTGCTCCGTGCCTTGCCTACCCAGACCCAGGAAAATAATTATATCTGGACGTTGGATTCTCTAATCAATGCCTCAGCGCAGGCCTATACCAGCTCCATGATAAAGACAAGCGAGTGGTCGCTTATGCCAGCAAAACGCTGCTTCCCCCAGAATGCAAGTATTCAAACTGCGAGAAAGCTTTGCTTTGCACTGTGTGGGCCATCCAGCGTTTCTCTAATTACATCGGTGCACAGAAAGTCAGCATCGAGACTTGTCACCAGCCAGTCACCTTCCTCAACAGTCAACGAATCAGAGATGGCATTGTGACCAACGCATGCATAGCAACCTGGCTAATGACACTCCAAGGACGGGACGTTGAGGCAAGATATGCCCAAAACTACATATCTTCACTTGGAAACGGGCTAGCGGCCTGCCAAAACTGTTCAACGGACATGCTGTAACATCAGCAGAACGAAAAGAACCGCCACAACCTCAACTGACAAATCACAGGTACTTCGAGGAGAATGTGTGTGAAGGAATGCCCACAGCATATGTCGATGGCTGCTCCTACAATCGCAAGGGCAATTTACAAGCTGGAGCGGGAGTGGTCTGGCTCAACAACGACCCTTGTCCACACCGATAATTCAACTTAGGCCCTTGCTCATCGCAATATGCTGAAATAGCAGCCATCCTCATCACCCTACAACTGGCTGCATCCCACAACATCAAAGAACTCATCTGTACCATCTGTACCAAAGACCTCAATGACCAAACTGATGCCCTCACCAAAGTAGGTGCATTACATGGAGAGTCCTGGACATGTCATGCCCTCCCACCCAACCCTTCAGTGGCAACAGTAACTCGCCGCCAGCACGCTATTGGCGCGCACACCCCTGCCTCATCCCACATTGCCCTATCACCTCAGTTCGCTGCTGACGATCTCCTCACCCTCCAAACTGCGGATTCATCACTACCAACTATGGTAGCTCACATTTCCAACCCATTAACTCATCCCATTTCCACCTCTGACCTTAACACATCCTCCGAGCTCCGCACGCTCCACTCTATCAAGCACATGCTGCATCTAAGAGACGGTGTTTTCACATATGCCCCAAGCTCCATATAAGCCATCACCCAATTTCCTCAGGTCAAGTTGAACAGGCTAACAGGACAGTGGTCAGCATGTTGAAGAAGTATGTAGCCACCAATCAAAAGGATTGGGATATTAAACTTCCTCTGGTACTGATGGCCGCTCGAGCCACCCCTCACTATTCCACCGGAGTACCCCCATTCACACTGTTGACAAGGAGAAGCATGACGTTACGCTACACCTGCTGTACCAACCTGTTGACCTGAACCTCGTCACCGCCTATACCAGCTTCTCGACAGGCCACATAAGCATTGACGGACAGACCAGACAAATACCTACAGGTCCGGAAGGGGAGGCACGGTTTGCCCTGCTGGGTGGAGGCGGTATTAAGACACAACTGCATCAAAACCGACCGCTCCCCCGGGGGGACCACCGTATACCCCCTAGCTGCACTACCATCAAGGGTGGTGAGGAAGGAGGAGCTAGCAGTTTGGTTACTGGCAGTATAATTCTGCCGTCCATGACCTGGTAAGCTCCCCATGCACCTCCAGGAAGAGAGGCACTGTGGGAGGGAGAACCAGCGCAAGCTACCCCGAGAAAACAATCGTCCAACCTCGAGGGCTCGGGACACGGTGGAGGTCTCCACTCTAGTCCTACCCTCTCAGTGGCCTGGGAAAGCACAGCTGTCAGTTCCGGATCCGACTCAGGCATTGCTACCGCCGGAGCAGCAGCGCAACCAAATCTTCCTCTCCAGAAAGCTCTGGCTCACCCTCAGATGTAACGATCGACATCCGGCCATCGGGAGAAGCGCAAAGGATACTGCTGGTAGGCTCCTTGTAGAGGGCCCAGCACATTCCATGTGCAGCTCAACTGGTTGTGGAGCGCAAGAGGAGCGATGGTCCTTCAAGGATTTTCCACCACTTTAAACCTCAGACCACACTTGCCACTTCCTGAAGTAGTCTCTGCCTAGCTGTAGCCAGGTCGATAACCAGATCGAGGCAGAGGCAACGGAGCTCTGCCACTTTTGAAGTAACGGAGCCTGGCCCGCAACTCCGAGATGATCATCTTCCCGCAACGAGAACATGACTCATCCATAAACACCACCTCAGATTGCTTACTGCCCAGGCATGTGAGGCAGTGATCATGACCTTCACCACGAACGCGTGGGTGACACGTTGTCTAGAGCAGTGGTTCTCAAACTGGGGGTCGCGAGAGGGTTAAAAAAATTAAATGTTATTTTTTTTATTATAATAAATATTTTTCAACATTACAAGTAAATGCTACAAATAAATATTTTCTTATTTTTAAAGATATTAATGATTATAGTGTTTTGAACATTTTTTTTAAAAATCTTCCCGACTCGAAGATGACATCACTGTGCAGCGACTGGCTCGCTATCGCTACAGCTCGCATCTGCACGTGAAAATCACAACTGCAGAGATGGATACATTTGTAATTCCCAAATCTAAAAATGTTGCTTGAGTCATCGGAACCGTGTACTTCGACTAAGCATGAGCAAGACCCCGTCAGACCAAAGTAGGAAACGTTGGAAATATCAGGAAGAATTCATAAAGTATGGATTCACTTGCTCTATTGTCAACAACATAGATTTTCCACAATGTGTAATCTGTTCAGAAGTGCTTGCCCATGAAAATATGAAGCCCGGCAAAATGCAAAGGCATTTGGAGACGAAACATCCTTTTTTTATTGAAAAGCCTATAGACTATTTTCGCCGAAAAGAGAAGGAGTTACAGGGTCAAAAACACATGATCGCACAACAAGCCAAGATTACATCTAATGCTCTGAAGGCATCTTATGAGGTGGCGTACTTGATCACACAAATCAAAAAGCAACACACAATTGGGGAAACCCTGATAAAGCCCGCTGCTGTGGCTATGTGTCGGGTCATGCATGGTGAGAAAATAGCAAATGAGCTTATGACTGTTCCGTTGTCGAATGATACAGTCGCTCGCCGTGTACATGATATCGCAAAAGACATTAAGAGTCAATTAATTGATAGGATAAATGGAAAAAAATATGCACTGCAAGTCGACGAATCTACTGATGTGTCTAATTCTGCTCAGTTGCTGGCGTTCATCAAATACGCATTTGACGGAAAACTGCATGAGGATATGCTCTCCTCTTCGAGGGGACTTGTACAGGCAGTGACATTTTCACCAAACTGGACACCTAAAACAAAATAGAAGTAGGGATTTTAATCATTTTGAAGAGATGGCTTGGAAGAAGGCTACTCTGCCTATGCATTGTTAATAAGGACACAGTTCAGTCAGGACCACTTTGTTCAAGTCAGGATACTGTAGAGGTCCTGAACTTTACATTTGGCAGCAGGCTTCGCTCTGCAGGGTTCAGATTCTGAGCTTATCCACAGGTAAACCTTGCTTAAGTTTGACCCCCCCCCCCCCCCCCCCCCCCCCCTATGTTGAGGTCAACATACCTCAACATATTCTCAAGAATTAATTGAAAGCTGCCACACTGCAATACCTGTCTACATTTTAGGCAGGGTAATATAATATTCTGCTACTCAAAGCCAAACTTTTTTAGGAGGAAGGAAAACTTTTTTACTGACCAAAGAGGATCTCTTTTGTGAGATGTGTATTGATTCGGATTCAAGCCTGAAACATTCACAGGTTTCAACTCACAGGAGTTGAAATTAAATTACCGCAAATAGTAAAAATTTAGGGCATATACTGTATACACTACCATTAAAAAAAAATTGAGGACAGTACGATTTCTTTTTTTGATCAATTATTTTATTTTGCAAGGATGCATCAACTTGATAGGTTGAAAGTGATAGAAGGTGTTTTAAATTGTTATAAAAAATACAAACTTTCTATTCACCAAAGACTCATGAAACTAAATATATCAAGTTTTCACAAAAAAATGAACCAATAATAATAAATGTTTCTTGAAATAAATGTAACCTGTATTTTCTAATAATATTACCAAGGGGCAACATATATAATGAAAATAATAGAGGACCTAGGACAGATCCTTGTGGTACTCCATACTTTACTGGTGATAATTGAGATGACTCCCCGTTTAAATAAACAAAGTGGTAGCGATTGGACAGGTAGGATCTAAACCATCTTAGAGCCTGCCCTTGAATACCTGTATAGTTTTGTAATCGATCTATCAGTATGTCATGATCTATAGTGTCGAACGCAGCACTAAGATCAAGTAAAACTAAACGAGATGCAACCTTTGTCTGAGAAGAAGAAGCAAGAAGCAAGTCATTTGTAATTTTAACAAGTGCAGTTTCTGTGCTATGGCGGGGCCTGAAACCTGACTGAAATTCTTCATAGATATCATTTTTTAGCAAAAAGGAGCACAGTTGAGCAGACACTACTTTTTCTAATATTTTCGACATAAACGGAAGATTTGAGATGGGCCTGTAATTTGCCAGTTCACAAGGATCTAATTTTGGTTTCTTAATAAGAGCCTTAATAACTGCCAGCTTAAATGGTTTTGGGACGTGACCTAAAGATAACGAGGAGTTAATAATATTGAGAAGCGGTTCTTCTGCTACAGGTAACAACTCTTTCAATAGTTTAGTGGGTACAGGATCTAATAAACATGTTGTTGGTTTAGATGTAGTTATAAGTTTATTTAGCTCATCCTGTCCTATAGTTGTAAAGCAATGAAGTTTTTCTTTGGGTGCGATGAATGAAGCTGAAGTACTAGATGCTGTAGAATCTATATTTGTTATTGTATTTCTGATATTATCTATTTTATCAGTAAATAAATTCATAAAGTCATTACTATTAAACTGTGAGGGAATATTTAGATCGGGTGACATCTGTTTATTTGTTAATCTAGCCACTGTGCTAAATAAAAACCTTAGATTGTTTTGGTGATTATCTATGAGTTTGCGGATATACTCGGTTCTTGCAATTTTTAGAGCCTGTCTATAGCTGGACATACTGTTTTTCCACGCAATTCTAAAGACTTCCAAGTTAGTTTTTCTCCATTTGCGCTCAAGATTACGAGTTTCTTTCTTAAAAGAACGGGTATAACTGCTGTACCATGGCGCAGCACTTTTTTCTCTAACCTTTTTTAATTTGATGGGGGCAACAGTTTCTAACGTATTAAAGCAGATAGTTCCCATGTTGCTAGTAATTGTGTCTAGTTCATCTGTATTTATGGGTACACAGAGCAGTTGAGATAAATCAGGCAGGTTATTGGTGAATCTGTCTTTAGTGGCTGGAACAATAATTCTGCCTGGACGATAACGCGGAGCCATATAGTTAATATCAGTAATATGCAGCATGCATGATACAAGGAAATGGTCAGTAACATCATCACTTTGAGGTATGATATCTATATCGGTTAGATCAATTCCATGCGATATTATTAAATCTAGCGTATGATTAAAACGATGTGTTGGCCCGGTGACATTTTGCTTGACACCAAAAGAGTTTATTAGGTCAGTAAACGCAAGTCCTAACGCATCATTTGTATTATCAACGTGAATGTTAAAATCTCCAACAATTAGTGCTTTATCAACATTAACCAATAGGTCTGAGAGGAAATCTGCAAATTCTTTTAGAAAATCTGTATATGGCCCTGGCGGTCTATACACAGTAGCCAGAGCAAGAGATAGGACAGATTTATTTTGCTTATCTGACAGTTTAACATTGAGCATAAGTATTTTGAATGAGTCAAACCTGTATCCTGTTTTCTGAGTAACATTGAGAATATCACTATATATTGTTGCGACACCGCCGCCACGACCGGTCTGACGAGGCTCATGCTTATAACAGTAGCTTGGTGGAGTAGATTCATTTAGACCAAAATAATCATTTGTTTTAAGCCAGGTTTCATTCAGACAGAGTACATCAAAACTATTATCTGTGATCATTTCATTTACAATAACTGCTTTCGGTGTGAGTGATCGGATATTTAGGAGCCCAAGTTTTAAAAATTGTTTTTGTTTATTTATTTTGCATTTTTCTGGTTTAATCACGATCAGATTTGTTCTAGATCCTGCATTAAATTTATATTTTGAACTCACTATTCGGGGAACAGACACAGTCTGTATAGATTGGACACTGCAAGTACCTTTATCATTTAAGTGGGTAGAACAAAAGTCATCATAGCTGTTATTGGAGAATTGGCTTACTAGTCAGATGGAGCGTAGCATCCTGGTGATGTTGTCCGACAGGAGTTCCGCACCGACTCTGCTGGGGTGCAGGCCATCAGCACGGAAAAGTCTAGGACGCTCCCAGAAAAGATTCCAATTATTAACAAAGAGAATTTTCTGCTCTTTACACCATGAAAACAACCATTCCTTTAAAGCAAACAGTCTACTGAACTTTTCGTGTCCTCGTCGATACGTGGGAAGAGGTCCTGACACGATGATCGTCGCCACGGGCGATGTGCTGCGTACCGTCTCGATCAGGCTCCTGAAGTCCCTCTTCAGTGTCTCCGTCTGCCGCAGCTTGGTGTCGTTAGCCCCCGCGTGAATCACAACAGCTGCAACGCTCTCGTCATCCTTTAGGATCGCGGGTATCTGCACAGAAACATCAAGAACACGAGCACCAGGGAGACAATGAGTGTGCACTTTACCTTCAGCTAACGTAGGACGGACATGCCGGACGATTGAGTCTCCGATGACCACAGCGTCACGATCAGTCTCGCAGAGAGGGGCGAAGCGGTTCCGGGATGAGATGTCGAAGACCGGAGGGGGAGAAGTCGTCGACCGGGGCCTGGATCGCGTCTTCCGCTGCTGCACCCAGGGTCCATGGTTTCCCGGAGCCGGAGTGAAGGCCATCTGTGACGATCACGTCCCGGGTGCACGGGGCCTGTGCAGAGAAACACACAGAGTAGAGGTGGTGGGAGTGTTAGCAGCGCGTTGCATACTTACCTCGGACTTATGAGCGTCAGCCCGAGATGTTTCCAGCGTTGCTTTCCGTTTCCTCAGCTGGGCCTGTTTCCCAAGCAGCTCGTGGATCCGTCTCTCCATGGCCTCCAGCTCCAGCTGCACCGAATGCAGCTCAAACGTGTCCTCGCCTGCACACAAAGGTAGACACAAATCCGCCATTAAAGCAAGTAACAGTCAAACAATGTTAAATGTGTGTGTGAAAAGTATTTTCAAAAGTGTGAAAAGTGGTATTAGCTGTGTTAGCGGCACCCGCGCTGGCTTTGCTAACGGGCTATAAGCTAATAGCGGATTCGGGAAATCAAAATAAAACTTGCGATAACAAGCCGCTCTGATTATTCTCGTTGCAGAATGCGATCTGGGATATATTCACACGTTATAGAAACAAAAAATATTGTGTATAAAATCGGAATTAAAGATAGAAAATAGACGATAAATAATTGGCTTGACGGAGATTCAATTCAGAACATGCGTCAGCGACAAACCGGAAGTTCTCAAATTATACACAATGCGCGAAATTAGACGCTAATTCAACACTCAGTAGTGTGCCCTATTGGGTCAGTATTAGAATTTCTACAAGACAGATTTGCCTCAGGGCGAGCAGTCCCTAGGGAGGTACCCGTTAGTATCACGATTTCACTAGTTTTTATTCGTCATATACACATATCATACAGAATATAATCAGCAGTGAAATGTAAGGTTTTTTCCAGGGTATCAGGAGGCTGAGGCCTCAGGTATGCCAAAGAATGCCTACTTAGGAATTGGCTGTGGTTTTAGGGGCCCTTTCGAAAGCTCCTTTTGAACCCCTGGAAGAGGTTCCTTTGAGATTTCTTACAGTCAAGACAGTATTTTTATCAGCTATCTCTTCCTTGAAGAGAGTCGGTGATCTGCAGGTCCTGTCAGTGGCCCCATCATGTCTCGAGTTTGCACCTGGTAGGGCGAGAGTATGCCTGTTCTCCAGGCCGGGGTATTTCTCCAAGGTATCCTCAGTGGTTCCATGGCCAGTCGTTCTTCAGGCATTTTGTCCACCTCCCTTTCGGGATTCTGACCAGGAAAATCTTAATTGTGTGTGTCCAGTGTGAGCACTGAATGAATGAATTAATCATTTATATAGCACACTGAACACATACGTCCTCATAGCTGCTCTGTGGAGAAAGTCAAACCAACTATTTGTGTTATACGGTCCTTAAAGGAAGGACTTCATGCTAACAAGTAGACCCTCAGTAGGTGGATAGTGGATGCTATTGCCCCTGCATTTGAGTTGTCTGATCTCCCCTCACCTCTGGGTGTCAGGGCTCATTCTACTAGAGATATGGCGGCCTCCAAGGTCTTCTCATCTGGTGTGTCAATGCACAATATTTGTAATGCTGTGGGAATGGTCCACCCCTCCGACATTTGTCAGATTCTACAGCCTTGACCTTGTTGCCACTCCTGGCTCCTCAGTTCTCTCTGCCTAAGCTGAGCCATTCCACACTAGACAGGGATTTGTTAGTATGGTGGCGTGGGCATTGTCGTTCCCAAAGTGTTTTCCGATGCAGCTCGAGTTCCCGAAAGGAATTCCATTCCACACTTCATGCATCCCTGCGAGTGCTTCCTTCACTATGAAGCTGCCGCTGTCTCCATCGCAGGTGCTTTTATACTTCCTGTCAGCTCTGCCAGTGAAGTCAGCCAGGATTACACATGTGTTTCAGAGCGTGGGAACACAGGGTGGTCCCAAAGCGTTTTCCAACGCAGTGTCTTGTTCCCTCTGGGAACCATGGTTACATACGTAACCTGTGACGTTCTTCTTTAAGTCTCAGAAGATAATCCCTAAATATAATCCCTATATATATCATCATATTTAAATGCTTATGCATACTTTAAAACCTCTATGAACCACAAACACAAAGTTTCTCACTAATCAGCTTGAAAGAAACAAAATTGCAATCTTCACAATTTTTAAAAACAAAGAATTTACAGTAGAATGAAAGAAGAGATTGAAAATCTACAGAGGCTGATAGTGACTGTAGCTGCTTTACAGAATGACAACAAGCAGTGTGGAGTGGTGGAAAGATGGAAGATGGAGAGATGAAGACTGTGTAAAGGAATTTTCCTGTATGGACAGTAATCAAACAGTGAGACATAGATTCAGATGTATGTATTACATGTTTTCTCGCTTGCAGTTAGAAAAGCATTCTGTGTGTGATGATGTACTATGATTGGGAAGTGATAGAGGTAAGGAAACGCAGATGGTCAGGGGGTCAAGGGGGCATTTGCCTCCCTTTTCTGTATAACCATTAATCGGTAAACAAACTGGTATCTTTCCCTCTAGAGGAGGGAAGGAGGAGGCCTTGGAAGGAAAGGACTATAAAACAGACCGGCACTGCTTCTCCTTACTTCTTCTCCTTAGGGCGCTCTCTTGCTCTCTTGCTTCTTCTTATCTCTGGCTCTCTGGCTCTCTATAGCTATCTCTCTGGCTTATCTCTATCTCTCTCTCTCGCTCCTGACTGACTCACAGCTATGTATGTTAGAACTGAGGGATCTTCTCTTGCAAGGGAATAAATTACTTTTATTATTATAATTTGGACTCAAGAGTTGTCTCTTACTCAGTGATGATGTTTGTATGAAAGAAATTGCCACAACAGTTTGGTGTCAGATAGTGGGATTCCTTGGACGTGACTTCTGGACCTGACAGCGGACGGAGGCTGATCACCTTGGAGCTGAAAAGTTCCAACCCTACCTCGCAAAAAAGATTGAGAGACGAGGGACCGTTTCCGCTGTTGGGACCGGAGGGATCGACCACTGGAATCAAAAAGAACCCAGGTGGCACAAAACGACATCTCTGGTAAGAAACAATTAAATTCAATTTAATTAGGGTGAAATTCAGTTTAAAGAGGGAAATTGAACCATATTGGCTGAGATTTGTTTCTGTGGTAGAGTAATCTGAGCAACATTCAGATTAGGTAACCTGAGATTAATTTGAGATCTGTACGGATCAAGAGGGTTTCAAACAGGTACCGAGGTTAATTGGGGTTAGGAAAAATCGAAAGATTTTGATAAATCACAATTAAGAGGGCACTAATAGTGCAACCCGACCCGATTGCGGGATAAGAGAAAATCGGATCTGCTGGAGACGTCTAGCAGATTAAATAAGCGCGCGCGAGCAAAACCACAGAGAGCAGAAAACAGCCAGTATGGGGATATCAAGTTTGTGAAATATGATACACCGGTGTACTACCAAATTAAAAAAATTATTATGGTCAGAAATGTATGCAAGATATTGAAAAATTAATCAAGGATCATGATTTTCCCGAAGAGGGAACATTGAGCCTCACAAAACTGAAAGTGGTTTCAACAACCAGTTTGTTGTTGCAAATGTGTTAAACATGTATGTTAAAAATGTGAACAAACAGTAGATTGTTGGCTAAAGGAAGTAGATGGTTGGCTCAAGGAAGTAGATGGTTGGCTCAAGGAAGTAGACAAAAGGTAAGGAAGGAAAAAAAGCAAGTGCAGAAAGTAGATAGGAAGGAAAAAAAAAAGCAAGTGCAGAAAGTTAGCAGGAAGGGAAAAAAGCAAGTGCAGAAAGTTAGCAGGAAGGGAAAAAAGCAAGTGCAGAAAGTTAGCAGGAAGGAAAAATGAAAAGTGTGAAAGTCTATTTGTATGTGTCTGCACGACCAGAACCGAATGACCCACAGTATGTTTGTGTTTCCCACATGAAAATACGGTGAGGCCGGCACCGCCAAACACACATCTACCCAATAGCCCAGCTGGGTGCATTGAAATTCGCCCCGACCTCGACTGTTTCTCCGTCCAAGACAACCGCAGCGCGAGACGCTGAATGAACAAGCACGAGCAGCGCGAGTGACAGAGGGGGAGACAGATGCAGCTGGCTGTTGTACAGATTAAAGCAGCACGAGCGGCAGCGCAGACGGCACAACTGTGTGCGAGGGGTGAACATGACTTTTCTGGCTGCACGAAGTGCAGGTTGTCCAAGAACCATGGACACTGGGCACAGGATTGTCCAGAGGCGCGTAAGGCGGATTGAAACGAGAGGAACGGAGAACAGGAGAGGAGAGGGCGGGTGACAGGCATTCAGCAAGCTACGAAAAAGGGAAGTAAAAATTTATTGACACACACACACAACACGCTCACATACACTGATTCAAATACCGCTCTGTGCAATGAAGACATGCTTGCAAACCTTTATGTGTGAGTGTGTGGAAGATTTGAATAAGGCTATCTGCAATGAAGACATGCTTGCAAACCTTTATGTGTGAGTGTGTGTAAGTTTTGAATAAGGCTATCTGCAATGAAGACATGCTTGCAAACCTTTATGTGTGAGTGTGTGGAAGATTTGAATAAGGCTATCTGCAATGAAGACATGCTTGCAAACCTTTATGTGTGAGTGTGTGGAAGATTTGAATAAGGCTATCTGCAACGAAGACATGCTTGCAAACCTTTATGTGTGAGTGTGTGGAAGATTTGAATAAGGCTATCTGCAATGAAGACATGCTTGCAAACCGTTAATGTGTAAAAGCTGAAGTTTTGAATAAGACCATGTGACTGATGAATGTCTGAGAATGTACAAAAGTTTAGGGTTTTAAGGCTACAGAGATATCCCATGTTAGTTGACGGGACAATGATAAGACCATGTGATTTGCCATATGAACCAAGAATGACGGATTTAGTGTTTGAAAGCACTTGAAGTCAGGGCATAGAATATCAGAAAACTGTGCTGTGCCGTTGAAATGTGAGACGGAGGGGGGGCAGGGCATTGAAACATGCGTTTTTGTGCTCTGAAACCTGTCCGGTTCCGTTAATGGCCAGGGATCTAATGTGTAAATTAAATCTGAAACTCACTGCTGGCCCGTTTGGGATTTACAGGAGAGGAACAGCAGATGAGAGATTCTGATTGGGCACAAAAGATTTTGAAATTGGCAAAGATCGAACAGTATCAGTATCAGTATCAATGAATTACATTCATTGATATATGCATATATCAATATGAGGAAGAGTGGATTAACGGGGCAGAAAATGTTTTTGACAAGGTTTGATAAGATTTTCTGGAGTGAAAATGTGTGTGTGCTTTCGGCATGCCTGTCAGAAAAAAAACAAATGAGGCTGTATTTGATAGCAGGCCAGTCTGCGCCTCACTTATCAGTAATCAAGGCCACCGAACAGAAATGGGAAGAAATAGGCCTGTGTGTGAGAAAATGTCTTTCTGCCACAGATTGGATTGAAAAGCCAAACGGGCAGAAACACAGTAGAAATGCAGGTGTTTTTATGGAGGAATGTGAGTTTGATGTTGCCGTACAGAGAAATGTGACTGCTATTGTCAGGAATGCAATGGAGAAACATGAGCACGGATCTATTTCTGCCACAGACATTCATCCTGTCCTGGCAGAAATACCTCCAAAATTGTGGGCAAAACACAAATATGATGTTGGGTTGATTAAAGGTTGTGAACCAGTTGTAATCACTCCAAAGTCTGATTACAGGCCATGTCAATCGCAATGTCCCCTGAAGAAGGAGGCATTGAGAGGGATACAGCCGGTTTTTGAGTCTCTCCTGAAGGAGAGAGTAATAATTCCCTGTCATGATTCTCCAGTGCGAACTCCTATTTTCCCCGTAAAGAAGATAACATCTAACACAAGTGAACCAGTCACGTGGCGATTTGTGCAGGATCTGCAGGCTGTAAACTCAGCCGTTATTGCAAGAGCTGCCCGCGTACCTAATCCATACACAATTTTGTCACAAATTCCGCAAAATGCAATGTATTTCACTGTGGTTGATTTGGCCAACGCTTTCTTTAGCGTCCCAGTGGAAGAAAAAAGTCAGTTTTGGTTCGCGTTTGATTTTGACAACAAAGGGTACACGTTTACCAGGTTGTGTCAGGGCTATTGTGAGTCTCCGACGATTTACAATGAAGCGCTCAGACGGAGCCTTGAACCATTAACTCTATCGAGCGGAACGGCACTATTGCAGTATATAGATGATTTATTGATTTGTGCACGAGATGAGGTTACGTGCGTGGCTGACACTGTGACTCTCTTGAACCACCTGGCGAGAGAGGGTCACAAGGTCAGTCTGACAAAACTACAGTTTGTGAGACAGGAGATAACATTTTTGGGTCACACAATAACACCAAACAGTAAAGCTATCTCTGAAAAGCGGATAAAAGCTATCAAAGATGTACCGAAACCCATAACAAAACGACAATTATTATCATTCTTGGGAATGTGTGCATATTGTCGAACGTTTATTCCAAATTATGCACTTCTTGAAAAGCCCTTGAGAGCCCTGGCAACAGGGAAAGGGCTGAGGTCATGTGACAAGATTGAAAGGTTTTTTTTTTTTTTTTTTACACAGATGGTAGACGCAGTCTCCATGATTTTGCAAGAACAGAGAACGTCACATTTATCAACAGCCCGATGGCTGAGGTATCACACGATTTTGCTTGACATGCCAAATGTAACGGTGAAAAGATACACCACTGTTGTCTATCAGCAGGAACAGGTGTGTACACCACGTCCAGACCTGTTGGACACACCTTTAGAGAACTGTGACAATGTCCTCTTTGTGGATGGATCGGCGTCCAAAGATCCACAAACAGGCTTGAATAAGGTTGGTTTCGCGGTGACCACTGAATTTGAAGTCGTAAAGTCTGGCAAATTGCCATCAAATTATTCGGCTCAGGCAGCCGAATTGGTTGCTCTGACAGAGGCGTGTAATCTTATGGCAGACAAGTGTGTGACAATTTACACAGACTCGCGTTATGCTTTTGGGGTCACTCACGACTTTGGGGCGCTTTGGAAGCACCGAAATTTTTTGAAGTCGGATGGACATCCGATATTAAACGCAGCTCTGGTGGCTAAGCTTTTGGAGGCCATTCTTTTACCAGACAAGGTCGCGATCTGTAAATGCGCAGCGCACACTAACGATAAAAGTTTTATCTCCACAGGAAACGCGAGAGCAGACGCGGCAGCGAAGGCCGCGGCAGCACAGGAGACAAAAGAAACAACTTGTGCTTTGGTATCTGTGACTAACCCTGATATTTCCCCTTGTTTACAGAGTATGCAGTCTTTTTCCACAGGAGCGGAAAAACAACGATGGAGGTCGTCTGGCTGCAGCCTCGAGGGGGGTGTATGGATGAGTGTTGATGACATTCCTTGTTTGCCCAAACACTTCTTTCAGCATTATGCTAAGTTGACACATGGGTTGGATCATGTGTCAAAAGCGGGTATGATAATGCAGATGAAGGAATTATGGTTTACAAAGGGATTTACAGTGGTTGCTGAAAATTTTTGCAAAAGATGTGTCACTTGTAACACACAATGTGGCTAGGGGAATAAAGCCCTCGTCAGGAGGGGCAGTAGAGAGACAGAACCAGACCATTAAGAACAAATTGGCGAAATGCTGTGAAGAGACGGGTCTGACTTGGCTTAAAGTCCTCCCAATTGTACTGATGTACATGAGAATGAGAAAAAGAGTAAAAACAAACCTGAGCCCATTTGAAATTTTGTTTGGCAGACCACCATTCATGGGCATAGGGGGGGGGTAAGCAAAGGCTGCCATCAACGGATGTGTGTGAGAATGACATGTTGAATTACTGCAAAGAAGTGTCTTGTCTGTTGTCAAATATTTCTGTGCAGGTAAAAGCTGAAGGTTGCTGAGAGATTCCTGCACAAGGTCAGACCTGGTGATTTCGTGGTGATTCGTGATCACAGGAGAAAAAGCTGGAAATCGAAAAGGTGCTTCTGGTGACGCACACGAAGCTGAAGGTCGCAGAGAGGGCTACGTGGGTTCACGTTAACCATGAAGGAGGGTGCCGCCCATTGCGGAGGCGGAGCAATCGCTGGAGGAGGTTCAACGCGAGTGTCAGTAAATGCTAAGATCCAGTTTGAAAAACCTTTGCATTGCAGCTGTGTGTTGATTGCGCAACCGGCGTACGGGTGGACACTGTAATCAACAGAACAGATAAGACTCTTGGTGTTTCAAAAACAGTACTTTCTCACATTCTCTGGTCATAACAGCATCTTTTGATAAAGAGTAACTGAGAGAACGGAGCGTCCTAGACCGTGGCATATTTGTACTATTATTATTACAATGTTTGATTAATCAGTTATCAGAGAATGATAAACAGAGAGGAATTGTAAAGGAATTTTCCTGTATGGACAGTAATCAAACAGTGAGACATAGATTCAGATGTATGTATTACATGTTTTCTCGCTTGCAGTTAGAAAAGCATTCTGTGTGTGATGATGTACTATGATTGGGAAGTGATAGAGGTAAGGAAACGCAGATGGTCAGGGGGTCAAGGGGGCATTTGCCTCCCTTTTCTGTATAACCATTAATCGGTAAACAAACTGGTATCTTTCCCTCTAGAGGAGGGAAGGAGGAGGCCTTGGAAGGAAAGGACTATAAAACAGACCGGCACTGCTTCTCCTTACTTCTTCTCCTTAGGGCGCTCTCTTGCTCTCTTGCTTCTTCTTATCTCTGGCTCTCTGGCTCTCTATAGCTATCTCTCTGGCTTATCTCTATCTCTCTCTCTCGCTCCTGACTGACTCACAGCTATGTATGTTAGAACTGAGGGATCTTCTCTTGCAAGGGAATAAATTACTTTTATTATTATAATTTGGACTCAAGAGTTGTCTCTTACTCAGTGATGATGTTTGTATGAAAGAAATTGCCACAACAACTGCTTTTTGAGAGCTAGCGTGGGATTCCCATGGAGTCGTGATTCAGCTTGGATGAGAGCCGAATTGGCTTAGCCCTCTGCTTTTGTGTGGAGGATGAGGCGAACTTGTAAATCCCCCTTTCCATTTATGTCCAAGAGGAGGGAGCAAACAGCTGGAGCCATGTTCCTAACACATATGTATATATATATGTATATATATATATATATATATATATATATATAAATAAGTGCATACATTACATGTTGAATATGTACAATAATCTTAAATAACAAACAAAAAAAGGACTGTTTTGTATGTACAGTATGGTGTTTGTATAA
Organism: Oxygymnocypris stewartii; assembly: GCA_003573665.1. Lineage (NCBI taxonomy): Eukaryota > Metazoa > Chordata > Actinopteri > Cypriniformes > Cyprinidae > Oxygymnocypris > Oxygymnocypris stewartii. The sequence goes on from QVTF01000001.1 coordinate 2,415,672, forward strand.
GAGTGTATGTGACTTGAATTCATTAAGGAAAGTTATTGTTAATAACTTACTGTGTATTCCTGTCTTTTTCCTCAATTAATTTTTTCCTCAATGTAATATATGTATGTTTACAGGCTCATGCACCACAAATCACCTTACACTGCTCCCCAGCCAGCTGCTTGAATGTCTCTCTTTTTGCACATGTACAGTATTTGAGTCATCTGCACAGTAGTACAGTTTGTATTTTTTTAGTTTATGTATAGGTAACCACTTTTATATATAGCATATGTATAGTCAAAGCTGACAGTAGGTTAGTTGTGTATAGGTTTATACTGTTTTACTTCGTGTTGTATATCTTTATTCATGTAGCACTGTGGTCCTGTCAGGCACGACATCTTGGCCCACTGTATGTCCACACATGTAGCGGAATGACAATAAAGCTCAACTTGAACTTGAATTTATTCTTTACTGCTTCAACGCTTGCAAATGTAATCTCTTCGCAATAACCTTCCTCGCACTTCCACAAAAACAAACAATCACACAAATACACATCCAGAGATTCAGTCAGTAATTTGGACGGCACATTCTTTACTTCAAAATTTCAAGCATCTTAAGTCATTCAAAAGTTATTACAAATATAGGCTACTATACAATGAAAGATTTTGTTGATGGGTGTTTTTTTTTTTTACTACGATATGTGAAAACATGAAAACATTTGTATAGTCCTTAATAGTTCATTTAATTTGGCTACTCATAAAGTCCACATCTTTATTTCATGACAGATTTTCATGACATTTTTGTATTAAACTAATGCTTTTAAGGCTAATTGTATAGCTAGAATTTATATATCATATACATACAAAATATAAATAAATATAATATAAATAAATATAATGCAATATAAATAAATACAATTTGACAAAAATTACAGTTTGGAAATAATGCACATAAATATGTGACATTTTCCTTGATATTTATGTTTTGTCTTATGATGTCTCACATGTCAAATAAAGCATGTCTCCCTGGTAAATAAACACACAAACACTGGTAAGATCATACAAAAATAAAAAAATTCCAAAAAAGTCTTATATGAGACAAAAAGGAATGGGACATTTTTATTTTATTTTAATTAAAAACCAACCCCTTGGACATAAAATGCCCAAAGTTAAAGAAACACCCTGTAATACCAGTAATAAAAAGTGAACAGTTTTGGGTTTTTATGACCAAATATAGTCTCCAGACGGCCTATAAACTCTGCTATTTAAAATTAAGAGTCTTAAATCCCTCCATGGTATATTATGAGACCAAAACATTTGCAAAATGCTGATCTTAATGATTACTTGAAAGACTTCGAAACTTGGCTAAACAGTATGCTATGGACAAGTTAAGCTCCGCAGAGCACCAAAAGCAAACAATGTTTGGATCAATGAGTGTGAATTATTGATTTTTCCAATGCTCTAATTATTTAGAGCATCTCTGTAGGAGGCCATCTGTGTTGTCCTCCAATGTGAAGGAGAGCCCAATTCACAACACCTAAGCATGCGCTGACAGCCTGGTTACTCTCTCCAGCTGGGTGAATAGGCATCCAGTCTAGCTTTGCGGAATCAATTTCAACAGCAGAGAGATTTTAGAAGGGAAGAAAAAAAAAACTTTACTGGACCAGAGCCCTCCAAAACACACCTGCACTATGCAATCAGACACTAATGCCTTGAGGTGGGCCATTGATCGGGCCTGAATGGTTGGATTAGCAGGATCAAACAGCATTGGTTCTCAGGGGAGCAGGGATTTCGGAGCCTTATCCTGATCTGCTTGTAGTCTGCAGTCACATGGACACCCCTCCCATGCTGTCTTGCTCCTAACTTGGCTGGTATGATGAAGGTTATTTATGCATATAGGACTGTCTCATGCTTATTAAGACCCCAGGGTGCAAGCTACAGGGAGTACATGTTTCAGCCCTCCACAAGTTCCGGCTAGAAAAAGAACTGGGCTGGTCAAGCAGGGAAAGGAGGGTACGATTTGAGAGAATGTGACAGGAGTTGCCTCTGCAAATATGTACCTGTTGTAGGATCTCTGTTACTGTGAGACAGGTCACCATGTGAGATATTGAGCCATCGAATCAAATCAGTCAAGAAGAATCTGAAGATCCCCCAACCAAATTCATCACGGGGACTAAAACTAATCACACTATCTTATGACGTCAAGTCATAAGATAAGAGTGGTTTTCTGTCAGCGCTTTTCAATTCTACTGAGAAAAGGATGATACAACTAATTTAATCAGGAGAACACAATATATCGTTTCTTGCAACACGGGCTGAGGAGAAGCACCTTGTGATCAAATAAAGTACAAACTCAATCAGGAAACAAAGATCTATTGTATCAAGAACTGAAAAAGTCCTTTCGCAACCTGAGAGGAAACCTTGTGGTCGCGATGCATAGATCAGTATATTCGCTGGAAAAAGATACTTCACGGACGCCCTCAGGCCTGCAAACACGGGATCTATACGAGACACTTCCCTGAACTCTGAAACACGTGTTTTCTCCCCCTCCTCTTCTCTACATGCTGGCCCGCGTCTTTTCTTTGCATGACGATTTTCAAACAACAAACATTTAAAATAATTTTTATTTTAGAGTCTCAGATCAAAATTATTCACAAATAATGTGCCTTCTGTCTTTTATATGATTTATATTTTATTATAACCAATGAAGTCTAATCAATGTTGTGTAACATATATTTTAAAGTTATTATTTCAGCTTTGGGGAATCCTTTATTAAATATTAAATATTGCTTTGATTGAAGTGATGTTAATCTTTAACTTATGAGTTATACCTTATTGGTGACTCGTATAGCGACCATTAACATCAGTATATCTTTAACAATTTGGCCAACGATAACACACACAAAATTAGTACTTTATCAAATTTTGAGCTAGGTAACGCGATCTTTGGCAAATAGTTTAAAACTTGAAAATCACACTTCACAAGACACCATTCTTTCTAAATGAAACAGAGGTTTATTTTCTAACTGTTATTCTATAATACATGGACTAAACGTAATAAAACAGATATGCATATAAGCACACATATATGCACAAACATATGCAGACACACACACACAGGACAGGAGTTTTGCAGTTAGAAGAAAGTTTAGGTCTAGCATTCTTTTGCTATCTCGTACTGGATGGTTATTCTGCACGCTTGATCAACAAACTACAGATGGTCCAAAATTTAGCAGCTATAGTTCTTACTAGAACTAGAACCAGGAAGTATGGCCACGTTACCCTGGCTCTGTCAACAATGCACTGGCTCCATATCAAACATCATATAGATTTTCAAATCTTGTTAATTACTTATAAAGCCCTAAATGGCCAGGCTCCTCGGTACTTGAGCAAGCTCTTATCACATAATAGTCCTCCATGTCCACAAGACCAATTTCTTTAACCTGACATACACTTAACACACTAATATGCTCTATTATTCAAATCAGTTAAAAGATTGTTAGGCTGCATTAATTAGATCAACCGGAACCAGGAACACTTCCCATAACACACAATGTACTATTTACATTTACATTTAGCAGACGCTTTTATCCAAAGCGACTTACAATTTACATCGTAAGAAGAATGGCATCTACGTTTAATATTTGTCTGTTTCTTTCTTATTCTGTTTCTCAGTCCGTGTCCGGATCAGATGGTTGATCGGCGCTGGGAGATGATATCTACAGCCCTGATCGTCAGCGGAGGCCGGGACAGCTGGATGAGCACCCGGGGACATATCCCCAGTGAAGACCTCGACTTAAAATACAATAAAAGTATTCCCCAATTGTAAGTCGCTTTGGTTAAAAGCGTCTGAAAAATTACTAAATGTAAATGTAACATTGCTAGCTCATCATTAATTACCACGCAGCAACCTTAAATCTGTAATTGGTTATTACAGATCGTCTACTCTTCCCTTTGGATGACCTCTGACCTACTTTCTGTACAATCTGAATTTCTGCGCATTGAATTTTAAATATTGAATTTGATGTTCCGAATTTCTTTTCATCTTGAAAACTTGAAGCTGTATTTTTAAATATATAAATATATTTGCAGTCAAAGAATTCAGAACAAAAAATCAGCTGTCTGAAAATACATGTCAATTAAAAAAAATTAAATTGTGTTCAATTTCAAATGTTCAATATTCAAGTTTTAAAAAATCTAATTCAGAACTATGTTAAATGCCACATAATATTCAGTTTTGTTAAATGACACTTGTCAATCATTAAAATGTACACAATTCAAATTAAAATAGTTTTGTCATATTATAAGCTTCATATATGAAGATTAAAAGTAAAGTGACTTTATAAATGATGTTAATCTTTAATATTACTGCTGCACTACTGTGTACTTTATGTTGCATTGTAATTCTGAATATGTTCAAGGTTTAAGGCAACCAGCTTCAGCAGATTTTTAAGTTTTCTTAACTTAATTTTTAGGATATTTTTCAACGTTTTTGTTGTATAAACTTAAAACAAGAAGCTGAGAAAACTAAACAAATCTGCTGAAGCTGGTTTCCTTAAACTTTTAAACCTTAACTTTTTTTTTACAGTGTAAGCTACTGTTGGGCAGTTTAATGTACATCAGTGCATTATATTGTAAAAGTGCATGTTTTTGTAGTGTTGCTGTCCTGTGAGAAAGAAAAAAAAACGAATTACTTCTCATTTATATGTGAATACAAGGAATGTATTTCGTTACACCCCACCACTTTGTTATTTTACAAATGAAAGAAACAAAGTTTATTGCTACAATATTAACAAATAGTTATTAATTACAACTACAACCCACATCAAAGGCTGCTTCCAAAGGACTCGGACTGGTCCAGACTATGGAGGACTTTTCTTGTTGCCTAGCAACTGTGTCAACTGCCGTTGACGAGCGGCAGTAACGTTTGTAAGTGGACTTTTTATATTCCGCTGCATACAACTAAACAGGGTTGAAAACCAGTTTAAATATGTTCACCATGGTCCATTTATGTACATAATAATAGAATACATAAAATCACATTTTGGTGAGATATATGTCAACATATAACCGCTTTATATTTTGTATTCTTTTCATGTCATTACTTACTATATTCAAGTAAGTCGAAACCCAATATTTACATTTAAAGTGTAATTCAGAAAGTAAAAATAAAAAAATGAACAATTCAGGCACGTAATTTTTTTTCATAAAAAAATAACATCCATGGCAACTCTGTTCTCAAAGAAAGAAACTTTTTGAAAAATTGGCAGAACTTGGAGTTGAAGTGATTTCTGTTACTTCTTCGTTTGGACATAATGACAAGCATAAACTGATCTCTGAGGCAGTTCTTCAGTTCATAAGAATTTAGTTCAAACGTTGACCTGTCGAGGGCAGTAATACACCCAGTAGAGTAAAGATATAAGAAGAAGAATAAGAAGCTCTGATCTTGCACCGTTGCTACGCGACAGGAGCGGTGATCGGGAACACCTGCTGGTCAATCAGGAAATCTTGCGAAGGCTAGGCTAGGCTCGGAGAGGCGCATACAGCTTATTTCACAAATCAAAACAGCACATTCACTTCACAGACAAGGGCAATTACTAGTTAGCTAGGCTAGATATAACACCACTTCAGTGACTACAATGATATGTGAAAGTTTCAAGAAGGCCTTAACTCTGGCAGATGAGGAACATCGCTCAAATCACCATTTAACTAAATATCCTGTAGCAAGATTTCTTCGTTGCCCAGTTTTAATATCACTGAAAGTGGGGTTTCTTCGCCAAGCAGATAAAGTTTTGCCGCTAATATGAGGTTTCTTAGTCAGAGGAGATTTTGCACATTTAAAGCTGAAATTGGTAATTCTTCACCCAAGATCAGATTAATTTGGTCTGGTACCATCTATACGGGCTGCTAATCTGAAATGTCTTTGTCAGAGAAGGCTTACGCTCTACTAACAACAGAACTACATGTGTAAGACGTCAATACAATTATGAGACAAACACACAAGTTTGATACTGAGTCTGCTTGCTAATAATGTTTAAACGATTGCTACCGTTCTCCACCATTTCATGAAGCAAATTTAAGCTAAAAAGGGAATTTTATGATTAATTATAATTATTTATATCAGCTGACAGTAATAACTGTAGCAAAATGTAATTTCCATCCACTGATCTGTCTGTCCAGCGAACATACAGTGCAAGTTCAAATCAACTTTAAGAAAGGACATTTCCTTGGCCACAGAAAATACTTTCTTATTATTTATTTTGGAAACTGCAGTGATATGTAGGCTAATTATTGGTACGTATATCGCATCTTTCTAAAAAGTGTGCCCAGGTACATTTATATCATGAGACCAGGTGGTCTAAAACAATTAGGTAAAAATGTATAATAAACTGTTTTGTTTCTACAGTAAAAGTAAGTGCAACAACACTAAACCCCACATTCATTGTATGGACAATTTGCTTTTACAAGATACTTTCTTTTGAGTTCTGCAGAAATCATAGAGGTTTCATTATTCTTGTGATCTGTTCCTTTAAGCATAATCTAGTATCCCATCTCCCATTCCCATGTTTCATCGTTCCTTTAGTGAAGACACTGACAGTCAGTGAAGACTCATTACCTCCATGTTTTTTCCAACAGGCAGCATCACAACAATAGTAGCTGTACTCACCTTTCCAGTCCATACGCTGTAATTGCAGATGGCTGTTTTCAGTGCCTGCTCCCTATCCGTCCCCTCACTTCTTTATCCATCTTTCCTTACTCGGGGCTCTTCTTCTTACACGCTCATTTTATATCTTTTGCTCTGACAAATTCAGCACAATGAAGCAAGGCTCATTTTCGTTTGTGTTTGCGAGCGCAAGCGCTGACGGGCCTGATAAGTAGAGGAGAGGAGGGCATCAGTGGCGGCTGGTCAATAGGGGGCGCTGGGGCGCCGGCCCCCCTTCAAGTTAGCCCCCTTTAACATGTTAACAAAAAGTTTAAAATATATCGCAAATATTAACTAAATAAAATCATTTAGTCATAGTATTCAAGGTTCAAGGGTTCAAGGTTCTTTATTATTTGTCACATACACAATCATACAGGGTATAATCAGTAGTGAAATGTTAGTCAGGACAGGTCCGCTCAATGAAAAGTGCAAAAAAAAATAAAAAATAACATAAAAGCAATAAAACAATGAAACATAACACAAGAGAATATATATATAAATATGGTGAGAATGAAAATAGGAACAAATAATAAAATTAAATGAGTAAGATGTGCAATGAGATAAAGTGTGCAATACAGTATACTGTGGATAATAAATATTAATATAAACACGGATGTGCAAGAGAATGTGCAAATAGGTTGTACCGGGAATGTACACATAGCAGCAGTGTGGATGATGGGGAATAATGGATGTGTTTACAGTTTATTAAATTGAGTCCTGTGGATGTTATGATGTTATGAGACTGAGTTTAGGAGCCTGATGGCCTGGGGGAAGAAACTCCTCCTCAGTCTTTCAGTTTTTGCCATCATGCTCCTGAAGCGCTTGCCAGATGGAAGTAAACGGAAAAGATGGTTACCGGGGTGATTCGAGTCCTTGATGATTTTAGCAGCTCTGCTTTTGCAGCGTTTGAGGTAGATGTTCTGCAGAGAGGGGAGAGCAGACCCTGAGATGCGCTAGGCTAAGCGCACGACTCTCTGTAGAGCTTTGCAGTCCTGGTTTGTGGCATTATTATACCACACTGAGATGCACTGAGTCAGAACACTTTCTATGGCCCCTGAATAGAAAGTTTTCAGGATAGCTGGTGAGACCCTGAATTTCCTCAGCTGTCGCAGATGGTACAGCCTTTGCCTGGCTTTCTTCACCTGTGTTTGGATGTGTGCAGTCCATGTCAGGTCCTCGGAGATGTTTACACCGAGGTACTTGAAGCAGCTCACCCTCTCCACAGGGGGTCACTTCACTCTGTGACTGGATTCAAGATTTCCTCACTGCCAGACCACAAGTAGTGAAAGTTGGCCAGTTTACCTCCAACTCCATCACCCTGAATGTAGGAGCCTCCACAGGGGTCCCGCTGATCATAAGATGAGTGTAGGGCCGCTGCTGTCTCTTCCTGAAGTCTACAATCAGCTCTTTGGTTTTGCTCACGTTCAGAGAGAGACAGTTGTCCTGGCACCATGATGTGAGTCTCTCCACCTCATCCAAGTATGCGGCCTCATCATTGTTGGAAACGAGGCCCAGAACCACAGTATCATCCGCAAATTTAACAATGGAAGTGGAGCTGTGTGAGGACACGCAGTCGTGGGTGTAGAGAGAGTATAGCAGGGGGCTCAGGACACAGCCCTGTGGGGCTCCTACATTCAGGGTGATGGAGTTGGAGGTAAACTGGCCAACTTTCACTACTTGTGGTCTGGCAGTGAGGAAATCTTGAATCCAGTCACAGAGTGAAGTGTCTAGGCCGAGGTCTGAGAGTTTGACAGCTAGCTTGGTGGGGACTATAGTGTTGAAAGCTGAGCTATAGTTGATGAATAGCAGCCTGACATAGTTGCCATTTTTGCTGTCGATGTGAGTGAGGGAGGAGTGCAGTACCTGAGAGATGGCATCGTCAGTGGACCTATTTGGCCGATAGGCAAACTGAAGAGGGTCCAAAGTAGCAGGGATGGAGGAGCAAATGTGTTTCTTTAAAAGTCTCTCAAAAACCTTCATGACTGTCGATGTGAGGGCAACTGGACGATAGTCATTCAGGCAAGAGGGTTTACTGTTCTTAGGCAGAGGGATGATGACAGATTTTTTAAAGGAGGTGGGAACCACAGAGGTAGCAAGGGACTCATTAAAGATGGAAGTAAACAAACCAGCAAGCTGATCAGCACAGGACCTCAGAACGCGGCCAGTAATCCCATCAGGTCCTGCTGCTTTCCTGACGTTCACTCTCTTTAGTTCCCTCTGAACGTCGTCCTCTGAAAAGGTGATAGCATAATCATCGCTGCTCTGTCTGCTGCTTCCTGACGCGCTGATCGGCAGAGTCGCGCCGCCTTTACATTCAAATCGGCCGTAGAAGGTGTTTAGCTCTTCGGCCAGCAACGGATCTGCTCTCACCTCCGCGGAAGAGTTGTTTCCAGAGGAACAGATGGTCTTCAGTCCCTGCCACATGCGTCGAGAGTCATTGAGCTGGAAATGTGACTCAATTCTCTCCCTGTACTGGCGCTTAGCGGCTCTTATTGCACGACGGAGAGCATAACACGATGTTTTGTATTCGCTCATGTTTCCCGACAAAAGACCAGCGTTGTATGCGGCAGTGCGTTGGTTAACCGCATCACAGATTGATCTGTCCACCCACGGTTTCTGATTGGAAAATGTCCTTATTGTTACTGTTTCGGTGGCTTGCTCGGTTAGCGTGTTGATAAAGCTTACTGCTACATCCGTGAACTCGCTGACGTCAGCTGAACTCGCCCGGAACATGTCCCAGTCGACGTCATCAAGAGACGCCTGTAGCATAGCTTCAGAGTGGGAGGACCAGCGTGTCACTTCCCTCTCCACCGGGGGTTTCTGAACGATCCTTTGTTTATATTCCGGTGTGAGGAAGATGGCGGCGTGGTCTGATTTGCCAAAAGCCGGCAGGGAACGAGCTTTGTAGGCATTCTTAAACTGGGTGTAGCAATGATCCAGTGTATTCTGTCCTCTAGTTGGACAGGATATATGTTGGTGGAAGTTTGGCATGACTTTTCTGAGGTTGGATTTGTTAAAGTCCCCAGCGATGATGGAGGCAGCGTCAGGGTGTTTATTGATGTAGCCGCTGAGCTCGTCGTGGAGTTTGGACAGGGCCAAGCTAGTATCTGCCTGTGGTGGAATATAAACGGCAGTAACGATGATCGATGTAAACTCCCGGGGCAGATAGAATGGGTGGCAGATAATGGAGAGATGTTCCAGATGAGCCGAGCAGGAACGCGACAGAATGGAGATATTCCTGGGGTCACACCGTTTCTTGTTAATCATGAAACACACTCCACCACCTTTGGTTTTTTCAGCATCGGCTGTTCTGTCCATCCGTAAAACAGAAAAGTTATCAGACGGCGTTACAGCGGTGTCCGGGACCATCGGCGTGAGCCATGTTTCGGTCAAACAAAGGATGTTACAGTCTCTAATGTCCCGTTGGAAACTTATCCTGGCTCTAAGCTCGTCCATCTTATTCTCCAAGGATTGGACATTAGCGAGCAGAATACTCGGTAGAGGAGGACTGTGAGCCCTTTTCCTCAGTCTGTTACGAATTCCAGCGCGTCTCCCGTGATGTTTCCTTCGCCTCCTGGGATTATTGAGGCGGCCTTTGTTAACTTCGGTGGTCCGAAGTATCTCCAATGGCCACGCTGGATCCGTGGATAAGGTGTCCTGAAGCAGGTTAGTGCAGTGGTGCCCAATGTCCAAAAGTGTTCTTCTGTCATATATAAATAGTGCAGACGTTATGCGTGTAAAAAGAGAAAATAAAAATACGTAAAAAAGTATATTAAAGCACAAATTGAGCGGAGCCATCCCTAACGTCGACTGTACAACGCAGCGCCGGAAGCGGAAGGTATTCTACTGTTAGTTATATTATAATTTATTGAAAATCAAAAAATCTAAACTATATTTCTTTCATATTTGTTTGCGGGGCGCCGGACTACTGAGTGTGTATGTTGGTACACAAACTTTTCAAAAGCATGTGATTTGAGGCTAAGCTCTAATTGGCTTGTTTCAAATTGTCCTTGGGGCGCAAGGCTCTGCGCCCCGAACCCTCTCACTTTTGTTGTTAGAGCGAATCAATATTGTTTTTATATGTTTGGCCTCATGTGATTGGACCGGTCTCAACGAGTCTCATTCCACTCAGCAGCAGCTCGTCAGTTGATAGACAGGTACTAATTAATTTGGAAGCAAGCACAATATCTCGAGATAAAAGAAAATTCGGTTTTATCTTTACAAAAATACCCGTTCACAAGACGTTCGGATGAAGAAAAAAAAAGGATCAAGGAGCTTGGACCAGATCGCCCGTACTTTCAGTTTGTTTGTGCCCCCCCCCCCCCCCCCCAAAAAAAAAAATTATGCACCAGCCGCCACTGGAGGGCATTTAAGTTGGGCCTCTTTGGGCACTCTCCAGCTTGCTCTCTCAAACAGCCTCTCTGAGTCTGCAGCGTTAGACCTCTGGGGATCATCTAGATGTAGCGGCTAAAGCTGCTCTTGAGGTTTATCGCTCTGTTTAATCTAATCAGTCAGCTCAGCAGCCATTACGAGAAGCACTCCACACACATCTCAGCCACTTTGAGTGGAGGTGAAAGGTTTAATTAAAGCATGTGTGTCACTTCTATCAGCGCTGGGCGAACATTCACCATTCCCTTCATTTTTAGTGTTTTTTTCCCTTCTTTTTTCAATCAGTCTCCCTCTTTCACTCTCACTCACTCTTTCACTCTCACTCATACACATACATATACAAATAATGAAGTTTATATTACTACTCTATAGTACTAAAATCTTGGTAAATGGCTGTTAGCAAAAATCAATAAAATGGCACACCAACAAACAAAGCACTTCAAGATATTGAGTGCCTTCATTTAAAAATGCTAATGAGAGATCAGACAAAGTCACAATGGACTAAATTGACTGCATCATTTCAATCCTCTTTACTCAGATGTTATTTTTTGATACTCTTCTGAGTTTCACAAACTTGACAAAACTGAAATAGTTTTACTTACAGTATACAATAGAACTTGACGCATTACAATATTCCTTGATGCTGTGAATAAAACCAACATTATCATATGCTGCAAAAATATGCTTGCTGTTATGTAAAAAAAATCAAAATATCTATTTTAAAAAAAAGAACAAGAAAAGTGGTGTAAGAATAAGAATCTTGGGTAACACTTTAGTTTAGGGACCAATTTTCGGCATGCATATTACTTGCATATTGGCTGTTTAGTATACTTATAAAGCATACATTCATGCCTTATCAGAATCAGAATGAGCTTTATTGGCCAGGTATGTTTACACATACAAGGAATTTGTTATAGTAACAGAAGCTCCACAGTGCAACAGAATGACAGTGACAGGACAGGACACAGACGACAAAATATACAAATAGGCAATGTACAAAATGGTAAAAACACATTCCGCATGACCATATTTTAGATCCCTTAACCCTACTCCATACCTAAACGTAACAACTACCTCATTAACTATTAACAAGCAGCAAATTACGAGTTTATTGGGGCAAAATCTTTGTGCGACCGAATCTTACATACATACATACATATATATATATATACATATGTATGTATATATATATATATATATATATATATATATATATATATATATATATATACATACATATACATATATACATACATACATATATGTATGTGTACATCAAATATTTACCAGTGGGTTGTAAAAATTAACAATGTTCCCAGAAAACATATGTGTATGTATATATATGTATGTATGTATATATATATATGTATGTGTGTATGTGTATATATATATATATATGTATGTATATATATGTATGTATATATATATATATATATATATATATATATATACATACATATACATATATACATACATACGTATATGTGTACATCAAATATTTACCAGTGGGTAATACAAATTTACAATGTTCCCAGAAAACAAGTCCCAATATTGCATGATACTGACTGGAAAACAAGGCAAAAATACGTTGGTTTTTTTTTTCAAAGATTTCAGGGCACATAAAGTCCCATGCAGACTCCACTTCAACACAAGATTAAGTGAGTAAAATCAGCAAACAGTGCGATGTTGTGGGTTGCAAACTTTAAATACAACTGTGGAGAATAAGCTAATCTAAGACAGCGCCACATGGCTGGGCTGCCATGGCAGACTATTAATCCTTCACATTGACTGCATGATGAGGCTCAGATCATCTCCCAGAGTGCTTGTAATCTTAAATGTCCTCCAGCCCCCCTGTGCCTCCCTTTGATCGTGGGACAAAGAGTCAGCTTTGCAAAGAAATAAAATTAGGCACATAGCACTATACAGTTGCCCAAGGCAACCAGTGCACTTTGAAGGCAATTGCTAAAGTTGTGCATCTTTCCTTGTCTGATGGAAAGAGAGAGAGAAAAGAGGGGTGAAAGAACGAGAGAGTTGAAAGTGTGAGAGGGAAGGAAAAGTAGTGCAAAGGAGAGCGATAGAGAGGAGAAATCCCACAATAAATTCTCCCAGACAAATAGCTAGCCTAATGGAAGGGAGCAAAAATGGACCTACCTTTAGGCGACCTTTGCTGACCCCGAATCAAACACAACACATTCAAGCCTGGTACTTCCTGGCAATGCCATAATACATCAAGCATATAGCAATACACAAATCTACCATCACCCTTCGCTTTCAAATGGAGACGTAACCCAGAGGTGAAAAATGGATCTTTCAAGATGCAGCTTCTGTAATCCATCTCCAAGTCAGTCTTAGCAGGCCGTGCAAAGATATGGAGACGCATCCACCTGATCCAGGATCAGACAGATTGGCCACTTCAGCATCTCTAACAAACCTTATAATCCATCAGGCCTTGTTACACCACCTCAATTCTTCAAAGCAAGTTAAAAATGAGAGATCAGTGCAGCAGTGTTGGAAACAGTCACAGAGCATGTATCAGTCTCCCATTTAATAAATGGCATCCTTTGTTTATTCTTGGAAATAGATTGGATTACATTGTATCTGTTTGAGGTGGATGCTCAGAGCTGTAAAGCCAATTGATAACTCTGTTCTTCCACAGGCTGCCAGAAATGCTAAATCAATTTACTGCAAATGCTGCCACATCAAAACACAAATAATCAGGAGCCTCCGCCAGCCTGCTCAGCTCCATACTCTCTTTTGGTGTTTGTACATAAATAATTTTCCTGTTTAGTTTCAATATTGATTTTTTTTTCTCCCAGAATTTGTTTTTAAATTGTGCCAGTGTTGTTTTGGTACATTTGATTAAGAAAATAACAAACGATAATTAAAACATACAAGATTTTAGTCAGGGAGGACACCATATTAACAGTAATACGGTGTAATATTAATTTAATATGAAGCTATTGTTTCAGCTCCGGGAATTATTTATTAAATATTCAATATTGCTTGGGTTAAAGTAATATTAATATTTAACTTACGATTTATACTTTAAGTGCTCGTCCAGCGATCACTCCATCAGTATATCGTTATTCAACCTCGTTTCTATTGCCTCATGGCCGTGATAACAATAAAACGAGATTAATAAATATCTCAAAGGCAAGCCTAGGTAGCTTTATCTTTATGGAAATAAGGATACAATCTTGAAAAATCACTTCCTGTTTACATATTGCAACAATATTGGTTGATCAACTCAATTGTAGATCGCTCTTGTAATTCTAATCCTAATGGATTCTTTCAATTTTAATTATAACATCATAAAATTAATTAGAAACCACAAATTCTATTTTTTTTTATTATTCTAATTTCAGACTTAACACAAGTCTGGCTCTACCTGTAGGCCAGATTTCATCTCCTCAGGTGATCTGATTAACTCAAAACAATTTAAATTAAATAATTGTATTAAATAAAAATTTAATAAAGTCCTCTTTACTTAGGCCTGAGAGTAAATAGTGCTCCCCCTAGTGTTGTGTTGGAGAAGTGACAGTGACACCCTGCAATCAATGTCACTTCTCACCAAGCTTGGAGCATAAAAACGTTGACCTTCTAATTAGAAAACCCCAAAAGGGAAATTAAGGTTTCCTCAACTTAGGTCAGTTTGTTTACCCGGTAAACAGCAAAACCAACCTAAGCATATCGACTCAACAGCACCACCATGCTGCCAACGTATTATTAGTTTTAAACCTTGGGAAGAAATCTTCACTTCTCTTGTTTTTCCTCCCTGTTACTAACTTCTCCTAATTTGACTTGTTTGCTTAAGACTTGGCCAGTGGGAAGATCACGAATAGAGCGAAATGTCACAATTGAACAGATGTTTATAAAACTTGAGAACTACATTCAAAACTGTTTACCATTTACCCTCTATTGTGAAATCCTATCCCCCAGGTTAAAGCAGGTGCAATGAGAAGATAGACATCGGCAAAATTTTTAAACACGCGCGAGAGAGACGCTAACCAGCGTCGCGGTGTAAAATATTGCCATCAAGGGACAAGTACTGTCATTGCTGTTGTTTTCCTCCATCAAGGAGAAAATTGGAATAGCAATAACAGTCCTATTGCAAAAGAGAAAATTTCGCCTACAATCCTCTGATTAGAAGCGTCCTTCTAAATCAGACTTAACAAAGCGAAAAGAAGAAAATCTGCTATTAAAAGAGAGATCTGTTTAGTGTTATTGTCCTTCACCTTCGTATTTAGATTGATCTCCTTCCTAAAAGGGAAAGGAGGCTTTCTCGTACAAGAAAAGGTGAAGCACACAATTATTATTCCTGTGCACTCATTCTGTTAGTGTGCTTTTCTTTCTCTGTTTCCCAGCTGTGCTGCCTCTACGTGTGCTCAATTTCTACGCAGAAGCTGCAAATTACACGCACCCCACCAGAGGACCACAGACACAGGGCCACACCCAAACACTAGCAGACACTACACTGTGCACATTCACACCCCTGTTTGTTTTGCTTTGCTCTGTTTTGTTTTGCTTTGTTTCCCATACAAGGTCTGTGTCAGTTCGGTCCAAGATCTCCCTCACCGCCAGAACATGTCTTACAAAACAGAACATGTCGGTCACTGGGAAGGACTGGAAATGTGGCTAAGTGTTACAACAGACAGCATCCTCCCTAAAGCTGCGGAAGCACTCCAACATCAGACACAGGATCAACTAGATGACAACATCACAAGCATCATGAGACAAGACCCAAGTCAAAACTACAATCACAAAGAGTTAGCCAAGATCACCGGCTCCTTAAGCCACACACTCATCGCCACCCTCAAACTGAGCGACAAGCACGCCGCACAACGCCAGCAGGAGCTGACAAGCGCACAACGACGCATAGAGCAGCTGGAACGTGAAGCTCAGGTACGACAGGAAGGGACCGATGAGGTGGAGCAAGGCGCTGAGGAGGAGATCAACAGGCTAAAAGATACTCTAGCAGCTACCAGCCACGAAATGCAGCAAATTAAAAAGGACTTCGCTGACCGTGCAGACGAGCTACAGTATGCAGAGAAGCTACTAGAGAAGGCAAAGACTGACTTCAGGGACAAAAACAGCAGAATCAAAGCCCTTGAAGCTCACCTGGCTGAGTCAAGAAGCGAGATTAGCCGCCTAACACGACAGCTCGACTACTTCAAAGAGGAGTCTGAAAGTTTCCAAGAGGAACTCAAGCACGCCTATGAACTACGCCATGAGCCGTCAAGGACAGGACGTGCACCAACTGCACCCCTGCCAAGCAGGACCAAGTCACCTGTTCCTGGACTGACACGTGAACATAAGACAGAGGGGGTGGTGTTAAAACATTCACCAACGCCGTCTGAAGAACTTTATATCACGACAGAACCAGAAGAATCTGCTGCAGCCAGCCACAGATCGTCGCACGGCTTGGACCTAAAAGATCTTGACAAGCTCGCCCGAAACATCGGGAAATTCAACCCCAGCTTGCCAAACAACCAAAATCTCCAAGCTTACCTGCAAGATATTGATTTCCATCTGGAAATGCGACCTAACGTTACGGACAAAGATAAACTCTACTTACTCCGAACGACATCCAGTCCTGAAGTGCGCAGCTTCCTTGACCGGCAGCCTGTTAACACAAAGACTGATTACCAACGGCTTCAAAAGGCCCTTATTAAAGAGTTTGCCGATCCTGAGTCCGATCAAGGCTTAGTGGCTGCCCTGGAGACGAGACAAGGACGTCACGAAACTCCTCAAGCTTACTACAGTCGACTCAGACAAGCATATTTTGGAACTCGCAATGAATCTGACATGGAAGATGAACTGAACTTTAAAACTCTCTTCCTGAGGAATCTTCATCCTGGCATAAGCCACCATCTTGGCGTTCTCGCATGCCCACGAACGATGAACACTCAGCAGTTGCGAGACTTGGTGCAAAAGGCCTACTGCAAACAGAAGATGGCCGCAGAAAAAAGCGCAAAAACCCCAGCAGTTCTTGATTTCAACACTCAACACCATGAACTGGCTCTAGAGGGCACCCAACGCCAAGACAGTGCTAAGCCACCACACAGAGAGTGGAATGCACCCCCGTCCAACAGAGAACGAGACTCACACGCTGGCACCCGACCTAAACAGAGGTATGACCGATGGGATGGACCGCGTGGACGTCAATGCTCACCTGGACGACACTGGGACAGATCGTGGAACCAGCCAAGCTCGTATAGAAACCCCAAGGGAAAGCGACAAACTCACCCTGGAGCAGTCAGCCCAAGGAATCGACGAAAGAATTCACCAAGATTCCAAACAGACCGAGCTCAAACTGAATCCACGCAAGAACAAGAAACACCACCACATTTCGACTCACAAAAGCTGATGGAAATGATGGTGAAAGAGTTCTTCCAACGAAAAGAGGAGGACCGGAAGTGGGAAAAGAAAGAGAAACCAGATTCAGCCTGACTAGCTGTCGGACGAAAAGGCAGTGACAAGCTGAACAAATCAGCCACAGAAAACAGCACTGCTTCACCTCGCTCTCAGAGAACAGTAAACACCCTAACTTCAGATGGACATGAAACCCCACCTGAAAACCCAGCAACAGAGTTAAACACTAACTCAACACCCAATACTCCAAATCACAGCAGCGTCCAACAAACACCTGCTGATGAAACTCCAAGTTCCTGAAAGTGCTGCCTCAGTCACCTGCCATTCCTCCGAAGAACACCAGATCAGTTCTGACATCCCAAACGTTTCCTCCCAAACTCCAGCCCCTCAAATGACCAAACAGATGCCCTCACCAAAGCAGGTGCAGTACATGAAGAGTCCTGGACACTTCATGCCCTCCCACCCAACCCTAAAGTGGCAGCAGTAACCCAACGCCAGCACACCACTGGCATGCACACCCCTGCCCTCCTGCATTGCCATACCACCTCAGTTCGCTGCTGACGATCTCCTCACACTCAAATGCGGATTCGTCACTACGAACCATGACAGCTCACATGTCAAACCCATTTGAACATTCCATTTCCTCTACGGACCTGCACACATCCTCCGAGCTCCGCACGCTCCACTCTGTCAAGTACATGCTGCATCTGCAAGACGGTGTCCACACGTATGTCCCTGAGCCACTCACTACGCCAAAGCTCATAGTACCTCACGGCCAGAGGGGAATTATGCTGACACACGCACACGATGCACCATGATCCAAACCACCGACATGAAAAGGGGGAAGATCAAACCCACTGACACAGACCGACAACCATATGCTACACACTACACAAGCATAAGTATTGTCATTTTAGGAAAACATATAGCAACCATGCTTAGACACAACCCATATTATCTCCTCCGCAGCACTGCTAGAACCAATCTAGTAGAGAGGATTTACTCTTAATTTTTTTTAATTTTGTTTGATTTTTATTTTGAATTTTCTTTTTTTTAAATTTTTTTTTTTTTTTTTTGCTTTGTCGTTAGTTTTTTTGTTTTTATCTCGTGTCTCACTTTGTGTTTTCCGTTTCTCTCTCTCACTTTGAACCCCCTTAACCAATCCTTGAATACAGGTCCTGAAATTGAGATCGACTTCCGTCAGTAAAGTTGTTGTAATCCGCTGTAAGAACCGTTGTCGACCAATCGAGGCCACCCGCCAAAATCATGAACGACATGATACGCGATGTAAGTTCCTTGGTTGGCAACTTAGCCATGAATAGGATTCCGTGCTACGTGATACCTCCTAGCCTTGTTCAAACGTCGTAACTTCGGCCACTGCGGGCCCCGCTAGTCTCATCCAAACCCATCTCGCCGGTAGCGTTATTCCCATATACGCAAACCCGGAAACAGGTGACTTAGTTTCTTTTCAGTTTGCCCATTATCGACGTTAATAATGTTTACCGGCTTAAAACGTTGTGAATGTGGGATTACGGCAAGGGAAAACCTATGTCAAAATCCACGCTCCTAAAGTCGCTGCGTATCACGATAACAACGAGCAGTTGTATCTGGCCCCAAAATTAAAGATGGGCACGCTCACTTAGGACATTCACTCCCTCTACCCGAATAAACTCTGCGTACGCGATAATACCAAGGGTATCTGCGGTTTAGAATCCATTAAACCCGACACTAGCTGCCCCGCCGAAGCAACACCACGTTCTCAAGTTGAGGTAACGCAAGCCGAAATCATCGGAAACCGATGGCTGGTCAATACCCCAACACGAACAGCTGCCCTCACATGCGATCAACACGACACCACCACGCGCATTAATTTGCCCAACCAAACTTTATGGATCACTGTCCCTAAGGGCGCGATCCTCCAT
Source organism: Oxygymnocypris stewartii (assembly GCA_003573665.1). NCBI lineage: Eukaryota > Metazoa > Chordata > Actinopteri > Cypriniformes > Cyprinidae > Oxygymnocypris > Oxygymnocypris stewartii. The sequence goes on from QVTF01000001.1 coordinate 2,435,033, forward strand.
ATTGACGAGTTAGCATTGTATCACCTTACCGACGATGAGCATCAGGCTGAAATCGAAATTTCTTATTGACTTGATCCCGGTTGACACAGCCTTAGAAGCTATCGCCCGCCTTCTGCCCGCCGGCGCGCCAATTATACGGTCTTGGTCTGCCGCTGACACAGCGCTTTGTATTTCTACTATCGTAGGATATGTTGTGACTTTGATACTGGCCTTCCTCCTACACAAACGAGTGAACGCCATTCAAGAGTCCCTCAACAAATGCACGTCAGGCGTCCCGCGCCTTTTTCGACGTGGTGATCCCGACCAAAAATCCGAACCCGTGAACCTGATTGAGATCATGCCTATACCGTCTCGTCGAGACCCCGACAATTAAACCAGTCAAAATGACCCAATTGTCAATAATAATGAACAATGCATTCCTATGTCTTCTCAAGTTTCTAACCTGTTCCTTCCCAAATTACCCTGCACCAGGTTTCAGTCAGTGATAGAGATGATGTTTGTGTCTTGTATGTGCCTGTTCTCCTGCCTCTTGTTCCAGGGCCTGACGATGTTCCATCGGGAACATCACCAAGCCAAAGGGGGATATGTAACATATGTCGGCAGGAATTCAACTGTCTCTACAGTCACCAGGGGCCAGCTAGAGAATCAGCGTCTCTCTCTCTAAAGCCCCTCCCCCTCATCCAGCACAAAAGCGCGCATTTTCTCTCTATTACAGAACAAAGAGAAGTGACCACGGGAAGATTTCCAAGAGACACATTCATTTCATGATAATAATAATTAATCTACACAAGAAACATATGAATATGGATGTTGTACTCTTTCCTAATATGCTTGTGGGAATATAAACTGCTTAAGAAATGTGGGATGAGTTTATGCGTGCCTTAAACTGTATAATCCGAGAAACTGTAATGTGTAGGTTGTGCCAAATGCGATGTTTAGTCTCTAAAAGAAGCTAGCGTCGTAAGTCAGAAATGTGTAGTTGACCGTTAAGCTTTGGCATCATAATAGATGTGTACAACAGTTATAAAAGACCGGTGTATATCTTTCACACTGAGTTAAATATCAGATGACGAGTGATCACGTGCCTTGCAAGGGAGCTGTGTAGGCGGGGCTCCGCCCCATACAGACACTCTGATTCGATCAGCCACCTGTGGGCGGTGTCCAAATCGGACTGTTTAAAACAACGCGCCAGTGTGCGTTTTCGCTCTCTCTTCCTGTTCTCAAACTCGCTCTTCAACGTCGCAAGGACGACCCGGACGGCCCGCTGGACCCTCGCCTTAAGATCGGCTGAGACAAATTATCTAGGCGGATCAAAGACTGTGTAAACGCCGTAACGTCGCAGAACCAGCAGCGTAATGACGAATTCATCTCAACGCAGAATCAGCATCAAAAAAGCCTCCGTGGCTCCTCGGTGACGTCACGCAACAGCGACGCAGCCAGCAGAGTTTCCCAGAGCAACGCGTGGAAACCACGTGGAAACCGTAACAAAGAACCGAAGGAGCACGTTGAACTCACGCGGGAAACCCACGTGCGAAACAAAACCAAAGATACAGCCTGCTTAAACCAACAGAAAAGCAAGTATTCCAAACTGACTCTCTATTTCTGACTAAGCTGGTAAATTTGATCTGAATGCAGAAACAAAGCATACGCATTTGTTCGTGATCTTTGCTGGTTAGTTAAGTTACGAAACAGGAAAGAATGTATTCTTTCAACCTTAACCTCAAAACTCCCGTATGCATGTGTGTGTATGTTTGTGTTTCATTAGGTAATCCATTTATGTTAGAATAGCAATATTACAAATAAACCTTGTGTCATTTTATAAAGAATTGTCTCTGGAATGTGCTTTTTCAAGATTGTATCCTTATTGCCATAAAGATAAAGCTACCTAGGCTTGCCTTTGAGATATTTATTAATCTCGTTTTATTGTTATCACGGCCATGAGGCAATAGAAACGAGGTTTAATAACGATATACTGATGGAGTGATTGCTGGACGAGCACTTAAAGTATAAATCGTATGTTAAATATTAATATTACTTTAACCCAAGCAATATTGAATATTTAATAAATAATTCCCGGAGCTGAAACAATAGCTTCATATTAAATTAATATTACAACGGTGAGGAATATAATTAACAAATGCATTGAAATTTTCTATAAATATATTTTTTTTATATATATATATCCAAGCAAAAATCATTTAAAAAAAGTTGTTTATTTACAAATTTACAGACAGGTTTTATATTACATTTAACAGACCATAAATATGCTTTTACAGTAAAATACTGTTATATTTTGTTAAAAAATGAATTATACTGTAAAAAATATATATATATATATATATATATATATTGTCATTAGTTATCAAAACTTAAAATTTAGAATTGTATTGACTTATTTAACTTGTGATTGCTCAAATATTAAAGTTGTCAGTTAGGAGAAATTTAGAAGTTATCTTCAGCCACAATTTCACCAAATTGTCATCCTGTAATAATTTACGGAGGACCGGCGAATTGGGATATCGCTTAGAGAGACCAATCCACTTCGAGTGTAAACTAAACAAGCCAATGCACATTGGCATGCGATTATTGCATCCAGCTGCCGCTGATCACCAGTGGTGGTCAGTAACGAAGTACAACTACTTCGTTACTGTACTTAAGTACATTTTTCAAGTATCTGTACTTTACTGGAGTAGTTTTATTTTGAGTAACTTTTACTTTTACTTCACTACATTCCAAAGCATAAGATCGTACTTTTTACTTAACTACATTTCATAAAACATATCGTTACTCACGTGATACATCACGTGGTCCGAGACGCAGACGCGGTGTCTGATTCATGAACAAACTGATTATTTTCAATGAACCTGTTCAATCGGTTCGCAAATCGCAACAAATGATTCATTCACGAATGGCAATGATCCGATTGCAGCTGTTCTTGAGTCGAAAACTCACTGATTCAAATGATCCGTTTAGAGCGAGTCTTCTTCAGTGAACTGAACTCACAAGTAAAGAACCGGGAGATCTCGTGAGCGCGCGCTACTGATGCTGTGAAAAGTAAGTTACTAATGTCGTTTTTTAGGATTAATTATTGTAACTGAAAATAATATTTAGGTCAAAACTGTCAGTGAACTAAATCTGCTGTAAAGGGTGATCTATTAAGCCCACTGAAATGCTTGAATGCAGACAGATCGACATCAGTGTCTCTAACGTTATGTTTTAGGTCAAAAAACAAAACATTAAAATAACACCGATTAAATACAATAACTCCTGCACGTTCATATTCCCCGCTGCTGTAACGTTAGCAGTTTTATTAAAATGCTATGCATTTAGACCTATGTGACGTCTGTTTTTGTATTGTTTATCAACAGTATACATTTTTATATTGTTCAGTTCAACTAACGTTAGCCGAGTAGACAGATATGAATGTTTATTCATAACCATACTGAAAATAAGTAAATATTGTTAGCGAATGCTAGCTGTCTAGCTAACAAGCTTGCTGGTGCTAAGTTGATCACATTTTTAGATATAAAGTCCAAATATCTTTATTCAGCCACCTAGATAGATTAGATCTGAAGGGAAAAAGAAAGGACGTGATGTTCAGAACATAACTACAGTAATTATCAGAGTGGGAAGTGATGATGCCATCTGGGGGCATTTGGCCAGGGGTGTTTTTACACCACAGACAAGGTTTGAGAAGAAAAAAATTCATTATGAAAATATAATTCGATTTTCCTTAAAATGTTCTTCCTAATTTCAGGCCTAATTCTCATGTCATATATAACTGACGTTCTGCAAAAACTAAAACTTCTAAAACACTTTTTTCTTCCTGGTGAAAATTAGATGGTGAAATCTTTTTTTCTCAGGTACATGGCAGTGTAAGCTTCACAGTGAACTACTACATCACTCTCATCAACGTAGTCCATATCAACAAAATATATATCTTGACTCTATATAGTGGTTATTTTGGGAAAAACCCAGGTATTTTGGGCAGTAGGATTATAAAAATATGTGCTAATATAAAATTTCATAAAGTAGTCTATATAAAATTGCTAAATAAATCTGTCTATCGGTACTTTTTTACTTAAGTACATAAAAAATTGAGTACTTTTGTACTTTCACTCGAGTAAAATTTAAAAAGCAGTACTTTTACTTTTACTGGAGTAATATTTTACTATACGTATCTGTACTTTTACTCAAGTACTTGATCTGTGTACTTTGTCCACCACTGCTGATCACAGCGTGAGCATAAATAGGCAGCAGGTGCAGCGCATATTCAGCTTTTCGTTTCGGAGCCGAGCAGTTACATCGTTCTGCTCCTGACTTCTGCTGAACGAGTGAATTCAACGAATTTAGCACGCTCTTCGGAAGACTCTCGTGCTGGTAGTACGGCACTACAGCGGTGGTGGTTCTTCCCATTTCGAGAGGACTGCACACATCAGGCTGCACTACCCCCTGATTGTGTTGCAAATGACCATCTCCCCTGTTTGCTTCAACATGCTAAAAGAGTTTTTTCCCTAAAAGAGCATTCACGGGTGCGTCTTTTTAAAGACGATGTTGCATCTGGCAAACTTGACGTTGCGTCTTTATAAAGACGAGTTGGGTCTTGCTTCAGACAACATGTCACCCATGCGTTTCTGGATGCGGTCGTTGCCAGGCGCCGGGTGAATGGTCACGATCGCTGCCTCACGTGCCTGGGCGGTAGCACGCTGAGGTGGCGTTCGTGGATGAGTCATCTTCTCACTGTGGATGCTCATCTCGGAGTTGCGGCCAGGCTCCGTTACCTCGACAAAGGGGCGGAACTGTTGCCTCCGTCTCGATCTAGTTCTCGTCCTGGCTGCAGACAGGCGAGGTCTACTTCAGGCGGTAGCACGGCTGGTCTGAGGATTACAGTGGTGGCAAACCCTCAAGGGACCATCGCTCCTCTTGCGCTCCGCAACCAGTTGAGCTGCCAATGGAACGTGCTGGGCCCTCTAAAAGGAGCGTACCAACAGTATCCTTGGCACTCCTCCCGACGACCAGATGTCGATCGCTGCATCGGAGGGTGAGCTGGAGCTTCTGGAGAGGAAGATTCGGCTGCGTTGCCGCTCCGGCGGTAGCAATGCCTGAGTCGGATCTGGAAGTGACGGCTATGCTTTCCCGGGCCACCGAAAGGGTAGGGCTCGAGTGGAGAAAGAAAAAAACCACCGTGTCCCGAACCCTCGAGGTTGGACAACTGGTTTCTCGGGGTAGCTTGTGCTGGTTCTCAGCGCCCTGCCTCGGGTGCCTCTCTCCCAGACGTGCATGAGGGGCTTACAGGTCGTGGACGGCACCTTTTACTGCCTGAAACCGACCTGCTAACTCTTCCTCCCTCACCACCCTCGGTGGTGCAGCTAGGGGTTACGGGGTTCCCCCCGGTGGAGCGGTCAGTTGCGATGCAAGTGTGTCCTTATACTGTCTCCACCCGGCAGGGCAAACCGTGCCTCCTCTTCCGGGCCTGTAGGTACTCGTCTGGTCTCATCCGGCGAGGCTTATGTGGCCTGTGAAGATGCTGCCTCCACCTGATGCTACGGCGTTACTGCAGGTTCTTCAGGCTAAAAGCACTGAGGGACCTGCATGGGGGTGGTTACGATCCAGAAGTTCTGAAAGAGCTCCGTACCGCACCTGACCTCGCGCCACGAGCGACGAAGGTTATGGCACGGTCTCTGGGTCGTGCTATGTCCACACTTGTGGTCCAGGAGCGCCACCTCTGGTGGTGTCTGGTTGACATAGGGACGCCGACAAAGTCGGTTCCTCAAGGTTCCTGTATCCCAGACTGGCCTCTTCGGCGACGCAGCCGGTAACATGGCCCAGCAGTTCCCGGCTGCACAGGAGCAGAGTGAGGCGATCTAACACTTCCTGCCTCGGCGGGCAGCTGCTGCCTCCACCCGTCCGAGGGCGGCCCCCTGCATCCACCCCCGCTCCCGCACCGCATCCGCAGCAGTCTCCAAAAGCGGTGCCGTCAAGCTAGGTGTAGGCAGGCCGCCCCGCCCGTCCTGGCCCCCGTCTACTAGCGGTAAGCAGAGGAGCAAGAGGCCTCGGGAGCTGCCCAGCCGTCTCGCTGGCTCCTAAGGACCATGTGACTCGGCTATGCGATTCAGTTCGCCCGGAGTCCTCCCAAGTTCAGGGGCATCCACCTCACAGCAGTGAAGGCAGCCGATGCCCACGTCTTGTGAGAGGAATCACTGTCCTACTGGCGAAGGACGTGATGGTACCGGTCCCTCCAGCCGATATGAAGGCAGGGTTTTTCAGCCCTTACTTGATTGTGCCCAAGAAAGCGGTGGGTTACGACCAATCTTGGGTCTGCGCATCTTGAACAGGGCCTTTCATAAGCCTCCTTTCAAGATGCTCATGCAGAACCGCGTCTTCGGATGCATCCGTCCCCAAGTTTGGTCTGCAGCATTTGACCTGAAAGACCCGTACTTCCATGTGTTGATCCTTCCGTGCCACAGGCCATTCCTGCGGTTTGCGTCCGAAGGACGAGCATATCAGTACAGGTCCTGCCCTTCGGGCTGTCCCGTGTCTTCACGAAAGTAGCGGAGGCAGCCCTTGTTCCCTTGAGAGAACAGGGCATGCGCATTCTCAACTACCTCAACGACTGGCTCATACTGGCTCAGTCTCAGGATCAGTTATGCAAACACAGGGATTGGTGATCTCGCACCTCAGCCAGTTGGGCCTTTGGGTCAACTGGGAAAAGAGCAAACTCTTGCCGATGCAGAGGATCTCTTTTCTCGGTATGGAGTTTGGATTCGGTCAATCAGACAGCGCGCCTCACGCAGGAACGCGCTCAGTCGGTGTTGAACTGCTTGAATACGTTCAAGAACAGGACGGCGGCACCACTGAAACAGTTTCAGAGGCTCCTGGGGCATATGGCGGCTGCAGCGGCGGTCACACCGCAGGGGCTGCTCCATATGAGACCGCTTCAACACTGGCTCCATGGCCGAGTCCCGAGGTGGGCGTGGCAGAGCGGCACGCTGCGGGTCCAAGTCACTCCAGCCTGCCGCCAAACCTTCACCCCGTGGTCAGACCTTTCATTCCTTCGGGCAGGAGTGCCCCTGGAACAGGTCTCCAGGCACGCTGTGGTTTACACGGATGCCTCCGCCAAGGACTGGGGGGCCACGTTCAACGGGCTTGCAGTGTCGGGGGTTTGGACGGGCCCCCAACTGCACTGGCATATCAACTGCCTAGAGTTGCTGGCAGTACACCTGGCCTTCAACCGTCTCAAGAGACGCTTACGAGGCGAGCACGTACTGGTCCGTATGGACAGCACTGCGACCGTTGCGTACATCAACCGACAATGTGGTCTACGCTCCTGTCGCATGTCGCAACTCGCCCGCCACCTCCTCCTCTGGAGTCGGAAGCATCTGAGGTCGCTTCGTGCCATTCATATTCCGGGCTTGCTCAACCGGACAGCCGACGAGCTGTCACGAGCTGCGCTCCCCGGAGAGTGGAGACTCCATCCCCAGTCGGTCCAGCTGATTTGCAACGTTTTGGACTTGCACAGGTAGACCTGTTCGCGTCCCTAGAGACGTCGCACTGCCAGTTGTTTTACTCCCTGCCCGAAGGAACACTCGGCACGGACGCACTGGCACACAGCTGGCCGCGGGGCCTTCGCAAGTATGCATTTCCCCCAGTGAGCCTTCTCGCACAGACACTGTGCAAGGTCAGGGAGGAAGAGGAGCAGATCCTCCTCGTGGCGCCATACTGGCCCACCCGGACTTGGTTCCCAGAGCTGATGCTCCTCGTGACGGACCCTCCCTGGCAGATTCCTCTGAGGAAGGAGCTACTGACTCAGAGACGGGGCACCTTATGGCACCCGCGTCCAGACCTCTGGAAACTTCATGTCTGATCCCTGGAACGGGACAGGGAGGTTCTAGGTGACCTATCCCAAGAGGTAGTTGACACCATCACTTCGGCGAGAGCACCGTCTACGAGACACACTTACGCCTTGAAGTGGAACTTGTTCGTCGAATGGTGCTCTTCTCACAGAGAAGACCCCCGGAGATGCCCGATCAGAGTCGTGCTGTCCTTCTTGCAGCAAGGGTTGGAGCGAAGGCTGTCTCCCTCCACCCTCAAGGTCTACGTGGCCGCGATTGCTGCCAACCACGACCCTGTGGAAGGGAAGTCGGTGGGGAAGCATGACTGGGTCGTCAGGTTCCTTAGGGGGGCAAGAAGGCTGAATCCTCCACGCACCCCCCTATACCCTCTTGGGACCTGTCCTAGTGCTTAGAGCACTGCAACAGGGCCCATTTGAGCCCTTGCAGACGGTCGAGCCCAAGTTTCTCTCAATGAAAACTCTGCTCCTACTTGCACTAGCCTCCATTAAAAGGGTTGGGGACCTGCACGCATTTTCGGTCGACGATTCGTGCCTAAAGTTTGGACCGGCGGATTCCCAGATAATCCTGAGGCCCCGGCCCGGCTATGTGCCCAAGGTTTCCACTTCTCCCTTCGGGGACCAGGTGGTGAGCCTGCGAGTGCTGCCCCCGGAGGAGGCAGACCCAGCCCAAGCTTTGCTTGTCCCGTCCGAGCATTGACATGCTACGTTGACAGGACGCGAAGCTTCAGGACCTCAGACCAGCTCTTGTCTGTTACGGAGGCCGGCAGAAAGGGAATGCCGCCTCCAAGCAGAGGATGGCCCACTGGATAGTGGAGGCCATCACCCTGGCTTATCAGGCACAGGGTGTGCCTTGCCCGTTCAGGTTGAGAGCTCACTCTACGAGAAGTGTAGCGTCCTCCTGGGCGCTGGCTCCTGGCGCCTCGCTGACAGATATTTGTAGGGCTGCGGGCTGGGCGACCCCTAACACATTCGCTAGATTCTATAGCCTTCGTGTGGAACCGGTTTCCTCCTGTGTTCTCACCTCAAATGGGTAGAAGCACTGAGGGGCCCCGGTTTCAGGTCGGCTTGCTAAAAACTGCTCCAGGGAGTCCAACTGTAGACCCTGTTGAGCTCCTCCATCCCCTCGGCAGCTGGACGTGGCGGAGCGTCCGGCGCCAGGCCCTCACTCGATGAATCCCTGAGAACCGGTAGAGGGCTGGGTTCCATATGTAGAGACCGTTCGGATCCCATATGTGTATTTCCACGGTTCGGTTTAGCCTTAGAGCCTGTGTTTCCCGGCAGACTTCCTGCTACTCCAAGAGGTTACAATCACCTCCAATCTTCCATATGCATCTGACTATTGTCCATATGTGTCACTGCTTCTGAACCTCCCTCTGGAAGGTAAGGGCTTCCGCAGCGTTCCTGTTCTGAGCTGAACGGGTACGTTTTCCCAGTGTTATCCAGTCCTACTGAGTGGGTAGGCAACAGTAACGGATATTCCTATGGGGGCCCTAACCTGCGCCAAAAAATAACGGCACAGGAGGCCTCCACGGGACACTGGAAGGGGCAGTATCCGTGGCCTTTTGGTAGGGATCCCAATTCATCGGTCCTCCGACGTGACGTCGAGAGTGACCGACTGATAGGGAAAGTCTCGGTTACGTATGTAACCCTCGTTCCCTGAAGGAGGGAACGGAGACGTCACGTCCCGTCGCCACGGCTCCTGTACCACCGGCTCCTCAGCGAAAACCTGAATATGCGCTGCACCTGCTACCTATTTATGCTCACGCTGTGATCAGCGGCAGCCGGATGCAATAATCGCATGCCAATGTGCATTGGCTCGTTTAGTTTACACTCGAAGTGGATTGGTCTCTCTAAGCGATATCCCAATTCGTCGGTCCTCCGACGTGACGTCTCCATTCCCTCCTTCAGGGAACGAGGGTTACATACGTAACCGAGACGTTCTTGCATTTAAAGACCTTTAAGTTGTTATGCTTTTAGGGTCTAGGCCAACCTGGATGTATAGCTGACTATGAAACACATCAAAAATGGAACAATAGGCTCACATGTGACTATGAAACACATCAAAAATGGACAATAGGCTCACAAACACAAAGACACGGACACACAGAAATGAAATGGTTAAACTGTCATATTAATAATCATTAATCATGCTTACACACATACATGCACACATATTTTGTTGCAGATATAAATATTTGAAATAAATGACAGGTGATAATATTTTTTGCAAGTCTCTTGTTAAGACTTTCTGTAGTCATTTCAGGTTTCTCAAGGTTCAAGGTTCAAGGTTTCTTTATTTGTCACATAATAGTTATACAGGGTATAATTAGAAGTGAAATGAAATCGAATCAGGTCCGCTCAGTGGACAGTGCAAAATAATAAGAATACAAATTATATAAAGTAACATAACACAAGGGCATACATATGGTAAGAAAAAGAGAAATAAGAGTAAAATGTGCAATGAAATTAAAAAAAAGTGCAAAACAATAAGATGTGCAAAAAACAATAAGATGTGCAAAAAAAACAACAAGGTGTGCAAAAAACAATAAGTTCCAATATGTACAAAAAAAGAAAAACAGTGTACTGGGACTTAATAAATAGTAGTGTGAATAAGAGGGATGTGCAGACGGGTAGTTCAGGGTATTGTACATAGAGCAGCAATGATGAGAATATTTACAGTTGACAATGGGTCTTGTAAGTGTTTATGAGACTGAGTTTGAGTTTAGGAGCCTGATGGCCTGAGGGAAGAAGCTCTTCCTCAGTCTTTCAGTCTTTGCCATCATGCTCCTGAAGCGCCTGCCAGATGGCAGTAAACAGAAAAGATGGTTGCCGGGGTGAGTTGAATCTTTGAGGATTTTAGCAGCTCTGCTTTTGCAGCGTTTGAGGTAGATGGCCTGCAGAGAGGGGAGAGCAGACCCTGAGATGCGCTCGGCTAAGCGCACGACTCTCTGTAGAGCTTTGCAGTCCTGGTTTGTGGCATTATTATACCACACTGAGATGCACTGAGTCAAAACACTTTCTATGGCCCCTGAATAAAAAGTTTTCAGGATAGCTGGTGAGACCCTGAATTTCCTCAGCTGTTGCAGGTGGTACAGTCTTTGCCTGGCTTTCTTAACCTGTGTTTGAATGTGTGTAGTCCAAGTCAGGTCCTCGGAGATGTTTACACCGAGGTACTTGAAGCTACTCACCCTCTCCACAGGGGTCCCGCTGATCATAAGAGGGGTGTAGGGCCGCTGCTGTCTCTTCCTGAAGTCCACGATCAGCTCCTTAGTTTTGCTCACGTTCAGAGAGAGACAGTTGTCCTGGCACCATGATGTAAGTCTCTCCACCTCATCCAAGTATGCGGCCTCGTCATCGTTGTTAATGAGGCCCAGAACCACAGTATCATCCGCAAATTTGACAATGGAAGTGGAGCTGTGTGAGGACACGCAGTCGTGTGTGTAGAGAGAGTATAGCAGGGGGCTCAGGACACAGCCCTGTGGGGCTCCTATGTTCAGGGTGATGGAGTTGGAGGTGAACTGGCCGACTTTCACCACTTGTGGTCTGGCGGTGAGGAAATCTTGAATCCAGTCACAAAGTGAAGTGTTTAGGCCAAGGTCTGAGAGTTTAACAGCCAGCTTGGTGGGGACTATGGTGTTGAAAGCTGAGCTGTAGTCTATGAATAGCAGCCTGACATAGTTGCCATTTTTGCTGTCGATGTGAGTGAGGGAGGAGTGCAGTACCTGAGAGATGGCATCATCAGTAGACCTATTTGGCCGATAGGCAAACTGAAGAGGGTCCAAAGTAGCAGGGATGGAGGAGCAAATGTGTTTCTTTAAAAGTCTCTCAAAAATCTTCATGACCGTCGATGTGAGGGCAACTGGACGATAGTCATTCAGGCAAGAGGGTTTACTGTTCTTAGGCACAGGGATTATGACAGATTTTTTAAAGGAGGTGGGAACAACAGAGGTAGCAAGGGACTCATTAAATATGGAAGTAAACAAACCAGCAAGCTGATCAGCACAGGACCTCAGAACGCGGCCAGTAATCCCATCAGGTCCTGCTGCTTTTCTGACGTTCACTCTCCTTAGTTCCCTCCGAACGTCGTCCTCTGAAAAGGTGATTACATGATCATTGCTGCTCTGTCTGCTGCTTCCTGACGTGCTGATCGGCAGATTTGCGCCGCCATTGCAGTCAAAGCGACCGTAGAAGGTGTTTAGCACTTCGGCCAGCAGCGGATCTGCTCTCACCTCTGCGGAGGATTTATTTCCAGAGGAACAGATGGTCTTCAGTCCCTGCCACATGCGTCGAGAGTCATTGAGCTGGAAATGTGACTCAGCGAACAGGAACGCGACAGAATGGAGATATTCCTGGGGTCACACCATTTCTTGTTAATAAAGAAACACACTCCACCACCTTTGTTTTTTCCGGCCTCGGCTGATCTGTCCATCCGTAAAACAGAAAAGTTTCCCACGTTTCGCCACGTTTCGGTCAAACAAAAGATGTTGCAGTCTCTAATGTCTCGTTGGAAACTAATCCTGGCTCTAAGATCGTCCATCTTATTCTCCAAGGATTGGACATTAGCGAGCAGAATACTTGGTAGAGGAGGACTGTGAGCCCTTTTCCTCAGTCTGTTGCGTATTCCAGCGCGTCTCCCGCGGTGTTTCCTTCGCCTCCTGCGGTTGTTCAGGTGGTCGTTGTTCAACACGTTGCTCCGGAGTATCTCCCATGGCCACGCTGGATCCGCGGATAAAGTGTTCTGAATCAGGTTAGTGTAGCGTTGTCCAATGTCCAAAAGTGTTCTTCTGTCGTACATAATCATTGCAGACGATACACGTATCAAAAGAGAAGTAAAAAAATAAAAACTAGGTAAAGAAACACACATAAAAGCACAATTCTGAGCGGAGCTAATTCACAAGCGACTGAACTCAGCAGCGCCACCGGAACATGTTTCTCTGTGATCATATGGCAAAATTGCAAAAACTGACATATTTGTATGAACAAAATGGTAAACTTTTACTAAATGTGATTTTAAATGTTATAACAGTGATTTTATAACATCTCCATTATCAGAATATGAACAGTACTTTTTTAAAGTTTAATAAGTTCATTAGTGGTCTTCTGCTGCCATCTAGTAGTTATAAATAGCAATTTCTCATTCAACACTGTTTATACATATTATAGTGTTATTTTTGGCCAATCTCTCTTAAATTTTGCATGCTTGTTTAGAATTAAATAATGCATCATTTTACACAATGTTGAAAATGTTTGGGCTTTGTTTTAGGATTCATAGGCTTTTGGGTACACTATATTATGAATGTGTTATAAAAGGACCGGTTTATAGTTGTCCAAATGAAAATGTTCAACAGTTGTTTGATAAGTATTGACCTAGAGTGTCTAGAGAACAGTACTGCACTGATTTGATTGATTTTTTGTTAAAAACTGAAGGCTAGTTGACAAAGGCATATTTTTTAGATAATCTCAAATACTTAATTAAAGAACAGTTTGAATGACAGCAGTGATCTTGGAGGCAAAGTTGATCAGAATGAGAAGATCTATCCTATGATGTGAAGATACAGTGTATTTATGAATATATAAAAAAAATTAGCTATTTGAGTCCATTTACCATAGAAATCTTGTGTTTTTTAAATCTTTTTAGCTTTTATAGCGCCACCTATGGTCTGATCTCTATGAAACTTTGCATGCTCATTAAGAGTTGTCTGTCACATGTTTTCACCCAGTTTCGTATAGTTTTGAGTTTTCGTTTGGGTTTTATAAGCTTCTGGGTATATGTGGCCACTCCCCTTTTCTAAATGACCAGTTATAGCTAACCAGAGGACAAATTTCCATACATTTTCCATTCTTATAATTACTGATCTAGAAAGTCCATAGAATTGCACTGCAGTGGTTTGATCGAGACAGTCCTAGGTTTTTCGCTCAATTTCGCAAAAGTAGGTTTTTAACATATTTGTGAATTATTAATGAATGATTTGATGCACAGCATTACTCACAGAGGCAAAGTTGTTCCGAATGAGGAAATCTATCATATGATATGAAGATATAGTGTTTGTGTGATTATATGAACATGTTCTACAATTTGAGTTCATTTTATACAGAAATATTGTGTTTTTGGAGCCTTTTTAATTATTATAGCGCCACCTATGGTACAATCTCAGTGAAACTCTGTATGCTTGTTAAGAGTTGTCTGACACATGTTTTCACTGAGTTTAGTAAAGTCTCAAGTTTTTGTTTAGGTTTTATAGGCCTTTAGTTATATTTGGCCAGGCTCCCTTTTTGAATGAGCTAATTATAGCTAACCAAAGTACAAAATTCAATTTTTTTTCAATAATTATTGATCTAGAGAGTCTAGAGATTATTACTGTAGTGATTTGATCGAGATTGAGTGAAAAACCAGATACTAGTTCACAAAAGTAGGTTTTTCACATATTTGTGAATATTTAATTAACAATTTGATTGACAGCATTAATCCCAGAGGCTGCGTTTGTGTGGAAAGTTGTGCCGAACTGTTACAAAAATATTTCAGCTGTCAGCGGATGAGATGCTTTGACTCTGAGTTGCTCTTGGTTTGTTATTTATGTGATAACCTCATCAATAGCCCACCCTCATCAGCACACTTGCATTATGCTTGGTTTAAAACCAGCTACATGGAATTCTTTGGTTTAAAACCAGCTACACTACATGGAAAATGTTGCGACCAAAGTCTGAGAAAGCACATTACAGGGAGAGGTCAATGACACAACTGAGACATTCTAAGCACTAAGAATAAGACACACATGTTGCCACAGAGAGTAGCCTTAAAAGCAGCTCTAAAAATAGATATAAGTGAACAAAAATAGATACATGCACATTTTCATCTGCAGATGTGCTCAGTCTGCAACATAGCTCAGGTGTGTAAATTCTGCACCACTAGTGTCACCAAATGAAATGTCGCTAAAATAACGACAGTTTTCAAACAGGTTTTCATAACACTCCCCTTGTCTGACATTGGCTAGCCAAATAATTAGACCCGCCCCAAAACTAATGTCAATGGTAGAGCCAGTGTTGCTGTATCATGCTGCTCAAAATTACATACCAATGGCTTATATTTTGCATATTAACCAAGATTTGTATTTATGTTAATTATTTTTATTTAGGGGTACATTTTTTGATATGACAGGCCACAAAATATGATAATCTTCTTACATGAGAACTTCTTCCCAAAACAAAGATATTTATATATTCTCATGTTCTGTTTGAAAATACATAAATAAATACAAATATAAAGCATAATTCTATAAAAATTGGTCATTGGTTTGTACGTTTTTTTGTTACTGTACTAAAGCAAAATGTAATTAACATTTTTAATTTTGTAATTTAAATGTTATTTTTAATGCAAAGGCAAGGCAAGGCAAGTTTATTTATATAGCACATTTCATACACATTGGTAATTCAAAGTGCTTTACATAAAAGAAAGTGAAATAATCATTCACAGCAATAAAAACAAGTTAAAAATAATAAAACAAGGAATTTAAAAATGATATAGAAATTTATTTAAAATGAGATTTAAAACAGTTAAATAGAAAATGATTATACATAAAATACAATGCAGTCAGTTCGGAAGTAGCACAGCGCTCATTCAACAAATGCACAGCTAAATAGATGAGTTTTGAGACTGGATTTAAATCAAGTCAAGTCAAGTCTGCTTTATTGTCAATTCTTCCACATGTACAGTACATACATACAGAGAATTGAAATTGCGTTACTCTCAGACCCTTGGTGCATACAGTTAACATTAAACACTGACAGTAGACGTTAAAATACAGATAAATACGGTTTAACCATATGTACATACAGATATACAAATGAGGACATTGTAGAACAATAAAAAAATAAAAAAGAGATAAAGTGACATAAAGGCACATGGCAGATAGAGTGCAAACCAGTTAAATAAAACAAAACTGTGCAGATGCGAGTAGTGCAAGAAAAAGAACAGTCTTTTATCAGACTGTCAGAAGAGGTAGATAACAGACAATGCTGGATGAGGTAGAGATCATTCCAGTGCTGCACAAAGTGACTGGTGCGGGTCACAGTTGTAGGGGGGGGGGACCTGGGGGTGTGGACATTGGGGGGGGTCGTAGTGTCAGAGTTCAGTGTTGCGTGGGGTAAAAGAGGGGAGGGGGGCAAGGACGGGAGGGAGTTCAGCTTCCTGACAGCCTGATGGATGAAGCTGTCCTTCAGTCTGCTGGTCCTCGCCTGGAGACTCCGCAGTCTCCTCCCTGATGGCAGCAGACTGAAGAAGCTGTGTGTCGGGTGGGTGGGATCACCTGCAATGCTGAGGGCTTTGCGGGTGAGACGGTTGCTGTAGATGTCCTGGAGGGAGGGGAGAGAGACACCAACGATCTTCTCAGCTGCTCTCACTATCCGTTGAAGGGACTTGCGGCAGGACGCGTTGCAGGCGCCATACCACATAGTGATGAAGCTAGTCAGGATGCTCTCGATGGTGCCTCTGTAGAAAGTGCACATGATGGGGGTCGGGGCTCTGGCTCTTCTGAGTTTGCGGAGGAAGTAGAGACGTTGCTGTGCTTTCTTGGCCAGTGCTGCAGTGTTGTTAGTCCAGGAGAGGTCCTCTGTGATGTGCACACCCAGAAACTTGGTTGCACCGTTGATGGTCAGAGGAGCATGCTGAGTGTACACTTTCCTGAAATCAACAACAATCTCCTTCGTCTTCTCCACATTCAGAGAGAGATTGTTGACCCTGCACCACCCAGCCAGGCGACTCACCTCGCTCCTGTAGTTTGTCTCATCTCGGTTGCTAATGAGACCCACCACAGTCGTGTCATCTGCAAACTTGATGAAAAGGTTAGAGTTGTGTGACGGTGTGCAGTCGTGGGTCAGCAGAGTGAAGAGGAGGGGGCTCAGCACACATCCTTGGGGGGCCCCTGTGTTCAGTGTGATGGTGCTGGATGTGTTAATGCCAACCCGTACTGTCCGAGGTCTTCCGGTCAGAAAGTCCAACAACCAGTTGCACAAAGAGGTGTTGAGCCCCAGCTGGGCCAATTTGTGAGTGAGCTGCTGAGGGATGATTGTATTGAATGCTGAACTGAAGTCTATGAACAGCATCCTGACATATGAGTCTTTTTTGTCCAGATGTGTGAGGGCTGGGTGGAGGGCAGTGGCGATGGCATCATCGGTCGAGCGGTTGGACCTATATGCAAACTGGAGGGGGTCCAGGGAGGGGGGGAGGACAGACTTGATGTGTTGCATGACTAGCCGTTCAAAGCACTTCATTGGAATAGGAGTGAGTGCTACTGGACGGTAGTCGTTGAAGCAGGATGGCGATGACTTCTTCGGGACTGGAATGATGATGGTAGCTTTGAAGCATGTGGGGACAACAGCCTGACTTAGTGAGATGTTGAAGATGTCTGTGAAGACATCAGTGAGTTCCACTGCACAGTCTCTCAGTACACGCCCAGGAATGTTGTCAGGACCCGGAGCTTTGCGTGCATTGATCCTGCTGAGGGATCTCCTCACGCTGTCCGAGGACAGCGTCATCACCTGGTCGCCGGGAGGAGGTGGAGTCTTCTGTGCAGTGGTGCTGTTTTGGGCCTCAAAGCGAGCAAAGAAGGCATTCAGCTCGTTCAGCAGGGGGATGGTGCTGTCACAGGTCTGTGGTGGGGGCTTGTAGTCCGTAATGGTCTGTATTCCCTGCCACAGGCTCCGAGTGGCTCTGCTGTCGCTGAAGCGATGGGCTATCCTCCTGGAGTACTGTCTCTTGGCCTCTCTGTTGCCGCGGGATAGGTTGGCCCTAGCTGTCCTCAGGCCCTCCTCATCTCCAGCTCTAAAGGCAGCGTTCCGAGCATTCAGAAGTCTGTAGACCTCCCCTGTCAGCCACGGCTTCTGGTTGGCCCGGACAGTGATAGTCTTTGTGACCGTTACATCATCAATGCACTTGGTGATGTAGGCAGTGACAGTCTCAGTGTATTCTTGGAGGTCTGTAGTATTGTTGTATGTGGCAGCCTGCTTGAACATATTCCAGTCAGTGGTGTCGAAACAGTCCTGAAGTGCCTCTGACGACCCTTCCGGCCACACTTGAATCTGTTTGTGTGTCGGTTTGATGACTTTAACGAGCGGTCTGTGTGCAGGCATTAGCATGACAGTGATGTGGTCTGAGGCTCCGAGATGGGGGAGGGGGAGGGCCTTGTATGCTCCTCTCTGGGTGGTGTAAACAAAGTCCAGCGTGTTTTTTCCCCTTGTAGGAAAGTCAACATGTTGGTATATTTTCGGGAACACACTCTTTAAGTCTGCGTGATTAAAGTCTCCAGCCAAGATGAGAAAAGCATCTGGGTGGGCTGTCTGCTGCTCACTGATGTGCTGGTACAAATAATTCAGTGCCTCACTCCTGTTGTTGTTGGAGTTAGGAGGGATGTATACAGCAACGAGAAGAATGGCTGTATATTCCCTCGGTAGATAGAACGGCCGGCACTTAATAATCATAAGCTCCACCACGGGTGAGTAGTGTTTGCAGACCACAACAGTGTCGCGGCACCATACATTATTGATGTAAACACAAAGCCCGCCGCCGCGTCTCTTACCTCCCTCGACGAGAGCTCTGTCTGCTCGATAGCATGTTAGCTGCTCGAGCTGAATGGCGCAGTCCGGAACGCTGTTGTTAAGCCATGTTTCCGTAAATACAAAAACACAACAGTCTCTTACAGTCCTCTGAGTAGAGCAAAGTAGTCGGATGTAGTCCAGTTTATTGTCCAAAGAGAGTACGTTCGCCAGTACGATGGTGGGGATAGCTGGCTTGTGTGGGTTAGCCGCTAGCCTAGCTCGGATACCTCCGCGCTTACCCCTCTTCTGCTTCCTCTCACACCGCTTGTAGCGCCTCCGCTGTGGGCGAGATGCAGTAGTGGGGGGCGGTGATTGAGGAAGCCTCCGGAGCAGACCGAGGTCCCGCAGCTCTTCGGCGTGCGCGGAGTTTAACTCTAAAAATGTGGTTCTACCAACATCGAGCAGAAACTCACGACTGTATGCGCGCTTTAAGACAGTTAGACGAGACGAATATGTACAAAAACATTGCGACTTACAAGACAAAAAACACGAAAACACCGTTCTGTCGGGAGAGAGAGAAGCCGCTGCGTCTGTTGTGCGCGCCGCCATTTTTATGTGAAATGTTGCTAATGTTTTAGCACATCTGATCTCTTCTGGAAGCTGGTTCCAGCTGCGGGCGGCATAATAAAGGTGACATTATTTGACCTAACTCTAACCTAACCCCACCATACTCTTACCCCTAACCCTAGTTCATAACAAAGGCATCTCAAACAATGTCATATTTACATAAAAAATTACATAACTGAGCGAATGACACTTAATGACAGTTGTCATATACATGCATAAAAAACGTTCATAGTCATGTCATGATTATGAAGGTGTCATGTCAGTCTTATGCCCACCATTTCAAGTAAAATGTAACCTTAAAAAAAAAAAAACACTTCAATAAAAAAATCATAAAAATTAAGAAATTACTTGCATGCATATTACAAAAAAATAAAGGTTTCTTCCACAAAACAATATGCAGATACAGTAGCAAGTGCTTTCAGCAGAATAAAATCATTGCAATTACTCTCATAATTTTCAGCTGTAGTTAAAGGGATAGTTCACCTAAAAATGAAAATTATGTCATTAATTACTCGCCCTTATGTCGTTCCAAACCATCAAAACCTTCATTCATCTTCAGAACACAAATTTAGATATTTTTGATGCAATCCGAAAGCTCTCAGACCATGCATAGGCAGCAACACAACTGCTATGGTCCCAGGTCTGTAAAATAGTCCACGTGACATCAGGGGTTCAACCATAATTTTGTGAGGCTATGAGAATACTTTTTGTGTGCAAAGAAAACAAAAATAATGACTTTAGTCAACAATTCTTCTTCTCATCCCGTCTGCTGTTGCGCACAGCGATTATGGAAAGTATCGCAATGCGTGTGCTTGCTTCCACTTCATGTAAACGACACATGCGTGTTAACATAAGCAGCAGCACCATGCCCATAACCAGATGCAAGCCCATATGTGTTATAATACTCTCCACAATGGCAGAGCGCAACAGCAGATTGCATGAAGAGGAGAATAATTGTTGCATAAAGTCGTTATTTTTGTACAAAAAAATATTCTCAGCTTCGTAAAATTACAGTTCAACCCCTGATGTCACATGGACTATTTTACTCTAAAAATGTTATCTTTTTAACACTGTGAATATTTCTCACCAACTATCCTTGCCAAAATTAATCCTGAACATAATGAAAGGCTAACATTCTGTTTCATCTCATTCCATAGCACCTGTCAGTGTGCTGAGAGCTGCGTGTTTAACCTCTGAGTGGAATGAACATCCAGTTCTCTCTTTGCTGTTGTGTATGTATACTTTCATTTAAACAAATACATTGCTTTACACACTGATTGCAGATGAAAGTGAAATGCACATCGCACCTGTCCTCTTGATGCATGTGTGGGACCGGAATACATGTGTATTTCAAGTTCCCTATCTGTCGGTCACTACGAATTATGTCGTGACAACATAGGGGATTTACTAGGAATCCCCAATCATCTCTGACTTTAAGAGAAAACGCCAATGAATATTGAATAGTGGAATTTGCATATTTGAGCCACTCCCCGTGCATATGGGTATAAAAGGGACGACAGGTGCATCCACTAATTTTTGCTTTGGAGCCGAATGGATGAGAAGTGTGCAAAGTGGCGCTACATGAAACGGGCAGGCAGCCTCGGGGCTCTGGACGGGGCCCCGACTGCTTTGGCACATCAATTACCTAGAGCTGTGGGCTGTGCATTTAGCCTTACTCCAGTTCCGGCCACTGCTGTTGGGCAAGCACGTGCTAGTCCGTACGGACAACACTGCGGCTGTCTCGTACATCAACCGGTTGGAAGGTATTCGATCACATCGCATGTCACAGCTCGCCCGCCATCTACTCCTCTGGAGTCACACGCAGCTCAAATCACTGCGCGCTGTCCACATCCCGGGGAAGCTCAATCATGTGGCCGATGCGCTCTCACGACAGCTCGCTTTCCACAGAGAATGGCAACTCTAAAGTCAATTCGTGGAAGCTCAGGTGGACCTATTTTCTTCCCACGAGTCCTCCCACTGCCAGCTGTATTTTTCCCTGACCGAGGGCCCCCTCGGCACGGACGCACTGGCACACAACTGGCCTCAGGCTTTACGCAAGTATGCATTTCCCCCAGTGAGCCTACTCACACAGACACTGTGCAAGCTCAGGGAGGACGAGGAGCAGGTCCTGCTGGTCGCATCGCACTGGCCCACCCAGACCGGGTTTCCCGAACTCATTTCCCTCGCGACAGCCCTTCCCTAGCAAATTCTTCTGAGGAAGGACCTCCTCTCTCAGGGTCTCAGCACCATACGCCACCCACGTCCAGATCTGTGGAACCTCCATGTGTGGCTCCTGGACGGGACGCGGCAGACTTGAGCGGTCTACCACTGGCAGTGGTAGAGACCATCACTCAGGCTAGAGCTCCTTCAACAAGGCAAACCTATGCACTGAAGTGGAGTCTGTTCACGAACTGGCATACTTCTCGCTGAGAAGACCCCCGAAGATGCACGATTGGAGTAGTGCTTTCTTTCCTGCTAGAAAGGTTGGAGTGAAGGCTGTCATCCTCCACCTTGAAAGTGTATGTGGCCGCTATCGTGGCCCATCACGATGCAGTGGATGGCCGGTCCCTGGGAAAGCATTATCTCATCGTGAGGTTCCTGAAGGGTGCCAGGAGGATGAATGCCTCTAGGTCACGCCTTACGCCCTCTTGGGACCTCTCTATCATCCTTGCCTGGACTTCAGAGGGACCCCTTTGAGCCACCGGCAGCCATATCACCCTGCAGCCCAAGACCGGTTGCCCACTGAAGCTAAGCAGGGTTGAGCCTGGTCAGTACCTGGATGGGAGACCTCCTGAGAAAACTAGGTTGCTGCTGGAAGAGGTGTTAGTGAGGCCAGCAGGGGGTGCTCACCCTGTGGTCTGTGTGGGTCCTAACGCCCCAGTATAGTGATGGGGACACTATACTGTCAACAAGCACCGTCTTTCGGATGAGACGTTAAACCGAGGTCCTGACTCTCTGTGGTCATTAAAAATCCCACGGCACTTCTCGTAAAGAGTAGGGGTGTAACCCCGGTGTCCTGGCCAAATTCCCACCACTGGCCCTTGTCAATCATGGCCTCCTAATAATCCCCATCCACTTGATTGGCTCTATCTCTCTCTCTCCTCTCCATCTGTAGCTGGTGTGTGGTGAGCGCACTGGCGCCGTTGTCCTGTGGCAGCCGTCGCATCATCCAAGTGGATACTGCACACTGGTGGTGGTTGAGGAGAGACCCCCCCACATGATTGTAAAGCGCTTTGGGTGTACAGCAATACACAAAAAGCGCTATATAAGTGCATCATTCATTCATTCACTGGACTCAGTCAAGCTGAAATTCCTGTCGGCCAAGACAGCGCTCCTGACCGCGCTTAATTCCATTAAAAGGGTCGGGGACCTCCAAGCTTTTTCGGTAAGCGAAGAGTGCCTTGTGTTCGGGCCGGCCTACTCTCACGTTGTCTTGAGACCCCGGCCTGGATACGTGCCCAAGGTTCCCACCACACCCTTCCGCGATCAGGTGGTGAACCTGCAAGCACTGCCTCCTCGCTCGCCAAGGCGACGGCATCCACTATGCATTGTGCATATACGTGGACCGCACCCGGAACTTCAGAAGCTCTGAGCAGCTCTTTGTGTAGAAAGGGAAGGCTGTCTCCATACAGAGGTTAGCCCAATGGATAGTGGATGCCGTCGCCTTGGCGTACCAATCTCAAGGCGAGCCGTGCCCCCTGGGGGTGAAGGCTCACTCCACTCGGAGTGTTGCCTCCTCCTATGCGTTGGCGCAACAGCGGCAGGCTCCGAGAGAAAATGGTGCAAATCAAACGATCTGTCAGACCTAAGTATGTAGTAGGGATGCAGCGATTAACCGGTTTTACTATTAACCGCGCTTTAAAACGTCACGTTTAATTAATTGTAAAGGTTCTGCTAAATTGAATGTTTCTGTTGCACGGAACGGAACTGTTGCAGCATGTGCAAAACGAAAACAAAGTTACACTAGCGGTGCACCAGCTTAAAATGGCATGCCTATCAGAGACACGGAGACTACTACACACTCTAGATTAACTATGACAGAGGAATCAAACAGCAATCCTTTATTTCCACCTGAGAATTTTTGAAGTAGATAGTGTGAGACCATTTCTAACCAACCTGTTCTCGTTTTGAAATAAATGATTTCAATGCACACGTGAAGGCAAGGATCACCTGACGCGAAATTCGTTAGCTCTAACATTCTTCCCACTTCAGACAACGATTAAATAGTGCGGTGAGAGACAGAGAGAGAGACACACAGAGAGAGAGAGAGAGAGAGAGAGAGAGAGAGAGAGAGATGAGTTGCGTGTGTGAATTAGCCTACCTGCATCTGCACGTCACTACAAACAATGAAGATTTGAGTTTAGTGATTTAAACAGTCATTGTACCCCTTCTTTGCTGATTAATATAATGTAGCGATCCAGTATCTAAGCTATTTTATTAATGAAAGTTGCTGAGCAGCGTTGACAAGTTTCTGTCCTCCTAAATGTTTGTGTGGGCAGCTCGATCTCAAACTCACAAACCAAAATAACATGATATTCTGAGGTCATATGTATAAACAGATGAATAAATATTATTAAAATGAATATATGGATGACAGTTGATTACAATAATAGTTTAGTTTATTCCCCTCATTAGTAACAGTGTTATCGGTGGGATAAATAAAGTTAATATTAGTCTTATATTAATACTTAATTAACATTGTGATTTATAATCACTGTAATAGTATTATTCATAAGTAAAAAAATTAATAAAAAAATTAACCATCTTTCCAAATTCTGTACCTCATGTCCAAAAGAAATGTAGAAATAATATACAAAATGAAAACACCAAATACATTTGTGATCTATTTCCATTTGTTATTTTCAAAAGATAAATACTGACATGTTTACTGAGCAGAGGTCGCCTTTTTTAATTCCAATAGTAGAGATATACTTTTTTTCCTTATTATTATTATTTTGTGCTGTATTATTGGTTACTGTGTTATTTCTGTTTCAAAAGGCAGCAATAAATAACACTTTAATATCTAAAGAGTGTTTATGTGATTTTATGTTGTGAAATTAATAAATGCATAATAATCATAATAATCGTGAAACCGTGATTATTCCTCAGACTATAATCGTACCAACAAAATCTATAATCATTGCATCCCTAGTATGTATCAATCGTTGCTTTCATTTTTCTCCGCTGAAGTCCAAGCTGCCAATTCCTCACATTTCCACAACAAGATCAACAGCGCTCTAGATATGCGTAGTCTCTTCAGAACATTTAATTATCTCATCTGTCCCCCTTCACCACCTCCCACCACTTCTATAACAGCTGATGACTTTGCCACTTTTTTCACAGACAAAACTAGAACAATCAGTAGTCAGTTTTCACCGACACACACACAAGACCTCCAGCCAACCACATACACTACTCAAACTCCCATCTTCTCCTTCTGTCCGCTCACTGAGGTGGAGGTATCCAAACTTCTCCTCTCCAGCCATCCTTCAACATGTCCTTTAGACCCAATCCCCTCGCACATTTTCCAAGCAATCTCTCCCACACTCTTACCAGCACTCACACGCATTATCAACACATCTCTCCTCACAGGCATCTTCCCCACTGCGTTCAAGCAGGCTCGGGTAACCCCACTGCTCAAAAAACCTACATTAAACACTTATCTTATATAAAACTACAGACCTGTCTCTCTCCTTCCGTTCATAGCGAAAACACTTGAACAAGTTGTCTTCAACCAGGTCTCATTGTTTCTTTCACAGAACAACAAACTGACACACAGCTCTATCACTCTTTTAAACCAGAGCTGCGGGCTGGGTGACACCAAACACCTTTGCAATATTTTACAGTGTCCGCGTTGAGCCAGTATATTCCTGTGTTGGGTAACAAGCAATTGGTGGGAAGATCTAGCCGGTGTCACGCTTGCTGCGCCATTCCCCCTCACCCGGGGATGTGATTGCCTTTTTCCTCACCCAGTAAATTTCCCTGAACTGCAAACCCTGGAGGAATTCCTCCAGCACCCCCGGCAGTCAGACTGGGCGGAGCAGTACTGGTGTTAGCTCGCATGGGTCTTCGGTCAGCCCCTGTACTGTGCTAGGTGTCCGTATGGCCTGATTCCCTTCGGGTAATCCCAAATGTGTATTCTTCAACGGTAAGGTTTCCCTTACGGTAAACCCATGTCTTCCCTTTGACAGAGTACTCTGTCAGGCTTTGCTGGCAGCTCTCCTCCCGATGCCTAGGTAGGATCTGCCCCAGAGTCCAGTTGTATGTAGTACAGCCCAAAGCCTGGGTCAGTCCACATCAGTGTCTCCACATTTCACCTCCCTTAGGGCAGGATGTGGCCTCCATAGCACCCTTCTCCGGAAGGCTCACTTCCCCATCATTGCTGCTGAGCTGTGACAGCTAATAGGAAAGACGTGAAACAAATCTTTCGATTGAAGGTCAAAATCCCTTCCAATTTCTGTGGTGAAAGGAACAGCGGCTGGGCTATCTCCAGCAGCGATGTACTCACCTGTGGTCTCTGCAGATACCAAGGTCAGCGAATTTGTGCTGGGACGGTGGGAAGGTTATAACCTTTGCATGGAATTTCGTTATGTCCCCATGCCACAATCTTGAAACCATCGCTGGGTGCCAGGGACATGTTCTCGGCTCTTCAGCGTAAACCCTGATGAGTGGATGCACCTGTCGCCTATTTATACCTGTGTGCATGGCAGAGCATGTGAGTGAAGCGGAGCGGTGTGACGCTCAACTCAATATTCTGCTTTGTGGGCGTGCGCTCCTCTCAGTCGCTCACGGACAAAGCTAACACTCTGCTAATGTTCCGCTCACGCTCACCAGTAAACCAAATCCCGCTAAGATCACGCTCTGACATTAAATGTCTCCAGTAGGCCTATTTTTCCCCCGTTTATAATGAAATTATTGAATAAATGTCTCAGTTAAAGCAGTAGTCCGATAAGTAATGGTTATGTTTCAGCGTGATGTTATTAATTTAAATGTATTAAATTAAAATTATTAATTTAAAAACGTGTCTTGTTTTTGAAGCAACTTAGCAAACTTTCGTAAAAAAATGTAATAACTGAAAAAGCAAACTTTTCCATTAAAACGCCGCTTCAGTTATTGTGCACTCATTCAAAACACACAAACAAGATGAAATGCAGATATAGAATTTCACAAAATACACCCTGCTTATCAGGCCCATAACAGCACACACAAGATGAAAAGCACTTAATGAATTATTTTGTTAATAAAAGAAACACAGTTTCTAAAATTAAAATAAACCAAAACTGTGGGGAAATGCGGTCTAATAAATCTTTCAATCTTCACAGGATTTTAGAATTTGGTTTTTGAAACATTAGCTTAGACAAACTATTGCTTAACCTATTCCACAGATTCTGGAACTAGCAAATTAACAAAGGACATTTTGGGCTGAGCGAGAGGCACTGAGCTTATTAAAGGAGGGGAGCGTACAGGACAGAGTAAAGCTAGGGCTGGGTCTGCCTCCTCCAGGGGCAGCGCTTGCAGGTTGACTTTCTGGTCCCTGAAGGGAGTGGTAGGAACCTTGGGCCCATAGCCGGGCCGGGGCCTCAGTGTTGCACTGGAGTCAGCCGGCCCAAACTCATGGCACAACTCGTCGACCGAAAATGCCTGCAGGTCCCACTACCTCTTGATCGAGGTCACCGCAGTCAGGAGTAGGGTTTTCATAGAGAGAAACTTCAACTCAAATGACTGCAAGGCTCAAAGGGGGCAGTCTGTAGGGCTCTTAGCATCAATACAAAATCCCAAGAGAGTAGGGAGGAAGGCCTAGGCGGATTTAACCTCCTGCACCCCCTAAGAAACCTGATGACCAGATCGTGATTCCCTACCTATTTCCCCTCTATGTGTCGTGGTGGGTGGAATAGCAGCCATGTAAACCTTTAAGGGTGGAGGGAACAGCCTACACCTTTTCTGCAGGGAGGACAGCACGGCTCTGATTGAATATCTCAAGGTGTCCTCACGTTGAGAGGAACACCATTCAACGAACAGGTTCCACTACAGCGCATAGGTCCGTCTTGTGGACGGTGCTCGTCGTGAAGTGATAGTGAGAGCTAACTCCTGGGGTAGGTCACCTAGAACCTCCACGTTCTGTCCAGGACGCGGGTGCCAGAGGGTGTCCTGTCTTTGAGAAAGCAGATCCTTCCTCAGAGGAATCGGCTAGAGAGGGGCTGTCCTGAGGAGTATGAGTTCCTGGGAACCGGGTCCTGCTGGGCCAATATGAAGCCACTAACAGGACCTGCTCCTCATCCTCCCTGATTTTGCACATGGTTTGTGCTAATAGGCTCATTGTGGGAACACATATTTGTGCAGGCCCTGGGGCCAGCTGTGTGCCAGTGCATACAAGCCGAGCATGCCTCGGATAGGGAGTAGAACCACTGGCAATGGGCGGTTTCTGGAGATGCAAGCAGGTTTACCTGAGCCACTCCGAACCGACTACAATCAGCTGGACTGCCTGTGGATGAAGTCTCTATAGAGCTAGTGCTGAGACGGTCTCATATGGAGCAACCTAGCGGAACGATCACCGCTGTTGCAGCTACATGCCACAGGAGCCTCTGAAAGAGTCTCAGTGGGACCGTCGTCCTGCCTGATAAAATCTTGAGGCAGTTCAGCACCAACTGAGCACGTTCCTGGGTGAGGCCTGCTGTCTGGCTGACCAAATCTGACCCCATGCAGAGAAAAGAGATCCTCTGCATTGGCACGAGTTTGCTCTTTCCACTATTTTTCCCCTATTGACCCGAAAACCCAGCTGGCTGAGGTGCCCGAACGGCAGGAGCTTGTACTGACATACCCGACCCTCGAACGCGAATCGCAGGGATGCCCTGCCGTGGGAGGATTGAGATATGAAAGCGTGCATCCTTCAGGTCGATCACTGCAAACCAATCTAGGGGACAGACGCACTCGAAAATGCCTTTCTGCATCAATATCTTGAACGGCAGCTTGTAAAGCGCTCGGATCAAAACTCGCAGATAACCCGCCGCTTTTCTTGGGAACAATAAAACAAGGGCTGACAAACCCTGACCTCATATCGCATAGCCGAGTCTGACTGGGGAGCATTAGTTTTGCCAGGCTCTGAGAGACCGTGCCAGCGGGACCACTCTCACTTCTGAATTCTGGATCAGTTGCAGAGGCTTGAGAGTACATGCAAGAAGGCCTGCCAAAAGAGCATTACAATAGTCCACTATTACAATAGTCCACTGGACATTTACAGGGCAACAGCGCTTTGGGGGCCTGAAATGCACACTTCCGAAAATGATACCAGTATCGTCTTCATGTAAAAAATTTGAATTTTTGAAAATGGTGACTCTGAAAATCGCGTGATGTTCAGTCTATAGGTATTGCAGTGTTTATTTAAGAAAAGGGACATCGAAAAATACTAATTGTAAGTCGCTTTGTATAAAAGCGTCTGCAAAATGACTAAATGTAAATGTAAATACTGGCCTGGCATGAATTATACAGCTTTTTAGTTGTTTTCATGGATTAGTTTGACAATGTTGTCTTCTGTAGGCAAAAAAATGTATAAAAAACACAAAGGAAAAATATTGTCTTGTTAACGTAACACTTAGACAGACCTTACAGCCCGTTACTTTACTTTACTTTGTTACATTATGGGTAGATACTGTAGATCAGTATAGCATGAGGGTCTGTTCACACAGAACTTACGTTTAAAATGTGAGACGCATCACAGTGGAATTAAACAGAACAAGGTCTAGAGATTAATTTAGTCTCGTTTAACATTAAATCCCAGTACATTTACATAGAAAACAACAGAAAAGCAGTGGTGGAATGCAAAAATGCATTCTGTGTGAACAGTCCTTATAATTGTGTTTTTGTTTATGTGTATTTGAGAGTGAGTATTTCTGAAGAAAACATGCAGACCAGATGCAGTAGCTGTGTGACAGAATGTTGTTGCATATGCCTGGATGCTCGATGACAGTCTCTCCATGCCAGCCCGGCTTCCAACCCCTTTCCACCATAATCTGACACACTGTCAGAATCAATAGGGCCACCTCTAATGCAAGCAGATGTAATTGTAGAGTCTGAAATAGAAAGGAAGCGCGCTTGCAGAACAATGAAATGACTTAATCGATGTAAAAATCCACAGTGAGATAAAAATAAATATTAATGTTAATTCCCTATTAGGAAAAGTGCATCTTTCTCATATAGTCCATTGTAGAGTAGCTGAATCTAGCAAGATCGAGATCATGAGTTTATTTCCCTGGGAACACATGTACTGATAAAATGGATGCATCGGATACACTTTAACTGTCTTTGGATAAAAGCTTCTACCAAAGGCATATGCATTACATATTGTGCAGCTGAACTGTGAAAGAAAGGGACTGGTGGTGATGTAAATGCAATACTTCAGCTTTGGAGTCTGGTGATCCACTTCTTCCACATTACATTTTGGGACAGGAAGAAAAAAGATATTAGATTCACAGTGAAATAGAACCCATTACTGCTTTTAGTCATTTTCAAACACATCCAACTTATAATAGCACAGTACAGTTAATATTGTGGTAGAATTTAAAACCTGGTGCTCTCCTACCAGCCTGAGCAGCCATGAGAAACTCTAAATCATGTACTCAAATGCTCTAATAACTATACTTGGCTGGTTGCACCCCTATTCTATAATTTTTTGCCAATGACGCACTCCTATTACTGCTGACAAAAGTGTACAGGAGCCATGAAAAAACGTCCTCTGTATGGTTCCCAACATGTATTTCAGAATTTTTTTTAATCTATTTGTTGGTTTATTGTGCATTTTCTGTTTTTTGTTTTATAAAATATAATTTAAAAATAATGTATTTGTTATGTATTATTATTATTATTTATGTATTTATTTATTTTTTATTTAAAAGAAAGAAATAATTACATTAGTCTTTTTTGCATTTAATTGCTTAACAAATACTAACATTATATTTTAATTATAATTTAAACATTATATTTATAATACTCATGTGAAGCTGAAGGCTAGAGTAATGGGTGCTGAAGATTCAGCCTTGCTATCACATGAATACATTTCGTTTTAAATATATTCAAATTAAACAGTTAATTTAAATTTGTAATAACTTGTCACACTATTACTGCTTTTACTGTATTTTTGAGCATATGAGACATTTCAACATTTTAATATTCAAACTCAAACATTTGAACAGATAGACAAAAATTACTTTGATTTATTGTGAGTTTCTTTATGTTAATCACAATCATTTCTGTATTGTTTTGAGGGGGAATCAAGACTGAGTCTGGAAAAGAATATTGCCATGATTTCACAGAAGAGTCATTGAAAATCTTGTTTTTAGAGGAAAAGTTACAGTGACATGCTGACTCACAGATTTTATCTCCAAAGATCCATTACGGTTGGCTTATGGAAATCAACATATCTATCACCTATCAACTTATCTCACTGAGAAACCAAAAGGGATATTGTTTTTTTTTATTTTGTCTACTGGACCAGATTGTATTCTAGGGATCAAAATCAAAGAAGAAAACACAAGATCTGAATCAAATGCTCCAAATTAAGTAAAAGGAAACAGTATTTTATAATAAGAACTCATTCACTGAAAAAAATGATTCTGACCCCTTGTAAATGTTACATGTTTTTATCTGGTTAATTTCACTGATTTTAATGTGTTATTTAATCCTACATATTTTTTATTATTAATTTTCAAATTCACTGCCCTTGTTTAAAACAAGTTAATTTCATTCAATTAAAAGTAATTAGAAAAAAATACGTTTCATTTAATTTCCATATACTGTCCGGTCTGCGCATGTGCAGACTCATTTTTTTTCTGAAGGCGCCAAAGTGGGGGGATTGAACGTTATGCACTCGTTTGAATGCTGCATCCAGCTCTGCATTTTCGGTAAGTAAGCAATATATAATCATTGGTGTGTTATATTTGTTACTTAAACAGGGTTCTGTTTACACTTTTAAACGTTTTATAGAAAAAAAATGTGTTTAGCTAATGCAAAGTTTGTGTGTTTCTATATAAATTACATTAGCTAAGGTTTCAGCGACTAGCTTAACCACGTGAGTTGTGTAAGGTTAGTAAGTTAATTTTTAAGTTAATGCTTGGTGAATTCAGTGTTTGTCTTGACTTATTTATTAGTTTGTGGAAGCCAAAAAAAAAGCAAAACAGTTTTACGAATGTTAACGTTAATTGTACCAGCACCTTCCTTGCTGTCTAGGCTTGTATGTTACGTTAGACTGGCCAAGCCTAACATTACATTAACGTTATTCCTGACTGGCTGTAAGCATGTTTTCTAATCTTGTCAATTAACATTAGGACAAAATACACCTGTGAAATCATGTTGGTAAAATGTGGTTAATGTGCACTGACGGCAAGAATTTATGTTTCTACATAATCATAATGGCAGGCCTAGGTAACGTTGGGTGCCTGAATTGACCGTTTCTTTAAAACTTTGTATTTTTTTGACACCCGTAGACCCGCCCCTACTCTGCAGCTGACTGGCTCCGACCGACCGTGACATTTTCAAGGCCTGTCACTCCACTTGCGCAAACCTACCCAACGAATGCAACGAACACTAGCCAATCAGAGGCAGGTATTCGCGGAATGCGGGTAGGAATAAAATCAAGCTTCTCTTTCGTGGTAGCGGCATCGGTAGCAGTCCTCGTGGACGGTATCCGACTCGCCTTATCAGAGCTTAAAACGTAAAGGTGTACATGTAAGTGAAAGTACATGTAGTAGAAGCATGCAAATATTTCATAACTAAATAGCATGAGATTTGCAGATGACACGAGAGGACCAGCTAGTACGACCACAGCCGATAGTCCAGTGAACGACCAGTTAATCTGATGTGGTAGGTAGAAGAGGACAGGGATAAGAATGTGGGTTTAGCTAGCAGGTTGATGTTGTTCAACTTTGTTTCTGCTCTAAACACAAAGGCCAATTATGTTGGCACTGCATCTATTGCTCCCAATTTCAAACTAATACTTTAAGTATAGAAGTGGAACATGAAAAATACAAATACTAATAGAGTTAATGATATGGCATGAAGAAAAAATTAATTAATTAATTAATTTTAATTAACAAATTAAATTTACAAAACTAAGAGCTGGCAGGGGTCTTGACTTGTTGACTCAGTTATAATATCTCACAATGTACTTAGTAGTTGTAGGCTTGTGGACTGCATTGTGAAGAGATTTTTCTGTTTCTGATTTCACAAACAGTTTATAAAAAAATCGCCATATATGATCTGACACAATGTAAATAACCTTACACAATTATTTATTCTAAAACATTGTACAGGTGTTTATATTTCATGCATTGTTGTACAAACAATGGTAGTTAATTTAAGAAACCAAATCTGTTTTTTACTTAATTCACACAATTTCCAGAAACTTCAATATACCCCTCTTGTTTCATATAATTTCCTGTCTGTATGCTTAGAGCATCTAAAGCTTTGAAGGCATTATTTTCTGATGTAATTTGTAAATGCTCTTAAGTAATTTATAAGAGGAATAACACACTTGCATGAAAATAGTCCCGCTGTGAATAAATAAATAAGTTGATAATAATTAAAATAATCTTTCCTGAAAATGAAGTCCATGTCTGTCTGTCCACTTCCACCCTCTTAATCTGCCATTTGTTGGATATTTTTTTATAGTAATAAGGTATTACAATTTGGACTTGGACACAAATTAGTTTGTAGTGATCTGATTTGAGTCGTGGGCTTTAACATGTTTTGTGCTGACACAAGTTTGTGATTATTGGACAATTACTTTTTTCCTCAACATGCTTACAATTTATCTTTTTAATCCCTGCTCATTTTTATTTCTGTTGCAGGTTTTTCTCATATCTGATTGTCTTGGTGTGATGTGGACCAAAGCCTAATTCTTTGGGGAGCTCATGTTGTTTTGGTAAGTGCATTTAACATGCATCTTAACAGCTATACTGATCACAGCAGTGCTGGTGAAAAGCTAAGAGAAAGCTAAAAATGTTCTGTAACTGTGTGGTATACATTTAGTTCTTTATTTATGGGGGGATCTCAACGCTGGTACTTTATCATCATATAATTCATAGAGAAGTGCTGCTATAAAAGTACAGTACACACAGACATTTTCTTCATGTCTAGCTTCCTGCTAGGCGTGCTTGTGTGTATTTGTTCTTTCTATAACAGTATTACTAACAGCAGTGCAAAGTAAATCTGCCACTGATACACTGTTACTCTTAGGGCGTACTCACACTAGGCCCGGTTGCCTTGTACTGTGCCCAAGCACGATTGTCCCCCCACGCTTATGCTTTCCTTGTCTAGGAAACACTGCACTCTTTTAAAAAAAGCGCTCTCTCTCGCTCGGCACAGTGGAGTTTATGTGCGAGTTCCGTGCTGAGTGCGAGTACGCCCTTAATCTGTTGAGTAAAGCTTCTTTTTGCTTAATATGAGATTCCGTGGCCCAAACTAAGTCACAATAAACTATACATTTAGTTGTCTTTACAGAGCATAGCTTTATGTAATCAAAGTTGAAACGGATCATCATGCCCCGGATGTGACTGTTACGACACTATCACTAATGTTTGATTTTTGTCCCCTTTTCTCTCTTTGTGGTTTGTCTAGTTTATGTGGCAGTGTAAAGACTGTGGTGTGGAAGTGTCTAAGCGATCTGAAATTCTTAAACATTACAGGCTGAAACATAGTCATTTTGGGCGTGGCCATCATATTAAGTGTATATACCCTAATTGTCCATGCGCATTTACAACTTGGAATTCACTTTTGTCACATTTGTCAAGGAATCACGAAAATACCTTAAAGCACTCTGACATATTTACTTCATTTTCCTGTCATTTATGTGGCTGTAGTGAACTTGGAACAGAACATGATTATTTTGTGCACATAGGCCATCGTCTGAAAAACAATGAGACAGTCACATGTATGTTTAAAGGCTGTGAATACACATCCAATGTATACAGCACCTTCAAGTCGCATAAAAGTCGGAAGCACAGCTTACATACGTTGAGAGATTTTAAGCATGGTGTAGTCCAGGGAACAAGTGTAGCTGAAACTGAAGAGCCTGGTGTTTCAGACAGTGAAGAATTCTCTAATGAAAGTCAGTCTGATGACATTGATTTAGATAAGTCAAAGGATCAGCCAGAGATAATAGAACAAAAAATTGCTGCAGTGTTATTAAAGCTGGAAAATATTTTTCATGTGCCAAGTGCTGCAATTGATGAATTGCTGGAAGAATTTCAATATTTGTTGAGCACAGCATCTTTGTGTAGTACAAGAAATGTGATACATGACACACTGAATAGTTACAACCTGCAAATTGACCGGTCAGTCATTGAAGAACTTGCATCGGCCCTGTGTACATCTAATCCTGTCTATAAGTCAATTGGCAAAGGTTGTCCTTTGGCAACATCCTTTAAGCGCAAACAATACTACAGATACAATTTTCAAGTTGTGGAACCCATAGAATATATCTTGGATGACAAAGATAAAAGAACGCTGCAGTATGTTCCACTATTAAAGTTGTTACAGCAGCTTTTTACTAATGGTCACATTCTTAACAAAGCATTAGATAATCACCTCATATCAGAGGGCAGAGGAGACGTGAAATACGAGTCTTTTCGAGATGGTCAGTTTTTCAAGGATAACCTTTTTTTGTCAGAAGGTGAGCTACGAGTGTTGTTGAATTTTTATGTGGATGATTTCGAAATTTGTAATCCACTTGGTACATCTCGTAAAAAGCACAAGATCTGTGGCGTTTACTGGACTCTCAGCAATTTACCACCAGGTTGTCATTCTTCGTTGTCTTCAATTTATTTGGCCTTACTCTGCAGATCTGATGATGTGAGGAAATATGGCTATGAAAAGGTACTAGAGCCCTTGTTGAGGGATCTTGCCATTTTGGAAAGTCAAGGTATTTTTATTGCTCAGCTTGGAGATTTTGTGAAAGGCACAATACAGTGTGTTGTAGCAGACAATTTGGGGGCACATGGAATTGCTGGATTTATTGAAAGTTTTGCAGGTGAATACATTTGCCGCTTTTGTGTGGCCAAAAAGTCGCAAATTCAGGAGAGCGAAGTGAGTTCAGGAACATTTACTCTCCGAAGCAAAGAGATGCATGAAATGCATGTTAGATCAGCACAGGAAAATGGACAAGCTTGTTACGGTGTTAAAAGGAAGTGTGTTTTCTCTTCATATCTTTCTCATTTTAATGTCTGCACAGGCTACCCTCCAGATGTTGCACATGACATCTTTGAAGGCATATTACCAGTTGAGTTGGCACACTGCCTCAACTTGTTAATTTCAAAAAAGTATTTCACACTTGACAAACTCAATGAGTCCATTCAGAAATTTCCTTACAAGTGGACAGACAAAAGTAATCGTCCTCATGCTATTCCCAGGACATTCATGCTGAAGAAAAGCATTGGAGGAAATGCGCATGAAAATTGGAGTCTTTTGCGATTGCTTCCGCTTTTGATTGGACATTTGGTGCCCCCAGATGAACCTTCCTGGCAGGTCATTTTGGACCTTAAAGATATCGTTGAGCTAGTTGTTGCACCAGTGCACACAACACAATCCATTGCTTTCCTTGAAGCCAAGATTTGTGACCATAGAGCTAGGTTACGAGAGGTTTTTCCTGGTCTAAACCTGTTGCCGAAACATCATTTTGTGGAACACTATCCACAGATGATCAGATTTTTTGGTCCACTAGTTGGGTTGTGGACAATGAGGTTTGAGGCGAAACAGTTTTTTTAAGCAGGTGGTCCGTCACACACGCTGCTTTAAAAACATACTCTTGTCCATGGCGGTGAAGCATCAGTTCATGATTGCTTATAACTTGGCATCAACCACAACCGAAACTTCTAGCTTGACTGTCTCAACTGTCTCTGTTGACATTTTGCATCAGGATGTGCAGAAGGTTCTGCGGTTGGAATACCCTGATATTACTCACATTCAACTCACAAAGAATGCGTCTGTTCATGGATTTAACTACAGAGAAGGTATGGTTGTTGTTCATGGCTCTGTAGGTGGCTTACCAGAGTTTGCAGAGGTTATCCAGATGGTTGTTGTGGAGAAAAGCTTGAGCTTTATTGTTAAAAAGCTTGATGCATGGTATAGGGAGCATTTTAGGGCATTTGAGTTATGTCCCACTTCAGAAGTCTCCCTCATTCAACTTGGTGCCTTGTTGGACCCGTACCCCTTGGCAGATTACAGGATTGGAGGCCGGCGAATGGTGACACTTAAACGATTCATACAGATACAAGGTTGGATTATGGTAGTTCGTGTTGTGTTCATATGCTGCATGAGTTAATACACTAATACACTAAATATGGTAACAAGAGGGCAGCCTAACATTTCTTACAGGAGGAATAATTTTGTTTTTAGTAATGATAGAAAGATTTTTTTTTAGGGAAATCCAGTCCAATCATCTGACATCTCCCTGTACTAAACTACCCTCATGTTGCCATTATATAAATGTACATGTTAAGGAAAACATTTGTGACTAAAATAATACAAATTTGTGTTCAAATCCGTCAGTTTAACCCCTTAACGCGTAAATTTATATTTTTGTGTAAATAAAAAAAAAATGTGTGTTTTGCCTTCAAGTAGATGGTAAATAATGTTGTCAAACGGTTTGTTGCATATTTATGACAATAGGCGTTAAGGGGTTAAATATATCATGTTCAAAGAAAGAACTACCACACAACCACAAACAAGGAAAAAAATATCTCAGTGTTCTTCATTCCACGCAAAGAAAGTAATGGTAAAAATTCATTGTGTTTTCAAGTGCAGAATAACATTACAGATTGGAATTGTGTGGTGGTATGATCCTGCTCTGGTTCGGTTCATTAAAAGTTATACCTAAGTAACAATAGTACGAAATGCTGATTTACCTTTTTTTTTGTCTTTAACAATTAGATTGAAGAATGGCACAGCATCTGAAGTTGAGAGTCATTGTGGGCGACGATGACTATAGAAGACTTGATCTCCATTCAGGAATGCCAGAAACTTTGGCAGAGTTCCACAATACAATTTGCCAAGCATTTGGAATTGAAGCAGACTTTCGTATTCAATTCATGGATCCTGACTTCAACAATGAGTTCATGAATGTTACATCAGTACACGACATAAAGGACAGAAGTACAATCAAGTTGGTGTACATGGCAACCCTAACGCTAACCCCCCTAAATGATGTGGGTTTGAGTCCATCTTCTGTAATGCAGAATGCTCCCAGCACTTCTGGATCATCTGGAGCACCAATGAGCAACCAAACATCTCCCATTTCCTCACAGGCCTCATTGCCCACAACAGACTCGGATGACACCATCATTCTGCCACATTCAGACAATGAATTGAGATCACGTGCATGGCCACGTGAATTCCCCATTCCTCACTTTCCATACAATGTAGAGGTGCAGCTTCAACGTGGAAATGACAGCTTCAGAGAAACTGGCACTCAACTGAAGATTACTCCAGGGTTGAAGTCTGACATCTTAGAGAAGCTAGCCGAGGAGATCTTCCAGTATACAGCGTACCCACAAAATTACCAAATAGATGAGGTAGCAGAGGCACTCATCAAAAAATTTCCCTGTTTGAAGGAACCATCTGCCACTGGTTACTATGGCTGGATGATTAGCCTAAAATATAAAATGGCTAATTACAGAACAAAGATGCGAACTATTGGCTTTCCAGAAGTGACTGTAAATGCTTTGAAAAACAAACGTAGTGATGACTGCCTCCCAGACAAAAATGTAAAGAAGCCTAAAAAGGCTGAAGTCAACTTTTGTCCTTCACACCCTGCTGGCGAAACGAATGAAAGCTTAGAAAATGTCAGACTTGAAATGTTGAATGATGTCAGACAAAGAAACAGTGCATCATGTGTAAAAAAGATGTCAAAAACATTCTCCTATAGAAGAAAAGAGGTAGTGCAGGACAATCCAGCTGCCGGAGAGTTTAAAGCCAGGTGGCCTGCACTTTTTCACATTGATGAGGTAAGCACATGCTTGCTCCCTGGGTTTTTACATTGCACTTTGACCCCTTGTATATAAAAAAATATTAAGGTTTAAATAAGGATGCAGGATGCTGGTCCAGTTTTGATTTCTTGCCATTACCCTTGATTGATAGCAATACATCTGGCTAGAACACACTGTACACCTAATATAAGAAAATTTGAATATATCTATTTAATAGCTACAAAATATCATTACACCAATGGCTGATCACAGTGCTCTTTGTCTTCTGTTGTTGTTTTTTTGTGTGTGTAATAGATAAATGCTGAATTCCAGCGCATAACAACCGTCCCACTTGAAACAACCTTCATGGCTCAGCTGGACAGCCATTTTCCCCAGCTGACATCTATTTTCAACAAAAAGGGAGGTGTTTCTGGCCAAAAACTAGCCAAACATCTGGCGATCTTGCAAGAGGTAAACATGTTTTTACATTTTAGTAGAAAATATCTTATACACTGTGGAGAAACCTGAAATATACCCGTCTAGTGCCAGCCTTGATTATTTGTAAGGGGCAAGGTTCCTAACGCTACATCCACACTACTACATTTTTGTTTTAAAACGGAGACCTTTTGGTACATTTGCACCTACCATGCAGACTGAACTGTCACCCTATCGCCCTACACATTCAGACCTGATATTTAATGAAAATGAAGTCACAATACACTAACATTCTTTAGCTAAAGAAGGCAGTCCATTTACAAAATGTATAATGAAGTCATTGTGTATATATTTTTAAGGCTACCACAGGTTTGAATTATTCTACAGTTTCAAGACATTTTTTATTTATTGTATTTTAATAGTTTTAGTCCTTTTACACATGCTAGAAGTGACATCAATCTTAAAAGGGCAGCAGTCCTCAAGGCACTTTGCATCTACCTTGGTGAGGATGATGGACATCTCATTCGGGAGTATAAGGCAAGTCATTGTAATTGCATTTATCAGTCTGATGTACTGTCTTGTATTATAAAATTTAAGATCCTAATGTCACTAACCCACTAGTTAGAAGAAAATGAATTTAAAGGGGCACTCAACAAAACAAACCCAATGCATAACAAAATCAGTGTGTTGACACCAAAACTATGGCAGCTGTAGTCCTATCACAGTCTACATGCTATCGTGTTTTGGGGTCTAGAGCTATTATAGTGTGGAAGCCTGCTGTTTATTTAAATCAACTAATGCAAAACTTGAAAAATGCTCTAGCCACTAAAGCATGTCACTACATAGGATCATACTGGTGTTTTTATGT
Source organism: Oxygymnocypris stewartii (assembly GCA_003573665.1). Classification (NCBI taxonomy): domain Eukaryota; kingdom Metazoa; phylum Chordata; class Actinopteri; order Cypriniformes; family Cyprinidae; genus Oxygymnocypris; species Oxygymnocypris stewartii. The sequence goes on from QVTF01000001.1 coordinate 2,474,295, forward strand.
TTTAGCCCATTGATGACGAATGCATTAAAGGAGAACTCCGGTCAATTTTAACATTGAGCTCATTTTTTTGTAAATTTGGAGTGCTGTCAGTACAGAGAACCTGTTTTTTGGTCCACAGTAGTCGATTGTCGAGTTCAAGCGCATAGGTTTAGTTACCTATGATCACGCGCGTGATCTCGACAATCGACTACTGTGGACTTCGACCGAAAACAGGAAATAAATACAGGTATGTGCGCTGGCTGCATTAACATCACTTTTATTCATATCTTTCACATCTGCTGCAGTCAGATTCACCCGTGTTCACTCGAAAGGAATCACTCACATGGCTGGGCATTTGTAATTACACATCAAGGATGTTAAGAGGCTAAAAGCAGGTTTAAAACTTGCCCCATTGAAGTTAACAGGGTGCCAATTTTAAAAAGAGGATAACACTATGTAGGCAACCGATTTCTGTCGTTTTTCTCTGTACTGACAGCACTCCAAATTTACAAAAAAAATGAGCTCAATGTTAAAATTGACCAGAGTTCTCCTTTAACATTACCACTGACCATTTTCCAAAGCATCAATTTTAACCATATAAGTAGCCATAAGCTTCAGAATATTTGTATAAAAATCAACAATTTGCTGCACAGTTTTCAAAGCAGGTACCATTTTCTAAACACACCCTGGTGCCTTCAAGAACTCTGACATACGATAATTATTAACAGACTCTTACAAACTTTATGTTGAGGAAATTAAATCCTGCAGAGTAAAACAACATGGATGTTGTCACAGGATGATGTACATTTGTCTGTGTCTGGACTGGAGATGTTCAGTAATTGGCTAAAACATTTTAAACCATCAGTTTGGTTCTTGAAACAATAAGGCAGGCTTTATTCATTATTTTTCTTATTGTTCAATTAAAAGACCAAAACCAACAATGTGTTAGTCCATCTCTCAATCCATTCTGACTTCTGTGTCTCTGCTCCATTTGCAGAAAAGTTTGGATATTTTTCACAATGCCATAAAAACAAAAATCTGTGGTTTGTTAATTTACATGAACCTTTATTTTACTGACCAGTGTAATTATATATTGTAAATATAAAGACATTTAGAATTTTCAGGTCATTAAAATCTATTACATAAATTCATGTTTTTCTTATATTCTACAAATATACAGGACATTGAAGGAGATGACATCCAGAGAGATCTGCAGAATTCCACCATGGGCGTATATGTCATCAACAAGGAGGGTGGAGAAATTGGAGCACATGATGACATTGGCATTTATGTTGAAGGAGAAATCATTCTGGACAACATTGGATCTGTAGCCCAAGCATGTGCAATGATGCTGGGAGTCATCTATGTATTGAACATGGCTTACCCCAAAGAGCTGAAATACTCCTATGAATTCTTTCAAAAAGTGCTCTTGAAAATGGATGGAGAAAGGCTTTCCCCCAAAGTCCTTGGACTAAAGAACAAAATCATTGCTGGACTGTAGGATTTCTTCAGCCGCTCATGTGAATGCCGCTAAGCTGCATTTTTAAATCTGGTTTGGGAGGCGATAGAAAACATTTAGTATGATGTAAAATGCAGCCCTAGAAGATGCAAAGTGAGTGGTGGACTGTAATATATAGCCACTGGTGTGAACATTTAAAGTTGTCATTTAAAATTGAGGTATTGCATAAGAAGAGGACGCAATGAGATGACGTCATTAAAAGAGCTCCAGTCAAAGTTCAAACGATGGAGAACCATGTGTAAAACATGGAATTATGACATTTCTTGTTAGTTTCATGTAAGAATGTTACAGCCTCCTCATTGCTCCACACAAATGTTATGTTTCATTTGCACCTATTTTTATTATTCTCAGAGGAACTTGAGCTTCAGTGGACATTTAAGTCACGTTTCATTTTATTCAGTAAGTCTTTAATTTTTTTTCCTATTACAGTATTTTTTGAATGTAACTGTTTGCAGTTTTTTGTAATTTCAGCATCAGGTCCTCAGTTTGCACTGTGTTGCAGCTGTGGACAGTTCTTGTACTATAGTATTTTATGTTCTGTATAGTAATGGTGTATTTTGTTATTTGTATATGTTGTGCTCTTGCAAAGTCTTCCAGCTAGTCTGGTTCATTTGTTTTGTTTTTGTTAAGAATGGTTCAATGTATTTTATGTTAATTGGTGATACTACTGCAGAAAGCAATTTGAGAAATGGTGACTATTGAGATACATTACTGAGACTCTTGTTTGGGAGATTACTGAGTTACAGTACTGCCATTCTTGTTTGAGTGAGCAAAAATATCTCTTGGATCACAAATAAAGTTACAGTTGAAAATATTGGGTTTGCTTTATTTGTCTGAATATTAATGAAAGATACAATAGATTAAAAAAATATTGGATTAAAATTAATTTTAATATGTAGAAATTAAACGATTAAATTGATCTGGTTGCACAATTAATTTGAGTAAATTCTACTCAAAATAGTTTAGCTAAAATTATGAATATAATTAATCTGAAATTACTGAATGGATTAATAAACTCAATGTATAAAATATAAGTACAACCAATTTATAAAATATAAGTAAACTCAACTTATAAAATATAAATTCACTCAACTTAAAAAATATATCTGGATTTAGATAAATTTATTTCGTGCAACCCCTTGACGTAATAAAATTAAGTAAATTCAACATAACATTTTTTTCAGTGTTTTAAAATCAATTATCAGAGACATCTTATGTGGTTGAAACATTTATATGTGGGATAAAAACAAAATATGATGTCACAAAAGTCACATATAAGTGTGTCTGTTGTCTATTGAAGATATGTTGCTGGTTGGCAGACCGGCTTCTTCCTCTGTCCAGATGAGTCAGTCTTGTGCTCTGTTTTCATATCTCACTAAGCAAGTGTATTGCAGGAGAAATGAGATACCTCCTCTGCATGTACTCTCAGATCTGATTCACGGAGCTGCTCAAGGCCTGCAGGTATTGGGGGTGATCTGCATAATTGTTTGGCACTTGATGATGGTAGAATCCAGTAGGGCTGAAGAATAGAGAGGGAGGAGAGGACAATGAACAGAAAGGGCATCTCTGCTTGCAATGAGGGCTGGTCTCAGCACTGACTCACAGGATTACGAGTGTTAGAAGCAAATGCTCTGACACAAGCTGGATTTCAACAGGTGGTGTGGTATGTTCACAAGTTTAGAACCTGTAACTATACTGAATGTGATTAAATATGTTTTCACAAGTGTTATTTTAATGTTTTTATATATTATTTAAGCATTTATTAATATGTGTCACTACTGAAAAAAGTATTTATTTTAATTTTAGTAATTGTATTATTTGATTATTTCATTTGGAGTTGTTTATTTAACATTTCTATTTAGCTTTTTTATTTTAATTCATTTTTACATCAATGCTTCTATTTAGCTGTATTTTTATTTCAGTAGTACTTTTTTATCAATATTTTTATTTTTATTTTATGTTAGTGTTTTAAATTTATTTTAATAGTTTTTGTTTTGGCTAAATAGTTTTAGTTAGCAATAACAATACTGGATGTTTATTTACTTTTTTCATTTTATTTCAGAATTTTTTTTTTTGGGTGAACTATCCATTTAAGATCTCGAAGGTAGGTCAAATTTAGCAAATATTGCAGTTACTCTCAATACTCTCAGAACATAATGATCAAAGTAGTATTCAGAGAAACTCTTCAAGATATTATACTTAAAATAGACTGCAGGCAATCCTTTGGAGCAATTCAAGCCTGCTATTTATCTGAGCAGTCTGGCCTGAATGTTATTTTTGGTTCTTGGAAATATAAGCATGATTTTTGTATTTTTGATTTTCCATACGTTTTTGCTGAATTTTTTAATCCTTAAGCTTAAATAAGCAAACTTGATCATATAAAATATTTTTTTTCTATGTTGTGTATACGCTTGAAAAGCCAGCAATCCTGCCTCAATGGATATTTTATAGTTTGCTGTTCCATGTGTGCTACCCAATCTCAGCCATTTATCTTGAATTGTTAATTGTTCGGTTCTCGAGCTGGGAAAGCGTCCGGGCCATGTCCCGGCAGGCCTGCTTGTGTCCAGTTTTTTATGTCAGGGTTTTGTGCAAGCCTCCCAGCTTCGCTAAATAAAACATGAGCTCTTCTGAAAACACAAGACAAAATAGTTTTGTCTCCACGTTTTATTACTTTTCAAGCAGTATTATGTGTTTGGGTTGCAAAAAAAAACGTGTTTGCTTTCTGTTCTTAGATTTCGCGGTTTAGTTTTCAATTATGGAACAACAGTTTGGTCAATATTCATATTTTTAAAAGCTACACATATTCATACTGGGATTTTGATACAACATCTGTGTTTTATTTTGTCCATACAATGAAAGTCGCTGCGTTCCTGCGTTGTTTCGGACCCCTTATTTGACTTTCATCGTATGTAAAAAAACGAAATAATGACAAATTATCAAGAGACCCATTCTCTTTAAGACTCTGTGAGCACTATTTTAATGATCTAAGCGCATGGTCTAAAGCGCACAGTGCAGGTGCACTCAGGGCGTGTCCGAATGCACTTTTGCCAGTTTAACAATGGGAAAACGGTCGGCGTGCCCGGGCGCATGGTCTAAACGGGTTGTCCCTACTCTCTTAATGAGTAATGGTGTTTTTTGGGAGTAACGTTCAATAAACCAATCAGAGTCTCATCTCCCATTTCCTTTAAGAGCGAGTTGCGCTCGTGCCAGGGCGGATTCTCTATTTAAACGGCGGAATTTTAAGGCGCACAGACTTAACGCGTCTCCAGAGAGAAAATCGCGAGCGAGCAGGTAGGCTAATTCTTATACACACACAATGACTATCTATTATGACATGTGTGACATGTATATATACCAACGCGCTCTTTAAATAACAAAAAAAATATTGCGCTACTGAATTTGGACTTTAGACCAGTTTTGAGTTAGTCTATGGTGCAGTCTATTTTCCGTTCCTCAAAAAAGCAAAACGACAACAATGCGCCGGAACACTTCGTTTTCAGACAAGCATGCCCATGATGAGCGCTCAAATGGGCGCAAATGCATTTGCTATTTTAACAAGGCGGCAAAGGACGGGAAGTGAGAACTACGTCGGGCTGAAACAAGCAAAAGCCCTTGCGCTGCGCCTGGTATATGATTGGGCCTTGAATCTGTAAACTTTCTGTAAGTGTGTGTGTGTGTGTGTGTGCGTGTCCTTGTGTTAGTATTATGTACATGTTTAATAAATTATTCAGCTAAAAGCAAATGTTTTCCTGTGTGGCATTGAAGATTTTCCAGAACTCATAGACACAAACTCAACTAAAAAAGACAATGTTCCACTTTATATAATCCACCAGTAAATATGAAAGGACCTCTGGGTTAGTTGTGCCATGTTTTCCAGACATTTGAGATAATTGAACAAATTAAGTGCAGGTAGCAGTTAGGCGCTGGGGTCAAAATAGCTGTTAGTAGTAAATGCTTATGCCTCCATGTCTTTAATTAATTGTGGGATTAGCTGTTTTGCTCCTCTTTGGCTGTTCTGTTGTCATTAGTCACTTGACAGGCTCACCGCAAGCTCTCCAGCCCACCAGTTAAGAAAGAAAGAAAGAAAGAAAGAAAGAAAAAATGAAAACATGCCTAATGACAGCTTCATGTTAGCACAGATGAGCATTTGAGTGTCGCTTTAAATAAATACACAATGAATAATCAGCTTCCCTAATCACAACAGCAGTAATTCATAAATGTCCAGCTTTAACAAATGGCTTATTGACATTTCAAACTTTCAAAAGTTTTTACACACCACACCTGAATACAAATCATATGCAGTTTATATAGAACACACACAAAGAGTGTATACAGATTTTAAAATAATTTTCTGTAGGGGTTTATTAAAATAAGGATATTTTTTCTGACAAAGAGTGCACCTGACTTGCATACATTAAATCCTGCGTCTTTTCTTTAACTGAAAGTTTTTCAAGAAAAAAGCCTTATTGGCTTAGGCCTTTATGGGATTACAGGTGCATCCAATGGATAATAGAAAATATGAACACAGACTGAAGTAGTTTAAGTCTTTGGTTCTTATTAATGTGATGATTTTGGCTCACATTTAACAAAAACCCACCAATTCACTATCTCCTCAAATTAGAATATGGTGACATGCCAATCAGCTAATCAACTCACAACACCTGCAAAGGTTTCCTGAGCCTTCAAAATGGTCTCTCAGTTTGGTTCACTAGGCTACACAATCATGGGGAAGACTGCTGATCTAACAGTTGTCCAGAAGACAATCATTGACACCCTTCACAAGGAGGGTAAGCCACAAACATTCATTGCCAAATAAGCTGGCTGTTCACAGAGGCTGTATCCAAGCATGTTAACAGAAAGTTGAGTGGAAAACAAAAGTGTGGCAGAAAAATATGCACAACCAACTGAGAGAACCGCAGCCTTATGATTGTCAAGCAAAATCGATTCAAGAATTTGGGTGAACTTCATGAGGAATGGGCTGAGGCTGGGGTCAAGGCATTAAGAGCCACCACACACAGACATGTCAAGGAATTTGGCTACAGTTGTCGTCAGAGGCATCTTACCTGGGCCAAGGAAAAGAAGAACTGGACTGTTGTCCAGTGGTCCAAAGCCCTCTTTTCAGATGAACAAGTTTTGTATTTCATTTTGAAACCAAGGTCCTATAGTCTGGAGGAAGGGTGGAGAAGCTCATAGCACAAGTTGCTTGAAGTCCAGTGTTAAGTTTCCACAGTCTGTGATGATTTGGGGTGCAATGTCATCTGCTGGTTTTGGTCCATTGTGTTTTTTGAAAATCAACATCACTGCACCTGTTTACCAAGAAATTTTGGACCATCGAAGCACTTAATGCTTCCTTCTGCTGACCAGCTTTTTAAAGATGTTGATTTCATTTTCCAGCATGATTTGGCACCTGCCCACACTGCCAAAAGCACCAAAGGTTGGTTAAATGACCATGGTGTTGGTGTGCTTGATTGGAGAGCAAACTCATCAGACCTTAACTACATAGATAATCTATGGGGTATTGTCAAGAAGAAAATAAGAAAAAAGAGACCAAAAAATGCAGATGAGCTGAAGGCCACTGTCAAAGAACCCGGGGCTTCCATACCACCTCAGCAGTGCCACAAACTGATCACCTCTATGCCATGCCGAATTGAGGCAGATATTAAAACAAAAGGAGCCCTACCAAGTATTGAGTACATATACAGTAAATGAACATACTTTCCAGAAGGCCAACAATTCACTAAAAAAATTTTTTTATTTTTTATAATTGGTCTTATGAAGTATTCTAATTTGTTGAGATTGTGAATTGGTGGGTTTTTGTTAAATGTGAGCCAAAATCATCACAATTAAAAGAACCAAAGACTTGAACAACTTCAGTCTGTGTGCGTTGAATTTATTTAATACACGAGTTTTACGATTTGAGTTGAATTACTGAAATAAATTGACTTTTCCACGACATTCTAATTTATTGAGATGCACTTGTATTTGTCCCTAAACTTTTGAAAAAGTCTCAAAATTCAATTAAATTTCAATTCAAGATTATTTGTATAGTGCTTTTTACGATACAATCGTTGCAAAGCAACTTCACAGAAAATTAAGTGGTTGGCTTCCTCTGAGTTCCTCCGAGGGGTTGTCATCATCTCTTCTCAGGTGTTCGGTCATCTCAGATCATTTAAGGGTTGGATCCAGACTGAAGCTTGTGTAATTCCTACATCCCGTGGCAGAAACAGAGAAACAAATAAAGAAAATTAGCGTAGCAGTTATTCCATCCAGGAACAACCCTGGATGAAATGATATGTTCAACCCAAGCTAAAGCACAATAATGTGCATTTGATCCGATATACCGGCAGTATAAGATTGTGAGATGCATTATATGAATGCTTGGCAAAAGAGATGTGTCTTTAATCTAGATTTAAATAGAGAGAGTGTGACTGAACCCCGAACGTTATCAGGAAGGCTATTCCAGAGTTTAGGAGCCAAATATGAAAAAGTTCTACCTCCTTTAGTGGACTTTGCTATCCTAGGTACTACCAAGAGTCCAGAGTTTTGTGACCTTAGGGAGCGGGTTTGATTGTAGTGTGATAGAAGATTAGTTAGGTACACAGGAGCTAAATCATTTAGGGCCTTATAGGCAAGTCATAATATTTTGTAACTGATACGGAACTTAATAGGTAGCCAGTGCAGAGACTGTAAAATTGGAGTAATATGATCCTATTTTCTTGACCTGGTAAGGACTCTAGCTGCAGCATTTTGTACTATCTGTAGCTTGTTTATTGACGATGCAGGACAACCACCTAGCAGTGGATTACAATAGTCCAGTCTAGAGGTCATGAATGCATGAACTAACTTTTCTGCATCAGAAAAAGTTAACATGTTCCGTAGCTTGGCAATGTTTCTAAGATGGAAGAATGCCATTTTTTGTAACATGGGAAATATGATTTTCAAAAGATAGGTTGCGGTCCAATAAAACACCCAGATTTTTGACTGTAGAGGAAGTAGCAGGACATCCGTTTAGTTGCAAATTGTGATCCAAGAGATTCTGTGTACTGTTTTCTTTGGTCCAATAAGTAATATCTCTGTCTTATCTGAATTTAATAGGAGAAAATGATTGGTCATCAAATCTTTTTTTTTTTAACACAATCCATTAGCTTAGTTTAGAAGTTTCATCTGGTCTTGTTGAGATATATAGTTGAGTGTCATCAGCATAACAATGGAAACTAATCCTGTATTTTCTAATAATATTACCAAGGGGCAACATGTATAATGAAAATAGCAGAGGACCTAGGACAGATCCTTGTGGTACTCCATACTTTACTGTTGATAATTGAGATGCCTCCCCGTTTAAATAAACAAAGTGGTAGCGATCGGACAGGTAGGATCTAAACCATCTTATAGAATGCCCTTAAATACCTGTATAGTTTTGTAATCGATCTATGAGTATGTCATGATCTATAGTGTCGAACGCAGCACTAAGATCAAGTAAAACTAGCAATGAGATGCAGCTTTGGTCTGACGCAAGAAGCAAGTAATTTGTAATTCTAACAAGTGCGGTTTCTGTGCTATGTCAGGGCCTAAAACCTGACTGAAATTATTCATAGATATAATTTGTTTGCAAGAAGGAGCACAATTGAGCAGACACAACTTTAAAAAAAAAAATTGACATAAACAGAAGATTTGAAATGGGCCTGTAATTTGCCAGTTCACAAGGATCTAGTTTTGGTTTCTTAATAAGAGGCTTAATAACCGCCAGCTTGAATGTTTTGGGACGTGACCAAAATATAACGAAGAGTTAATAATATTGAGAAGCGGTTCTTCTGCTACAGGTAACAACTCTTTCAATAATTTAGTGGGTACAAGATCTAATAAACATGTTGTTGGTTTAGATGCAGTGATAAGTTTATTTAGCTCATCCTGTCCTATAGTTATAAAGCAATACAGTTTTTCTTTGGGTGCAATGAATGAAGCTGAAGTACTAGACGCTGTAGAATTTATATTTGTTGTTGTATTTCTGATATCTATTTTTTCAGTAATGAAATTCATAACTTCGTTACTGTTAAACTGTAAGGGAATATTTAGATTGGGTGACATCTGTTTATTTGTTAATCTAGCCACTGTGCTAAATAAAAACCTTGGATTGTTTTGGTTATTATCTATGAGTTTGCAGATATGCTCGGTCCTGACAGCTTTTAGAGCCTGTCTATAGCTGGACATACTGTTTTTCCATGCAGTTCAAAAGGGGTGGGGAATTCACTAAATCTAGCAACAAAGTAGCTAAATTGGCAATACTGCTCAGCTTAGGCCAGCACGCCGCTAGCAGTTTTTCAGCCAATTCTTTGTCGTAAACTGAATTTACAGGCGTTTGAGAATCAGAGGATATGGTTTTGTGAATTAGCATTTTTGTAATAAACAAATTCATCATAAAAATGTTTTCAGACAAGTCCATAATATTGCTTTCTCAAGTTAAAAAGCCATCTCATCGGAATCAGGAGAGAAATATACACATCAAGTACCGATTATAAGTCCAAAACACTTCTAAACAAATATGTCAGTGGATTTCGATGTGAGAGAACAACAGGGGATGGACTTTTTCAATGATGTGTTATGAATTATAAACTCATATTTTGTCCAAAAAGAGACCGGTTTAAGTAAAACTTTGTAATGACGGATTTGATTCTTACAAACACGCAGTTTCTTACTTCACAAGAAATTAACTAATGGACTGGGGTTGTGTCCATTACTTGGATTATTATATTTTTATCAACAGTTTGAACGCTCATTCTGACGGCACACATTCAATGTAGAGGATTCAGTGGTGAGAAATGAATGCAATAATACATTTATCAGATGTGTTCTAAAACAAATCTACATATTTTGACCTGAGGGTGATTTTATATTTTCAGCAAATTTTTATTTTTAGGTAAACTATTATCTTAAAGTATAATAAGAATAAAACCAATATAAAAAAGTCCTAACAGGATTTGCTTTAAATGATAAATTTTCCACACTGAAATGACCCATTACCTTACCCTGAAAGAATAAATAAACATCACACACATTCACAAATGACTCTTGAACCACATGCTAATTCAGTCTATTGCAGTTATTTATGTATCTCAGGGTTTTTGCAGGATTTTTAAGATCAGATGTAAGACTTGTTAAGACCTTTTTTAAGACATGCACAAATAAAATGAATACCATGACCGCGGGGTAGGGCATGGTCTATAGTACCGTAAAATGACTGTAAAAAGCATAATTTACAGTTAAGATACAAGTTTTCACAAAATTATTTTATAAAATGATACACTTTTCAGCTTTTAAACCATTTTTAAAGGTAAAAATACCCATAAAACGTATTGGAAAAGATTAATTTCTCCTGTGGACCACACAGAATATAAAGAATATAAAAAAATAATTCAGGAGTCAGTTCTCCACGGTAATCTTTAAGATACCAGCACAATAAAACACTCCGAAAAATATAATCTAATTATCGTTATCGATAAAATCCCAGAAAATATCAAGATATAATTTTTTTTTGTCAATATCGCACCCCACTGATTCATGTTATTTAACAGAGGAGAACATCTGGATGTATTTAAGAACGGAACTTCAATGTTGTTCCTGACTGGCTTACCATAAATAAACTTGAATAAACATCAGTACAAAGAGCGCTGGATCTGGACACTTTCCAGCCACAGATACTCCTGGAATCTCGTGACCGTTTAACGCATAATTCAATTATTTTTATCAACATGGGAAGACTGTTTTATGATGAGACGTCCGAGTTTGAAGCTCCACAGATGCACACCCAGATTGACCTCCTGAGCCCCGGAAAGCCCTTTCCTTCTCCATGTATTACAAGAGAAATTAGCATTTTTACTCTTCTTTGACAGAACAAAGAAACTCAAGCTGGCATAGAGGAATTTTAATAAAATATATTAGTTTATATGCTGCTATTAAAGCTATACTCAAGAGACAATCGATATATTAATGTTGTAACTTATGTCTTTTATAGGCTTGGTGTGGTTATTTAGAATTTAGGATATTTTTTATCTATGCCTTAACCTGTGTAATAGATTAAATCCGTATATATATATATATATATATATATAAAATATACAATTTTGGTGTTGTCACTGATCGCGCTGCGAAGCGCTCACTGCCTTTACCATCAGGCCGACCATTTGACAAATACTTCGTCAAACTTTTGAAGAAACCCTTAAAAGCCTGAAGCTACGCGAAATAAACTCTGAGAAGAACTTCAAGAGTCGCCTCTCTCAAGGAACCAGGCAACCACCAATCACAAGAGGGGTTTGCCCAGTGACATCACGCAACGAGGTCAGCAGCCCGGAGGTTTCCCAACCAGGAAAAGGGAAAGAAACAGAGATCAGAGCAATTTAACGTGAACGCGCAAGTAAAACAAATCTCTATTGTTGCTTGAACCTGGTGAATTGATCTGTATGCAGTAAATATTGCGAAGTCTCTGCTTGTGATCCACCTCCAGTTAAAGTTGCGGGATAGCAAAAGAGTGCTAGCCTTAAACTTTCTTCAAACCGCAAAACTCCTGTCCTGTGTGTGTATATGTGTTTTAGTACGTTTATTGTAGAATAACAGTTAGCAAATAAACCTTGTTTCATTTATAAAGAATGGTGTCTTGTGTTTGAAACTATTTGCCAAAGATCGCGTTACCTCAACATTTGATAAAGTACTATTTTGTTTGTTTTATCATTGGCCACGAAGTAAGATAAACAAAATTGTTAAAGATATACTGATTTTAAAAGTTGCTTTTGGATGAAATTTTGGATTAATATAAATTCAATCAAATTAATATTGAATCTTTAATAAATGATTCCCCAAGAGCTGAAATAATAGCTCAAAATTGCTTACATTGTGTAAAGTGTGTATATTGTTGTTTATGTACAGCTATATTGTACATTTCATATCTTGCTGCTTGTACTGCCATGGCACAGAATCTTGTACCTAAGAATTTCACCAATCAGTACACTTGTGTGCATGATGTGTGCCAAAGAGATTTGATTTGATTTGAGATTATTACAGTGCAGTGTGGATGAACAATTTTTGTTTTTGACATTCTGACGATCAGAGAGCAGCCACAGACAGCTGGAGCAGCACAAAGAGGCTGTTATTTTATCTTCAAAAGGCGCGCAGAGGCACAGGTGTAGCAGAGCTCACAGAAGAGAAAAACAGATTGCGCATAAATGAAATGATATAAAGCTAGATTATGTGGATTCTATTTTAGATTGTGATAGACTAGATATATTGTATAATGTATACAGTCTTGTGTCTCCTGAAATAATAAATCTGATAATATAAAACATTAAATTTGAAATTTGGTCCAATTATTTTATGACATTTTGTACATTGCTACTTAGAAAAACATAAAAATGAAACCTAATTCAATCAATAATCAAGAAAAGTGCTTATTGCACATTAAGATATGATTATGGGTGTAATGTAGGGTTGCACAATATATTGCATGCAATAGTCATTCGTATCTCGTCAGTAAAGACGGTTCTGTGATTAGCCGTAAATCTCCATCAGCTGTTTTCAAATGGAGCGGCATTTAATACACCGAGCCATAGATCGCTGATAAGCTTCGCAATTCATGCTCAGAATCGCAGATGAATCGCATGCGATAGTGACCGTGAGATTACGGCTCTGTGTATTAAATGCCGCTCCATTTGAAAACGGCTGATGGAGATTTACGGCTAATCCCAGAACCGTCTTTACTGACGTTTTGTTTTTTACTGAAATGCTGGTTTTCAGACATATTTACATAAATGCACTTTTTATTTGCAGATAATAATGAAATGAACACTCACAAAGCAAAAGCTTTTCTAATAGGCTGTTCCTTGGAATTGGTTTTGGTCAAATTCAAAGGCAGCATCTAATGATGGCAATCCCATAATTCATTGTGCTGACTAATGGAGAAGTGGACCAAGCAAAATAAATATTTAAAATATTTTATTCAATAATTAAATTAATACTCCATAAAAAAAAAAAAAATTCTTATTAAAACAGGATATTTTACCTAAACTTTGTATGTTAACTCTTTTTTTATGTTAGCAACATGAAATTAATTATTGAGTCCAGCTGAGCTTTCATATTATACACTTAAGGCCGCATTTCTTAGTCAACCATTTCTGTTTTTTTATTCATGTTAATTACACCTCTATTCATCAGATAAAACTTGCAAACATGCTCTGACCATTTTGACCTCCAACTGAATCTCACCTATTGCATCTGAAAGGTACGTTTAAAGAGCTCAAATGAAGATGAATGTACACTATTCCCTTCTTGGATTTCAGTGGTTCCTGCCTGGAGGCTTGTGCTCTTATTGTTTATTTTGGTCTGTCAGACACCCTCATGCTCCGCTCTCACATCTCCTCAAGCTCTTGAATACCTTAAGATGATAAGAACTTGACAAAGATATTAAATAATAGCATAAGCACATTATGAATAAGATGATTTCTTTAAAGCTGCACACAATCATTTTTACTTGTAAAATAAGGACATTGATAGCAGTTATGAAAAATGTTTGAAATCAGGTACTCAGTGTTGCGTAAAGTTACTTTTACTTTAAAAAAATAATGCATTACAATACTGCGTTACTTCCTAAAAATTCACAAATTACATTACTTAGTTACTTTTTATGGAAAGTAATGTGTTACGTTACTTTTGAGTTACTTTTTAAATCTGGGCAGGGCTTGCTTGTTTGTTATAAATATAAAAAATATATATTCTTTTAAGTCCTGAAGAATATGTAAATTCACATCTGTACAGTAAAGGGCACCGCTCATTCAAATCACATGAAGAATAAGACGCAGGTGAAGAAAGTTCAACACTATTCAGCAATAACAAAAATGAAACAAATGTGTCATTTTTGCTTATTAGTATGGTTGAGTTGGATCATCGAAGGTCAGTAGACATTGGTTAATAAAATGGGATTAAATACAGAAATGATATCTGTGTCATAGGGGACCTATTATTATTAAATCACTTTAATAAGGTGTTTGACCACAGTTGTGTGGCTGCAGTGTGTCAGGTAAAAATCCACCTACTCATTTTTTTTTTTGTAATAAAAAAAATAATCAGAACATGCTGTTTCAGATTCTCCCTCTGTTCATGTCACCGAGGGGAAAAATTCCCGCCCATTTGTGACGCTGCCCTATAAACATAGACACAGCCCTGAGTGAGAAGCTGTGGTCCACCTCCGCCATTACTGATAACTTGCTGTAGCTGCTGGAGAACTAATGTCAGCACCAAAGAGGCTTTTCCAAGTGTTGTGTTTTGAGATTCACTAATGAACATAGGAGTCTCCATAGACTCCCTCCATCTGAACTGCTGAAGACACTGTGGTTAAGTTTAATTGTCTAAGGAAATGTCCTGGAAAAAAAATCAGCAAAGTCCCCAATACGTGTAATGATCAATACCAATGCTCCGTGCGCAAATGTCAGCTCCAAAGTAAGTTTCACATGCTTGTTTTCCAAATTGCCCTTCTGAAAGAGCTTCTTGGCACTCTGTAAGGCTAATGATGCTAAAAACTACCATTGTCTCTGTCTGTTTTCAGTGGTGCTGTCCACATGAATGATCGTGAATAGGAAT
Source organism: Oxygymnocypris stewartii (assembly GCA_003573665.1). Lineage (NCBI taxonomy): Eukaryota > Metazoa > Chordata > Actinopteri > Cypriniformes > Cyprinidae > Oxygymnocypris > Oxygymnocypris stewartii. The sequence continues at coordinate 2,489,413 of QVTF01000001.1, forward strand.
GTGGTAGTCAAAAGTTGCATACAAAAGCAATGCGAGTCAGCGAGTTTGTTGAGCTCATAATCACAAGTGGGACTTACAACATTTGTGATAGCATGCCATGCACCACGAGACCAGCAATGTTGTTATTTATATCGGGCTGTGCTCCCAGTCTGTAAAATTCATAAACACAAATGTATTATGGACAGTACAATCAGATGATTGACTTTGAAACAGAGTCTGTTTTCTGTAAAGATAACAGGCTTATACTAATCATGTAATGTTTATTTGCAAAGGCTAGCACTGCTAATGCGGGAGCTTGAGCTCTTGAAGCTCCTCCCTCTTCTCCGGGAGCACCAGCTCATTTGCATTAAAGCAACATACTCAAATACAGTAAGTTTTGGCTCATACCCTAAACGTGGCAAATTTAACTTACTATAAAAAATATCTGTCAGGTATTTTGAGCTAAAACTTCACATACACGCTTTGGGGATATCAGAGACTTATTTTACATCTAAAAAAATAATAATAGGTCCCCTTTCACATCTAGCTATTGCAGGTTTATATAATATTCTGAGTTTGCATTTGACTGTTTTTATTCATTTCGAGGAATACTGAATCTGTTTGTGCAGTGAAATGAGTAAATAATGTTCATATTTAGTCTAGAACTATGGTAACATCATGTTTACACTAGGGATGCAACGATACCATTTTTTCAGAACCGATCCGATCCCGAAAATTCTGAGGATCGGCCGATACGGATCTAATCCGATACCAGCACAGTGTTTTTTTTTTTTTAACCAATATAGAATTTCTATACTTTTCTGTGTTGACCTGATCATCACTCTTCTGTGTGTTAAACACAATCGATTACAGTGTTTCTCAACTGATGGGTCAAAAGTGCTGGGTATGCAGCCAAAAAGTGGGTCGCAAGACTGTTCTGAGAGGGTCGCGGATTGTATACAGCCAAATAAATGACATCAACAAAAAACGTAATTCTTAATGCTTTTCTGATGTGAGACTTTTATTTTAAACGACTTTCACTATCAGATGTAGTTTAAATAAAGAAAGAGTGAGTGCCTGAGAAAAACGCGCCGTCCTGATTCAGTATCTACGGTCAGATGAAATGTTGACAGGTTTAATATCAGTGTCATTATTATATCGTTATTTTCGTAACTTGTTATGAAATAAAAAGTCTCTCACCTCAGAAAAAACTAACCGTCCTGTCAGATGTTATACTCTGCTGGTAGGGCGCACTCTTCTATAGCACGCGAGAATGCTGCACCGCGCTGTACATCACTTCACTAAAGCACAGAGCATGCAACGCGTGAAATAAAAAGTACAGTACAAATAAATCACATAAATGCATGTGTTAGCTGGGAAGGATTTGCATGAAGATATTATATTCATTCTATTCAGGAGTAGTTTCCACGTTTCATTAACAGTCACTTTGGTTGTATTCATAACCCACAAATACCTTATTTTCACTTAGTGTAATTTTGTAAGCTATATGTTTAAATTAATGCGGCGGCTCATACCAACTTAATTGTTAATTAACAATTAAATTAGTTTGAGACTGCTATTTAATAGCCTTATCTTATAGGCAGTTTTTTCAGTCATATTCTTAACTGTCTTAATCTTTGTGAAATAAACTTGCTTTATTTTTTTACTATATATATTAGGAGTTGCACGGTACACAGATGTCATGGTTCGGTATATACCTCGGTTCGGGGGTCACGGTTCGATACGATTTCGGTACAACAGGAACAAAAAATGAATCTACTATGCTCGTTTTCTTTTCATTTATTTTGAACAGACAGTAGGGCAAATTACAAAAAAAAAATTCACCTAGATGTGAAAATACTAATTATTAATACTATTATTACTTTGTTATATTATGTATAAAATCTGTTTGCTTTCATTGTGAGTGTACACAGATAAAAGTAGACCTTTTATCCAGTGATTATTAATAAGACAATAAGTGTTTAAAGTTGATTCTGCTGGCATAAAACAAGAGTTGAAATGATCGCATGCTGGGGCACACACACACACACACACACTTTTTTTTTATGAATAGTATATATTGAACATTTAACATTCAAAATTATTACAAAATGTTACAAACAAGATCACGTTTCCTAACACACACAAACTACATCAGTTCCAGCATTGTTAAAGTTGGTAGGCTACTTTTTCAAAATAAAATACAAACATCAGCGCACCCACCTCTGTGTCACCGTTGGAACGTGACTGAACTAACGTAACTTACAAAGCCTATAATTGACATAAATAATAGTTTAGCATTCAGATAAATTGCATCGCAAACATGGAAATATTATGCAATATTTGGATTTGTACTGAATGAGAGAGGTAGGATTTACGAGCACAAAGCTCTTGTCGGTCTATGTGAGAAGCTTTTGTCAGTCCATGTCAGAGATGCGTTCAGAACCAGCACATGGTCACTGTCTAGTGGGCTTTGATTTCAAGTGCGCAACTCACGGCATTCACTGTTCTTCTGCTGGCACTGGCGGTTATCAAGCAGCGTTGCATTACTGTGGGCGCCCCCTTCTGGATTGGGGGTGAATTGCCTGTATTTGTTGTAAGGCCTCATGCACTGAATCGAGAGGTCCGTACCATGCATTCAAATTTAAAATCTTAAAATTTGCGTTAATAACGTGTTAACGCAAATTAATTTTAACGGCACTAATTTTATTAATGCACGATTAATGCAGCACGTATTTTCTGTCTGACCCGTGGCCCAATCCGTAGTTGGAGAAATGGAGATGCACAGTGTTGCCAATTTAGCAACATTGCAGACCCTTTAGCGACCTTCCCTTCTAAAAAGCACCCAAACCCTAGTCTCTGAGAATATCCTGTACTGCCGCGCAAGTGCGAGGTCTTGCTGTCTTTAAAGTCACTCCCAGCATGCGCACACACCACTCTCTCTCTCTCTCGGTTCAGCACGCGGCAGGTAGCTGAGGTGCAGCACTTTCAGTTAAACACCGACATGTTGCTTCTCTAGTTTTACATGATGCAAGTACCGGTTTGCCTTCTACATTTCATTGCAAAAACACTTGAACGAGTTGTGTTCAACCAAGTCACTGCCTTTCTCACACAGAACAACCTCCTGGACAGTAACCAATCTGGCTTCAGAAGTGGACATTCCACCGAAACTGCCTTGCTCTCAGACCTAAGACTTGCAAGAACACTTCCAAGTCTTCATTGCTTATATTGCTGGATCTGTCTGCTGCTTTTGATACGGTCAACCACCAGATCCTCCTGTCAACCCTTTTGAGAAAGGGCATCTCAGGAACCGCACTCCAGTGGTTTGACTCTTACCTCTCAGATAGATCCTTCAAAGTATCTTGGAGAGGTGAGGTATCCAAGTCGAAACATCTAGCTACAGGGGTGCCACAGGGCTCAGTTCTTGGACCACTTCTCTTTTCTGTCTATATGGCTTCACAAGGTTCTGTCATTCAGAAACATGGCTTTTCATATCACTGCTATGCTGATGACACTCAACTCTACCTCTCATTCCATCCTGATGATCCGACGATAGCTGCTCACATCTCAGCATGTCTAGCAGACATTTCTTGCTGGATGAAGGATCATCACCTTCAACTCAACCTAGCTAAGACAGAACTGCTTGTGGTTTCAGCAAACCCATTGTTTCATCACAATTTCACCTTCCAATTAGGCTCATCAACCATAGCTCCTTCAAAAATAGCCAGAAACCTTGGAGTTGTGATTGATGATAAGCTGAATTTCACAGACCACATTACTAAAACTGCCCGGTCCTGTAGATTTGCATTATGTAATATTAAGAAGATCAGGCCCTTTCTCTCGGAACATGCAACACAACTCCTTGTTCAGGCTCTTGTTCTGTCCAGACTTGACTATTGCAATGCTCTCTTGGCAGGTCTTCCAGCCAGTTCCATCAAACCTCTACAATTATTTCAAAACGCTGCTGCAAGATTAATCTTTAATGAGCCGAAAAGAACGCACATCACACCTCTGTTCATCAAATTGCACTGCCTACCAATAGCTGCTCGCATTAAATTCAAGGCATTAATGTTTGCCTACAGAACCACCTCTGGGCTCTGCACCCCTATACCTAAATGTATTACTTCAGACGTATATGCCCTCTAGAAGCTTGCGTTCTGCAAGTGAACGACGCATTACTGTACCATCCCAAAGAGGCACAAAATCACTTTCACTGACTTTTTCATTAACCGTTCCCATCTGGTGGAATGACCTGCCTAACTCAATCCAAGCAGCTGAATCATTACCCATCTTCAAGAAACGGCTAAAAACATATCTCTTCCATCTTTACAACACTGTGTACACACATGAAGACTCCAGTCATATCAGTAGCCTAATAAAGAGTTTTAAATTGGCAACAAAAAAAATGAAAAGTGCAGCATTAACTGTATTTAGAGCTACACAATTCTAATTTTGAATGATTTCCATCCCTTTGTCTATAAAATGTATCATAATATTGAGTATCTATATAATAGTAAAAGGTATATGTATTTATTATACAAATGTATGTTTGTAAAGCTGTGTATACATAAGTACTTTTACATTTTAGATACTCAACTGTTCAAATGTTTTAATGGTTTTATAAAAAATGTTCACCAAACTGCACTTGTTTGATCAAAAATAAAATAAAATCTTGAATGTTTTGAAGAAAAAATTATTTTACTGTATTTATTTATATATTTTTTTGTGATGCAAAGACACATTTTTTGAAAGTTACTCCAGAGTTCACACAATCCTTGAGAAATCATTTGTATGCCGATTTGATGCTCAACAAATTTGTTGTATTAAAATTTAAAACAGTTGTGCTTAATATTTTTGTAAAAATTAATTTTCTGATAAAAAAAAGTTCAAAACAGCATTTATTTTAACTATATTTTTAGTTTTATGTAAAAGGTTTTACTGTCATCTTTAATTAATGTAATGCACCCTTACGGAATAAAAACTTGAATTTCAAAAAAAAAAAGAACAAGCTAAATCATCTGCCAATGGGGTAAGCAAAATAATATTATTTCAAACAGAAAACAAGATCATTTTGTTTACCGCATTAGCAGATTATTTTGCTTGTTTCAAGCAAAAACAAACTTCATTTTGACATGTTTTTTTCTGAAAGACAATAATTTTCACTTATCTAGAAAATCCTTCTTGATTTAAGAATTTCTAAATATTTTGGCTGGAAACAAGACAAAAAAATATAAGCAAGAAAAGCCTTTTTTGCTGTGTGGCCAATATGACAATGCAGAAGGTATTTTTTTATGACCTCTCTTTCTGATCGACTTTCATAAAAAGAGTGTGACTGCAGGCAGGACGTGCTTTTTTTTGACAGATGACAGTGTAGCTTTTACAATATATTCTGATTTATTGTACAATTTTACGACTGTTCAAATATGCAAGTGGGTCAGGCTTGAAAGTCAAAGACAGAAACTTAAAGACACCGTTCTTTTTACTGCAAACCAAATGAATTATTACATTGCACCAGATAACCCCAAACTTAAATGCCCTACTATGCATTATGAGAGATGATACAACAATCCATATCTTCGAGTCATTGGTATTTATGAAATATATATGTGTAAGCTGGCCAGTTTAAATGTGTATGCATGAGTTAAAAAGTAAAAGCACTGGATTTGTTAAGTGACTGACATTTTAATCAGAATAGCCCTTTTCACAACCAGACCCACATGTCACCTTTGCGTCTGGAGTACCGTTGACATTTTCATTGTTATTTCTGTTGTTTTGGGCTTTAACAGTGAGATGAAACCCTTGTTAATTATTGTGTGTAACCACTTGATCATCTTATCAAATGACACCATGTATCCATATGTTTGGAATATAACGTAAAATGAAGTATAGAGTAATATACAGGCCAGGGTCCATATGTTTCTTTGTTTTTATTATGCAAGTTGAAATGTGGCTGTCTCTTAAAACTCACTTGGTTACCATAGGGTACTCCATATCAGATTCAAATGCAAATTCAACCTTGTTTTTCATATTCACTTTATTTATCACTGCACCCCTTTAACGAAGCCTTTGGCAAGCTACATTTTGGATAGCGCTATCAATATGTACAATCTTAACAATAGCTATTTCTCATATTTATTTCATGATACATTGCTGGTGTTGCCAATATTGAAAAACTGTAATTTCATCTAAGATGAAGGTAGACAAAAATGTAAACTGAAGAGGGTTTTCTCTCTAATAGGGTTACGTAGCAGTTTGGGTTATACAGCTATAGTGTGTAAAAGCTGAAGCTGAAAGGCATCAATGTACTCCTCTGTTTAGCTGCCTGAATATGACAGAATATTAAATTGAAAAGATATGAAAAAATACAGCAAGATATTCAAAATGTAGGTTTATTTTTAACTAATTAATGTATTTATTTATTTTTGTTTGTTTACGTTAACTATATGCAGAAGCATGATGTGCATGTTTATTTGGCAATTAAAGAATATTTCTTAACCTTTTTTATTTTTTAGAAGCACATAACATGCTTATGCCAAATAGTGTTTAATTTTTAGATAAAGATTCTCATTACTTAACAGTATACAAACATAGTTTGTTTAAATGGCTAAACAGAATATTATATGATTCAGTCACACAAGAAATTCAGAAAATGTTTAAATACACTACCTTTCGTAATATTGTATGCTCAATAACTTTGAACTGTTTTCTCTTTTAATATATATAAAAAAAATATTCCTGTAAGGGAAAAGCTGAAATTTCAGCATCATTACTCCAGTCTATATTGTAATGTGATCCTTCAGAGATCATTCTAATTTACTGATTCGCTGCTCAATAAATATTTTATATTATTATCAATGTTGAAAATAGCTGTCATTTTTAGGATTATTTTATGAACAGAATGTCTTAAAAGCCTTAACCGTCACCATTGATCAATGTAACGCATCCTTGCTGAATTATTATTATTTTTTATTATCTCACTGACCTCAAACTTTTGAACAGCAGTGTACCTCCAGAAATACTCACTGATTATATGTATCCCTTTTTTAAATTCAATTTCACCTACATCTTAACAATAAAGGTGCTTCAAAAGGTTATTCAAGCGATGCCACAGAAGAACCACTTTTGGTTCCACAAAGAACCATTCAGTCAAAGGTTCTTTATAGAACTGTCTCTTTCTTACTGTTTATAATCTGAAGAACCTTCTTTCACCACAAAGAACCTTTTGTGAAACAGAAAGGTTTTTCAGATGTTAAAGGTTCTTTATGGAACCATTTAGAAAAAAAGGTTCTTCTATGGCATCGTGAAGCTCCTTTATTTTTAAGAGTGCACACAATAATTATATCAGTGGTTCTTAATCCATTCTAATGCCGCTGATATGTGAATATAACAGGTTTCATTAGTGCACCTTAACCGAACATCCAATAAAACAAGCCTGACATCATAGCATCCCGATATGTGACTGTCAATCCAAGAGTATTGTTTACCTGTCCTTGCCAATGTCCTTTGGCTTTCATTACAAGGTAACATGTCACTGCCTCCACCATCATGTTTGAGCTAAAGCTTCATCACCAGAGCATAGTCAGTGTTAAACACTGTTAAACTTTATAAAAAACACCACTGTATTTGAAGGATACCATTAAAGAAAAAACGGTAGAAGATTTGCACATATCCTTTTTAAAATACTTTCAGCAATTTGCGGAGTTAGACAATTGTACTTACACTGCAACAAAATATAGGCCTATTATATCAGTGTCAGGGATTCACCTCACACCTCACCTCACCTCACGATCACAATCACCTGAGTTCTGATTCCCGCACCTGTCACCTGCAATCAAGACACCATAAAAAAAAAACGCTCTATCATGTCACTCACTGTCCAGTCTACCGTTTGCTACCTTGAACAGTTCCCAGACCTCGTATGCACCCCTTTGTGTATACTTGCCCTTTTGGACTCCAAACCTTCGTTCCGCTACTCTTCAGCATAGCCTCCTCAGTTCCTGGTCCCCACTCTCCTTCATTCCTGCAAAGACTAACCACCATCAGCATCCAGCTAAGCTCATTGAACGGTCTCCTCTACCATATTCTCACCTGCCGTTTGCTCCTCACAATCTTCATTCATTCCTGTCAATAAATAACCTGATTATCCACTTACCTGTTGTTTCCAGCTCAGTTTATGGCAGAAGACCGGACCTACACAGACGCTCCCATGGATCCCTGGTCTCCCTCTCCTGCTGTATCATGGAGGAGCTGGTCAACACTCTTCGGATCTCGCTCATGCCAACAGCAAACCCTCAATCTGCCTCTGCCAGTCCCATTGCTATGCCTGTTGCCCAAGTGGGGGAGTGTGGCGGCTTCCTCCTACAAGTCGTGCTGTATCAAGAGATGCAGTGGCAAAAGCTTCTGACAGAGCGCTCTAAGGTGGCCTTCTTGATCTCTCTCCTTTCAGGTCGAGAGCTGTTATGGGCCAAGGCCATATGAAATGCCGACACAGCCATAATAAACTCCTATCAAGCATTCTCAAAACATTTCTCAGAGGTGTTTGGCTAGGCCACTGGAGTGCTCTCAATTTCAGACCAGCTGCTGCGGCTTCGTCAATGTGCTTCTTCCACCGATGACTACACCTTGCAGTTCCGCACTCTGGCAGTGACTAGTGGATAGAATGAGGTAGCCCTTCTCAGTGCTTACAGGCAAGGACTGGATCTCCGTGTCCAGATGGCTATCTTTGATGTTTCCGTTGGATTGGAGAGCTTAATGCAGAAGGCCAACCGGATTTCCTAGCGCTTATCAGTCTGCCACACCTCTGAAGCCGCTCACCAGTCTGTCTCACCCGCCACCGGTCCTCCAGAACTAGAACCCATGCAAGTGGATTCTACCAGGCTTTCTTGCGAGGAACGCACATGCCGACTGGCGGCTGGACTCTGCCTGTATTGTGCAGCTACCGAGCACTACTCGGGGACCTGCCCTATCAGACCCCCACGTCCAGCGGTGAGTACTAATCAGTCGGAACCTGTAATTTCCCTGCTTTCCATGCTCTCAGTACAACTATTCACTCCAGTCCATTCCATTACAGCCTCCGCCCTTGTCGACTTGGGCTCCTCAGGAGTTGGGCTCCAACTTCATCTCGGAGGATCTGCTGAGTCGCTTACATCTGCCTCGCCGCCGTCATGCCCAGGATTTCCAAGTTGAAACGATCCAAGGAAAATCGCTTGGACGTGGGCATATGAGGTATGAGGTCCCTCCTGTGAAGCTGAAGGTCGGTACATTGCATGAAGAGGAGATCACATTCCTTCTACTGGAGGGACCTGCTGTGGACATCATCCTGGGACGCCCCTGGCTCACCCTCCATTCTCCAGAGATTTGATGGGACTCAGTGAGGTGATCCACTGGAGCGAATTCTGCGGTCAACACTGCCTCACAGAACTCCAAATCACTTCCACATGGATTGAGAGCCCTGAGCCCAGTATCACTCCCTCTGTCCCATCTCATTATGTGGCGTTCCCGGATGTCTTCAGCAAGCAGTCAGCCACCTCATCGGCCATGGGACTGTGCCATCGACTTGCTGCCTGGAAATAAACTCCCTATGGGTAGAGTATACCCGCTGTCCATCCCGGAGTGCAAGGCTATGGAGGAATACATCCAGGAGGCTCTTAACCAAGGATTCATCCGACCATCCAGCTCATTGGCAGCCTTGAGGTTCTTCTTTGTGGGTAAGAAGCCCTGTATTGACTATCGCATGCTGAATTTCCCAGATAGTGAAACTTCCTTATCCACTTCCCCTGGTCCCGGTTGCACTCGATGAACTCTGTGGGGCACGCATCTTCTCCAAGCTGAACCTGCGGAGCGCGTATAACCTTGTTAGAATCCGGGAAGGTGATGAATGGAAGACGGCATTCATTACTCCCACCGGTCTCTATGAATACCTCGTTATGCCACATGGTTTTGCCAATGCCCCCTCCATCTTCCAGGAATTAATGAACGAGATGTTCCGGAAGTTCCTCCACTCCTTCGTCATTGTCTACATTGATGATATACTCATCTACCTCCAGAACCTGGTTGACCATTGCCACCACGTTACGCAGGTCCTTCTGAGGCTCCGCCAGTAACATCTGTACCTCAAGCTGGAGAAGTGCGAGTTCAATCACCCCACTGTGCATTTCCTTGGTTATATCATCGGTCAAGAAGGGATTCAGATGGACCAGGGGAAGGTGACCGCCGTCACGGAGTGGCCCATTCCCCAGTCAGTCAAGGAACTTCAGAGATTCCTGGGATTTGCTAATTTCTATCGACGCTTCATCAAAGATTTCAGCTTACATACGCTGATGTCAATGCTCAGAGAAAACCCCAAGTCCCTGTCCTGGAACACCAATGCCCACGAAGCCTTCAAGAAACTCAAGACTGCCTTCAGCATGGCTCCCATCCTTCGCCATCCAGACCCTAATGTTCCATTCATGGTGGAAGTGGACGCCTCCACTACCGGAGTCGGAGCCATGCTGTCCCAGCAATTTGGTGAGCCTCCAGCCTTGCGCATAATACTCTAATAATCTGACCCCAGCGGAGCAGAATTATGAAATATTAAATCGTGAGATACTCGCCATCAAGCTGGCTTTGGGAAAAGTGGTGACACTGGCTGGAGGAAGCTTAACCACCCATTCACTGTCATCACAGACCATAAAAACATTCAATACCTCCGTGAAGCCAAGAGGCTCAATCCCCACCAAGCCCGCTGGTCTTTGTTTTTCACCCGGTTCCATTTCACCATCACTTATCGCCCAGGAAATCGCAATTGCAAAGCTGATGTCCTATCACGCCTTCATTCCCTCGATTCACCATAAGATCTCAAGCCGATTCTCCCTCCAGCCCTCATTGTAAACCCTATAGTCTGGAACATCGGCAAGGAGATGAGAGCCGCCACTCTTACCAAACCTGCTCTGCTGGGAGGCCCAGAAGGGAAAACATTTGTTCCTCCTTCCCAACGGCAGTCCCTTCTGGACTCAGTTCATAGTGTACCAGGCTCTGGGCAACCAGGAATCCAACAGACCTCCTCGCTCCTCCAAGCTCGATACTGGTTGCCCAGTATGTCTCGTGATGTCATCAGGTACGTCTGCAGTTGCTCAGTCTGTGCCATGTCTTCAATTCCTCATCACTTTCTGGTGGGCAAGCTTGTGCCTCTTCCGATTCCTCACCGGCCCTGGTCTCACATGGGAATAGACTTTGTGACTGACACAAAGACACCATTCAAAAGCACGCTCCATCCAGTCACTCACTGTACGGTCTACCGTTCGTTACCCTGAATAGTTCCCAGACCTCATATGCACCCCTCTGTGTATACTTACTAGGGGTGTAACGATACACCAGTGGCACGGTTCGGTTCGGTTCACGGTTTTGGAGCCACGGTTCGGTCCGGTTCGGTCCGGTTCGGTTCTGTTTGCTGTGGGGGTAGGGTTCATGTCATCTTACCAGCAATGCTAAGGAACAATAGATTCACTTAACTCAATAATAACAACAATAACTTGACTTAACTTTTTCTTTATTAAATTAAGCTTCACATTTTTAGTGCAGTCAGCATACCTGAGTAAACAAAAATGAAATAAATACCTCCAATGTAGACTAGTCAGACTAAAAAAAATTATCTCTTTAGTGCAGCCAGCTTAACAGAGTAAACTAAAATGAGATAACTCCAAGGTAGTCAGAAATAAACATTTGTCTCTTTAGTGAAGTCAGCTTATCTTAATTAAACTAAAATTAAATAAATAAACTATTTTCCACTCTGCTACAGCTCCCTGTAGTATTTCCGACAGATGCTCACTTGTGTGGCTTTCGTAGACAGCGCGTGTCTGCAGAACGGGATTTTTATTCACCCAGTTGTCCGTAATGTAGTGCGCCGTGATCGTTATGAAAGACTGAGTTGCACGGGAGGTCCACCCGTCCGTAGTTAAAGCAATGAATTTAGCATTGCTCAGGTCCTCCACTAGTTTGGCTCTTACTTCGCTGTAAAGGTGAGGCAGCACATTCTGACTGAAATGCGGTCGGCTCGGTAATTGGTATCTTGGCACCAACACACTTAGCAAATGTGTGAATCCGTCATTCTCAACAACGGAAAACGGCCGCATATCTAGCGCCATGAAAACACATATTGCCTTTGTAATTGTTTGAGCACGGTCGGAGTTAGCTTGTAGATTCATTCTAAAGGCAGTGGGAAAAGTTTCCTGTTTTTGAGGCTTCTTACGTGTGCCGCTTATTATATCAATGTTGAGGTGATGTGTCCGGAGATGCGCTTGAATATTAGACGTGTTTCCTGTCGTATAAGAGAGTTTTGTGAAACAGTTACGACAGATTGTGTGCGCTTTGTCTATGACACGAATTCCATTCCTGTACTCCACTGAAAAACCAAAGTGTTCCCACACAGGAGACTTAAATGTGTCCGTGGATCTGCAATTTCAGGACTATGCGAAGCAGCCATCCTGCATATACTAGCAACCGAGTGTGACGCTCAATCCCAAGTGCACGTGAAATGACATGCACTTGGAAAACAGTAACTTTAGAATATAATATTTAGAACAAATTTAAAAAGCTCTTATTAGTCGATACTAATACAATTTAAATCAAATGTAAGCAAAGAAAAAATAGTTTAAATTAATAGTTAGTCAATGGGCAGCAGGGGGCGTGAGAGTACCGCGGTACGCCACGAGAGTTCCGCGATTCGTATCGTGGGTGGTGTATCGCGAACTTTCGGTTCGGTTTGTGATATCGTTACACCCCTAATACTTACCCTTTTGGTCTCCAAACCTTCGTTCCTCTACTCTCCAGCATATCCTCCTCAGTTCCTGGTCCCCGCTCTCCTTCATTCCTGCAAAGACTAACCACCATCAGCATTCAGCTAAGCTCCTTGAACTGTCTCTTCTACCATAATCTCTCCTGCCATTTGCCCCTCGTGATCTTCATTCATTCCTGTCAATAAATAACCTGATTATCCACTTACCTGTTGTTTCTGATTCTTACAATCAATTTCCACAAAAAATGATGTTCAGCTTATATTCACCTTATCAGCTAAATTGCATAAATATAATTTTATTTTAATTGTTTAAAACAATTGAAATACTATATGACCAGTGTAAAAAAAGAATGAGATCAACTATTTTAAACCGTTCTTTATGGATATTTTCATATATAGATATTATAAAACGCAACAAGGATATTGGATCATTTTTAGCAATTCATATTCATTTGTAGGCTATGGTCCAAATTGAATTACAGCCAGGATCTCATATTTTCTTTATTGTTTTGTACCATTGACGGTGTTAAACATGGTGTCACGTGGATGGTAATATGCATGGGAATGATATACAGATGAGGTTATGCATAGTAAAACCAGGCGTTGTGAGCTCCATATATGGTTATTTCTGGGAGGAGTCAGGGTGGAGAAGCACATACGCACAATCTTCCCTTTTTGCGCAGGATCTGTGCAATGGTTTTATAAATCAGAAAAAAAATCATGTAGTACACTTTTAGGATTAAATCTACAGAACATTGTATAAATGAGACCCCTGGGCAAACAGCAATCTCATTGGCTGGAGCTCACCTATTATCATCCCTGTTTTGATTTCAGTGCCACGGAGGCAACGCTCTACGGACACCTTAGCAATTGAATCACCATTGGCTAGTAAAAAAATTTGTTTACTCACCAGACTGATATACTAGGCATATATATATATATATATATATGTATGAAGAGCTCTTTTCCAAAACGCGATAAACGCCAAATTTAAAAAAAAAATGAGTTTGTCATGCCATTTTGCTGTGTACTGAACCTATTCACTGCTCCATCAATGTTTCATGCCAAATCGTTATTGTCCTTGTTTAAAATGTACTGCAAGATGCAGTTCTTTTCCAAACCGCTATAAGCGCCGACCCTGTTTTTAGCCTAAATGCGATATATCCTCATATGACTGGACAAAGAAAATCACAAAAAAACAACAAAAAAAGAAGGTTCGTCACTCAGGTGGCGCGTTAATACCCACTGTGGGATGTCAATGTAACAGATGTGTATGCCAGTAAGAGCTGTGTGTAAACCTCACTCCCCTTGACCTCAAAAAGAGGCGCTCTAGCGACTGACGCTAGAGGCTGTAGCCTTTGGCGTTCCTTGTTAGAGCGCCCGCTTCCCGCACCGGAAACCTGGGTTCGAGGCCCGCTCGGTGTAATGGTGCGGACCCGGGGGGGGTTACAGTAACACAAGGCTGGTGCGACCGGCTTATTATAGTATGTTGCATGTTCTCTTTTTTTTTTTAAGACATAAACCAACATAAAAAAAAGGATGGATTTGTAGCGTTTTGAAAAAAATAAAATAAAACTTGGAATTTATAATCGACAATATTGTTGTTTAATTTAACAATCATTGTTTAACATGTTCAGACTGAGCCAACAGACCATTTTAACAGGATAAATTGAATATTGACAAAATGTATGGGTCTAGGTAAAAAAATGTCCTTTTCTCTAAAACTATTAAAATGGATTTATAGCGTTTTGGAAAAGAGCTCTTCATATATATATATATATATATATATATATATGTGTATATATATATATGTATGTAAGTATATGTAATATATATATATAATCTGTAATATATTGTATATGTTTGTAAAATGGTACAACTTTTTAAATATCTGAAAGTACACTCTTAACATCAGTCAGTCAAACATTATGATAATTAGAATTAAAGTAATTAGAATTAAAACTTAGTAACCATGTATGAATGCATAGACATTTTAACTAAATACCTGAATTTAGGACTGGTGGTGGTGCTTTTTTTGGTTATTCATTGTTTCCGTTAAAAAAATGGGGAAAACGAACAATAATTTTGATAAGAAGATAATAAGAATAATAATATGAATTCTGCTAAGAAGAACCGTATAAAACGCACTAAGGATTAACAAGGTGCTGGATTCACGAATATTTAATCAGGTAGTTTGCGTTCAGATCAGAATCTAACAGATTCACTGAAATCAAAACAGGGATGATAACTCTCCATGATAAGGCTCTCTCTGCTCTCACCAAAGTGATGGTGAGTCATGCGCATAGAGTTCACGGTACGTCAAAAACAGGTGCGCTGCACATCCATTGAGATGAACTTAAAAACAGCACAGATAGCTTGACAGAGAGTGAAGCTCTGAAGTGCTCAGTCAGTGTTCCGCGAGTGAATATATCTGTGCTAAACTTATACTTAACCTCCAACTCACTCACTGGCGAATAAAATCTGAGAATTTATTAGCCATTGGCTAATATTAAACATCATTTAGTTGCCCAGAGTGAAATTTAGTCACATATCCGAATGATTTTCTCTCATTGTAGAGGGTTGCACAGAGGTGTTGATTGCATGTCAAGGCATATTTACAACATTATGAAAAATACCACTGTATTTAAAGTATGCAGCTTGAAAAATAACGGTAAGATTTGCGTTTCCTTTTTAAAATACTTGTGATGTGCCAAATCAGACAATTGTATGTACACTGCAATACATATATGCTTATCCGTTTCCACTAAAAAAATAGCTAAAATATTTTCTCCATTTCAGAAAAACTGCATACATTTAATTGGATTTGAATTGTTTAAAACAATTGAAATACTATTTGGCCAGTGGAAAATAATTAGGGCAACTATCTAAAATAGTCTATTTATCTGAGAACAATGTTGTATGGATATTTTGAGATTTATTCTAAAACATACTAGATGATTTTGGCAATAAAATTTGATGTGGCACAAATGGCATTGAGTCCATATCTCATATTTCCTTAATGTTTTGTACCTTTGACGGTGTTAAACGTGGTGTCACGTGCATGAGAATATGCATGCAAATTATATGCAGATGAAGCTCCATATATGTTGATTTCTGGGAGGAGACGGGATGGTAATGCACATACACACAATCTTCCCCTTACTGGGATTTATAAAGGGATTTTTGCGAAAGGTTACATTATTTTATAAATCTGAAAACTTTTGTGCGAATGCAAAATCTAGCTTTTGTGCGTATGTACACTTTTAGGATGAAATCTATGAAGAGTTTTAAACATGAGCTCTCTTCTAAAGGAAGGATACCATATGTTTTAGCCTTGATGAAGGTGATGGCACCTTGACGAGATTAATTTATGCCATTTATTAATTGCTGTCCAATTACACCCATGTCAAACTTAACACGTCCCAAATTGAGGAGTACACTGTCTTCTCAGTGGAATTAATTCTTTAATGATATGTCAAAAAGAGTGCAGGATTCATGTGACCCAGCACTGCGGGAGAGTAGAGGTGATGGATGATGGATGAGCACACGGGGAGAAGATATTAAACGATAGCAAGTGGGCAGGGACATATACACTAAATCATACATCCCAGCACTGACATACAGTATATGCTCCTTAAGATCATAAAAATAAATAGTAACTGTATGACTTTAAAAGAATAACTCAAAGCAAAATGATTATCGGTATTTACTTGGGATGGGTAGAAATACTGTTTTCTCTGATTTGATCTTCATTGAGATCTCAATGTTGTTTCTAAAAGTGTGGATATTTTTTATATGCGTCACACTGCGAGTTGAAAGTCTCACAGCAAGTACTTTGCAGTCTAGATTGACTGTGATGAGATACAATTCAGTTTATTGTAAAATAATGGCACAAATGTTTGGTTGCCCTTGAGAGCTGCACGCAAAAACAAATACACAATGTGACCACTGAAGTCTGATTCAGGAACAAATAATTAATATGAACCATCAGAATTGTTTTTGTTAAATAAATAGCTATCAACCTGCATATATTGGGCCCTGTTGTTCATTTTACATATTAAAATGAATATTCTTGCAATATACCAAATAAAATAAAATTGTTTCCTTTGAGAGTAAACTTTACTTTTTTGCTTACATTATTCATCTGTTTATTGTTTTATCCAGCTTTAACATAGTACAGCAGTGTAATATTCAAGGCACATCTGTCTCAGTGCCCCATGTCTTTCTCTTATACCCAAAACCCCGCTCCTCAGGCACTGAGCTTAATAGCAATCACGTCCACTGGGACTTTCTCCAAAACAGCAGTGGATTCTAGAATAAAGACCAGCTTTTCCCTGCAGCTCTCAACAGTTGAGCTGCCATCTTGTCAAGACCCCAAATGAGCATCCACCCAAGGGTGTGTACCTCAGTGGAGCTCCACAAATACTTATGTCTAGTCTTGCACTGTTACAAGATGAAGTTTCTCTCTGTCTCGTAAGCAGCACTCCAGCAGCAAATCATGACATTTTGGGATTCACGATATTTATCGGACAGAATAATTATTAACCGATATGGGTAAAAATGACATTTTTATTACTCCGATTAAATACATGAAATCCGATATCTAGAAACGATAAAGTACACTTGCTGGTAAATCAATCAATCAATCAGTCTGATTTATCTGAGATTCATCTCCTTTCCAAGTGCAAGTAACTGCAGCTTTAAATTGCAGTGACTCTCAGCTTGTGTCGCGCTCATTAGATCATCATCTGTGAACATGTCTTTGCCGGTCTGGAAGTTTTTCTTGGTGGCAGAGGAGGACAATGTCTAGGTATGATGACAAAAAAAACACCCCTAAACTCAAAACGGATCACATGACTAGATAGAGCAGAAAATTCCCTTTACGACGACACCTGGATTGTGAAAATCAGTTGAGGATTGCGAAAGTTATGATATTTATAATAACAGGGAATATATAAAAATAGTATACATTAGTTACAATAGAAGTCATGTGACTGAAAAAGCTTTTTATTCACACATTTTTGCTTGTAACTTCCTCATTTTATCAGATATTTGTATGAAATTTGAATAGAAGGTAGAATGTTGTTAGTTCTTTCAAATTAAATCATGAAAATGTACTGTTTTAGCTGAAAATGGGCATCAGACCCATGGTACCTCACTGAAAACTATTTTAATGAATAAGCGTTTATTCATATTCAGAAACATTTATTTTCAGAATACAAGAGAAAACAACAATACACCTCAATATTAATTGTTAATTCATACAAGTACACAACAAATATTCATTGTGATTAACAAAAGTACAACTAACAAACATTCAGGGGGGTTTTTGTGCCATTTAAGTTATGTTGTGCAATTTGGACAATGATTGACCACACAACCTTAAACCAGTTGCTAAAAATACTAATATACATTCATATTTATAGACATCCATTTAAATTTTTAACTTTTTTTGTATCTAATAATATCTCTTGCAGTTGGAGTTCTGCTGGATTCTCCAGCTGTGATGTAAAGATAGAGAATGTCCAATTTGTATAAAATGAGGAGATGGTACATCACAGTACTTGTCCAGGAGGTGCTGTCTGGCTAGACCTGTCTGTGTGTTGGGCCCCTTTCTCCTTTTCATAATTAGCTGTAAAGACATAACATCAAATATTAGGCTAACAAGCCCCTCAACTGTACATACATTGATTAACATTGGATTTCCCTAAAATAAACAACATGGCTACATTGAATGTCATTGCTATTTGCACCGCATGTTCAGAAATGATTCCGAGAGTAGGAAAAAAGGCGTCAAGTTTTAACACAACAAACCTTATGTCTCACTTGAAAGGTCGTCATCGCGGAGAAGCTGTATTAAGGGACTTTAAGCAGCCTCCACTGTTGGAACGGTAACGGCATTCCAACATCATATTGCAATCATGGGCGTAAATCCCGGGGGGGGGTGGAGGGGACATGTCCCCCCCCCCATCCGAGGGTTGTCTCCCAAAAAAATATTTTTTTTTAAAATCGCACTCTCTATTGTGAAAAATATATGTATGTATACCTAAAATAATTGTGTAAGTAGAAAAAAAAAACCGCAAAAAATGCTTTTCGAAACAGTTGAGTTCCCCCTACCCTTCCTCACAGTGGTTTGGCCCACTGCCTGCAGTGTTGCCAGATTGGGCGGGTTGCTGCCCAATTGGGCTTCTTTTGATCGGCTTGGACCGGAGATTAACGCATTGGGCGGGTAGACCAAATTTGGGCTGCTTTTAAAAAAATAAAAGCCGCCCAATCAGCTGCTTTTTTCTTCGCTTTTATCCTAGTTATGTTATCTTAATATGCTCGAGCTCAAAGTATCACAGCAAAATAATGTGTAGTGCAGTCATCAACTCATTTTTTCTTAACGCAACCCTTTTGGTTCATTTTAACAGAGACTTGTCAATCAATTTACCATCTTTTATGTTGGTGAGATGTGATGACTCGTGAGTGATTGGATTTGGCGCTGTAAAGGGCCAAATTTAAATGTGCAGCTATATATTTACTCTTTCATTTTATTTAAGTTAAGTGATTGTCATGACAAAGTGGCTTAAATATAAGTTACACGATAAAGAATCTAAGAGTAACTCAAATCTCACAACGTGGATTAAATGAATAGAAGACTTCTAAATGTAATTGTAACTGAAATAAGAGAACAGTTGAAGGATTTAATAAAAATCTAAACTGAATATGGGACTATACAATGCTGTCCTGCATCAGAACATCTTTTAAACCGTCCAAACTCTTGTATACTTGGCATTGACAGCTGCTGGACTTGAACAGTTTTGACTGTGCTAAGTTCTGCATTATGTTCTAAAATGTTTACTTCATGAAATACGTGCTGTCTGAAGATAAAGCACAATGAGAAAGGTAAGCGCATTGTTGTTAATTATTATTATTTTAGCTGTCAGATTATCATACAGTATGTATCAATGAATAACACATGTTTGGCTGTTGTGGGTGTGAATTAACATTGCTTTCTGATCACTTTATTGTGCACTTTATTTGCACAAAAATGAGCTTTTTCTTACTGTGGACATTGAAAATTATGCATGTGTTCCCCCGGGGGTTATCAGTTAATTTCTTGATTGCCATTTTAAAAAGGTTCCTGGCCATTTTAAGCATATTTTCTTACTGTCTGTAACGCATTTGCCTTGTTTTGATCCATGTTCCTGTGAAATTTATTTATCTTTATTACCTTTTTTTGTCGTTATTTTATTTTGAGGAGATAAAAGTGGTCCTTATCAACCTTGATTGACATGGTAATGAAATCATATCACATTATTTTGGCAGTAAAAATGTTGGGCTGGTTTTTATTGAAGTGGGCGGGTTTTGCTGAGCTTTTGGGCTGGAAATCGTCAACCCGATCTGGCAACACTGACTGCCTGCTTTCCCAGTTCATCTCACCTACTCCACACACGAGTCAGGTGTGTGGCTGCGGCTCAGTTAATGTTGAACTCCAGTAAGTAGGGTACTTTATTCACTTTAAATAAAGCGTTTCTCTTTAATGTAGTTGATGCAGCAGACTCATTCATAAATTAGTTGCGGCAAAAATGCTGATTAACGTTACCGATGTAATTTTCCATGAATCTGCTATATTAGCGATTAAAATATTACTTATCTAGTTAACGTTAGCTTGTTTACAATAGCTTGTTGCATAGTGCACTGCAACTTATGGGGGTTTTCCACTGACTGGTACCAGCTCGGTTCAGTTCGGTTCTGCTCTGTTTCGGACCTACAGTTTTCCACTACAACTGGTTGCTATAGCGACCAAACATTCTGAGAAGCAGCACGAGCAGAGCGCTCTAAGCTGAGGTAAACAACCTGGCATCATTACAATCGTCAGCATGGATGAAATAAAAGGGATTTTATTATTTCTTAACCTTGGTTTGTGTCTGTTTGAAATGTGCTGATCTGCTTTGTCATTGAACCTGAGAAAAACTTTGAAAATAACCATAATGACGCAGTCTCCGTGCTACAATAATAATGATAGAAGCAAAGTTTTTCACTGTGGGAACATATCTTTATAAGTACAATTTGACTATTATTTGTGTCCCCTTCAAAAATTGCTCATGAGAAATTTTATATTTATTGTCCCCCCCTACTGTTAAATGAAATTTACGTCCATGTATTGCATGTTCGCTACTTCAGCTGCTACTTTGTGGCGCTCTGTTCTACAGGAGAACAGGTGCTTTGCCGTAGTCGTTACAACATGACAGCGTATGTAGTTAAAATGTTGCGTTTTATGTTATATACCGTTTAATTCCATCAGTATAAGATTCTACCATTAGCCTTTCATTTAATCTGTGTTGATTATGTTTTAAACTTAAGATAATTGTAACGATTGTTTTCGTTTGTATAAATATATGTCTGCCGTTCGCTTCAGCACCTCAGGTAGTACTGAGACTAAAGATATGTGAAGAGAACAATGTAATTATTATCGATCATTTGTATTTAAATAAATGACTGAATGTCTTGTTTACGGTTGCTTAATGAGTTTTATGTTTATTTTTTAATTATTTTGTATTTTTTTATATTTTATATATATTTTTATTTATGCATGAAATACGTGAATATAAATTTGTTTTTAATGAGTTGTTAATTGCAGACAAACCATCGTTATGTCATAGTTCTGTTAAAACATTTATGTTACTATGTATTGTGGTGCCTTACACAAAAAAAAACATTTGAAGATGCAGGACAGATGTTTTCTATTATAGTTAGGATAGCGCTACTAAATTTCAGTTTCATCAGTGCATCTTAGATTTTGAGCAGATTTTTCAGATTCTTGTGGCAAATTTTCAAGTTGGGGCACCACATCCAAAATATTTAGCATATATCCCGATATGATTTATCCCAGTATAACAAAAAGATAAGGATTAAGACATGAAACATTTGAAATAAAAAAAGAAGTGTTATTCCAAATTCAAGATTTTTTCTGCAAGCTTTTTTTAAGAAAAATGAAAACATTTTGTTTTTAATGATTCGTTTATGAACATAGACTACTGCGTGCTGTAATAAATGGTCGATCCTGCTTTGATTTTCCTTGGAACCATTTTCTTTAGCACAGCAAAAATAGACAAAGTGACAGTATTATGTCTAAAATCTTCTGTAAATACTATATTGTTTTAACTTGCAGCAAAATTAAAAAATGTGCCACTGACATTTGTAGTGTGAAACCAAGAGGGTCATATGTTCCAAAGACTAAATCTGGCTACAGAAACTGTTGATTTGACCAGTGGCTGATTGGAAAAAATATAAATTATTCACTCTGCTGTAATTTGAGCAGACGGCTGAAGTTGGACTTGCACTGTGGGCAGACCCGACTAATTGATAATTAGAATCGTTGTCGATGATTTTCATAATCAATAATAATCAATTTTATCGATTAGTTGTTGCAGCCCTAGACAAGAATGATTTTTCATTTTCTCCTGGTTAAATATTTACCTTGATGGAAGCAAGTGCACGCATATATTCACAAGTCACATAATCAACAAATCACACTAAGTGCATAGCTGCTTTACCCAATACTCCTTATGAAAGTAAGTAGGCCCTAATTCCTCCCGGGTGGTGATATAGGTAGCATATAAATGACAGCCAATGAGACTTCTCTATCATAGATTGTTGTCACTTAAGAAATAATAGATTTTCCCAGATCAGGAGAGAGATGAATATGTATGGGGTGAAGAGATTATTAAAAGCCACTTTATATTCAGCTTTTTGCTTGATTGGCTCTCATGGCGAAAAATTGAGGCTGCATTGATCTTAAAGCATACACTGTGACTGAATTAATGGACAAAAGAAATCTGTGGAAAAGAAAAGACAGAGCATTTGACAGTGATTGCAAATCATTTACATATTTGATAATTGGAATGCACAGCATCTTTGCTTAAACGTGTAAAGCACAAGTACAGTAAGTAGAGTTGGCGCTGAAGAACAGAGTGGTAATAATGGTAAATATGTACATATGCAAGAGAAAAACAATTAAACATAAAAGGGTCAATATAAATTAATTATATTCCGTAATTTAATAAACTCCAGGTGTTTAGCCTATACTTATATAGTGTTATGTGTTCCTGTGGCTCAGTGTTAGAGCAAAGGTCATGGGTTCAATTCCCAGGGAACACACATACTGACAAAAAAAATGTATAAGCTGAATGCACTGTAAGTCGCTTTGGATGAAAGCATCTACTAAATGCATAAATGAAAATGTGTAAATATATTTTTTATATATACGCTGAATCATGATTAATGGCAAATTCTTGTCCGTGCCACTTTTTCTGTCCTTTATTTTTCTAACTATGATTCCGTTTCTACCAAGCACTTGAAATGTTTTATATGAATATAATCGGACCTAATGCCATAGGGCCTAAAAAGCTTGTCTGAAACCTGTTTCCTTAGGCACACAAAACTTTGACCAGACATTGACCATTTTCCCATTTCCATGGTTCTCAAATGCTCAAATGATCATAGTTTATTAAAATTTGGGTGAACAGGGAACTAATATATATATATGTGTGTGTGTGTGTGCACTCTCATTTGCCTCAATAGCAAAAGAAAACAGTCCATGATAGTGTTTCTATGACTTTCCAAAGGAGGAAAAAATTCTGAGAGATTGATTATGTTATTGATTCAATTTGCTGTCTCTCCTTTAGCATTTGTGTCAGAAATACTCACACAGCAACAGTAGTTTTATGTAAGTTAACAATGTATAGAGTTATAAATTTACATTAAAAGTGATTTAAAAGCATTAAAGTGGTCCATAGGGTTGCTTTGGACACATCATTGGCTGATGAGAAGTTAGTATCACCAGCTAAACATACAGGTGTACTAAATAAAGGAACCACTGAACATTGATAAGCATTATCTGACACAGCTAAGGAAGAAAAGGGACAGAGGTCTGAGTGATTGGATTAAACCCATAATGCTTTAGCCTACAGTCCAGCCTCTAATTAACAGAACACGCAGTAATATTCACTGCTTTTATAAGCCAGAGTAATGCCACTGACTTGTCTTCAGATACATGTATTACGTTTCAGAGCACTATAATTACATCTTGAATGCACACATCAGAAGAGTCCTGAAATAACACTGGCATCTGGATTGCTGCTATCAAATTAATCAGTCAGGATTAGGGATCTGTGGAGGTGTCAATAGGGCTAAAGCTGGAAACTGAATATTTAGATTCATTGTCAGCTGTTACCATGGTGACGCTGTGGCATTAGCATTCCAACAAGATTTATTTCTAAGACAAAAACCTCCAAGCATTGTTCTCTGAGAATCAAACACATGACCTTGGCTTTGCTAGTGCGGTTTAATTATTTGAGTTGCAGGAACGCTTTACAGAAAGGATTCTGTGTGTCATAGTGCTCTGAAATCTATCGCATCCTAAAAAAAAATATTTAGTAATGGGGGGAAATTATTTACTTAAGTAGATATGTCTGGAACTATTTCAAGTCATTTTCTACTTTATTTAGACTTGTTCAGTAGGATTTAAAGGGGTCATATGATGCAATTTCAAGTTTTCCATTCTCTTTGGAGTGTTGATTGTGACAAGCTGATTATACATAGATGATATCCCTGAAGTTGCAAAGACTAAAGTCTCAAAACCAAAGAGATATTCTTTATCAAAATTAAGACTCTGCCACGCCCACCTAAAACGGCTCATTCAAACACGCCCCACATCTACGTCACGATGTGGAAATATTTGCATAAAATGTGGTTTCAGTAACCGCAGTAGTGTTGACGCTAGTGTTGATGCAGCCCTGTCAAGGAGAAGCTGTGTGTTTCTAGGTGAAAGCAAAAGCGTTTTATTTGGCCTTCCGAAAGTAGATGCATTTAGGAATCATTAGATTCCTAAATTGATACCATCTTCTCAAGCTTTAATTGATAAAGCGCAATTGATACCATCTTCTCAAGGAGAAGTCTGGGTTCTGGGGAACCCGTTTGTCCCGACGGGACTTTCGCGGCCGGCTATACGAGGGATGCATGGGAGAGGTGGCAAATCGTATGTCTGGCGGCTCTTTCCGTGGAGGACGCTGAAGATATCTACCTTTTCGGCACCATGATAACAGGTATTCTGCTGATTGGAGTAGGCTTTGCCCTGGGTTATCGGAAAATTCGGAAGACGGGAACAGCTGTCCAAAGTCTCACAAGGCTGCCCGTTTTGATTGAAGCCGTGGGAAGAGCAGTCAGCAATGAGACTGAGACTATAAACCGGAATATGGATGCCATCATGTTGAAACTCACTGATTTCAGAGACCAGAATGGACAGAGAGAATAAGCTGTGAAGGTATGCAGCTGTTCGCCCCAAAAGACACAACAAATTCAATCTTATCTTCTGGCTCCCCGTACCGGCTGGCTTTGGCCAAGGTCATGCTGGATAACAACCCTGGGAGAGCGATGCAGTGTAGACTCTCTTGCTCCCTTCCCCCATTACAGACATTACTGCCCTCCCCCGAACAACTGCCTCTGTACCGCTTTGTACCGCTAGGCTGCCGAGCAGGTCTGTGACCAGCGCCGTAATAAATGGCGCCGGACCGGATGGCTGCTTGCCAGAGCTAGATATGTTTCCCCCTGTTGCAAGTCATGTGTTTATGGTATATGTGCTTTTGTGCTGAGGTGTTTTTTTTCTGTTCTCACACTGTACTCCCCAATGGAGCATAGTCTGGGGGTAAATTTTTTTTTTTTTTCTCCTCTCTCTCCTAATGTAAATGCTGTATTTTTCTTAATTCCCTGTCTTCCTGTTCTGTCTACCCCGTTGTCATATGTATGTTGTGTATGTATGGACAGGTTGATGGCTAATTTCGCTGGTACTTGTTACTAGTGACAATAAAGGGCTACTACATTCCTTGAATGCAATGTTAATCAGAATCCACTCACTGCTAAAAAAAACTTTTAATTGCTGAGTTATGCAAATTTAGGTCACAAATCCTCTCATAACAAACAAAGTATAGACAGGGTATAGAGAGCTTCATTGATTAAAGGAGCTTTGTGAGATTGCGATGAACTGAAGTGAGAGACAGCTTTTAAATATTATTAAGGTAGTTTGCAAATGTGATATTAAATTAATACCACAGTTCAATGAACAATAAGTTATCATAAATGTGCATTGTAACAATTTAACAAAATTGCCAGATTTTGCTCCATTTCATCAAGGAAAATAGTTAAATATTTATTTTTATTTAAATAAAAAACTATTTCAAACTATTCGGTTTTGTTAATATTGATTTATTTTGATTGGTAACGCATTCTTATTATTATGTTCTTATTCTATTTTTTATTAGACATTTTGGAAAAGCTTATAAATAGATACTCTTATAGATTTTTGAGGATCCCACTTCAAATGTAGGATTTTTCCCTAGAATGAAATGGTCTGCTATTACCTTATTTGGAAGGTACATGCGTTTTCAGGTACATTGCCCTGAACACCTTTTAAAATAATTGAAAAATAAATAAAATGTGTTGTCCTGTCTAGCTTTGACTAATTTGGTGTGTACAAAGGATACGATACCTTTTGCATCTTCAGAAAGGAAGCGCCACTGACATAGATGGCAGCAGACAACTGAAGATTGCCCACAGGGGTGCTGCCAATGACAGGCTGACTCCTCCACTGTCTAAAAAAGTCACTGTGATGGCACCTTTGGTCAATGGCTATGAAGGTCCCTCTTCAACGTGGGAAGAAATTACAAACCCTGGTACAAACAGGACAACTCTCGAACAGGCTAAGGAGGCATTTTTTTAACTTTGCATCCTTATGGAATAGCAATGATGTAGCAGTGAAAACAAACAAACACTGTGCCTGTCAGTGAAAACCTGTAAAAAGTTATAGTTCTTGTAAAAACATTTCTGAATTGTTAGATAAACATCACTGTACTTACTTACAAAACCTGTGACAATTCTGTCTCAGTTGTAACAGGCTGTGCAGG
Source organism: Oxygymnocypris stewartii (assembly GCA_003573665.1). Taxonomy (NCBI): domain Eukaryota; kingdom Metazoa; phylum Chordata; class Actinopteri; order Cypriniformes; family Cyprinidae; genus Oxygymnocypris; species Oxygymnocypris stewartii. Next base: position 2,516,110 of record QVTF01000001.1, read on the forward strand.
ATCATATGTGGAATCTTGTGGATCAGTGACTGCAGAGGAAACATCCTTGATTTCCAGCTCCTCCAATTCAACACGGGGTCTTTTGGCTGGCCTTACAATCTTCACTGGTGTCGATGTAAATAGCTATATTGTGGGCCATGGTATTGCTGGAGTTGTGGTGTCTACCGCTACACTTTGAGATGACACGGTCACCTGCACACCTAATAGTACAAAAAAATATATATATAATTAGTAAGGGAAATAATGGTAACATGAACAAGATTTTAATAACTGGACAAAAGTCATCTTCTCTGTTCATCGGTGCAGACGGAATCCTGATGATTATGAATAAAACTGCAAAATTACCTTATACCTTACCTACTAAAGTAGCTTTCAATTATTAATAGAAAGCAATTAATCTGTCCTTATAACGCAGCACAAACGCACTTACAGATAAGTAACATTACCTTTGCTTCGAAGATGGGACTTCATTGTCACAAACGGGTCAAACACAGGCTGGTTTATTAAACAGATGGTAGATGGGATTGTGTGGAGAGTAAAGGCAGGTGAGTGGAAGATACTGATGACAATCCTGGGAATGTCTGGCAGAGTAATGACTGATAATATTCCTTGCAGCATGGCAGGAGCGGAGGAGTCTGAGGTCGAGGGGAAACAACGAAGGGAGTATCGCGAGAGAATCACTGGAGAGACAACTATACACTGGAAGGTAAGTAACACAGGTCTGTTCTTCATGAACATCGCTCCAAACTCAGGGCAGCAGAGAGAAAATGGCACAAATCGAAAGATCCCTCAGACCTAAGTATCTATCAGTCTTTGCTTTCATCTTTCTCTGCTGAAGTCCATACTGCCAAGACCTCATACTTCCACAACAAGATCAACAGCACAACTGACACACGCAAGCTCTTCAAAACATTCAACACTCTCCTCTGTCCCCCTCCACCACCCCCCACCACCTCCTTAACAGCCGATGATTTTGCCACATTCTTCACATACAAACCTAGGTAAATCAGTAGCCAGTTCTCAGCTCCACAAAAGCAGAAACTCAAACCAACCACATCTACTGCTAAAACTCCCTTCTTCGCCTTCTGTCCCCTCACTGAGGCAGAAGTATCCAAACTTCTTCTTTCCAGCCATCCTACAACATGCCCTCTTGATCCAATCCCCTCACACCTTCTTCAAGCAATCTCTCCTTCACTCTTACCAACAATCAACACATCTCTCCTCACAGGCACCTTCCCAACTGCATTCAAACAGGCTTGAGTAACCCCACTGCTCAAAAAACCTACATTAAACACTTCACTAGAAAACTACAGACCTGTCTCTGTCCTTCAATTCATAGCCAAAACACTCGAACGAGTTGTCTTCAACCAGGTCTCATTGTTTCTTTCACAGAACAACAAACTGGATGCTAAACAGTCAGGTTTCAGGAGTGGCCATTCGACTGAGACTGCGCTACTCTCAGTTAGAGGTCTGCACGGGCTCAAAACTGAAGCCCGAACCCGGCCCGTACCCGAGATCGTCTGACCCAACCCGACCCGACCCGAGCTGCACAGTTAAATTTAGAGCCCGAACCCGACCTGAAATCCCCCCCCCCCCCCCATCGAATAGCCAACAAAAAAAAAGGAAAAATGCTGCATTTCACGATTGCATGCAAAGAAACAGATTAATCAAGGCTCTGCCATTTCACAAACATTTACCAGTTATGAAAGTTTGTGAACATCAGGTGCAGCGGTCGCATACATTCTGCCAAGTTTATGAATTTTGTATGGACAAGACGATAATTCTTCCTCCGTGCAAATTATGGTCATTTTTTGTCAGTTAAGGCTCGTTAGCATTCTGTCTATTTTAAATCAGACATAAGATCTTAAATAAGATTGTATTTATTTGAATGAATTAGTCATTTATTTGAATTAGCGAGAGAGAGAGAGGGATGAATGTTGCGCGTGCATGTGAACCTGGGTCTGCGCGTCTCTCTCTACAAGCAATGAGGCTTAGTTACTTCAAAAACAGCGATTTTGCCGCCTCATTGCAGATAAATATAATGTTGTGACATGCGAGTCAGTAGCCTGTCGAAGCTATTTTACTAATAAAAGTTTCCGTGCTGTTTGTGCGCGATCTCTGATATCTGTGTGCAATGTGTGTGCGTGCGTCTATGAAAGCAGTGAAGCCTCTGCATATAGTTTTGGTTTAGCTACAAACCCGAACCCGACCCGAGCCCGAAGCTATCCATTAAACATTAACCCGAAACCCGACCCGAAACTATTTTGGGACCCGCGGGTTCGGGTCGGGTAGCAGACCTCTACTCTCAGTCACTGAAGCCCTGCGAATTGCAAAAGCCGATTCCAAATCATCAGTCTTCATTCTGCTGGATCTGTCTGGCGTTTTTGACACTGTCAATCATCAGATCCTCCTGTCCACCCTCTCATCACTGGACATTACGGGATTCTACTTTGCTGGTTTGAATCCTATCTCACTGGTCGGTCTTTCAGGGTGGCCTGGGAAGGGGAGGTATCCAAAGCACATCAATTGGTCACTGGGGTTCCCCAGGGATCGGTTCTTGGACCCCTCCTTTTTCTCTACATACACTACATCACTGGGTCCCAACATACAGGCACATGGCTTCTCCTACCATTTCTATGCTGATGACACACAGCTCTATCCCTTATTTCAACCAGATGATCCAACGGTAGCTGCATGGATCACAGGCTGCCTGGCAGACATCTCGGCATGGATGAAAGAACATCACCTACAGCTCAACCTGGCAAAGACGGAGCTTCTCGTCTTCCCTGCCACTCCAACTCTACAGCATGACTTCACGATTTAGTTAGGTTCATCAACAATTACCCCATCAGCGGTCAGAAATCTTGGTGTAATCTTTGATGACCAGCTGACCTTCAAAGAGCATATTGCAAAGACTGCTCGATCTTACAGGTTTGCACTCTCGCAGGTTTGCAAGATCAGGCCCTTTCTGACAGAGCATGCTGCACAACTTCTTGTCCAGGCCCTTGTCATTTCTAAGCTGGACTACTGCAATGCTCTTCTGGCTGGACTTCCATCAAACACAATCAAAACCTCTACAAATGATTCAGAATACAGCGGCACGACTGGTCTTCAACGAGCCCATGTTACACATCTCTTTGTCTCCTTGCACTGGCTACCAGTTGCAGCTTGCATCCATTTCAAGTCACTGATGCTTGCATATAGAACAAACACAGGCTCTGCACCCACCTACTTCCACTCACTATTACAAATCTACATCCCATCCAGAAGTCTGAGATCTGCTAATGAGTGACACCTCGTGATACCATCACAGAGATGCTCAAAATCACTCTCCAGAACATTCTCGTTCACCATTCCTGGCTGGTGGAATGATCTTCCCACCCCCATCCGGAATGCTGGATCCCTGTCAATCTTCAAGCAACAACTGAAAAACTCTCTCTTTCAACACTACTTGACTTCATCATAAAATATTTAAATAAATAAAAAACAAACTTTCCCTTTTCTAAATCTTCATCTTTATCTTTCTCTCCTTCCCCAGCTAGCTTGTACTTATTTGAACAATGCCTGAGACTTGGTGTTATGCGCACTTCCTCTCTCTGTTTGCCTCTTCAAGATTAATCGCTTTATGTATTCCCCAATTGTAAGTCGCTTTGGATAAAAGCATCTGCAAAATGACTAAATGTAAATGTAAATTCCAGTGATAGATTATGATGTAATATGTGAACATTCTTTGCTGGAGGACTAAAAGACATCCAGGTTTTGACCCCTGCAAATTATCATGGGCATCATTACCAGCAAGATTGATCTTGATCATCTTCTGCAGCTGGCCTTTGCACAAATAAATAGGATAAATTGATACAGTTTTAAGATCTCAGGGGATGCTATTACCATCACATTTAAATTACACATATCTAGTTGCCTAGGTTACATAAACTGTCATTTATCTAACCAATAGGTTGCTTGTGACATTTCTGTATGTATTCTAATTATAAAAGATAAAAATTTAAACTTGAGGCTATTTTTTATTTTGAGGTTCAGATGGTTTGCAAATGAGTTAGCTCTTGTTAACTCTAAATGACTTTCAGATGAACCCAGCAGACAAGAGAATGTGTTTTCTGATACAGAGATTCATTTCTGATACAGGTGGCATACTAATAATTTTGTCCATTAAAGTCCAGGGAGTGCGAAATAACAAGATATCAAACTTCTGTGATGCCTCACCCATTACAATCCAATAAGGGGCAAAGCAAATAAAAAAAAAGACATTGTGACTAATGTAATTGGTACATGGCCACAGGCTAAAGGAACAGAATCCAGTGTAAATCAAAGCTGAGAGATGCACAGAGGTTTTATGCAGATGTGTTTATGACTCAAGATTTAGGCAGCTGAGAACAGACACATGCATGTATGGCCACAAAACAACCCAGACAGCAAGCAGTGTTGGCCCAAATCCAGCCCACATCTGGTCCGCATGAATTTTACACGGGCCAGATGTGGGCCGGATCTGGGCAAACACTATGTTTCTGTCTGGTAAATCATAGACATCTGCTTTTTTTGTAGCTATAACAAAGGAAGAATAAACCTCAAAAAGTGAATTCGGATATTGAGGAAATAATAAGCATTGTTTTTTTAGCATAATTAAATTTGAGGATATTTCTATATTTCTTGCGTTAAGTGGCACAGAGTAATTTGTCCCTTATTAAGGTTGAATTTGCTAGCATTGGTCAATGCATCTTCTGCAACATTAAAAGGGGACAAGCCCGAAGGGTCTGTAGCCCCTATATTGAATCTGCACTGATGCTTCTTCATCTTGTCCAATGGGAGTCTACGGCAGCCCTATGAACGGAACATAGGAAAATGATTAAACTTGGCACACTTGTAGTGATGACCCACTTTCAAGAGTGGGGGAAAGCCAAACCTGAGGAGAGAAGAGCTATGGTCCAGGCTGAAGTAAGTGGCCTATAGGAAGAGCGGAAGAAGGCAAAGGTTGTGGGTCTAGGATCCCAGGGAGCCTGGACAGAGTGGGATCACCCCAAGAGGAAGGTGACATGGGCTGACCTTTGGAGGCTCGAGCATATCAGATCTCCCTCTTGCTTGGGCCGTCTATGACACCCTCCAAACCCCTGTGAATCTACAAAGAAGGGGAATGAGGGACAACCCAACATGCAAGCTCTACGGGCAAAAGGGAACGATGGCATACAACTTGTCAGGATATAAGACCACGCTTGCCCAGAGTCGATACAGATGGCGCCATGACAAAGTACTGACTGTGCTAGCTGACATCCTAGAGCAGGAGAGAACCAGGAAAAGGCAACATCAGAGCAAGCCGCCACCTGGTATAACATTCTTCAAGGAGGGGACAAAGCCATCAGGGCCAAATAAATCTAGGGTAAGCCTCATGCAGTCTGCCCAGGCATGGAAGCTTAGGGTAGACCTAAAGAGACGGCTTCAGTTCCCAGATGTCGTCCATACTACCTTAAGACCAGATGCAGTCCTTTCCTCCACAGAAAGGAAAGAAAATCATCCTAGTGGAGCTTACAGTGCCGTGGGAAGAGGGGTGGGAGGAGAAATTTAAAAGGAAGTCTTAATGCTACAAATACCTGGTCCAGGACTGCAGGGACAAAGGCAGACAGACATGGTTGTACCCAGTCGAGGTGGGATGCAGGGGATTCCCAGCCCATTCATCTTGGAAGCTGATGATAGACGTTGGACTGAGGGGGACTGAGAGAAATAAGGCTGTGCCAAGACTGGGGGAGGCAGCAGAGAGAGCCTCTTGTTGGATTTGGAGCAGGAGGGAGGAGTTGAGCTGGCAGCCAGGAGGGAATGAGTAGATGCTGCCTTGTTCAAAAAAATGAAGCACAGTACTCCTGATTACTCTCCTCGTGCTGATCACATTGATATCTTACATTAAATGTGCCATAGAATGGAAAACTGTATTTATCTTGGCATAGTTGAAAAATATTTCCAGTTTATGTTTAAAGTATTTCCAATATTTCCAGCCTAATTCCAGTTCTGTACATGGAAATAACATACCATGAGCCTCAAGCACCATTGATTCCTCCTTCTTATGTAAATCTTGTGAATGCAAAAGAGAACTGAAAAATAGGAGAATCAGAACATAACACCGATTGTGACATTACAGTCCAGATCATTTACATTTAAATGTATGCATTTAGCAGACTATTAGGGATCACTAATAGTTACTCCCCAACATTTGCGTATACCCGCCCTTGTTCTATGCCAGCCACCAGCCGAACCTGCACAGCCGAATCATCAGAAGTTCTGCAGATTTTGTGAAGAAACAAGCGAGGACAACAGAGAAAATGGAGATAAATGTTATGTTATTGTGACGAGTGGGGCGGGGCTGAGAGCCGTGGGTACGGAGGGAGGCCGGTGGTTAATGATTATCAGTTAATGATAATGAACAACACCTGCGACATTCACCAGTCTCGAGTCCCACGGAGGAACTCCAGAAAGATAAAAGGAGGAGTGACGACAGTGGAAGACGAGAGAGAACCAGGCCTGGATTTTATTTTGTGTTTTGTGTGCGGCAGTCGTCTGTGAGGGGCTGCCGCTTTTCTTTTGTGTTTGTTTATTTTATTATTAAAGTGTTTGAATGTTTGCCGGTTCCTGGCTCCTCCTTCCCACATCTACAAACTGTGTTACAGTTATGTTTCAGGCTGTGAAGGGGATGTGAGGTTCAGGGATGGTTTGGTGTCTGTATTCAGAAAGGCATGGGAAGCAAATAAGATTTCAATTACTACATAAACAGAGTAAGGAGAGATCCCTGAGGACGATGGTGAATAATTTACAGATCCTGAGCACCACTGAAAAGCATCTGATTTTGTAAAATGTGTGGTAAGTACTGCCGCTCCATAGTATAAACAGAGTACGTGCGATCGCAAATCTCGTAAGTGAAAGTAAAACTAAAAAGCAATCGTGCATTTGAAAGCAGCTTCAATGCCTATTTACAGCAGCTCTCTGATGCCCGCATTTTTTTACAGTATAATTACCAAATGATATAACTGCACGATAATTTTTTTTAAATATATATTTTCCCTCCAGTGAGCTACTGAACTGAGTCGCACTGTGAAACAGCCAATCAGAGCAGAGCTCAACATTGAGCCACACAGTGAAACAGCCAATCCGAGTAGAGCCCAAAATTATTATTCACGACCCTTCCAAATAAGGTAATAACGAACCATTTAATTCTAGGGAGAAATCCTAGGGTTGTAAATGGACATGTAAAGCCCTTTCTTTGCCTTTAACTAAGCAACATACCTTCTATGTAGATATCAGAGAACAATTTAAAATATAGTATCAATTTATTCTATAGCACCTTTAATTTGTGTTCCGAAGATGAACGTAGGTCTTATGGGTTTGGAACTACATGAGGTTGAGTAATTATTGAATAATTTCCATTGTTGGGTGAACTAACCCTTTAATCAACATCTACATCGATGAGTTCTGAGTTCAAATATATGCTAAAACATTTATAATTAATGTATCTGTGTTTATGCACTGTTTTATGTACAGCACTGTATTTAGTTATGGTTATTTTAAATGTGTTATAGCAACATGCAACTTAATATTTCTCGTTTTTCTTGGACACTAAACAGAAACTGAATCACTAGACTGTTTATTTTGGACTTTCGGAATTAAATATTTTTTGTTAGGCGAGATAAGACAACTAAAGAAATATAAATCCTTTTACACAAAAACGTCAGGACATTATAACAAAATGTGTGTGATGATGCATCTGAAAGGAAGCATGGAAAGAAAACAAAAAAAGTGAAACAACCACAATATCAGATGGTTATTCACAAGGGCTGTTGACAAGCTCTATTAAAATGCAAATGTTTTTGCAGGTTTTTACTTTCACACTGGAGCAAGAGTTCCATTCGCATCTCTAAGCATGTACCTCTGCTTCCATTTTTGTAAATCTACAAACAGCACTGATGACCTTTCAAGGATTTGACTGAGAAGTGAAATGTGAAGTGGCAGGTAATTACTCATGTGTGATGGCTGCCTGTCAATCTTGCCTCCCTAAGCCATTGTTATTTCAGCCCAATGCACTTCACACGTTCCTTGATGTACATTTCTTTAGGATTTGAAATGTAAATCCTGGTCCTTTGTCCCATTCGCAGACAACAGCTCAATATTATTGAAAAATGTACCAGGTCACAGCGTTGCTCACTTTAGAGGGGCCAAAAGCACCTAATGCAAGCAAGGTTTACATGTACAGTTAAAAAAAATGTAAGTTTAAAGGCAACAACACCTTATCCTTTAACCTTCAGAGGAAATTTTCAGCCTCATAGTGAACTTGCAAACAAACACATCTGTATATTCCAGCTAAGCCCTTTAAATTTTGTCAACATAACTATTCGTCGTCCCCAATGGGCGCTCAAGTCTTCTTCTCTGCTACAAAGGCAGAAATTTGCAAATGTAAAGAGCACCTCTCCCCAGGGCACCAATTAAAACGTTCTTTGGCTGAACGACAGCATTAATTCCATCTTTTGGGGGGGGGGGTCTACATCTTCTAAACTTGTAACAAACTCTTGGAATCTGCACAATAGAAAGCTATTAAAAACAAGAGCCCTGGTGATAGAGATGGCGGAAGATGCTATTAGTCATGCATTAGGCTTAAATTATGGAATCATTTCTGAATGTATAATCGAATATCTGGAACTGAGAAATTATTATCATATGCTTTGCATGAACTTGGGTTATAGTGTATCCAGTGGACTGAGTGGGAATGAACCAGATTTTTTTAGCATGCTTTCATACATGTCTTCCAGCTGTGCACTGGAAATCAGTTTACCACACTAGGCCGTAGGTTAAAATAAATGAAAATGCGTTATTTGTATTTACGTTGGACTGGGAAAACCAATATGTCTCCAAGTACAAAGAGAGGCAGATGTATCACTCTACTCAAGCTGTTTTGTTTGTCACCACTTCCTACAATCTGAGCAAGCCAAACATGAGATGGCAGCAGGTGGCTCTGGAGCATCGTTTTAGCATTCATTTGAGAGACTAAATCCTGTCATTGAGAGAAAGCAAAAATAGTGGTACTAATCCTCCTCAGCACAGTTCTTTCAGAGCATAAATCTACCTTCCGGATGTCCATCTATCTGTTGCTACAAGACATTCGGATTATCCATGATGGAGTGCTTCAGGATCAATGATATAATCAATGTTTAATTGCAGATACGGATTGTTTAGATACAAATGTACAAGAGACTGTTTGTTGGTGGAACAGAACAATCCGTGATGCGGGTAACCATCGCACTGCCCCATACAACGTCGGTCTTCTGTCGGGTAACATGAGCAAGTACAAAGCATCGTGCTATGCTCTCCGACGGGCAGTTAGAGCTGCTAAACTCGATACAGGGAGAGAATTAAGTCACAATTTCAGCTCAATGACTCTAGATGCATGTGGCAGGGACTGAAGACCATCTGTTCCTCTGGAAATAAATCCTCCGAAGAGGTGAGAGCAGATCCGTTGCTGGCCGAAGAGTTAAACACCTTCTACGGCCGCTTTGAATGCAATAGAGGCAGCGCGACTCTGCCGATGAGCGCATCAGGAAGCAGCAGACAGAGCAGCAATGATCATGTAATCACCGTGTCGGAAGACGAGGTTCGGAGGGAACTAAAGAGAGTGAACTTCAGGAAAGCAGCCGGACCTGATGGGATTACTGGCCGTGTTCTGAAGTCCTGCGCTGATCAGCTTGCTGGTTTGTTTACATCCATCTTTAATGAGTCCCTTGCTACCTCTGTGGTTCCCACCTCCTTTAAAAAACCTGTCATCATCCCTGTGCCTAAGAACAGTAAAACCTCTTGCCTGAATGACTATCGTCCAGTTGCCCTCACATCAATAGTCATGAAGGTTTTTGAGAGACTTTTAAAGAACCACATTTGCTCCTCCATCCCTGCTACTTTGGACCCTCTTCAGTTTGCCTACCGCCCAAATAGGTCTACTGACGATGCCATCTCTCAGGTCCTGCACTCTTCCCTTACACACATTGACAGCAAATATGGCAACTATGTCAGGCTGCTTTTCATTGACTAAAGCTCAGCTTTCAATACAATAGTCCCCATCAAGCTAGCAGTTAAACTCACAGACCTCGGCCTAAACTCTTCACTCTGTGACTGGATTCAAGATTTCCTCACCGGCAGACCTCAAGTGGTGAAAATGGGCCAATTCACCTCCAACTCCATCACCCCGAACATAGGAGCCCCACAGGGTTGTGTCCTGAGTCCCCTGCTCTACTCTCTCTACACACACGACTGCGTGTCCTCTCACAGCTCCACTTCTATTGTTACAATTGCTGATGATACTGTGGTTCTGGGCCTCATTTCCAACAATGATGAGACCGCATACTTGGATTAAGTAGAGAGACTTACATCATGGTGCCAGGACAACTGTCTCTCTCTGAACGTGAGCAAAACTAAAGAGCTGATCGTGGACTTCAGGAAGAGACAGCAGCGGCCCTACACTCCTTTTATGATCAGTGGGACCCCTGTGGAGAGGGTGAGCAGCTTCAAGTACCTCGGTGTAAACATCTCAGAAGACCTGACTTGGACTGCACCCATTGAAACTAGGGATGCAACGATACAATTTTTTCAGAACCGATCCGATACCGTGAATTCTGAGGATCGGCCGATACCGATCCAATCCAATACCAGCGCAGTTTTATTTAATTTAAAAAAAATTATGTAACTTAGAATTTCTATACTTCTCTGTGTTGACACGATCGTCACTCTTCTGTGTGTTAAACACAATCTATTACAGTGTTTCTCAACTGGTCGGTCAAAAGTTTTGGGTATGCAGCCCATAAGTGGGTTGCGAGACCGTTCCGAGAGGGTCGCAGATTGTTTACAGCCAAAGAAACGACCTCAACAAAAAACGTAATTCAAATGCTTTTCTGATGCAAGACTTTTATTTTAAAAGATGTGCATGAAAGCTGTTGACACTGTCAGATCATCTGAATCAGATGCAGTTTAAGTAAAGAAAGAGTGCCTGAGAAAAAGGCTCTGTCCCGATTCAGTATCTGCGGTCAGATGAGATGTTGACAGGTTTCATGTCAGTGTCATTATTCCACGTTATATTCGTAACATGTTATGAAATAAAAAGTCTCTCACCTCAGAAAAAAACTAACTATCCTGTCCTGTCAGATGTTGTAGTGTGCTGGTAGCGCGCACTCTTCTATAGCACGTGTGAATGCGCCGCCGCGCTGTTGGATAATTTTGCATTAATTCAGTTTTGTGCAATATGATTTAAAATTTGTTTAATGTTTTGATTTATGCTTATTATTTTTTTAATGCATTCTGACATTTTTGATTTACGCTTATTATCTTTCGATACGTGTCCATTGTTTGCTATTCTAAAAAAATCTGCTTTAACTTTTCATTTTGTGCAATATATTTTTACTTGCCTTTTTAAATTTTGGTTTCATGCTTATTATTTTTTTATCCATGACCGCAATACTTTTGGCGGGAAAATAATCCCATGGAAGGGTCTTTGATTCTGGTTACTGTGTGATAAATGAAATTGCGAAATGGCATCAAATGATTAGTAAATAAACTGCAGAATGTTATGTTTTCTAATACACGCACGGATTGCATGTAATGCTATTCAAACATCGCTGCACGAACTCGCGGTGCCAGGGTTTAAAGTCCAAAGCGCGAGAAAAATCTGCGCTAAAACACTGTTACTTTTCAGCTGCTCAGTAACATTTTTATTAGTTTTTATAAAGGCATGTGCGAATGCGATACGTGCGACAAACATATTCCCAAACTCGTCAGAATCATTTATAAATCTGCTGTCAATAAAAAGAAGCACTGAGGTCTTCCTGTTGGTTTCTGCCAAAATAAAAGCTCCATCAACATTCATAAATGTTAGTATTGTAATTTTAATGTTATTCTGTAAAATAAAATAAGTTAGACAATAACAATGATAATAATAATTACCCTACAACAGCTCTATTAATAAATGTATTATAATTTCACACATTGTTCAAATTGGGATCTGTAATATATTCTAATGTTTTAATAGAAGTCTCTTCTCCGCAAGGTTGCATTTATTTGTACAGAAAAAAATACATGCCTTATTCAAGAAGGGGGTCTCAAAAATGTCCAAAAATTGTTAGTGTTAAGTAAATATTTTTAAATTGTTGTTTTGTAATTTATTTTTTTATTTTAAAAGAGTAAACAGTAAAAATCACTTTTTGGCTATTTAATTTATACAATGGTGAAAAAAATGGCAAACTATACCCACATGGGGGGAAAAATGCGAAACTCTTCGGCCCAGAGTTTCACTTTGTTCGGCTTCAGCTTCGGCCAAGGCATTTCATTTCAGAGCATCCCTAAGTACTGGGATAAAAGTTTATAGCTTGGGTATAAACACTTATTGTATATCAAAAATGAAAATGAATCAAAATGTCGATCAAAATGAAAGTATCTTAACACCTCACTACCCTGGTCTTTACATTCAAAATTTTCACAACATTAATGCATGGGCTTTCCTTCTAGAGCATCAGTGAGCATTTGGATCTTCTGTAATAGTTGCATATGAGCCCCTCAGTTGTCCTCGGTGTGAAAAGATGGATCTCAAAATCATACAGTCATTGTTGGAAAGGGCTAAAATACACAAAAATGCTAGAAAACCAAAGAATTTGTGGGACTTGAAGGATTTTTATGAAGAACGGCAGGAAGTTTAACTGTTCATCACAAACAAGGGACTCATGAACAACTTTTACTAACCAAAAAAACAGCTGTGGATCATTCAGGTAACAACACAGTATTAAGAATTATGCGTATGTAAACTTTTGAATGGGGTCACTTTTATAAATTCAGCTATTATTTTCTCTTGTGGACTACATGAGAGTGCGCTCTCCATTTCCGTAGCAGATGTAACCCATCCCTTCCAACGGGTGAATATCTGAATTTTACAGACATTTTCAACCTGTCCCTCTCTTTGTCTGTGGTTCCCTCATGCTTAAAAAAATCCACCATTGTGCCCAAACCAAAGAAAAATTAAATCACATGCTTGAATGACTGGAGGACCGTTGCTCTGACACCCGTCTTCAGTAATTGTTTTGAGACTACATCTGCTCTGTGCTGCCTGCCTCACTGGATCCGCTACAATTTGCATATCGCAGCAATCGTTTCACAGAAGATGCTATTGCCTTCACCTTGCACACTGCTCTCTCCCACCTGGAAAATAAGAACACTTATGTGAGAATTCTGTTCGTGGACTACAGCTCAGCATTTAATACCATAGTGCCTGCCACACTGGTTGCGAAGCTCCAGACTCTGGGACTAAAAAGATCTCTGTGCAGCTGGATCCTGGACTTCCTGACAGGCAGAAGCCAGGTGATCAGAATGGGCAGCAATACCTAATCTCCCCTGGTCCTCAACACTGGTGCTCCTCAGGGCTGCGTCCTCAGCCCACTCCCTGTACTCCCTGTACACACACGACTGCACAGCCACACACAGCTCCAACGTCATCGTCAAATTGATGCTGATGACACAGCGGTGATAGGCCTGATCACTGACAACGATGAGATGGCCTACAGAGAGGAGGTAAGTACCCTGACTAAATGGTGTCAAGAGAATCACCTCTCACTCAACATCGACAAGACCAAGGAGCTGGTGGTGGATTTCAGGAGACAGAGCAGAGAACACACACCCATCACCATTGACAAGACCCCTGTGGAGCAGGTAAAGCAGCCATTCCTCTGCATTCACATCACTGAGGATCTCACATGGTCCGCTCACACAGATAGAGTGCTAAGGAAGACACATCTTATTCCTGAGATGGCTGAGGAAGTTTGGAACGAGCCCCAGTATCCTCAGATCCTTCTACACCTGCACTGTGGAGAGCATCCTGGTTGCATCACCGCCTGGTTTGGAAAGAGCACCGGTGGCAACCGCAAAGCTCTGCAAAGGGTCGTGCGAACTGCCCACCACATTGTTGGAGGTGAGCTTGCCTCCGTCCAGGACATCTACAACAGGCGGTGTATAAGGAAAGCCCGGAGAATCATCAATGACTCCAGCCACCCGTCCCACAAACTGCTCTCTCTGCTGCCCTCAGGAAGACGTCTCCGCAGCAACCGATCCTGCACTAGCCGACTGAGGGATATCTTTTTCCCTCAGGCTATCAGGCTAATGAACATTCAGAACTAATACACCCTACTGCATACTCCCACTTTATTGTATGCCATGCACTGCACTTTAACTTTAACTCTAACACAGTTCAAACTGGACTACCCACACACACACACACACACACACACACTGCACAAATACAACAATCTATCTGCTACCACTGGATACCATCCAATGCACATCCATGACATTGCATATCCAGCTTATGTATAATCTGTTGCACCTTTGCATATTATTGTATGTATATGTGTACATAATGTAGAATGTGTACATATGGTGTATAATGTATATTGATAACTGTAAGTATGTCTAATGGTACACTGTGTGTACTGAGTATGTGTATATTGCACATTGTCATCTGTATAAGTCTGTATGTACTGTCTATATGCAGGTCAGTACTATAGGATGCATTTTGTATGATACCTCTTACTTGGTAAAACAATCAACATTTTACAGATTCTGCAAGGTGTATGTAAACTTTTGACTTCAGCTGTATATAATGGGCCATATTCACAAAACAAGGCTAAAAGTAACTGTTAACCCTTTACGATTCCTGTAAAATTTGCCTAAAACGCCTAAAAAAGGCATACCCAAAGTAAATTGCATGCTGTTCTTGAGCCATTTGGATGATATGCATGATGTTGGTCTCCTTTGAAAGGTGACACTGAGGTTTGTTTCTCAACAGTCAGAATCACTGTAAGTCTTACTAATATTGAGTAATATCACTTTGAATACACACAAAAAAAAAAATCCGCCTGCATTTTGTTTGTAAATAGAAGCCTGCAGATGACTATAGCTGGGAGGTATGAACTGGAAAATACATTGGGATCACAGAATGAAGCCTTACCAAGCCAAATTTTGCATTTGATAAACATTATATTAGAAAATTAGTGTTTTACACATGTTTATCTAATTTTATGTCTAGACGCTTCCAAAAAATGTACACTTGGGAGACTCCAAACGACCCTTTGTAACCAACGACACATACAATGCTGTAATTCTTGAATGCTTTAATGTACAGTCATCATTTTGGGCTCTAATGAAAGGTTACACTTAGAGCTATTCAGTTTCTCATCCAGATTCACTGTCAATAATTGCTGACATAGTAACTGAAGCATAAACACATTATAGTGACATTTATTTATAGAATCCAAAATGTGTACATTTAAAATTACATATATATTTATAATTTATAATCTAAATACATTTTATCCTATATTTCTATTTCTGTACACAGTACATTATTTAATTTGTGGGTTTTTTTCTTATATTGGTGTTATATTGCATCCCTACTGTGTTATTCCTATGTATGTCTGTACTATCATGCATGTCTGCATTATGTCAACAAAAAGTGGTCTGATAAAGACACAGATTGTACATGCTGTGTTTATTGTATCTTAAAATGGTTTACATAGTTGAAATCACAAGAATCTCAGCTTTCCGTGGATATATGACATGAAAAAAAAAAAGACGCTGGATTCGTAAAGGGTTGCAGATTTGGTAGAAACTCTCTAAAATAATGGGTGTTAGTTTGAATAATTTCAAAGCGAAATTCCCCGCTTTGGGGAATAATTTAATAAAGATTCAATATTGATTTTATTGAAGTAATATTAGTCTTTAACTTATGATTTATACCTTATTAACGACTCGTCCAGCAACCATTAACATCAGTATTTCTTTATTCATTTTGTTTATCTTCGTGGCCAACGATAAAACAAACAAAATAGTACTTTATCAAATTTTGAGCTAGGTAACGCGATCTTTGGCAAATAATTTAAAACTTGAAAATTACACATTACAAGACACCATTATTTATAAAATGAAACAAGGTTTATTTGCTAACTGTTATTCTACAATACATGATGGACTAAACATACTAAAACACACACATATACTGGTCAGTTTGAAGAAAGTTTAAGGCTAGCACACTTTTGTTATCTCATAACTTTAACTGAGGTAGATCACAAGCAGAGACTTTGCTATCTTTACTGCATACATATCCATTCATCAGTTTCGAGCAACAATAGAGATGTGTTTGGTTTACTTGCTTTCAGTTGAGTTTGACATCTGATCTGGTGTTTCCGCGTGGTCGATGGAAACCTCTGGCTGCTGTTGGTTGGCTTTGCAGACGTGCATCTAGGAAAGCCCTCCTGCGATTGGTTGCTGTTACTGGTGACTTGAGAGTGACTCGTTCCCTTGAAGTTCTTCTGGGAGTTTGGAGTGGCTTCACACTCTAACAGTCTCTTCTGTGAGAGGTTTGTCGAAGAGTTTCTTCCGTGAGAGGTTTGTCAAAGTGTTTGAGTTCTTTAGATTTGTCGGCCTGATGGCTACGGCGGTTAGTGTTTTGCAGCGCGCTCAGTGATGATGCCAAAGTTTTAGAGCAAGCGAGCAATGAACAAAGCATTATTGTCAACTTTAAACGGCCGATTTGGATCCACCCACAGGCGACTGTACCAATCAGATTGTTCTTGTGGGGCGGAGCCCCTCCCCGCATGGATTCTTTCCGTACATACATTATTGGCTTAGTTATTTTAATTCCATGAAGCAAAATATCGAGAGCAGATTTCTATACATGTTGTAATACATTATTATGCTAAAAGTTAACTTTTATCCATACCAAATTATTTCTGACGAAATCAGCTTTCAATCAATATCAAACATTAAGTATTTGGCCCACACACAAAGTATATACACTGTATACCAATTGTATCTATTACACAGGTTAAGGCATAGATTAAAACATCCAACATTCTAATTAATCACACCAAGCATATGAACAACATTAAGCATGTCCTTCATGGATATATTTGTTCTAATAGTGATGGAATAAATGAATGTCTTTTGGGAGAAAGTCAATAAAAGTTTGGGTGTTCCTTGCACGAGAAGAGACACAAAGAAGTGCATTCCTTTGGCATGCAGGGAGGATGAAAGAGGAGCTGTCCGGGGTCATGAGAATGCCACGTTTGTGGAGATCTGTTGATTTTCTCATCGTAATACCGTCTTCCCTTGTTGATAAAAATCATTGAATTATGCGTTAAATGTTTAGGAGATCCTGGAGTTTCCGTGCTGGAATACATATCAGATGCAAAATTCTTTGTATTGTTTATTTTATGGGTCTCATGGAAGATAAGGAACAAGTCTTGGCAGGAGCTGGTCCATACAATTGGGCGCGGTACGGGTCATTTATAAATTGTACGACCACAGCGTGTCCGAGAGAAAGCTCCTTAGATTCTGCTAAGGACTGTGCTGTCCTGCAATTATTTTGTGTGTGTGTGTGTGTACTCTCTTGACAGGGCTCTTCACAGCCCGAATTTAGGTGTATTTCACACAGCGTTTTAACACTAAAACCAGCTCCTAAATCTGCCAATTGTGCCATCAGTTAATATCATGTGAGGTGAGAAGCTGTGTCTTAATAAGATATCAAATATCAAAGCTGTGTGTTTAAATATCTCAAATTCTTCTCCCCTGTGACCTCAGAAAGAAAATTGCCTCCTACATCATTATCATATATGCCAGTTGACATGCAGGGAAGTTCAGACTCAAGGGGAAATGCACAATGTTTATATGGGAGTACATCTGCATGACTGCCACTGTTTATTTTTCCCCAGCACCTTAGAACTAATCCTTGCAGTTCATGCTATATGAGAAGCAGGGTGAGCCACAGGGTGGGACTGTATTACCCCAAAGCTATTTGCAAATTTGAAAAGAAGATTTTGGGGCTCAGGATTCAAGTCAAATTCAAGTTCAAATTAAATTCAAGATTATTTGTATTGTGCTTTTCACGATACAATCGTTACAATGCAGCTTTACAGGAAATTAAGTTTCTACAATAGATTTATATATTACAGAAACTTAATATATTTAACTTATGACAAAATTTGGTTAATTATGTATATTGTCTGAGGGGTTGGCATCATCTCTTCTCAGGTGCAAGATGATGCTAATATGCAGTGCACTCCAGAAGTTTGGAAATGACGATGTAGAGATTTGAGTGATATCAGCATAATTGTTTTATGTATTGATAAGTGATGACACAAAATATAAATATACACATATATATATATATAAATATACACATATATATATATATATATATATATATATATTTAAATTTATTAAATAGAAAAGTATGAATTCAAAATAATAAAAAAACCTGCTGAGAAAAAAAAACGTCAAAAAACAGCAATGTCATACATTATAAAAAGTAAGTAAAAAACTAAAATATTAAATAAAATATCAATTAAATTAAATTAATTGAATAAAATACACATTTTTAACAAGAGTTTTTAAGGAATTATGTTGATAATACCAAAAACTTAACTTTAAATGCATTTTTTTGGAGGGTACTGTATATTTTATGTTAATATGCTAAAGTATTTTTGAGAAAGAAGAACAAATTCTAAAACCAGCAAAATTGAAGCTGTTCGACAAACCTCTTAGCACTCAAGAACCTATGGAAAAAGTACAACACGCAGAACACAAGGCTACCCTTTGGTCATTTCTTCTTTTTTTTCACTTTTCAGCTGAATAAAATAAAAAATTATTATAAATAAAATAACATTAAATTAAATTAAAGCATTCACAGCAAGAAATTCTAAAGGTGACTTCCGGTTATGGTGGCGCAAGAGTGAGACACAGTGCACGGAGCTCCCGATTCATTTCATTTAAATAACCCTCCCTAAATACATTTATTACGACGAAAGTGCGTTATATAAAATAATAACCTTGAACATTCTGATAAATATGCCGAATCCAAAGAAGACGGACAATAAAAAAGAAGAAACTCAGGAAACGAGACTCCCATTATCTGACCCGCCGCCATGGTTTCATGCAGAAATGGAAAAAGGTTTCCTCAGAATTCAGGAGTTAATCGACGGACGCTTGAGTAAGTTCGCAGAATCCTTGGAGAAAATGGGAAACGAATTACAGTCAATAAATTCGAGAATGGTGGATGTAGAAACCAAGCAGTTAGAGGCAGAAGAGGCGATAACGGGCCTTCACAAAGATGTCGCGGATGTCAAATTGGCTGTTGACGACGAAATTAAACAGCTGAAAGATAAAATTGATGAACTTGAGAATCAATCTCGTCGTCAGAATTTACGCCTGGTCGGTTTTCCAGAGGGAGTGGAAGGTAGAAATGCGGTGTTTTTTTTTAAAGGAATGGCTACCTAAGATCCTGGGACAGGAGGACGAGGTCTACGAAATTGAAAGAGCTCACCGCACCTTGCAACGACGACCAGCGGAGAATGGCAAACCACGGGCCATTCTGATTCGTCTACTTCGGTATGGAGACACACTTAAGATCCTCAATGCGGCCAGAGAAAGGGGCAAGCTCGCCTATGGCAACTCCACTATCATGATATTTCGGGACATGTCATCAACCTTGTTCAGAAAGCGTCAAGAATTCAGCGCACTAAAGAGACAGCTACGCAACAACGACGTGTCATATGCGATGCTTCATCCCGCGACGCTGAGGATTCAGCTACAGGAGGGACAAAGATCCTTCAACTCCAAAGCATCGGCAGAGACTTATCTTCGACAACATCATCCACATTTGATTGCCGGATAGGACACTAGCTAGGAAACGGCATATAAACGAACTCCGGGGTTTGTTTGTAAAATATACTAAAACAATCACCCATAAAGTAAGTTATGTAAGAACACTCGTAGATAATTGACTCGTAGATAATTTTCTTATTTTTTCTCTTTCTTCTTTCTTTCTGGGATGAAAATTAATGACTAAATTCTGTCAAAATGGACTTTATACCCAAAATCTAATGAGAGAAGAATGTGATTTTCTTTGTTGAATTGTTTACGAAAATGTGTGAATTTGGGATTTGTTATTAGGAATGTTCGAAGTAAATAATACATTTGTTTGAAAATATATAATATAATTATTTGTTGGGATTGTCAGAAATTGCATGGGAGTTAGATAGTTAGGATAAGGTAGAGGAAGTCAAGTTCGACTGTATGTTGCGGTTCATAATCAGTCATGGGGGTTTAAAGTGTCACACTTCGTTTGGGGAAGTGGTGGGAGTGGTAGGGGGGATTGGACAGAACACATGTTTAATTTATTTAATTAGCGAGCTGTTTAGAGAGAGAAGTTCTTAAAGTGCTCTAAGATGGAAATAAAACAATTAATATATAGCTAATGTCAAGCACACTGAAATATAAGTATGTTACTTGGAATGTCAATGGGTTAAATCAAAGACTTAAAAGGAAAAAAGTAATTCTGTATCTTAGAAAACATAGCATTGGGATTGCTTGGTTACAAGAAACACACTTGACTGATTATAAACATCAGAATCTTAAAAAACAGTGGCCTGGACAGTTTTTTTTTTCTTCTTTTACATCACAATCTAGAGGGGTGGCTATACTTATTGATAGAAATATACCCTTTCAAATGGAATCTGTTGATAAAGACAAATCCGGTAGATATATTATTTTAAGAGGAACGATTGCAATGTAAAGAATGACCTTAGTAAATATATACCATCCGGAAATGGAGGGTGCGGATTTTATTCATAATATATTCTTCAAATTTGCATGCCCTATTACAGAGCTAATAATTGGAGGAGACTTTAATGTAGTCTTAGACCCAGTATTAGATAGGTCGTCCACTAAAGTGTCACCTCTAAGTCAAGTTGCCAAAGCCTTAAAATACGAACTCTCAAGTTATAACTTAATAGATATATGGAGATTTAAGAATAAAACAAAAAAAGAATATTCTTTCTATTCACATAGGCATAACAATTACTCCAGAATTGACTATTTCTTTGTTCCAAAGGCGAAGGATTATTTGATTGAATTGTGTGATTATTTACCAAGAATACTGTCAGATCATGCTCCTTTACTTATTTCAGTGCATCAGTCTCCGGAATTGCCAAATTGTAAACTTTGGCGATTTAGTAACCATTTATTAAATAACCCTGAAGCGTTGAATTTTATAAATAATAATATAGATAACTTTATGATTACAAATAAAAATTCTGCTTCTTCAGGCATAATTTGGGAGGCCATGAAGGCATTCTTACGGGGTCAAATCATTAGTTATTCTTCAAGTAAGAAAAAACAATCACAATTACTTGAAAAATAAATTTCAACAATGGAAAGACAACATTCCAAGACTAAGGATGCTCAGCTGTTTCAGCAATTGCGGTCCAAAAAATTGGAATATAATATTTTGTCATCTAAAGAAGCAGAAAATGCACTTCTCAGATCACGGCAGAGATATTACGAACACGGAGATAAGATTGGAAAAGTGTTAGCATGGCAAATAAGAAAAGAAGAAATTAGTAAATCTATAACTACACTACGTTCTTCAGACAACAAAAATATTGAACACCCAAAATTAATTAACCAAGAATTCTTAGATTTTTATAAATTGCTGTATAAATCCCAAGGAGTAGAGGAAGCTGAAATTCAAAACTTTCTAAGCAAATTGGATATACCAGTGCTGTTACAAACCGCATAAAGCTTCAAAAGAGATGCCGAAAGCGGTGTATTGGCAGTTGCTGCACTCTGCGCGGAATAAAACGCAGCGGTCGGTACTCTGTGTAATTTGAACGGGAGTGAGCGTCTAACAATATCCCGTTCCCGACATCCTTTCAGAACAGCATATCTGTGTGTTTTTACTCCCTCTTCTCGCTCATGCGCTGCACGCACGCACCAGTGCTTCGGTGTCATGTGTTTTATTGCGCACAGTGCGCAGCATGTGCATAACGGCACCCTGACAGAACAGCGCGTGCATAAAGGCGAACAAGGCAGTCGCCAAGGGGCGGCAACACAGTCAGGGGGGCAAAGGGACAGATATTTTTACTTTATCTTTTGGGCATTCGTTATCACCGCTTAGTTATTCTACATCTAAATAAAATTTGCTTCATAGTAATGCCACTCCCGCGCCGCCCCCCCAACTGCGCGTCATCAATAGGCTGCAAAACATACTAATATACATTCATAAATGTCATCAAAACGAAAACTATCCATACATGAATTCCTTTTGCTGCTGGTGCTGTCTGATGAGTTTTAAAGCCTTCTGTGCTTCTGAACGGTACGATTATAGCCTAATGTATGTATTATTTTATCATATACAGTGTTTAATTTGTGTAATAAAGCGGGGTGATGGATTCGCATCAGAGGATTAAGAGGTAACGATCATTCGCGCAATCACTCGGTTGACGCACTTAAGTGATTACCAGCTTGCTCCAGTTCATTTTATAGTGTGCACATATACTCTAAAAATCACGGTTATTTTATTAAACATTTTTTTTTAATGTTTGGGTAGTTTTTGTGTAACCCATATCCAATATGACAGTCGCAGAGTTTACGTTTGCATTGAGTGCACGCAGATATTTTGCCTTCTCTTCTGGTGAGTCGCAGTTCCCAGTGCCACTGACTTATTTCGTTTTTTTTTGTCAAATACAGGTTTGTTTCATTTAATATATAAAACAGTAAACGATTTTATGCAAAGCAAACCAAGTCACCTAAACCAGCCGCATCGTTGTTTTTTTGCGACTATGAAATGTTTATTTTTACTTCTAAAATGCTTGTTAAACGAATTTAAATATAAGAAAGGTTGTATACATGTTTAAACGGTTAAATATGTTGTGTTAAGAACTGTATTTGAGAAAAATAAAGGCATTAAGACAAAAAATAACCCTGACACAAACGTATTTCAAATCGCTTTTATTTTAATGTAGTTGTGTCAATAAACAAATTATCCAATCTTTCACATGCATCTTTAAAATCGTATTTGAGTGAAGTGGGGGCGGCACGGCAGGGTTTTGCCCAGAGCCCCGTCGATGAGTGACAGAGCAGAATAAGGATGGAGAAAAAGGTGGTCCTTGAAGGATGTTCAACTCCGACTGCAAAATGGTCAGAAACCCACGTCAGGCAAGTCTGACTCGGGACATTCTTCTCAGGGAAGTTAAATTGTTTGGTTTCATGAAAAACAGATTTAATTATGCAATGTCTAAGCCAACGGTTTTGTTCATATTTTACATATACATATAAATGACAGATGTCTTTTTTTTTCTCTGCGACACTTTTCCATGTTGACAGCAAAAGGTTAAACAAATTTTGTATTTTGACAAGACAAATAAAAATAACAAATATGCTATTTTTACATTTTTGTACAAACTGGCCTACATTATTATATATTTTTTTTTTCTCTCTGCGACACATAATTATGTTGACAACAAAAATGTAAAACTAATTTGATTCTGGACAAGACGAATAAAATAAATAGCCTAAAATAAAATCAATTTTGTGCAGACTACATTTTTATTTGTTATCTCTCTCTCTTTCAGTAGAGGAAATGTCATTGTGAGATTCTGGAAACGAGATATATTTCGCGGGAACCGTCGGGTCAGGAAGAAAAAGCCTCTTTTATTTTGCACTTTAAAAATATTGTTATCATAAATGTAGCCTAACGAATCGTCAAATAATATTAATTACATCCTAATTTGCTGTTACAACCTATCCATTTCAACAAACACAGTTTTCAACAAGTTGCGTTTGGACAAGTGCGTTTATATCCACGGAGTCTTACCCGAAAAACAATGTCTAAAGAAATATGAATCGAAGTTTACCACAAATCACCAGAACAAAGCATGGGGCATGTTGAGCTCGCTTGTTGTTTCTGCAGCTTGCTCAGGTTGTTATTCTTTTAATAATTTGTACAAAGAATGGGTTACAAACGATGACAAAGACTGTTCCATAATTCCTATTAAACTCAGAAGATATTGAAAAAAAAACTAAGTTATAGAGATTAATATTATTTTGTTATTATTGTTAATTTAATTTGCTGTTTTAAGAATAAATAAGACTACTATTATTATTCATTTCCATGTTCATTTACAAGCTGCATGCGTTCTTGACCAAGTCATTCAGGGCTCTACTCATTCTTCCCACTGCTCGCAACTTTCTCAGTTTTTTTTTGATACAACATTATGATAAGTTAATCAGCATGCATTGATTAATCTAGTGCTATATGGTAACGAAAGTGTTCAACATTCAACCCGTTCTTTTTCATCAGTGTTATTTGTGTCACCTTCTCTGGTTTAAGAAGCAGTCTTTTACTTTAGTTTGAAAACCAAATCCTCCGTTGCTTAGTCGGCTGTGCACCTTCGTGCTCGTGCTGATGAAGTGAGTGTAGCTCTACCCACGAAGCCTCGCGCTGAATGTGCATCTCTTCACGTGATCAGTGAAATCTGACTCCTGCTACAATGTGCCATGGCTCTGCAGCGCGTGTGCTATATGAAGCAGAAACTTTGGAGCAGCAGACCATGCGACCACGTTTTTTTTTTACGGGGGGGGTCGTGCGATTAACCGCAAAACCGCGATATTTGTTGCTGCTTCACCGCGGTAATAAAAAATCCAATACCGTCACAGCCCTATATACCAGTCTTATGTGATAATGATAGAGAAGAACTTGAAAAAGAAATTTCGAAAGAAGAGATTCAATTGGCAGTTGCTGCACTAGCGGGGGTAAAACACCTGGTTTGGACGGTTTCTCGATGGATTTTTATAAAACCTTTTTTTTTAAATTAGCCGACCCGTTGCTTTCAATGTATATGGAGGCAATTCATAAAAAAGAATTACCAGAGACTTTAAATCAAGCTTTAATCACAGTTCTGCTGAAACCTGGCAAAGACCCTAATCTATGTACCTCATATCGGCCGATCTCACTACTTAATTCTGATTATAAAATTCTTACTAAAATGATTGCGTTACGTTTAGAGCGGGTTTTGCCTAGTTTAATTCATATGGATCAAACTGGATTTATTAAAAGCAGATCCTCCTTCGATAATATACGGAGGTTAATGAATATTATTTACCCGGCAAAACAAATGGATTCTCCGGTGATTGCTCATTCTTTAGATGCAGAAAAAGCTTTCGACCGAGTAGAATGGCCTTATTTGATAGCTATTTTGCATAAAATGAATTTCGGTCCAAAATGTATTGATATGATTCGAATGTTGTATGGAAATCCATAGGCAGCCGTTCGTACTAACTCTGATCTATCTTCACAGTTTAATTTATCAAGGGGAACCAGACAGGGGTGTCCTCTGTCTCCACTACTTTTTGCGTTAGCAGTGGAACCCCTAGCTGTAGCAATACGGGCAAACAAATCAATCTCTGGGCTAGAAATAGGAGGCTATGTACACAAAATATCATTGTACGCGGATGATGTAATGTTATATTTAACTAATCCTAAATCATCACTGCCTACTCGATCTCAATTGTTGGAAAATTTTAGAGACATATCTGGTTATAAAATTAATATTAATAAAAGTGTTATGATGCCACTGAACTTGGCGGCGGAGAAAATGCCCTTAAATAACATCCCTTTTCTATGGAATTCAGAAAAGATAGTTTACTTAGGATTAAGTATTCCTTCGAAGTTGGAAGAGACATATTCTTTTAATTATTCTCCATTACTTAAAAAGGTAATGAGAGATTTGGAAAGATGGATCTCTCTACCGTTATCACTAATTGGCAGTATAAAAATGAACGTTCTTCCTAAATTTTTATATTTATTTCAAACTCTTCCCATTTCTATTCCACAAAAGTTTTTTAATAGTCTCAATAGCTCAATTAGAAAATGTATTTGGAATAATAAAACCCCTAGGGTTAAACTTAAGACATTACAAATGGCAACTAAAAAAGGTGGATTACAACTTCCAGATTTTAAGTTTTATTTTTGGGCAGCACAAATGAGAGCGGTATGGTTTTGGCAGAGGAATAGTACTTTTCCACCTGCATGGATACAAATTGAAAGGTATCATGCAGGGGAAATACCTCTAGATAAGGTCCTATTCATCCCCCTGACTTGTGTTACGAAGGCGGTTGATAACCCATTCATTAGACTCACTTGCAAATTGGGGTTTGAGATCAGGAAAAAACATAATTGGCTACTATCATTATATGACAACACTCCATTTCACTGTAATCCATCTCTTCCTGAAGCATTAAGAGATGGGATAACACAATTTTGGTATAAAAAGGGAATACAAATGTTTGGAGATTTATACGAGGAAGATATACTAATGACATTTGAACAATTGAGAACAAAGTTTTCTCTTCCTGTTAAACATTTCTTCAAATATTTTCAGGTGAGAAATTATATTAATACAATACAAGGAGGTAATTTAAGGTCCCTCTCTTCGCTCCCAATATATAATACTATTAGAGAGAAAAAAAAGTATCTAAATGGTTTGTGTCTTACATGTATGTTCATTTCATTGAATTGAATGGGGAGGACACATCATCTTCAAGACTTAAATGGGAAAAAGATCTGGAATGTAACTTTGAACAAGATACTTGGGAACTTATATGTGAAAGTGCTTCATCGTTTTCATTTACCAGTAGGCATAGATTAATGCAGTTCAATATTATACATAGGGTATATTATACACCTGAAAGATTGCACAAGATCAGTATTTCATATTCAGAATGTTGCCCAAGGTGTAAAACAGAGGTTGGTACATTATTGCATATGTTTTGGAGTTGTTCTGAACTTGAAACTTATTGGAGAAATATAATACAAACTATTGACAAAATTGTTAATATTAGGCTTCCATCTGACCCGAGATTTATGTTATTGGGGTATGAATCAATTCTTCAATTTGATCAAAGGAAGAATGTACGTTTAGTTAAGATGGCTCTGATAGCAGCAAAGAAATGTATAGCTATACAATGGAAATCAGAAGAACCACCAAGTCATATTTTATGGCTTAGAGAAATTTCGTCCTATGTGCCTATTGAAAAAATAATGTTTAATCTAAAAAAAAAGTCATCAATGTTTGAAAAGATTTGGGGCGGATTTATTGCATACATGAATAAACTGGATGTTACATTGGCTGAAAATGAGGATGTGATAATTTAACCCTTCTTGACTTTAATTTAATGATTACTACTACTGGTATTTATGTATATTATTTATAAAGTTTTATTTCTCTTTTTTTTCTTCTCTTTCCTCTTATTTTGCATACCAGCTCAGTGCCTCGCAATAATGTCCAATTATGTGTTCTGTCTAATGAGGATGGGATAGGGGAGGAAGGGTGGTTAGAAAAGAATGTCCACTTGTAAACTGTACTCAATCTGTAAATTGTTGATGTGAAAATAATGAATATATTGATTAAAAAAAAAAAAAATTCTAAAGGTTTACTCAATATAAATATATGAGGTCACTTAATATTTCAGCTTAATGTGACAACATTAAGACAGCTTCAAAGGTTGTATGAGTAGCATAACAACTCTTGCACATTTGTGAACTAAACTTGTCAAGCTCTCCAGCTGTTCTTGATTGATCAGAATTAAGGAAGTGGGAGAAATGCCTGCCTTCTGAGTGAAGGGTGCAGGGCGGTTCACCAAACCATTTCAATAAATTCAGAAAAGTTAGCAGGAAGTCAGAAATGTATGATAACTCCCCTTGAGACATTCATTTTATTTCTCTAGGGTGAATGTGCACATTTCATCAAGAAATAAAAATAGTGATCAAAACCTCTTTAATCTTTCATTCTTATGCATTTCATAAGATTTTGGAGGAGTACACATTAGCATCATGCGTCTGTGTGCAGATTTTGCAAGCACAGCTCCATTAATGGAGCATTTAATGTGTTACTTTTAATAATTGTGATTCAAAAGCTTTAGCGCCCAAGTTCAGCATACTATATCATGATACAATGCTCCCGGGGTACATTCAAAATATGACCTTGAACATGTAACATAAAAATTAAAGGCAATATAAAATCAGTGATGCCCAGAATAAGGCATCAACCTCTCTCAGAATTTGTGTGTTTAAATATCCAAGGTTAGATGGCTCTTGATGTAATGAGTGCTCTGATGTCCTGTTATTGTTTTCTGCTCACTCCCTTTTATCCCCTAATTGACTCGCTTAAGGGCCATGTTGCTTTATTCAACTGCAGAAATAAATAGCACTTTGATCCCCCAACTCTGGGCCCATGATCTTGAGGATAATGCACCCATCATCCAGCTCAAGTGTCTCCTCTTTTTCTCCAAGGATACCCACTCGACTGTGTGGGCCCACTCGAAAACTGGGGTCGACAAAACCAAAGCCAAATGACCTTCAACCAGTGCATTATCATTGACGTCTGACTGCTTACTTTGTACATCTCTCCATACACTATAGATTAGCCATCTGTAAAACAGAGCTATTGATTCCTTTGCAGCTTTCAGTAGAAGTATGCTTTCATAAAGCAGGCACTAATTCAAAGCTTAGCTCTTGACACACAGACTGTTTGCAGATCCTGTATAACCACCTAAAGTCAAACTTGAGCAGGCAACATTTTAACAAGGTAAAATAGATTAAATTGCACATATGAATATACACCGCTCATAATAAAATTATATTTACACTCTTAAGAATAATGGTTCTAAACAGTAAAGGGTTATTTGGCTTGTAACAATAGCAGAACCCTTTTTAGTACTAAATAGAACCTTTTTTACAGGGTTCCATACAGAATTTATAGACATTTTAATAAATGAATTATTTACATGTTGAGAGTGTTGACAGTCTGTGTAGTTGGATGGCTGAGCTCCAGAAAATCAATAATGATACATTTTAGAGTGTAGCCCCGATTAGGGTTTCACATTAAAACAACCACAACAACAATAACAACAACAACAACAGCAGCATGTTGTGTGAATAAAGTATGTTTGTATTGACATGCAAAATTGTTAGTGCTCATAACAACAGTTAGCTGAATACATTGATGAATGACAATTGACAATGAACATGAATAATAAAGTAAAATACAAAATAAGAACAAAAAAATTGATGTGATGAAAACCAAGTTTCAGTGAAACAATCACATTCCAATCAATTTGATGCCTTTAAGTCCATTATTTTGGTGTAATTAAGTAGTGATTTTTCTCTGCAGATGATGAGGTTGTAGGATGTGATGCATCTGAAATACCTAATTGAGTTTAGATTTACAGTGTGTGTATGTAAAACCGTTATGTTTATGAAGGCCAAAAGCAAAAATTTATGTGAGTATGTGAGCCCTTCACAATTTAAAATAAAAAGGTGATAATAAGTCATGAGATAGTTTTAATATTTTTGTGACTGTTTATGTTTATACATAAACCAAAGTATTAATTAAAAAAGTCTAACAATATGAATTATAATTCATTGTCTCTTTTACTTACGTTGTGGAGAAGAGGAGATACGTTTCCAAAGCTTAGCAGAGCTGCACACACTTAGGCTAAATGTGACCCAAAAAAAAGAAGATAAGAACGAACATGTTTGTTTGGAAACCGGTTACAATTTTAAAGTTAAATTTGTATTTTAAATTTAAGAATTAAATAATTTACCTGTTGAGAGTGTGTTGAAAGTCTGTGTAACGTTAGTTGGATCTGAACTCCAGAAAATCAGTAATGAAGTGCTTTGACAGTTACAGATTTGAAAAACAAAAGGGCGAGAACAAAGAACCCTAAACTCTAACAAAGAACCATTTCAGCATAAAGGGTTCTTCAGAATGCTATGGTTCTAAATAAAACAATTACTGCATGTAAAGAACCTTTAAAGAACCATTTTTTTTTGTATATATAACTATTAACTACAAAATGGGAGAAGAACATTTGATAAAAATAATATTTTTTATGTTGAAATTACATTGTACGCTCTTATATTAACAAATTCATTTTATGCTGTAAACAACAAATACATATGCTATTAAAAGTGGCAGGCCTACAATATAATTCTTTCTAATGGAACATTAGAGGAAATGATTCTCATGTCAGAACAGCAGCAAAGCAGACCCTCAAATGATTTCGTCTGCATCCCTAAAATTATAGATGACCTTGCCTCAGTCTTAACTGATATTTTAACTGCAATGCAAATGCAAATCACAACACGTTTTAAGTCTGTTGTCATTATTTCAGTGCCTGCAGAGTTAATCACTGCCTATGACATTTGGGTTTTGAACTTCGTTAAGGTTCGCAATTAACACAGTGTCCCCAAAACTAAAAATCTGATGCTCTGAAGATCATTACTGGCTACCAAAACGGAAAGCTTTTGGTCAACATTCCCTTTCATTGTAAAGACATTCTGCTATAAATAGAAGAAAGGAGTTCTGTAGTCCTACAGAGCGGACAAGAAAGTGTGCTGCTATCCCCCTCCATCACTGTGTCGTTACACAACTCAGCAGCAGAGGAACTGGCTATAACTGCAGTGATATATTGGATTATTTTATGGATAATAACGAAATAAATGTATGGAGCATAAATATAGATTCGCAGGAATGGGCAGTATTTCAAAGACATGTATTTTCATTCCTGTCAAAAATTATACCCTAACTGAGGCCTGAAGATTGTAAGTCTGCACTGTGATACCATACACAGTAGTGCTGGTTTGAGCAACTGACAACAGAGAATATCAGACCGCTGAATGTTGCAATTGACCAATCAGAATAAAGTATTCCAGAGGGACATGTCAAAAGGCTTGCTAGAAGACCCCATGTCATCATCAGCTTCTTCAGATGTGTTATAAACTGCTCTGACAAACAACATTACTATCTTGCATGGAAGCTTTGATGGGAAGGTCTTGCAGAGCATGGTAAAACGCACCCAGTGGGCAGTTTTTACTATGACTGGAGCCCACCTCCCTGCCATTGAATACATCTAAACTTTGTGAAGAAAGAGGAAGTCCACTGTCATCAAAAAGAACTTCATTCATCCTTCACACAGCATGTGCACTGAACCACCCTCAGGGTGGAGTGTAAAGATCCTTCCAAACACCACAAAGACCACAGTTTCCCTATGCAGGCCGTTTACCGTTCACAGAAATTTTTCATTTTCCGTGCGTACAAACATGACATACCTACATACAGGCTTATCTGGATTATATGGGGCAATAAAATTGCACATCACACCATATTTATAGTGCAAGTCACATTTAATAATCTGTCTCTTCTAAGCAGCTTTATCAACTTTGACACTCACAATAAAAGACGTGCAATTGATTTTATTAGTTGCAGGATATTGCTCTAGCTCAGTGCTTCCCAAACCTGTCCTGGAGGACCCCCTGTCCTGCACCTTTTGTATGTCTCCACTCATCAGCTCGTTAGTAGAGTCTGCAAGAACTAAATTGGGTATGTCTGATTAGGGAGAATGTGCAGGGCAGGGGGTCCTCCAGGACAGGTTTGGGAAGCACTGCGTCTAGCTGATTTATACTTACTTTGCCTATAGTCTGTATGTAGCATTCCTCATGTCTGTTATTGTCTGTGTTGTGAACAGATTTTCTAAATGCTCCAAGGTTTCCCAATAACTTTTTTTTTTCTCCACAGCAGATAGTAAAACTGACTTTGTACAAAGGTTAAAGCTCTAGTGGCATTTTTTCTTTTAGATGAAAACAGAACAAAGTAAAAATGTTGATCTATTTGATTCCTTTTTAAATCAAATTAAATAAGTTATCATATTTTTAAAGACACTTTCTAAGCAGCAAGTTAACATGGTAATATTTATAGATTTTTGTTGAATGTGTTTTAAATATTAGGCCTTCATTATTCTTCACTCTATGCATAACACTTTATGTCTGATTTTTTGGCAGATGGCTCTGAAATGGTAAGATAAAGTGCATTTCTCTTTGGTATTTACATGCTATGTTCATTTAGTGTCTCCATGAAGCTGCATAATTTTTACTTTAGCATGCACTAGGTGATTCAATATATCTGGCCCTAAATCTCTCCTCAATGGTGCACCACTAGAGCCATCAAGTGGCTGTTAAACATACTCTTACTAACTTAACTTTTAATTCCTGATCTACTGAGCTTCACCCTATGCACCCCTTCAGCTCATTCAAATAATGGGAATATCTGTTTGCAATCGATCTGAATGTGCATTCATTTTTACATTAACATTCTTGACAAAATCTTGTTTTTAATGCAACAACTTCTGCCTAGGAGTGTAACCGGTCTATAATATGAATGCACTTATGGTAATAGAAGTGATCTAGATGTACCAAGTGCAAGTAAGTGTTTTAGGCTAGGCAAGGTACTTGAAATTGAATTGTAAGTGTTCAGTAATGTTTGGTATTATGTACTGGAGTGTCATTGAAATGTATGTGTAGAGTAGGTTACTTTAAGAGTATCTGAAAAGCAGACAGTGTTTATAGCCTATTAGGAATCTACTTGAAATGTATTGGTAGAGCTCTGGACAAGTACAACAGAGTGTACTGAGTGCAGTGAGAGTACAATCAAACTGAAACAGACAATGTCACAACAGTCACATTGAGGGTCAGTAACTAGATGCCACATACTTCAGTTTAGAGCAGAATAACAGTTTAGAGTCAAAAACCTAAAGTTGAAAAGCTTCAGGGCATGTTTAGCTTCAGGCCGACCAACTTCTATTAGAAGATTTGACTGTTAAGACAAATGCACCCCATAATAATGAGCTAAAGTGAATTTTTGCTTGTCATGCTGAAGTAATTAATGAACAATCATTTAAATTGACAGTACTGAGACTTTAAAGATGCTGAAACCATCTTTTAAATTGAGTGGATTTGCTCTGAAGCACCAACAAATGAATGTGCTCTCATCACCCTGGGAATTAACTCAGAGTGCACCGGGCAGAAACAATTGTTCAAAACACTCTAATTGATGTATGTGTTTAACATATTTTTATTTATGTATAAGTTAATTGCAGTAATCAAATTTGTCAGAGGCAATCAAATGTTTCAAGTGAAACTCATTAGTAACAACCATGAGCACATTATTTTCATTTTAAATGGTAAGGCTCAACAACAGCTGCCTTCGTTTCATAAGTTTCTTTTAGCATCTCATGAAAAATGCAATGAAATGAAATGACAAGCATCAAATCACATCAAACCCTACAAATGATTAGTATTGTTATACTTTATCCTCAAATTATTAATGTTAACATCAGCATTGCGTGGCTATGAATATAGTGTGTATTAGCATGTAGATTTTAATTTCTGTACAGTCTAATCTCTAATTTTCATACTATTTGAATTTCATATTAAGAAATGAATATGACAGTAATCATTTAAATTGACAGTACTTAGAGACTTTAGTACTGCTAATTATGCTCCCTTCGATCTGCTCATTTTTAAAATATAAATCTTGTGTAACCCCAGGCTATCTGTAATCAGAAGTACATTCAAGAACATAAAACTGCAATATTATTTTAATTCATTCACATGTTTCATAAACACAATCCTTTCTGGCTTACAATCCGCCATCAAAATGATGCATTATTATATAGCTGCTGTGAGAAAAGGCTAAATGATCTGCAGCATCCTCACATGAGATAGCCTAATTGCCAAGACAACTTCTTTACGTTTACAGACATGACATAATGACACAGTGCCATGCTCGAAAACCTACCCGTACCACTCAAATTAGAAAACATTATTATAAGCTAACCGTTGTGAATCAGGTTAAAGTAAGGCGATAGTTTTGAACACTGGCTGCTTATGTACTTGCTCAAATATTGATTTCGGATCATTTTTAATTAACCAAAAAAAAAAAGTTATGGACTGCAGCTTTAATCATCTAAAGAAAAATGTCCATTACAAAGAACCTTTTGTGGATTAGAAAGGCTCCATGGTTGTTAAAAGTTATTCGTGGTACATCAATGAAGAATCTTTGTTTTTAAGTGTGTGAAAGGTAAGACATCCAACAATTAGGCTATGACAATAAATACAACCCCTGGCAAAAAAATTATAGAATTACCACACTTAGATGTTGTTCATCCATTTTTTTTTAGTTCATAGTAAATAAACGAATGACAGATATGACACAAAAACATTTTGTTTAATAATTCAACATTCTGGTTTTATGAAACATACCTCAAAAAAAATTCATTAAAACTTTTAATTAATGGAAAATTATTTTCCATGTCAAGTAGAGGACAAAGTTATGAAATCATTCAATGTTGAGGAGAAGAATATGGAATCATTAACCAAAAAAAAACTATTAGTACTTTGTTGCTCCTTCTCTGGCATTTATGACAGCCTTAATTCTTTAGGGCACGGACTTCACTAATGAAAAACAATATTCATCAAGCTGGCTCCAACTTTCTTTAATAACAGTTGAATAGCATCAGCTTTGCAAGATGGAGCCTTGTCATGGACTGTTTTTTTTTTTTCAGTTTCCACCATACATTTTCAATCGGATTGAGATCCGGACTGTTTGCTGGCCATGTCATTGAGTTGATATGCCTTTCCTGAAGAAAAGCTCTAACACTCTTTGCTATGTGGCAAGGTGAATTATCATTCTAACAACATCCCCAAACTTCTTTTCTATTGACGGAATGAGAAAAATGTCCAATGTTTTTCAATGTAAACCTGTGAATTGACGGTTGAGGTAAGGATAGCCATTTCCCCAGGTCCTTTACCTGAAATGTGACCCCATATCACAAATAAGCTGGGAAATTTGGTTGTTTACTTCAGGCAGTCATCTTTATACCTTTTATCAGAATGGCACAAGACCAATATTTCAGAATCCTCTCCTTGTCCATTGCGGATTTGTGATTCATCACTGAATATCACTTTCATCCAATCATCCACACTCCATGACTGCCTCTCTTTAGCCCACTCTAATCTTGTTTTCTTGTTAGTGTTAATGCTGGTTTTCATTTGGTATTTCTATATGTAAATCTCATTATCTCAATCTCATTTCATCCAGCCGGATTCTTACAGTTATGTTACACACATCGACTCCTGTTTCTGCCCATTTCTTCTTCATTTGTTTCGTTGTGCATCTTCTACTTTGAAGGCAAATTGCTTTGAGTTTTCTATCTGGACGCTTTGATGTCTTCCTTGATCTGCCTGTATGCTTTCCTTTTAGAACCTTTCCATTTTGTTTATTCTATACACCAAATTTTAGAAACACCTGACTGGGAAGATCCAACTTCTTTTGCCACACTCCGTGATGGATTTCCATCTTTAAGGAGTTTGATAATCCTTTCCATCATTTCAACTGACAGCTCTCTTGTTGGGGACATGTTTCCTTACAATTAGCCAAGTTCAACAGCACATTTAGGTCTGTAAGCACTCTCTTTTAACAGCTGACTGATTAGAATTTTAGATATGTTTAGATGTTTGTTTCGGAAATACAAATTACAAGCTGAATCCATAATTGTTTCCTCAATATTGAATGATTTCATAATTTTTGCCTCTACTTGATATGGAAAATAATTTTCTATTAATTAAACTATTTTAATTTCATTTGTTTGAGGTATATCTCACATAACCAGAGTGTTGAATAATAAAAAAAATTGTTTCGTTTCATCTGTGATTGGTTTATTTGTTATAAATTAAAATATTTGGGTGAACATTTTCTAAGTGTAGTGATTCCATAATTTTGCCAGGGGTTTAGATCCTCACTGAAAAGCACAAGCAATAGAAAAATGAAGTTCTTACATGGGCTGATACTGACCTCTAGTGTAAAGAAAAATCAAAGCAGAAGGTTTGTGCACAAAACTAATGCAACACAAACCCAGCAGGCAGGTGAGAATGTTCAGATTATATCCATAAAACAAAACAAATTTAATTCAAGCTTGAAAAAGTGCTTTCATGTCATTGTGTCTTTACATAATTTTTTTCTAAATGCATTGAGTAACATTAAAGGGGTCCTATTATGCTTTTTCACTTTTTGAATTTTAATCAGTGTGTAGTTGTGTGTATGTTTGGGCATAAAAAGATCTACAAAGTTACAAATCATGTCCTGATTTTGCTGAGTTAGATGTGTTCTTGGGTCAACATACAGGTGCATCTCAATAAATTAGAATAAAATAGAACAGTCAGCTTCTTTGGCAATGAATGTTTGTGGCTTACCCTCTTTGTGAAGGGTGTCAATGATTGTCTTCAGGACAACTGTCAGATCAGCATTCTTCCCCATGATTGTGTAGCCTAGTGAACCAAACTGAAAGATCATTTTGAAGGTTCAGGAAACCTTTGCAGGTGTTTTGAGTTGATTAGCTGATTGGCATGTCACCATATTTAAATTTGTTGAGCTCGTGAATTGGTGGGTTTTTGTTAAATGTGAGCCAAAATCATCACAACTAAAAGAACCAAAGACTTAAACTACTTCAGTCTGTGTGCATTGAATTGATTTAATACACGAGTTTCACAATTTAAGTTGAATTACTGAAATAAATGAACTTTTCCACGACATTCTACTTTATTGATGTACCTGTACCATGTACCAGCACAAACAAATCATAGAAAGATAAAAACAAAACAATTTTCACACTGCTACAACTAAGGCTCAAGCTAATTTTTGTTTTGTCTAGTTTGGTCAGAGTCGGCCTACTACGGTGAAAAAAATTGTGATTTATACAATACGTGTCTTCACAAATGAGTGATGAGGTGTTAAACATGCGGAACAGTAACATACAATATTCAACATAGAATCCAAAACTCTAATGTAACTGTGAGCTTGTTTCACATTCTGCAGATTATCTCAGTAATGAAATCTCAGTTCACTTGCATTTTCTTTACCAACAGCTGATATGCGAATTGATGCAAAACCTATTTTCAGTCCTTTAGGTTTGGTGAAATATATGTTATAAAATCTAACATCAGGCATGACAACTTTGTAAAAACTTAACAACTAACATTTAAGTTAAATACATGTTTAGATATTTAGAGAAAAAAATAAGATATACTAAAATATTTCAATGGACAGTGCTGTTGAAGACAGTAACTTCATGCTGCATTGTTTTAATAAAAGTGGATCAATTATGAAGATAATCGTGACAACACACAGCTGCTGTTGTGCGTGTTTCCCCAGGATCAAACCTTTTGGTCAGATGAATTATTAAAACGTGTGTCTGTGTGCTGGCGCAGACCATCAAAAATGCTCAAAAACATGCACCTTTCAATGAATTAACTGAAAGACAACTTTGATTTATTTATTAAAGACATATTTAGAGATGCGTGAACCATCAAAAAAAAGAACAAAACAGATGACCAGAAAAAGCTCTACAGTACATCACAATCTCAGTTTAAACAATACTTGTAGAAGGACTATCCTTTTATTATCTTATAATGTATTAGTTCATGTTTTCCATCAAAAACTCCAGACGTGATTGACCAGATTCTGAGAATAGTCTCTCTGAACTTGAGCTCTAGATGTAGTGGCATAAGAAAAAATATTATAATGTCAAACAACATTTACAAAAATATACCCAGAAGATCATGAGTGGGATTTTCTGTATTGAAATGACAATGAATTAATGTGAATGCAGAGAAACAGCAGATATATTTATTAGAAACATTTTAAGTCAAGTCAAGTCAAGCTGTATTGTCATTCCGCTACATGTGTGGACATACAGTGGAATGAAATGTCGTGCCTCACAGGACCACGGTGCTACATGAATACAGATAAACAACAATAAGTAAAACAATATAAACCTATACACAACTAACCTACTGACAGATTTGGACTATACATATGCTATACTTAAATATGGTTACCTATACATAAACTAAAAAATACAAACTGTACAAATGCTTCACAAATACTGTTCATGTGCAAAGAGAAACATCTTGAGTCAAGCAGCTGGCTGGGGAAGAGTGTATGATAGGTTTTAGTGCATGAGCGTGTAAACATACATATATTACTGAGTCTTTTGTGGGGTTATGTACACACAGTAGTGTGTGAAAAGTGTCTAGTGCGAATAGAGGAGAGTGTGTTACTACAGGTGGTTTGTACAGGCACACTTACCTGTGTGTAGCACACTTTGAATTGCACAAAAAAGTTTGAAAGTTTTTTTTTCCTGTGATGTGGTAATCACAGGAAAATGGGAGGGGTCTATGTTTCGGGAGGTAGGGGGTTTGTATGGGGTTTCAGAGAGGGACGGGGTGATTTGAGTTCAGGGCTATCACAGCGTGGGGGGAAAAGCTGTTGAGCAGTCTGGCGGAGTGGGATCTGATGCTCCGGTACTGTCCTCCTGAGGGTAGGAGCTCGAAGAGGCTGTGGGAGGGATGGGTGGGGTCCTTCACGATACTATTGGCTTTGCTGGAGCATCGTGTAAGGAAAATATCCAGGATGGAGTGGAGAGGGGCACCGATGATTTTTGCAGCTGTGTTCACTGTCTACTGGAGAGTCTTGCGGTCTGCTGCACTACAGTTCCCATACCAGACAGTGATGCAGCTGGTCAATGGTTCCCCTGTAGAAAATGGTGAGGATGGGTGGAGAGAGACTTGCTCTTTTCAGCCGGCGGAGAAAGTGTAGGCGATGTTGTGCCTTCTTGGAGAGTGATATGGTGTTGGTGGTCCAGATAAGATTCACTGTGATGCACATCCCAAGGAATTTAATTCTGCTGACTCTCTCCACAGTCAAGCTGTCGATGGTCAGTGGGGGGTGGTCAACAGAGTTTCTCCTGAAGTCAATCACAACCTCCTTTGTCTTCCCCACATTGAGGGACAGGTTGTCAGCACCACACCATTCAGCCAGCTGTGCCACTTCCTCTCTATTGTGCGTTTCATCGTTGTTGCTGATGAGACCTACCACTGATGTGTCATCTGCAAACTTGATGATGTGGTTGGAGCTGAACTTGGCAGCAACATTTTTCACTGTTTTATAAACTCATCACACTCATTAAACTCAATTCACAAAGTCATTAAACATATAATATGTTTATATGCTTTGTACTTTGTACTTTGTACTAGTACTTTGTAACCATAAATGTAATTTCCACCACAGAGGCAGTGTGGTGGAAATGACATTTCTGTAGTTTTTTGTGAAAAGATGGAAGATAGTTTCACTGATTAGCTTTGAATTAATTCTTAGCATTTCATGTATGCAAAATACTCTTATTTATCTTAACATGTTTGGAAATGACGTAGGGGCAGTTGTGGCCTAGTGGATAGATCGTTGGACTTGTAATCCGAGGTTGTGGGTTCGAATCTTGGCTCCGGCAGGAATTGTCCACAACTGAAGTGAGACCCTTGAGCAAGCCACCGAACCTCCAACTGCTCCCTGGGTGCCGCAGTGTCGGCTGCCCACTGCACCAAGTGTGTATGCACTTGGATGGGTTAAATGCAGAGAACACATTTCACTGCTGTTTATACTCTGTATATGTGACAAATAAAGCTCATCTGAGCTTAATCATTTTTAGAATACATATATTTACCTTGTACTTTACCTTTACTGATCAATAAATATTTACCTTGATTTTTCATCATATGTTGTTGATGAACATTTAAATTCCCTCTATGTCCAACATATGCTCTGATGTCACAGAATAATTTCTATAGAAACCACCTAAACAATCTTTCACACAAACTTTTTTAAAGGGACATTACAGTGTTGTGGTGGAAATGACTATTTTGACTAATGACTAATACTATGCGACAGCTATATTTTGAATAAAAAGTAATATTGATAGTGGTCTCACATTAAATACTATAATGTATTTTAATTATTTTACTTGTGCTTAATTCAGCTACATTAATAGTAACCAGATAAGTCATATTTTTAAACTGTATTTTCATTGTTGAATTTTAAATGTCTGGGTGTGTGACAAGGAGAAAACTGTTTCTTTCTGATTTTGACACCTATAAGGAGGTTGAGAAGTATGAAAAATCATACTAGAAAGGTAGTAAAAAGTTTTTAAAGTAGTTTTATTGTTAGTTTGACAAAGAAAGAGGAATTTGTCCAATTTTTTATGTATTTTTTTTTTAATATGACCAAAAAACACAAAAGTGCCCACAGTCTAAGAATCACCCATATATGTGACATTATACTGCATATATGTTAAATTATATGTGAAGCCAATATTTATATATTTACAAATATGTAATTCCATATATGAAAATATATGAAAATAAATATGTACCTTGAATTGTGTTCATATATTGCTAATAAATATTCCAATATAAATGTGATATACACCATATACACTCACAGGCCACTTTATTAGGTACACCTATTCAATTGCTTGGTAACACAAATTGCTAATCAGCCAATCACCTGGCAGCAACTAGATGTGGTGAAGATGACTTGCTGAAGTTCAAACCGAGCATCAGAATGGGGAAGAAAGGGGATTTAAGTGACTTTGAACGTGAAATGGTTGTTGGTGCCAGACGGGCTGGTCTGAGTATTTCAAAAACTGCTGATCTACTGGGATTTTCACAGCACAACCATCTCTAGGGTTTACAGAGAACGGTCCGAAAAGAGAAAATATCCAGTGAGCGGCAGTTGTGTGGACAAAAATGCCTTGTTGATGTCAGAGGTCAGAGGAGAATGGGCAGACTGGTTAGAGATGATAGAAAGGCAACAGTAACTCAAATAACCACTCGTTACAACTAAGGTATTCAGAATACCATCTCTGAACACACAACACGTCAAACCCTGAAGCAGATGCTACAGCAGCAGAAGACCACACCTGGTTCCGCTCCTGTCCACTAAGAACAGGAAACGAAGGCTACGATTCACACTGGCTCACAAAAATTGGACTATAGAAGATTGGAAAAATATTGGCTGGTCTTATGAGTCTCGATTTCTGCTTCGACATTCAGATGGTACGGTCAGAATTTTGCGTAAAAAACATGAAAGCATGAATCCATCCTGCCTTGACTTGACGGTTCAGGCTGGTGGTGATGATGTAATGGCGTGTGGGATATATTCTTGGCACACTTTGGGCCCCTTAGTACCAATTGAGCATCGTTTAAGCGCCACAGCCTACCTGAGTATTGTTGCTGATCATGTCCATCCCTTTATGACTACAGTGTACCCATCTTCTGATGGCTACTTCCAGCAGAATAATGCATCATTTCACAAAATTCAAATCATCTCAGACTGGATTCTTGAACATGACAATGAGTTCACTTTACTCAAATGGCCTCCACAGTCA
This sequence comes from Oxygymnocypris stewartii, assembly GCA_003573665.1. Taxonomy (NCBI): domain Eukaryota; kingdom Metazoa; phylum Chordata; class Actinopteri; order Cypriniformes; family Cyprinidae; genus Oxygymnocypris; species Oxygymnocypris stewartii. Next base: position 2,557,129 of record QVTF01000001.1, read on the forward strand.
ACAGATCTCAATCCAATAGAGCATCTTTGGGATGTGGTGGAACGGGGGATTCGCATCATGGATGTGCAGACGACAAATCTGCAGCACCTAAGGCAGTTTTGAAGAAAAAAGGGGGTCCATCCCGGTACTAGCAAGGTGTACCTAATAAAGTGGCTAGTGATTGTATGTTGACATGTATTCCCCAATATATGGAAAGCGCCTAAGCGGCAATTCCTGATATATATTGTAATATATTACCACAATTTATTATTCTATATAATTACCAATATACTGAAAGTTATTTAATATATTCCGTATAGACTGTTCATATATAATAAAACATATTTTATTTCCGTAATGGATGGTCCCAGCAGCCAATTTATCATTGACAAGATCCTCCCGTGTAGTTCTGATTCCTCACTGTTCATGATCATTGAAACTCCACGAGATGACCCCTTTCACGGAGCCTCAGTCAGAGAGATATTGACAGTTATTTTGTGTTTCTTTCATGTGCAAACAATCACACCAACTGATGTCACCTTCTCAGCAAGCTGCTTGGCGATGGTCTTGTTGCCCATTCCAGCCTTGTGTAGGTCTACTATCTTGTCTCTGACATCCCTGAACAGCTCTTCAGTCTTGGCCATGGTGGAGAGTTTGGAATCTGATTGATTGATTGCTTCTGTGGACAGGTGTCTTTTATGCAGGTTACAAACTGAGATTAGGAACATTCCCTTTAAGAGAGTGCTCCTAATATCAGCTTCTTACATGTATAAAAGACACTTGGGAGCCAGAAATCTTGCTGATTGATGGGGGATCAAATACTTATTTATGCAAATCAATTTTAACTTTTTTTAATTCGTTTTTCTGGATTTTTTGTTGTTGTTGTTGTTGTTGTTATTCGGTCTTTCACTGTTCAAATAAACCTACCATTTTATAGACTGATCTTTTCTTTGTCAGTGGGCAAACAAACAAAATCAGCAGGAGATCAAAAAAGGTTTTCCCTCACTGTACATTAATATGGTGACTTTGTCATACCCAATTAATATATCATTTAAATCTAAACCGAATAAAGAAGCGAGCATGTAAAAATTCATTACAGAATCCATACATATCCATTATAAAAAGCCCCTTTAGTATTTAGTATTATTCATAAGAAGAACATATCAGATGGTGAGTCTCTAACTGGCCAACCCTTGTGGAAAAGGAGTTTTTATTGAATTATATTGAATGTGCACTTTTTATATTTACATTTAGTCATTTAGCAGACGCCTTTATCAAAAGCAACTTACAAATGCGAAAAATGGAAGCAATCAAAATCAACAAAAGAGCAATGTAATGCAGTACATGTGACACGGGTATTTTGTTTTTATTTTTTTAAATAGAGCAAGCTAGTGTTAGAGGCCTTTTTATTGTGTTAATTGTATAATAAATAAACAAAAACACATAGATGAAAATACAAAACGATTAGAAAAGCTAGTGTTATTTTTTATATAGAATTACAAAAGAGAGTGCTAGAGTTAGAGGGTAAAATTAAGATAGAAGAAATGTGTTTTAAGTCTATTCTTGAAGGACTCATCTACTTGGATTGTGTTGGGCCGGCCGGTCATTCCACCAGGAGGGAACATTTAATTTAAAAGTCAGTGAAAATTACTTTTTGTCCACTTCAGATCCTAAATAGGCCTAGACATTGTTTTTTAAAGCTGTATCTGCAGATAATATAAATAAATAAAAACAGCTTTAGTGTACTTGGAGAGAGTACTCTTTCATAACTGTCTCTTAAAACTTTAGTTTGTCATGTTTTGAAGATTTACTCTCTGTTGAAAAACATTCTAATGGATACGTAAAGTATTTGATTATAATTATCAATTTAACTTCAGTGTTATTTGAGATCACAATCAAGGTATAATAACGTATATTATGTCCATATTTTTGTAAAAAAAAAAAAAACATGCTTTTTTCCCTGTTCAACACAAAGTTATCACAACAAATTCGTACTTGTGAGAACCATAGACTGGTAAGAACACGAGTGCCACTAGAGCGCGCTAGTAATCGTTAAGATGTCATTTTTGGGCGGAGGCTCGTGAGCAAAAGGTCCACCCATTTCTATGGTCTTTGAGAAGTTCTCACGCGGCCATTTTACAAAGTCATCCTCGGGAGTGCAGGTTACTAGCTCCTCTGTAGCGTTTGAAAGAAGTCCATTGTTGAACCTTATCTACTACTCTCGAAATATTTTGAACGGGTTTTCCCAGTCTGCTTGTGTGAAAATGTCTCGTGACCGTTCCCGTAACCGTGGAGGATTCCAGCACCGAGGCCGCGGAGGAATCGGGATGCGCGGTGGCATGGGGAACCCTAATTTTCGAAATCAAAACCAGCATCCTTATCAAAACCGAGGAGCTCATATGGGTGGTGGGTTTAAGCCGAATCAGGGAAATCAACCCAACCAAGTCTCTACCCCCCCGAAGCCGCAGGAATCCAATCAGAACAAACCCGCGGTCCAGTCACCTCAGGCGCAAGGCCCAGGCCTGGCCCAGCTGAGCAACAACCCAGGTCTGGCCCTGCAGAGCAAAAACCAAGGCCCAGGTCTGGCTCCGCAGAGCAAAAACCAAGGCCCAGGCCTGGCTCCGCAGAGCAAAATCCAAGGCCCAGGCCTGGCTCCGCAGAGCAAAATCCAAGGCCCAGGCCTGGCTCCGCAAAGCAAAAACCAAGGCCCAGGCCTGGCTCCGCAGAGCAACAACCAAGGCCCGTCGCCGCAGCAGACCGCCAGCCCCGCTCAGCCGAAGATCCAGTCTCCATCGCCGCAGAATACCGTAAAGACCCCGGACCTTGGTTCCCCACAGAACCAGCCCAGAAAGAATCAACCCAAAGGTGGGATGGGAAATGGCCAAAAACCGCCTGTTCTCGTGAAGAAAGACCCAGAGCAGACACCACCTCCCCCACAACAACAACCGTTCACCAAGAGCGAGCACGACTCTCAGCCTCAGGTAAAATTACTTCATACTTGGGGAAAAGCGTTGTTTTAGTGAGAACGTGAGGGATTTGAGTAAGTTGCATTTATACAATTATTATTTTTTAGCACACAAATGTTCGGTTGTCACGCTACAGCGTTAACGTTACTGGGGCAGGTCCGCCATTTTGTAGACGTTAAAACAAAGGCTGCACCTCCATAATGGTCCATCCACGTCTTCGTCCGCATAAGACGCATTGAAACGGTAATTTATTGTTTTTGTGTTTTCGCTTTTTGAACGTCAAGAACGTGATATTCTCACTTTGCTAGCCTTTCGGTGTTTTGTGTGATTTATAAAAATGGGTCATGTTTAAGTTGTGCAGTGTTAACGCCAGTCGTTCTCGCGCACTGCGAATGACTAAAGTAACATTGATTTGTCGTTCAAATTTAGCGGCATGATAGGTTTGCCTTAGATTTACGTTTTTGTTTTATGAATGTTTGATTTAAGGAATTGAAGGCAACTCTGTCTTTGCTGCGTAAGCCCGGGGAGAAAACGTACACTCAACGTTGCCGTCTGTTCATTGGGAACCTACCAAACGATATCACTGAACCTGAATTCAGGAAATTGTTTGCAAAGTATGGGGAGCCCAGTGAGATTTTCATCAACCAAAGCAAAGGATTTGGATTTATCAGACTGGTAAGATTTATAGCATTAAAACACAATGCCAATAAGCATTCGTTTTTTGTGTGTTTTTTAAAGCAAATGTAAAGTGTTTATAATATATATTTATGTAAAGGTTTTTTTTTTTTTTAGGAATCACGTGCCTTGGCAGAGGTCGCAAAAGCTGAGCTGGATGATATTCCGATGAAAGGAAGACCACTTAGAGTTCGTTTTGCCACTCATTCTGCTGCACTTTCTGTGCGAAACTTGTCTCCATTTGTGTCCAATGAGCTGCTGGAAGAAGCCTTTTCTCAGTTTGGAATGGTGGAAAGGGCTGTAGTTATAGTAGATGACCGTGGCCGCTCAACAGGGAAAGGCATTGTTGAGTTTTCTTCCAAGCCAGCTGCACGGAAGGCCCTTGATCGGATCAGGGATGGAGTGTTCCTTCTCACATCGTAAGATGAAAATCTCTTAATTTGTACAATTTGGCAGAAGAGCAATTTTTGTGAGTAGTTTATATAGATTATTGCTTTACATAACAATTTTGTTTATTTATTTTTTTCTAGGGCACCCCGTCCGATTGTGGTAGAATTGTTAGAACAATACGATGATGAGGACGGGTTACCAGAGAAACTTGCACAGAAGAACCCCAGTTATCAGAAGTAAGTTAACCCTTTACGATTCCTGTAAAATACGCCTAAAAAGGCATACCCAAAGTAAATTGCATGCTGTTCAAGGGCAATTTGAATGATATGCATGGTGTTGGTCTCCTTTGAAAGGTTTGTTTCTCAACAGTCAGAATCACTGTAAGTCTTAGTGATATTGAGTAATAGCACTTTGAATACACTAAAAAAAGAAAATTATTCCGCCTGCATTTTTTTTGTAAATAGAAGCCTGCAGATGACTATAGCTGGGAGGTATGAACTGGAAAATACATTGGGATCACAGAATGAAGCCTTACCAAGACAAATTTCGCATTTGATAAACAATATATTAGAAAATTAGTGTTTTACACATGTTTATCTAATTTTATGTCTAGACGCTTCCAAAAAAATTACACTTGGGGGACTCAAAACGACCCTTTGTAACCAGCGACACATACAATGCTGTAATTCTTGAATGCTTTAATGTACAGTCATCATTTTGGGCTCTAATGAAAGGTTACACTTAGAGCTATTCAATTTCTCATCCAGATTCACTGTCAATAATTGCTGACATAGTAACTGAAGCATAAACACATTATAGTGACATTTATTTATAGACTTCAAAATGTGTACACTTTTAAAATGACATATATGTATAATTTATAATCTAAATACATTTTGTTTCCTATATTTCTATTTCTGTACATAGTACATTATTTAATTTGTGGGTTTTTTCTTATATTGGTGTTATATTGCATCCCTACTGTGTTATTCCTGTGTATGTCTGTACTATCATGCATGTCTGCATTGTCAACAAAAAGTGGTCTGATTAAGACACTGATTGTACATGCTGTGTTTATTGTATCTTTAAATGGTTTACATAGTTGAAATCAAAAGAATCTCAGATTTCCATGGATATATGACATGTTCAACGTATTTTTTTTTTTTAGTTTTTGTGTCTGACGACTCCGTCCCGCCGGTGGTACGCTGGATTCTTAAAGGGTTAATAGGCCCAAACTCCTCACATTTCAGTGATGAATCCTTTTTGAGATGAAAATGTCACCCATGAGATTTTCTTAGATCCAGTGAGAAAGTGTTGTCATGAGGGAGGTGGGGTCTTTCAAGGGTACTGTACTGAGGCCTGTTGCATAAATTTAGTCTTAAAAAGTCAGTCCTCAATTTATTTTCTTCTAGACTGGTAATAACTTTTTTTTTATTCAGTTATGAAAATGTAGATTGGTTTTATTTGTATTGAAAAAGTAAGACTGATTACTCTTTGGCAACTTGTAGTTAGTCAAACTAGTTCTTGAAGGTGGTGTGTAGATTTTAGCGGCAAACTAGCGGTTGAGATTGAGAATTGCAATCAACGGCTCAGTCCCCCACTCTTCCCTTTAGAGCAGTGTATGGACACTTGTTTTTGTTCCACATTAGCTTCCTGTCCATTAATTTTTGCCTCTCACAAAAGCCACAATTTTTCTAAGACCGTAAAGGCTTATGTAATGCTTGAGCTGTAGTTAGGATCAAAGCTGGAAGTTAAGTTGCACAATGTTTAGATGTTATTTTTTTTTATACTATCATTTCATTTTAGGTTGTACTATATTTACCTTTATTTGCATTTTGAATGTAATATGGCAATTAAATGCACTAAATAGTTTTAGTTTTCAGTTATTAATATGACATTTCAGCAATAACATTTAGTTTTCTAAAAAGCAAACAAATTACTTGTTCATTTTAAGAAACTTGTCTTATTTTCTCTTGTATATTTAGGATTGCTCTTTAAAAAGAAAAAGTAGTTCTTATCCGATTTATCGATTATATTTTTGGTAGAATACTCGACTACTAAAATATTCGATAGCTACAGCCCTAGTGGGAAGTTCATTCCACCAGCCAGGAACGGTTATTTCAGAGTAATATCCCCCCAGTTTTATTGGTTATAACGTCAGAATTGTTAACAGCTGTGATTTGACCTCAGGGAGCGGGAGCAATCTCCTCGGTTTGCCCGTCCTGGCACCTTTGAGTTTGAATACTCCCAACGATGGAAGTCTCTTGATGAGATGGAGAAACAACAGAGGCAGCAAGTGGAGAAAAACATTTGTGAGGCCCGTGAGAAGCTGGAAGGAGAGATGGAAGATGCCTATCATGAGCATCAAGCGAACATGCTCAGACAGGGTGAGTATTGTCTCTGCAGAGTTGGAGTATTTATTTTGAGCCTTTTTGCTACTTAAAAAGAAAAGTAAATAATTGATTTGGGGATAATTTTTTCAAAAGACCTTCTTAGGCGTCAAGAGGAACTTCGTCGCATGGAAGAGTTGCACAGTCAGGAGATGCAGAAACGTAAAGAGATGCAGCTCAGGTATGTCTGATGTAGTGAATTGTGGTTCTGGAAACCTTTGCTGTAATAGTTAACTGATTGGCTGTTCTCAACCACAGGCAAGAAGAGGAACGCCGTAGGAGAGAGGAGGAGATGATGCGGCAGAGAGAAATTGAAGAACAAATGAGGCGCAAACGTGAGGAGTCTTACAGAATGGGCAACTTTATGGATAATGTAAGTAATACATTCAAAGAACTTAGCTTTTAATTAAAATGTTGGTAAAGTAAAATATTTTCCTTTTTTTGCAGAGAGACCGGGAGATGAGAATGAATACTAGTGGAGGCCTGGGGTTGGCTGGTAAGATGTTTTGTTCTCTGTGGTTCATTTGTCTAGAAATTAAATATTTACACATGTGCTAAAAGTATGTAAAAACTGTACAACATCTACATGCCTTCTGACCTTTCTGAGGACACTCTCCCGGGGGGGCGCGAGTAGGCTACAGGATGGGAGGAAAAAAAAATCTGCTAATTTTTTTTATCACTAAACTACTGTCATAAAAAGTTATAGTTTTGTATATACATAACTCCTGAATAAAAATTAAAATGTGTTTGGACTGATTTAAAAAAAAGAAGAGTTTTGAACAAATTTGATTGGTTTGTTGATAGTGAGCGCAAATGCAGGTGATAAGCGGTTTTATTAAGCGAGTCATTGAGTCGTTCATTCAAACGATTCCTTCAAACGGCCGATTCATCAAGAATGAGACAGATGTTTGTGCATGGGTCATTGAATCTTTGAACCAACCGATTCGTTCAAAACACCATTGAGTGTTGCTGTGAGATGCGCTATGCTGTGATCTTTGTTTGGATTCATCGGATCTATTTTCGCTGCTAAAATAGACCAAAACAGTCGTTATTTCGTCTAAAATGTAAGTGACTTAATATTATTAACTTGTTTGTTGAACTGTCATTATGAAATCAGTGTCACATTTTCAATCGTGAGGTGATGGTCAATTTTCAGCTCTCTTGGTCGTCAGGTCATGTGATGCATGTTGCTGAACTGTTTTCAAATGTTATAAATATAAAAACACCACATTTTGAAATGTAACTACAGTATGTCAATTTAGTTTATTTGTGTGTGCTGTGCTCATAGACTTTAGAAAACGGCGCTCATTTGTTTGATTTCTCCTCGAGAAGCTGCGCAAGCCTCAAAAGTTTAAGGTCCTTGCACCCTGACTGAGTTCGAAACTGTCGTATTCGGTTTTTTCATATTCGTCATTTGGTGGCTCTCAATTGTCAAAAACACCCCTCAAAATATTTGCTACGGATGCAAAAAAAAATGTATGACGGACGAAAGTTTCAGAGGCTGCAAACGTATAAAACGTGAGGTCGCATTTAGTTGTATATATGTAAGAGGCGCTCTGGCGACTGAAGCTAGAGGCTGTAGCCTTTGGCATTCCTTGTTAGAGCGCCCGCCTCCCGTGCCGGAATCCCGGGTTCGAGACCCACTCGGCGCAAGAACGAGTTAGGATGGTGTGGACCCGGGGGAGTTACATATATATAAAAATATTCGTTTTTTGTTTATTCATTATTCGTTTATTATAAACTAGTCAGAATATAGGCTACAGTTAAAGCTTTCCTTTAGTTTTTGTGAAATACACGCACGCACGCAGCCACGCACACACATACATGTTTAAATAAATTTATGTTGTAAATAAATAAAAATAAATTGTTGTAACAGCAATATCTCCAAGTTTTGTTTTTCACTGTAAACATGTAATGATTTGCCAATGCAAAGAGAGTACCGCCACCTTTTTCTCCCACTTCAAGCACTGATTATAACACAAACAAATCATCCTCCTGGCGACTTTTTTTTTTGTCAAAAGCGACAAATCCAGCAACTTTTACTGGTGTTTGGAGACTCGAAAGCACGAATCACAGTTAGGCCTACTGTGCTCAACGAGCAGCGGGTGCTGCCGTGAGCCCCTCTCCCGTACAAAACTAGACCTCTGGCATGGCCGCATCAGTCGAGGGAACTGCGACATGTTCCCCAGCCTTGCAGACTTTGTCACTGATGCAGGCACGTCACACGATTTCTCCTCCCTATTTCAATCAGCGTCTGAGCACCTGTCAGCAATGAGAAAACAATTTGCGACGTACTTTAAAGAGGATTATCGCTCTTTTGCGTGGGTTCGAGATCCATTTGTGTGCACAGCAAACGAGCTATCAATTGATATGCAGGAACAGCTTATTGAGCTGAAGAGTGACAGTAGACTGAAGGAACTCTTTAGCTCCTGCCCTCTTTCGTCATTCTGGGCAGCATTGATGCAGGAATATCCTGAACTCTGTGACGTCGCCTTGAAGATTCTCCTTCCTTTCGCGTCGAGTGTGAGGCAGGATTCTCAAAAATGACTGCACTCAAAACGAAATACCGCAATCGTGCACAAATCGAGGATGATTTGAGGCTATGTTTAACATTGAAAACATTGAGCCAAGAAATGAGGATCTTTGCACGGCAAAGCAGGCTCAGGTCTCACATTAACATCACCTACCTGCAAGCTTCTGTAAAAAAAAATGCAAATGATGCCTACTATTAGGCCTAGTAATAATAACAATAATAAAGCATAAATTAATATCAGAGGTCTGGTGCCAATTCCCAATTATAGCAATAGCCTAGTAATGATAATAGGCCTATACTGATGATGATGATAATAATAATAATAATAACAACAACAACAACAATAAAGCATGTAACCTCATATAATTATATAGCAATAGCCTAGTAATGATGATAGGCCTACTACTACTCATAATGATAATAATAATAATGTCTGCAAGCTCACATTAGAAGTCTGGTGCTACTGTCAATTATAACAATAGCCTAGTAATGATAATAGGCCTACCTACCGCTACTGATGATAATAATAATAACGTTGACCTAAAAATAATAGCCTAGGGCTATCTATCTATGCAAGGTGGTGTGGGTGCTGGTGGGGGGTTTGCAACTGCAATGAACCAGCTTTGGGGGGGCCCAGCTTGCAAAAGGTTGAGAACCCCTGTACTAGATGAAGCAACTTAGTTGTGATTTTATAATTTTTAACAGGCTTTTAAAGAATGTGTATTTGTATCTCAACTCTCATCGTTGTATTGCATTATGCTTCCTCTCAACTCCCATCATTGTACTGCATTATGTTTTGCCCCCCACAGTAAAAAAGAACGTAGAGCTTTGATCATAAAACCGAGCACTTGAATGTAATGAGACTATCAGGACAGGAGCTATAGTGTGACCGGAAATGCACCGTAGTCTGTTTTTAAAGTAGCTTTTCTCTTTTAGAGTGTGCATTAGGGCTGCAACAACTAATTGAGAAAATCGATTATGAAAATTATCGATTAGTCGGGTCTGCTCACAGTGCATGTCCAACTTCAGCCGGTTGCTCAAATTACAGCACTGAATAACGCATTTCTATGGACAAAAAAATAGTGTTTTAGCATCTAAAAATAGTGGAGGAAACAGAATGAGATGCCTTGGGAGAAATACGTGATCCAAGCTGCCCAAAACATGAGAATTCTTTATTTTGAGCTATATTAAGTTAATGCATTAGTGTAAAGGCTTGCCCTGTCAGGTGCTGTGGCACATGCGTGTGTGTCCTCAGCGCAAAAAACGTTGTTTATGGTCATATCCTTATTTATAAATGTCACAAATTCCCGCAAGCATTTCCATTTTTGCATTAAAGTCCGTCCTGACAGGCTGTGTTAAGTTTAAAATACTGAATGAGCACCGGCGCAGCGGTTGCGTGCACGTGCGTCAGGCAGAAACACCGAGACAATGAACAGGATATGCAGCGCAAAGATATCCATTGTGCTGAATTATCTGTTGTTGAAAGTTAATTTAAGGTGTAAAAGTCAACATGAATGTGAATCATTTCTCAGTCTCTGGGTGAATTAAACCCGTCATGATTATATAGGCAACTCGATGTTCCGGTCATTCAGCGCAGCTTTGAATGCGGTTGTGAATCCTGACAATGTAAAGGCATCAGTGCGGCTATATATATGCGGTTCTGACGGTCATATAATAATAGAATGCTCTATGAAGTGATGTTGCCATACTAGTCTTTACCTTCTGCTCTAGTCATGTTTGTGTTAAACATGGCAGAAAAACTGTCTCAAGTAAGGATAGCTGCAGGTTGTAGGGGTCGACCGATTATCGGCCTGGCCGATATTAAGCATTTTTACGATTATCGATATCGACCATTTTCAAAACAGATTTGCCGATTATTTATATATATATATATATATATATTTTTTTTATGCAAACATATTATTTATTGGTGAATAAATAATACAGGTGAAATAATGTAATGTTTAAATGCACTATTTGGCTCGATGCAGCCTGTCTGAGCTCAACACTCTGTGGCCTAGAGCAATCTCCGTCCACCGCTCATCTGATATGCAGAGAGTCACGAGTCCGACCAATCAACGCGGAAAACTGAAGGCAGTCTCACACCGAAAGCACTTGCTAACTGGAGCTGCCTCAGTGATCACGCATCAGTTGTCTCTCAAAGGTAAGGCAGCAGCAGACGTTGCTAAAGTTGCAATAAATCACAATCCACTATGATGTCCGCGATGCGGAAAATGCGGGCGGAATCGCGGAATGCAGTCATATAATGGAATTTACCGTATAACGCGGAATGTCATGGAATGTGTCGAAGTTTGGATGAATTCATCAAAAGTAGGTCAGTACACTTAAATCGACTCGCGCTATGGACTAGTATCTATAAATATTAAGCCGCAAAAACACTATTTAAATATGAATCCTGCATGTTCTGCATCTCTGTTAATGAATGACACAGACGTGCGGTTTCATTTACTGCACACATACATACTCGAGCATGTGATGCTCGCTGTGTTTTCAGCATCTGCCGTCTCACTAAATGAGGACATAAATACATGAACAACATCCCCAGAACTGCTCGGAGAGTCACTTCATGAGCATTTGACCGTTTCATTTGAGTAAAACGATCGTCATATCATATATACATAGGCTACAGAAACTTAAAAGGTCCTCATGGCAACCTGTCAAAATATAAGTTCGGTTTAGCAGAATATACGTAATACAACTACAACAATTATTACAACTTTTGTTGAGAATAAGCACACAATACGCTAAATACGTTTACTTTAAGTTTTACAAAATGTTTACAGAATGCTTCTGGGTGATCCCTGCACTTATGTTATTAATATTACGGTTTATTTAATGTTGTTATTAACAGTTTTCAGAATTAAAGACATGTTTAAAAGCATTTAAAGAACGTTTTTTGTCAGAGCTCTTGTTATTATTAATTTTGGCTTTCATTTTTACACCAGACACTTATATCGGTTCAAAATATCGGTTATCGGTCTACTTGATCTGTAATAATCGGCATCGGCCCTGAAAAACACATATCGGTCGACCCCTAGCAGGTTGTTTTTAACGATTAATTGTGCAGCTCTAATGTAAACATTGCAAAATACTTTGTGGGGATATCGTCACGTTCTCGCGATCGGATTTCGCGAGATCTCGTGCCACGGGACCTCGTCACATCCCTACCAATTACAGTCAAAAAGAACATAAAAAATGCAAGCTGTTATGAGGCCATTTTTGTTATTATAAATACTAATTAGATTCTGTTTGTAATTTGCCCAATAAATGACTAACATTAGATGTAAACTATTTTTTGACAGATTCCTAAAATATTTGTTTTCTCTTTATGACAGGTGGTCTAATAAATGAGCACTGTTTTCATAGCATTCAGTTTGTTTGAAGGACATTGGGCAGAATGTGGAATAGTGTTTTTCGTCAATAAAATAATTGTATTTAATACGATTAATCAAAAGAATAATTGGCCAACTAATCGATTATCAAAATAATCGTTAGTTGCAGCCCTAGTGTGCATTCCTTATTATCACTACATATTGTCCTATGGTCTATAAAAGCATGATTTATCAAATATAACACAAAAATGAAAATGTACTTTTTAACAGTTTTTCTAATAATGTATGCTTTTTCCCTCTTTAAAAAAAACAGATATGTCATTTGGGTCACCTAGCCAGAAGTTCCAATTGGCTGGAATGAATTTTGAAGGACACCAGGGAATGGGGGGATCATCACCAGGGGGCATGGTGCCCAACGAAATGGTAATGTATTCCTGAGTTGAAATTGAGAGTGAATGTGGGGTGTGTTTTGTATGCATGATAATCTTTGAATGGAGCTGTTGTTGATGGGAATTTGAGACCATTTTATGTTTGAAAGTTTGGTGTGAAAGGATTATTTCTAGACTTGTGAGTGGGCAATGTGTTTTGATCCCTGTTGTGATTCAATTATATTGTCACCATCTAGTTGCATAAGTCATTGTCAGCACTTGAGCTCAGCTTCCATTACTTTTCTTTCTCTTGTTACTTTGGATGTCTGTCTGTACTAAAGCCCAATAATTTTTAAACAACTGTCTACTGACAACACATACTTGCAAGTCCTGTCTAAACTGCAAAAAAGACAGGCATGTTTGCGCTCTGTTTGATGTATAATATTTAAATTAGCAATGTGACATCTTTAAACAAAGTCTGGTGAAATAATACCCTATTACATGCTGTGCTTGTTTTGTGGTGAAATACCATTGTAGGTTTTTTTTTAAAGTTGCAAATCCTTGTTAAAGGTATTTCAGTGCTGTAATGGTACCTGCATGGAAATGCTGTTTCCATGCTTTGAGCTCTTTTTTGTAGTGTTGACCAACTGTGGGCATTTAGTGCAGATAGACTTAAAAGCAACTTAATCACAAAATGAATGTGACTAGGTTTGGGTTCCATTCACATTTGAATCGGTACCTGTACCCAACAGTACCCTTTTCTGTATTTTACTGTGTAACAACAAAAAACATTTCAGTAAAAGAATAAGTCCAAAACTCTCAATTCCAACATTTTGAACTCTTTTTCTTCCATAAATTCTTTTCATTTTTTTTTGTAATCAAATGAAGGCATGAAACCATTTATTTTTAATCAAATCAAAATTAAACCCTTTTATTAATCGACGAAAACCCTTTTCGTTAATGTGGTTATAGTAATAATTTTCATCATTTAGTTGTTTTATTTAAATTTGTCAGTAAATGGAATTTATAAAGATGTACATTATACTGTACAAGAGTAATATATATTTCTGTTTCATGTAAAACCACACTTTTATTTTGACAGGTTTCTGTGTATACAGTATGATATGATGCTAGTTTCCTCAAATGCAACTGTACAATTCTCATGAGCTGACTCTCACAGCCTGTAAGTTCATGTAGTGAGATGCAGAGGTCGAAAATCACTGCGAGTTCACGTGTGCTTCAGTATTTGTGTGGTAAACAAACCGCATCTCTGCCATTCATACATACCAAGGCTAACAGAACATGCTGTACCCAACCTTAAATGTGAAGGTTACAGTGACTGAAAATCATGTGGCTGAGTTTTTGAGGAGCTGGTTGGAGATGAGATGGTTGGCATATGTACTTACATTTTGTTGATATTGGATGGTGAGGTTGGGTTTGACCCATAATTGCTATAAAGAAAAGAACTCTGGAGTTTTCCTTGGACGTGGCACACATTTCTATAATCACCCAGATATAGTTCTTATATCTGCTTCCTGGTGTTTTTAAATATTTCTATTTTAATTTAAGAGTTTTAAGTATTTCTCAAACAATTACAACAGCAGTTTGTAGTAATATTGTAGCTACACTGTGATTTATGGTTTAAGCCTTTTAATTCCATACATAGTGAATTTGGACTACCTTTGCCTGTCCTGAGCCCTTGCTGGTTATGTTGCAGCAAAGTAATTCATCAGCAAAACAAATGCTTACAGATTGTTGTTGAATGTGTTGCCAGTAGGGGTGGAACGGTTAAACTTTTTCATGGTTCGGTTTGTATCACGGTTTTAGAGGCGCGTTTTTTTTCCCAGTATGGTTCGGTATGCTTAGAGAAACTATACTGTAAAATTAAGAAACTAAAAATAATCTATCTACAAGCGACAGCACAAATACAATAGTAAAGCTACAAATAAAAAAAAGTGTTTTTTAGGTAGGTCTAGCCTTAGTGTTTAGGTACAGAAATTTAATAAAGTAATCAAATGTAAAACAGCATTACATATTTGACAAAAAATTAATTTTTAAAGTTACAAAAGCGATTCAATCAAGAGCAGTGATTTTATTTGTTGCTGTTTGATTAATATTAAGAGTGCTTTTACTTTAAGAGAATGCACTGTATTTACTGTAAATAGACGTATTTACTGCGTTCATCCGGTTATGTCTGCTATAGGATGCTTACCAAGACGGCATTTTGGCATAATTTTTGTGTGAATTTGTCCATTCAAACACAATACTTGAGAGAGCGCTTAATATTTGCGCGTGTTCTGAGGCGCGGCTTTGCGTTCTTCTGATGAGCGCAGGCACACATCTTCTCGCTGTGTACGTGAACACGCGTCCTCTGGCTCTTAAATTTTTAAATTAGCAAATCTTACATGAGTTTAGTTTAAACACAGATATCACCGTGTGCTGTTCAGGTCTCACCTCTGCGCGCACGCCATCAGCACCTGGGTGATGATGGAATAAATGCTCATATTCCAGCATTGAACAAGAGTGAATGGTTTGTCCCTTTTTTTAAATTGCTGTTGTAATGTACTGGAAAGTCAGTGCGCATCAATCAACAGTAGCATACATTAGCCTTATACATTTTCTGTGTTATTCATAAACAATATCGCAGCTGCATTGTCAGATTTAAGTTGAACCGCGGTCCTAGGGCATGCTGCGAACCGTTCCATCCCTAGTTGCCAGTATACTGCTTTCACGGCAGTATCTTTTAATAGCTGAACCATTTTGATGCCCTAGTTACATGCAATGTTATTGGGAATATGGTAATTGGTCTTTTCTTCCAATAGGCTTCAAGTATCAATAATAGCTCCACATTTCCACAGACTTTGAATGTATATAATAAAATAGAAAAAGTGAAACCTTATTTTTTGGGCATTTTCTTATTCAGTTGATTTTTAAAAACATGATTTTGTTTAAGATTTTGATAAGTTTAACATTGAGTTTATTAATACAATGCTATTAGCAAACCAAAGGCTTGAGTTTGTATAGAAATTGAATTGTTTTAAGTGTCTGAAAGAGAAAGTATTTTGTTTTAGTTGTATATCTGAATGTTAAAAGTAGATCTTAAAGTCAACATGAAATCAAAATGGATCCTCTCTGCTTTCAGGCGTTTTTATTGGGCATTGTTTAGGCTATATGAACTTTTTGGGGGTAATTATCCAATGTTATTACTTGCTCCACCTTTAAAATGAATGCCTTTGTTGGCTTCATACCCACTTCAATTTTGTAATGAGTACTAGTTGTGTTTTAGGAGGAGAATAGTCCTCTCACCTTTAAATCTGACTTTGCCTTTAAGTCCTGTTTGTTAGTTATTGTTTCACTGAAATATTGCTTTTACAGAAGAAAAATGTTAAGTGCAGTTTCATGTTGACTTTAAGTGGTCAACCTCTTGCTGAAAGAATTGAGCTCACAGCAAGCAGACATAATGACGATTATTATTTTAAAGATGCTATACACTCACTTGCCACTTTATTAGGTACACCTTGCTAGTACCGGGTTGGACCCCCGTTTGCCTTCAGAACTGCCTTAATTCTTTGTGGAATAGATTCAACAAGGTGTTGGAAACATTCCTCAGATATTTTGGTCCATGTTGACATGATAGCATCTAGGGCTGGAACAACTAATCGATTATTATCGATAATGAAAATCATCGACAACGGTTCTCATTATCGATTAGTCGGGTCTGCCCACAGTGCACGTCCAACTTCAGCTGGTTGGTCAAATTACAGCACTGACTAACGCATTCTATCGACAAAATGCATCTAAAAATAGTGAAGGACACAGAATGAGATGACGCTGGAGAAGTATGTGATCCAAGTTGCCCAAAACATGATACTACTTTATTTTGAGCTTTAAGTTAATGCATTACCGAAAAATTATACCTATCAGATTGTGCTACCAGCATCTTATTCATGTGGTTTGAGGCTTTTTTTAATGTCCATACCTACCCCTACCTATCCACACCTACCCTTACCCTTAAAACATTGCAAATATATTATTGGCAGCACAATCTGATAGGTAGCATGTTTTGTCGGTGCGGCGGGCGCATGCACGCTCGTCAGATAGTTAAGTTGGTTTTGTTTTTGATATTCGTGACTCATTCAGCGATAAACGGCAATAACTCCTTATCGACTTGTCCAAAACAAATCTAAACAGTGTGACCACCAAAAGGGCAAAGCTGATCATGTTTCACAGCTTTCTTTTTTTATAGTTTTTGCTCAATGTAATAAGCCCTAGCCCGCACAAGCAGTCTCAATGTGCATCAAGCCAGGAGAGCTCGCTCTCTGCGGAGCTTTCAGTAAGGGACTGTGGTGAAAGTGCACGTTTTCATCGTTTTTTGCTATAGCTCACTGGGCGGTGTTTTTGTAATAGCTTTTTAGTTAAAGGGCCAGTGAGACATGAGACCAGTGTCAATCAAGAGAGGGGGACAGTGGACATTTTTCACAAACTTCCATTTTATACCTACTGGTAGAAAAGGGAATTGCATGTCAAAAATGAACTTACTTTTTGTAATAACTTTCGTCAGCAGGAAGATAGACTATACTGTGATCAAAGTGAACGTGTGTTCCTGCAGAACATTCCTCTCACCTGTTGAGTCTTTATTATCGTTATTATTATTTACATTTTTAAAAGAGATTTAAACTATATTCACTATATACAATGCTTAACAAATGTATTAAAACAAGTTTATGTAAGGTTTTTAACAAATGATGTAAGGTTTGCCACTGCTGCTCTAAACTAACAGCATTGGTGATTACCAAAATCATGTTTAGCTTTCTGTAATGCAAGCTGTTATGAGGCCATTTTTGATATTATAAATACTAATTAGTTGTTTCTGTTTGTAATTTGCCCAATAAATGACAATTTATTTTAGATTTTAACATTTTTTTTGACATTCCTAAAATGTTTTCTTTGACAGTTGGTCTAATAAATTAAGCACTGTATGTTTTCATAGCATTCAGTTTGTTTGAAGGACATTTAGCAGAATGTGGAATAGTTAGTTTTTGTCAATACAATTATTTTTTTAATCAAAATAATTAATTAATCGAGGTGCGGGGGGTGGGGCATGGCCGTAATGGAGACAATGAAATTGTCTGGAGACTGTTATAAAAATGAATGTTGAATGTTTTAAATCCTTGATGCGAATCTCACGGTCCACCACATACCAAAGGTGCCCTTTTGGATTGATATCTGGTGACTGTGGAGGGCATTTGAGTAAAGTGAACTCGTTGTCATGTTTAAGATGATTTGAGCTTTGTGACCTGGTGTATTATCCTGCTGGAAGTAGCCATCAGAAGATAGGTACACTGTAGTCATAAAGGGATGGACATGGTCAGCAACAATACTCAGGTAGGCTGTGGCATTTAAACGATGCTCAATTGGTATTAAGGGGCCTAAAGTGTGCCAAGAAAATATCCCCCACACCATTACACCACCAGCCTGAACCGTTGAGGCAAGGCGGGATGGATCCATGCTTTCATGTTCTTTGCGCCAAATTCTGACCCTACCATCTGAATGTCGCAGCAGACAATCGAGACTCATCAGACCAGGCAATGTTTTTCCAATCTTCTATGTACAATTTTTGTGAGCCTGTGCAAATTGTAGCCTCCGTTTCCTGATCTTAGCTGACAGGAGCGGCACCCGGTGTGGTCTTCTGCTACTGTAGCCCATCTGCTTAACGGTTCGATGTGTTGTGCGTTCAGATATGGTATTCTGCATACCTTGGTTGTAACGAGTGGTTATTTAAGTTACTGTTGCCTTTTTATCATCTCTAACCAGTCTGCCCATTCTCCTCTGACATCAACAAGGTATTTTCGTCCACACAACTGCTGTTCACTGGATATTTTCTTTTTCGGACCATTCTCTGTAAACCTAAGAGATGGTTGTGCGTGAAAATCCCAGTAGATAAGCAGTTTTTAAATACTCAGATCAGCCCGTCTGGCACCAACAACCATTCCATGTTCAAAGTCACTTAAATCCCCATTCTGATGCTCAGTTTGAGCAAGTATTCTTCACCACATCTAGATGCCTAAATGCATTGAGTTGCTGCCATGTGATTGGCTGATTAGCAGTTTGTTACCAAGCAATTGAACAGGTGTACCTAATAAAGTGGCCGGTGAGTGCAAGTTGTCAGTGTGCAGTTGCAGTGTTTAATTCAGATATCAAATCTGAATTACTTTTTCTTTTTTCATAGATGGGCTAATCTTGAACATTTTGAAACTAAATGCAAATTACAAAAATGCTGCTTGCATTTTTACTGCAAACTTGATGCTGTTTTTCACGTTTGTAGACATTCAATTTCTTCCGGTTAACCAGCAGCATTACTGCATCTTCTGACAAGTACTGGATAAACACCGTTTATGACAAACTGAAGAAACGTGGTCTAACATTGAACTATGTGATGGCTTACTAGTTTGCAATTAAAATTTTACTAACCTTTTTTAAATCTAAAATCACAATCTCTTGGGATGTAAAAGGGACCATTAACACATTTTCAAATGTAGTATAAAATGGTATAATGGTAAACAAATTTGTGTTCCTATTGTAGATGTTGATTGTTGCCCACATGGCACAGAGGGTTTTTGATAAAGTACAAACCTCTATGCCCTATAATTTTGGGGCAGCCAACTAATTTCTGCTTTAAAATCTCATATGCAAATGGGGTTAGTAACTGTTTCCTGCAGTATTTATCACATCAGCGCTATTGGAATGCATTGTAATAGGATTTGACTAATAAATACATTACCCTCTCTTCCTTTTCCTATGTCACCTCTGGCACCTGTGGATCTGCGTGTTGGAACGGTTTCGCCGATTGTTTTCCTTGGATGCCACTTTTATAATGCTTTGCTCAAAATACTCTTGGAACTCATGGAACTTTTTACCCCTTTGTTGCTTTTCTCCCCTACCCGTGGACATAAACTCCATAATTTCTACAAAACTAAATACCCAACTGATACATAACTGAAAATGGTCCATGTAGCGCAGTGATCGTTTCCCGCAAGGTGGCACAGGGGGTCCAAGGGGCATGGGTGCTGGAAACCCAGGATTTGGCAGGGTCCGTGAGGAATATGAAGGATCTGCCAAGAAGCCACGCTTCTGATTTGGCACTTTAAAATCAAAGCTTGTATGTGGAAATCCAGACGCTCGATTCTGGAGTCGCAATTGATGTATTTAAGTTTAAAGAATTTTCTTGCAGTTTTAGCCTGAAAACCATTTGTGGCAAGATTTTTTTTCGTCGTATTTTTATTTTGTATTCTTAATAGGTTTAAAAATAGAACCAGTGAAGCCAGCAGTGGCTTAGTGCTACCAACTTGTAATCCTCTTTCTTACTAGTCTTTATCTTGTCATGTTGCTTGTGTTATACTGGTGAATATTGTAAATTGTTCTGATCTTACTATGGCTGTGTTCTGTGCCATTCACACTTAAAATACTACATGTACATTTTCAATAAAGAGTGCAGTTGATTTTCCAAAACCCCAATCAGGTGTTCTTGGCACAATGATTAAATTCGCTTGGACGCATGTAAGATATAGGCATCTAGTACTCTTCACAGTAAAGAGTTTTTATTTTTTTTATTTTTATGGATCCGTTATATTACAGTTTAAAGCTCTGATTTATCCCCGACTTTGAACAACTTTGCTATTAGGATAAATATGGTTTGATGGTTTACGTTTTTCATTTTGATTTGGAAATATAGCTTAAACCATAATTTCCCAATCCCAGTCCTCGCGCTCCCCCGCACTGTGTATTTCGTATGTATCTCTTATCACGTATGACATTTGTTCTATTTGACCGTAAGTGCCCTGCGAAGTGGACATCACCGGATATTCAGCCATCATTCCAGTTCAAAACGAGTGAATATGTTCCATTCAAAGGGCATTAAAGTGCGTGAGACATGAATTTAAATTGTATTTATATAGGTATATTATGTCACACTCTAGCAAGTTTCGTCTGTGTGTGTGAAGACGCTGCGCAGTACATATCCGTAAATTAATGTTCCGAAGTGAGGACTGGGATTGGGAACCGCTGGCTTAAACATTTTTATTTTATTATATTTATTTACACTGACTTTTTCAGTGGTAAAAAGTCACACATACTTTGCAGTGCATATGCAGCCCATGTGTGGTTCTTTACACGATGCAGAAGCAGCGCTGGCACATTGTGCTTGCCGTCTGCTACTGATCAGTAGATGTTTGCCACAAACACATTTATCCAATATTTTAATTTCAAAATCCAAAGTGTTACTTATAATTATTTAACTGCGTTGCAATTTTCTTTGTTTTTGTTCAGTAATTAAATCTTTCATAGATGTAATCACATTTAAACAGTTAATATAAACATGTATTATTCAATGCATTTTACTTGTAAAGTTGCTTAGACACATGTAAGATATAGGCATAAAATACTCATTCCCCCCCTCCCCCACACACACACAGTAAAGTGTTTTTTTCTAAATGGATCCATTATATTACATTTTAAACTGATTTTTCCTGACTTTGAACATCTTATAAGCTTATTAGCCTACTTTAATGTACAAAGGGTAGTAGGCCGTCACGAACATTGTAAAGGGGGGCATAACACAGTTTCACCCAATCTCATGTTAATCTTGTGTACATTTAGAGTAGTAATGCATCCTTCATATCTCCAAAAATTCTTTAGTTTTATCATTATTTATAAAAGATACAGCTTTACGATTCTCTCTGGAAAAGGGAGAGCTCCTGGAGGCGTGCCGTGGGCGGAGCTAAAGAGTGACGAGCACTTGTGCTGATCGCCAACAGAGACATTTGATGCAGTTTCACCTACTGTCTGCAGTTCTGAATCATGACCGGGAACTTTTATAGCTGGGACCGCTCCTTCTTTCAGTTTCAAATCCAGCATCAAACTGGACCTGATTTATAAAACCTTTGTCAACAAACACACTTGAGAAACTCCGTTGCTGCTCTGGAAAATCAAACTGCATCCACTGTTCACGTTACGTTGGGTTCTTTTGGGAAGCTGAACAAGGTGATCTTTCCCTCAACCAAAAACACACTTCTTTAGAGACATTCTTCCCGAGCGAGTCCTGTGCAGTGCTGCTGGATGAAGCACACTCTGGTCGATGTGTGCACGGGCACGCTCTTCCAGGGGAGAAATGCCCAAATAAGGAGTTCCATCTTTATTTACGTCAGTGAGAGCCATGATTAAAGAAAA
This sequence comes from Oxygymnocypris stewartii, assembly GCA_003573665.1. NCBI lineage: Eukaryota > Metazoa > Chordata > Actinopteri > Cypriniformes > Cyprinidae > Oxygymnocypris > Oxygymnocypris stewartii. The sequence goes on from QVTF01000001.1 coordinate 2,579,008, forward strand.
ACTTTCCGAAACTTGTACGAACCTGGAAGTAAGATTTTTGGCACAGAAATACTGTAATACGTCCCAATTGTTTGAAAATTTGGCCATGCTTAGCTTGAGAATCCAACTCTTTAAGTGTAAACCAATCTGAATGCATGAAACAGCATTGTACCCCCGCTTTAAATGAAAATGTACCATTGACAGACGCAGTTGACTCTTATGCGGTTTCTTTTGCAATTAAAACTTTATAAGCAATCCTGCTGGTTGTAAATAATTTGCTATGTGCATGAGTGCCATCCATTGTGTCTCGCACTTCTTGCTGTAAACTTAGCCAAAAAGCCATGTGTTGACTGTGAAACACATGAAACACTCAGTTTAATTATAGCCTATGCATTTCTGATATAATTACAAAATTAGCGTAAAAATCCATGTTCATTTTTACTGCGAATAGTCATTCATTCATTCAAAAATAGGAATGATTGGGTATGGTTTTGGTATCGTTAGGTATCAGATTCCGATTCTTATCGATTTCTAGTTCGATTCCAATTGGATAAAAAAAAAAAAAAAACATTTAGTGGAACATTTAGATGTCAAACGTACTTATTTCTGTCTCTTTAACACCGAACGCATGCAGGTGGATCAAAATATATTTTTTACATGTTCGTTTTCCTTCACATCTATTTACGCTCAAGTTAAAACAAAAACGGCTGTGTTTGTTATACTGACATATTTTTGTGTATATTGGGTTATAAATGTGAAAGAGAAGCACGTTTAGGCTCGGACGCAGGCCAGGAACCCACACCAGGACCGTTTTTCTCTGTTTGTGCTTTTAGATATGTGTGCTGCACTCAATTAGTGCTAAAGTTATTTCCCTTCCTGTGCGTAAATAATTTAAAATCACATTATAATGCGAACGCAGGAATTAAGCGGAATCGAAATGCACTGGTCTTATCGTAGTAGTACCCAGTTCTTGGAAATTTAGAACCGGTTCTCGGTACCCAACCCTACTGCAGACGCACCGCTCCAGAAGCACATTGTCGGACCTGATCCGAGTCCAGTGTGAATGCTCTCGCCTGTTAACGTCGCCATGTATAAATACGCACTGCTAACGAAGTGTGTAAACAGGCTTTAGCCCTGATCGGTTCCAGAAGTTTCCCTATAACACACATAACTTCAATCATAAATTATAGTAATACATTTTTATTTTCTAAAGTGTTTTTATGCTGCAGAAAACAAGTTAACTGTGGATTGCAATTTTATAAATCTCTTTAGCCACTTAAAAAAACAGTACAATCCAAATATTAAGGTTTATGCAGCATTTTGTTTGTGACAATTCTGTGCTGTTTAAATCTAATTTTGCTAATCCAGTTTAGAATGTAGATTTTTATTTCTTCTGTATAGTTTATACTGGACAAAGCAGCAGTTTAAGCAGTTCTTTTGGGTGACTTTAAGGATGCTTCCAGTGCATCTTCCACTGTTTAATTAAACCAATAATCCTTCCACAAACTCGTTCCATTGACGTTTTGAATCTGCCATTGTAATGGCAGTTTTTTGGGGGCGGACATTTAATGCCACTATGTAGTTTCACTTAGTTGTCTCTGCACATTAAAGCAGTAAGGGTAACTGGTGTTTTTTTTTCTGATTAGAAATGAATATTTAAGCAAGTACATAAGCAGCCAGTGTTCAAAAATGTCGCCTTTAGCCCGATTCACAATGTTAAGCTTATAATGTTTTCTAATTTGAATGTTACTGGTAGGAATTTGCGGGAAATTTGAGCATGCTGCTGTGTCATTACTTCGCATCCAAAGAAGTTGTCCCGCTAGTAGGTTATTGCATGAGATGATCCTGTAGGTAGTGGATCGTTTATAGCCTTTTCTCACAGCAGCTGGAATAATAAAATCTGTAATCCAAAAAGGATTATGAAACATGACTGAATTTTTTTATTATATTGCAGTTTTTAGGGATGCAAAGCAAGACCTTGGTCCTCTTAGCAGCAAAAAAAACAACTTATTAAAATCCTGAATGGAATATGTAGCCAAGAAAGCGCGAAAAGAGTGCTCCTTTAATAATCGCTGAAAAGCTGTCACTCATTTCAGTTTTTGCGATCTCAGGAAATTGTTGGCTAATCAAGGAATCTCACTACACCTCTACTCTGCCCAATAAATCGCCTATTTACCTCGCGTCTACACTTGTTAATGAGAGGGTTAGCTTGCAGAACTCAGGACTGAACAAAAGGTTCCGCGTTTTGAGCGTTGAGTGGGTTCTGAAACACATACTCACTGGAGTCTCCCGTGAGGCGGCTGCCGCTCATTTTGTTGTTAGTTTATTTTGTTATATTTGCCGCTTCCTCCTTCCCTGAGTCTTGAACTTTGTTATACATATATACATCTTCCTTAAATAATCCTGGCGACCCATTTTTTTTAGTCTTGAGACCCACCCGAGGGTCACGACCCAGGGTTTGAAAACCCCTGCTTTAGACCATCTACAAATGTTAAATCTTAAAATAAAATGTTAGAGTTAACACTGCATTTCTCTCCCAGAATTCTCCCAGATTGATAGTTTATTTACAGTTTGTTTTAAAGCTTTAATATACTGTCAAAAAACCTTCATTATATTTTATTTAATTTTAACAATCAAGTTATTGTTAAAAACTAAACAAAATGAAAAATTGTTTGCTTATAATTTCTGCACGAGACCGACTTATACCGTTAAGGAAATATATCGGCCAAAATGAGTTGAATAATATCGGCATATTGGCAAAAATCCAATATTGTGCATTCCTACCAGTTTTAAATGTGCATCTGATTACAGATAGCCTGGAATTACACAATATTTGTATTTTATAGAGAACCAGTTTTAAGGATGAATTGGCTTTTTGGGTTAAAATAATTTCTTAATATGAAATTTGAATGGTATGAAAATTAGAGAACATTATGATTACCAATATAAGAACAGTTATAGCAATAATAATAATTTGGACAATTTGTTACACAAGCTAACCCGATTGTTAGATTTAATCACCATTGTAGCGTGATTTATTGTAATGCTTTTTCCCTCAGTTGGTCAGAACAAACATAGCAGACATTTTACATGTTCAGATGACCGTATCTGGTGAAAATTCTTATTTGGGTCATATATTCCAAGACGTAGGCTATAATCTATGATTAAGTACAGTATCCGTTGACCGACAACCACACATACTCCTCAACATTAGATTAATCCGCGCTGGAGCCGTGCCGGTGCACAACCCACGTAAAGAAGATAATTCTGCAAATAAATGCAATTGCATGTTTTCAAACAGATGGCGACAAAGAGGCAAAACTTATGGACTGCTGCTTTAAGATGAGATTGAGGAACGACATTTAAGATGCTTTTTACCCTGGAAAAGAATGAAACGATTTGCCTATAACTCAGCTGTCAAAAAGCAAATCTGTGATTCACTTGATCACTTAATTGGCATACAGCATTTTGGCTCTTGAGACACATTGGAGACTTGGAACTTTAATAGAATATATATTTTCCGGATTAATATTTTAGAAATTATTTTTGGTCTATATTGCCCCTCCCTAGTTCTTATGCAACAAGTGAAAGTTGACTACCTATGTAGAAGTTACAGGACACAGACACGTTTAGACTATTTACATTTAATTTATAAACTAAAAAAATATTTTTCTGTAATTATGGTGGTTGATTCCAATAAAAGTTCTAAAATATTGCTACTTATTTCTGCTTTTTATTTATCTTATTTTTAATGTGTAGTAACCACAAAATCAACTAATTTATTCAGTTGTCTGTATAGGATTATAGACCATTTCAAGGATGTAAACAATAACAAAGGTGTTGGAACGCTACTGCGCATGTCTGGTCCTGAAGCATTTCTGGTAGCGCCATTTTTAAATCTCAGATGTGTCAAAACCTACAGCGCCTACTTTTTAAGTAGTAAAAACGCAAGTTAGTCATTTAAAATTTTTTTATTTACCTTTTAAATGTGACTGAGGTGCAAACTTACAAAGAACATTAAAAGCAGTCTTCCGAGCAGCTCAGTGACTGATTGATGCTGCGTGCATGTACACGAGAGATGGAGGTAAATGCGTATCGCAGTCTGGATTAGGGGTCGACCGATATGTGTTTTTCAGGGCCGGTGCCGATACCGATTATTACAGATCAAGTAGACCGATAACCGATATTTTGAACCGATATACGTGTCTGGTGTAAAAATAAAAATGAATGCCAAAATTAATAATAATAAGAGCTCTGACAAAAAACGTTCTTTAAATGCTTTTAAACATGTCTTTAATTCTGAAAACTGTTAATAACAACAACATTAAATAAACAGTAATATTAATAATAACATAAGTGCAGGGATCACCCAGAAGCATTCTGTAAACATTTTGTAAAACTTAAAGTAAACGTATTTAGCGTATTGTGTGATTATTCTCAACAAAATTTGTAATAATTGTTGTAGTTGTATTACGTATATTCTACTGCACCACAGTAATATATTCGGCTAAACCGAACTTATATTTTGACAGGTTGCCATGAGGACCTTTTAAGTTTCTGTAGCCTATATATATATGATATGACGATCGTTTTACTCAAATGAAACGGTCAAATGCTCATGAAGTGACTCTCCGAGCAGTTCTGGGGATGTTGTTCATGTATTTATGTCCTCATTTAGTGAGACGGCAGACGCTGAAAACACCGCGAGCATCACACGCACTTTAGTATGTATGTGTGCAGTAAATGAAACCGCACGTCTGTGTCATTAACAGAGATGCAGAACATGCAGGATTCATATTTAAATAGTGTTTTTGTGGCTTAATATTTATAGATTCTAGTCCATAGCGCGAGTTGATTTAAGTGTACTGACCTACTTTTGATTAATTAATCCAAACTTCAACAAATTCCATGACATTCCGCGTTATACGGTAAATTCCATTATATGACTGCATTCCAGGATTCCGCCCGCATTTTCCGCATCGCGGACATCATAGTGGATTGTGATTTATTGCAACTTCAGCAACGTCTGCTGCTGCCTTACCTTTGAGAGACAACTGATGCGTGATCACTGAGGCAGCTCCAGTTAGCAAGTGCTTTCGGTGTGAGACTGCCTTCAGTTTTCCGCGTTGATTGGTCGGACTCGTGACTCCCTACATATCAGATGAGCGGTGGGCAGAGACTGCTCTAGGCCACAGAGTGTTGAGCTCAGACAGGCTGCATCGGAGCCAAATAGTGCATTTAAAAATTTTATAATTTCACCTGTATTATTTATTCACCAATAAATATTGTCACCTGTAACTAGTATGTTTGCATAAAAAAAATACAAATCTGTTTTGAAAATGGCCGATAACGATAATCGTAAAAATGCTTAATATCGGCGCTGATAGTCGGTCGACCCCTAGTCTGGATACTTGGCGGAAAAGTTGGGATCAGTCTTATGTTCGGTTAAACCAAAGCAAGACAAACAATGTTACTTACGAACTTATCATGGTTTGTGCTGAGATGTCCGGGGAGGTTTTTAGTGGACATTTCACTTGCTTTGCATTGCAATCCAGTCTGTATGTGTACGCATTTATTTTTATTTGTACAGTGCTTTTCACAATGCATATAGTTTCACTGCAGCTTTACAGAACATGCATGTTTATTACCACGCTAAATGAATGCTAGCAAGATAATTACTTCATGCCATTTATTACTGAATTCATTCGTTTTATAATGTTTGCTTAGTTTGGTGAAGTTTGTTTGTTTTGCTGTGGAACAGTGTTTGAATGCATTTGAATGCTCTATCTGAGCCATCATGTGGTCTCAAATAAACAAGATGAATGCTATTCAATGCTGGTTACCATGTTTTGCATAAAACGGTATTAGTTTTTATTTTTATTTTTTTTTGATAAAAGTATAGCTTACATGCAGATTAATAAATGCAATTACATTTACACTGACCGAAACTCAACACTTTTGTTTTACCCCCATTTTTCATGAGCTGAACTCAAAGATCTAAGACTTTTTTTCTATGTACACAAAAGGCATATTTCTCTCAATTTGTTCCCAAATCGGTCTAGATCTGTGTTAGTGAGCACTTCTTTGCCGAGATAATCCATCCACCTATCAGGTGTGGCATATCAAGATGCTGATTAGACAGATTAGTTTATATTTTTGGTCCATGTATATAGCGCTTTTCTAAGCACTCAAAGCACTTTACATGGTCAGGGGGTATCTCCTCATCCACCACCAGTGTGCAGCATTCACCTGAATGATGCGACGGCAGCCATAGTGCGCCAGAACTTCAACCACGCACCAGCTTACTGGTGGAGAGGAGACAGAGTATATATGTGGGTATGTATGTTTTTATGCACATTTACTGTAAACATGCAGGTAAAAGGTGTGGGCACTATTACTATTTTTTTTGTTTTTTTCAAATAAGTCTCCTATGCTCATCAAGCCTGCATTTAATTAATTAAACAAAAACCTGATGTTCTTGTAGCTCAGTGGTAGAGCATTGCGTTAGCAGCGCAAAAGGTTGGGGGTTCGATTCCCAGGGAACACGCATACTGAAAAAAAAATGTATAGCCTGAATGTATGTGTATGTATGCATAATATGAATATGTATAGCCTAAGTCGCTTACATTTTACATTAAAACTTGTCATATTTTGAAATTACAATTTAAAATGATTTTCTATTTTAATATGCTTTAAAATATAATTTATTTCTGTGATCAAATTTTCAGCATCATTACTCCAGTCTTCAGTGTCACAATCCTCCAGAAATTACTCTAATATGCTGATTTATTATCATTGTATTTATTTATTTTAGAATAAGAATTAATTGTCAGCAAGGATGTTAAATTGTTTTTAAGTGATAGTAAAGACATACTGGAAATGTATATATTTTGAAAACTCCTGCCAGGATTCAATCAATCCTGTATAAAGTATCATAGGTTCCGGAAATATTAAGCAGCACAATTGTTTCCAACACTGACAATAACCAAATATTAAATCAGCACCTTAGAATGATTTCTGAAGCATCATGATTTCTGAAGGATCATGTGACACTTAACCCTGGAGTAATGGCTGATCAACTAGCTTTGCATCACAGAAATAAAGAATATTAAAACGGAAAAACATTATTTTAAATGGTTATATTTTGCAATATAACTGATTCTGTCTGTATATTTGATCAAATAAATGGAAGCTTGATGAGCATAAGAGACTTTTCAAAAACATAAATTTTTGACCAGATATTTGACCAGTACTGCATATAAACAAAACAGAGACTGTTTCCAGCCAATTTCTTAACATGTGATCAATATCAAAAGCAGCAGGCTGACCATGAGCAGCTTTGAGTACTACATTGTAGGGATGGGCATTTTAAGCAAAAGTAATATTCGATAATCGCTGGGTATTATTCGATTACTATTCGAAAATCGCACCCCTCCCGCGCATGTACACGCACGCACACACACACACACACAGAGAGAGAGAGAGGGGGAGAGAGACCATCCAGGCTTTCAATCTGTATGATAACAAACTGTTTAATTAATTAGAGAATAGTCTATCTTAACCCAAGAAAATTAATGGTTGTAAAGTATGATTGCTGAAACGTATTAATATAACATAACCGAAGGACGGCATTTGTTAACGGAACAGTCCGTCGATTATCAACTGCTCATAAGGCTAGACATTTCTATTTTAAAAATGAGCATGAACATTCATATTATTAAAAAGAAAATCTTAAATCTGATTAATGCATCAATGAATAATAGGCGTCAAACATATTGCGCACTAAACAGAATATCATTCTTAAAACATATTACGCGCTAAAACATTTTGTGAACCGCCTGAATGACGGCACTTATTATGTGAACATTCATTTTAACGTCTGTCTTCATAACAATAACCTATTTCATATATAGAAATATATTAAATGAACATGTTCACATTCACATGCTCGGGAAGAAGACGGGAGTGTTGTTCACAATTAGTTCGGTGAACTTTGAATTGAAACAAGGGATCGAATATAGATCCCTGCAGCTTCTCAGAATTCCCCGCCTGAGTCTGAGCCCGTGTGTCTGTCTCTCTCGCTCTCTCTCTCTCTCTCTCTCTCTCTCTCTCTCGCTCTCTCTCTCTAGCTGAGCCATTTAAATAGATCGGTTTTGGTTTTTAATAGCAAATTGGTCATTATTTTGTTTCCTTTCTTTATTAATTTAATTTAGAAATATGATTGGAACATCTTATTTTTGTTAAATTCAAGTTTTTGTTTTTTTTAAATACCAAGCGGCCAGCGCAAGTTTGATCAGGTAATCCTTCTCAAATAAATAACTAAATAATTAACGTCATAATATTTTAAGAATAAAGTCAAAATTACGATCATAAAATCATGTTACATTGCCTGAAGTTAAAGTGAAAATTACACCTGTATACTCTGCCAAAAAAATATAATAATAAGTGTGGCATCCAACCTGTCATTCTTCACATTTAACACGAAAAACAACAAATCTTTTGCATATAAATATAATATATCAACCAGTGGAATATTACGTTATTATTTCAGCAAAAAACTAATAATTTGAATGCAGGGAGCTCGTCATGGCTTCGTTAGTGGGAAGCAGGACGTGAAGGCGGCAGAGAAGCACTCTGTGGAGTGCATCGTTTTGTTAACTTTGGTTTATTATTTTGAGTTGTTTGGGACGCTGTAACAAACGGCCCTCTCACAATATATTACTTAACAGGTCTATTGTTCACGCAATCAGTCTGCACGTATCAGAAGTTCAATTGCTGGGCGTGGTTAGCGTTCACACTATGTGTGCCGCCCAAGTGCCGACAGTGCAGTTTGTGTTCAAGCACGGAACAGAAGATGATCTAAAATAAAACAAACAAATATCCTGTTGATCTGTGCATCTGTACTCAGTATATAAATTCAATATGGATTAATTATTGCTAAAGTTACTTGCCAAGAGAGGTAGTTTGACATGCTTCATGTGTTTTCCCGTTCAGACGGCTCGCGCGTGTCAGAGACGCGTCTGTCTGTGCTCGCGCTGTTCACACAGAACAGAACACAGCGCGCATGTACTGAAAGGAGTTGTCTTTCGCGCCCAAATGCTTTTTAATCGCTTACATTTTTAAACAAACAAGGCTTAAAAACGCATGCAAATGATACAATTTAGTGACCACCTGCAGTGGCCCGATCTGGCAAGTGACAAATCTGAGCGTCCTTCACGCCATCGGACAGTCTTTATTGTCAAGCCCTGGTACACCTTTAGAAAATAATCGCACTATCTAATCGATATTCTATAATTAAATAGAATATTCGATAATCGTGACCCATCCCTACTACATTGCATTTCATCTTCAAGTTCTCAAACACATCTGGGTGTTCATATGGTCACATGTGGTTTGGCACTGCAAGACAACCAGCTGTCCTTCCTGTCTCCCTGTAACAATCACTGTCTTAGGTGTCTTACATTACAGATGATGGCTTTTCTAAAGACAAAAATAGAAAAAAATAATTAATTTAATGCACAATATTTACAAATAATACTATTATTGTTAGTATTATGTTGAAATTAACAAAACCAGCATAATTGATAAAATATTTTCCGTTAGCTTTTGTAAACTACTTCAGTTAACTGTTTCATTATTCAATGTTCAAGTTTACAGTATACATTTCTATAACGTGTTACTCACTGCATTTATTTGCTGACAAGATAGCTAGGCAACTGATAATTTATTTAATTATAGCCCACATAACGCTTGCAATAAAACGGAAATTAAAGCTTGGCCTTTTCACAAAACAAAAATCGAAACGCTAGGCGCATATGTCCGCAATGACGAAAACACAATGCTGCATCATACTTTAAGTTAACGTAAGTAAATACAAAGAATCAAATGGAAAAAAATCCATTGTTTCACTGTTGTAATCCAGGCGCATTTCTCGGAAATCTAAACCCTTTAATTTTCAATTATTTATAAATTAATGTTAGTACTAGGCCAGAGGGAGCACCCAACCACTGAGCAACAAGGATCTAATTTTAAATTTGACATTTTAAACAGCAGGATTAAATAAATTAATCGCAATCCCACTGTGCATCAAGCGCCTGCCGCCGTTGTTTTGAATGCGTTCACACGCTAACCGGAAACATCCAAGGAAGACCTCACTTCCTTATAATATCTGTTGAAATGGTCTATAGATTCATTGTTCTGAAGTTAAAACAAAATGCTACTTTTCTATATAACAACACTATTGTAATTTATAATATAACAGTTTTCAGATAGTTTACACCTTTCACTTAATATAACAGGTATTTTTGATTTATCTTTGTAAAACATTCTAGGTCAGTTAACAAAAGCTAATAATGGTTTGCCACTGTACTCATACTTTGTAAGCATAATAGGCTTGCCGCGATAGGCGGTGATGACGGTTATACCGGTGTTAAGCCACAACGCCGTTACGTCACTTGCTCACCGTCCCCCACCGTTTAGATAGTGTTTTTTTTTATTATTTTTTTTTATAGTAATACAAATAATTTTCAGTTAGAGGACATTAAAACTAAACGCGTCTGCTCAATGCAACGCACCGAACAGACGACAGTCTTGCATCACAGCAGTCTAGGTCTGCATTGCCGCGGCTGTTCCGACCAGATTTCTTACGCCGCAGGATTAATTTCAAAGAATACAACGTGGTAACGGTCGGTAACTCTGGTACAATTTGAACAGGAGCGGGCGGTCTAACAATATCCCATTCCCAGACGTCCTTTCAGAACAGCATATCTGCGCTTTATTCTAATCGAGCACGTTATGCACGCGTTGCACGCTTGAACCAGTGCTTCGTTTTATTTGTGGGGTCTGAGCACAGCATGTGCAACGATGCTTAGAGCAGGCTAGCAGATATAATATATGACTCTCAAACAGAACTGGCAGGTTGTGATGAGTGACGGAGCAGAATAAAGATGAAACTAAGTGTAGATGTCTTTGAAGCACGTTCAACTCATCTTTCCTTTTTTCTTTTTTTGTATTATGCTTATTCTATGATTTTAAATGACAGACTGTCGAATTTATTTATTTTTCTCTGCTGCACTTTTCACTGTGTTAACAGCAAGATGATAAATTAATTTAGTATTTTGACAAGACTAATAAAATAGAAATTAGGCTAAACCTACCTGAAAAAAAATCCTATTGTGTTGTAGGCTGAATGTTAGCATAAACTAATTGTATCCTGACAAAACGAATAAAAATAAGGATTACAATTATTTTTTTACTAAAATTCAAACTTTTTTTCTCTGACACTTTATTCGGTGTTGGCAGCTAAATGTTATTGACATTTTTCTGTCAATAAATTCAAGACTCTTGACAAGACTAATAAAATAATTAAAATTTTGTGCAGACTACACTTTTATTTGTTAGCCTAACTATGTCTTTCATCAGAAATGTGAACAAATGATGAATATATCGCGGGAGCGGGTGTGTGCGGAGTAAAACCTTAAAAAACTGTCCTGTGCAGACCTCTGCATCACAGATCAGATTTAATTTATCATGTGAAGAGAGATGACTGACAAGAAGAGTGAGGTGAGACAGACAAGACGATGCAGAAGAGTTTCAAAACGAAATGTAAAAGCGCCCGTTTTAAGCCTGTTGAATTCTGATTCTGACATTAATCTAAGTCAAAATCTTTAATCTTTTCAAATAAGAAACTCACCGAGATCTACCAAGTGAAAAGTAAATATATTTATAAATAAATTATAAAATACATATTAAATAAAATAAATAATTAAAAAGGCTTGTTGGGATGTATCTTTGTTGCATTAATTTAATAATAATAATAATAAATAAAATATTTGTTTAATATTATTCACTATTTACGATGCCATCAGCAGTTCCTCTGTAAGAACAAGCTGTTTGGAGCGTCTGATGACCGTATGAACACCACTGATCCTCACAAACTTCTCCAACACACGCGAGCATCCATTATAAAACAACTACGTGAATATACTGAGCTGTATAAAAATATTAGTGAACCGAGAGCGCACATACACATTGTTTGCACATCATTTATAACAGACATAACGCGCGCCTAATGCACGATCATGTCACTGTAATCAACTTTACCTTGATTACAATAGTCGTCCATCAAAACTTGTGGCTACTAATGTGACACTGGCTTCTTTTATCCAGCAAGAGCAGTAGTTTGCGTATAATATGCTCATACAGCAGTTATTGAGCCGCGATTCAGTCTGTATTCACAGCGTGATGAGACATTTTGCTTCTCCAAAACCGAATATGTTGAGAGGTGGTACTGTTATTTATTTATAGGCTATATATTTTTTTACATGACTTAACATGCAAGTCATCATATTAGTGCATATATTATATTGTAGTTTTATCTCTCGCCCCCCTGGTTGAGAAACACTGACTTAAAGCGCGATCTCCCAGCATTGCCTTTGTGATCGATCTATTAGGCATCCCTGATCTAAGTGATGTTTAAAAAAAAAAAAAAAGAAACATTTGTTTCTCATTTATTTGGTTCCACCGTATTTGCTGATTTTTATTTTATTAAAGCACTGCTTGACGCAGAATAGCCGCTGATATTAAAGTCAAGGTAAAACGCGCACAGCGCTTACAGGTTATTTAAAACCTAAGGAAAGCGAGAAACTCAAACGACCCCCCACCGCGGTGATGCCATTATAACCGGTGTGACATCAGGTCGATTAACCGGTGGGAAAATTTCCTCACCATCACAACCCTAAAGCATAATTATGACACATTGCATTTTTATATTAAAGTTTGACTACTATGTTGTATTTGACATTAATCAAATACTTGGATTAACAGTGCATTTATAACTAGTAATTTATTAACTAATTTTATTTCACTTTGCATGATGAGACCTACATTTTTTGATTTAAAACAAAATCTTAGTCTCCATCCTGCAGGTCATTTAACTATAAAGGTAGCTTTATTTTGGCATTGCCTTGAATGAGGACTACTAATTAGATTTTCTTCTACATTGTTTTCTTACTAAATTTAAACCTTTTTGAAAATTTGGTAGCAATATTAAATCAAGTTTGTCTTCATTTGTAAGCCATGGGTGATATTTCAGTTGACTTTCATTCTTAGCGTACAATGTTTTTAGTATTTTCTTATTTAAATAGCATGGCTTATCTAATTAGATCATTTAACTTCAAGAAGAAGGCTGGAAAAAGGTAATTTACATGCAGATTTTCTCAGACACATTGTGGAATAAATGTTACTGTTTGTTGGATTTCTATACATTTGTTTTCTTAACAGGTTTGTTCGTGACTTCCGAAGTACCGTCAAGTTTGGAACTGTTTTGAATTTTATCCACTATTAGCCATTTATCCACTATTAGTTTCAGCTTTATATGGCATGCCAATGGACTGTTCACCAGGGGCCGGGTTCACAAAACAATCTTAAGAATACATTTAATCTTAACTCCCATTTTCTTATTTTTTAATTTAAGATTATTCTTAAGACTAAACTTAATGAATTCAAATTCTTGAAAAGAATCTTCTTAAATATCATCGTTAATAACTTAAATGTAGGACAGCCCCAGATTTGTCTTAAATCCCAAACAGAAATAATTATTTAATGAATTGATTGGGTTATTTTTTTAATTAATTATGTTTAAGCATTACAACAACATTAGCTACATATAGCCTAATACATAGGACTATTAATAGGGATGTGCGTGAGTTTTCTGAAGTGACAGCGATGACCGATAATGTAAACAATGATCAGTCATGATTAACCTATATGTGTGTAGCTACTTTTTACGGATTTAAAAACTCAGTTGCAAATCTACAAAAACGAGTCAGATAGGAAGCTTTAATTGGAGACTTTTATTTTAGATAATAAGTACGACATAATCTTTGGCAGTATGCAGCGCATATAAATGTGCCAATACACATGACGCGTTTGCTGTAGCAGCGTGGACAGACATACCGGAAACCTTCACCCGGATGAGAGCGCAAAAACAGAGGACAAAAATGAATGAAAACAATCACGCCGCATTAAAAACGTGAAGCTGAGCGCCAGTCAAAGTCGAGACAAAAAGAGTGTGCGTTCTTATGATTAGAGTAATCTGCAGGAAGCGCAAAAAGACAAAGTGTGAGATTATCAGTGCGTCATGCATTCACTCAGATAAAGACTGTCATTTTCTTAAGAAAAAATTATGTTCTTAAGAATATATTTGATAACAAATTAAGAATTTTTCAAGAATTGTGCTTAAGAACATTCCTACGAACTTTGTGGAATTTCTTAACTTCTCAATAAAAGATTTTCGTTAATCCGGCCCCAGCTGTCTGATGAGTAATGTTCTCAAAATAGTAAAAATGGCTTTTCAGAACACATGGCTCTAGTCTGATTGACTAGCTTTCAATTACCAGGAGTCAGGGTGTTTAGGTTTTGAGCAGTCCACCTGGAAATGTTTACAAGTTCTCAAGCTTCTTATGTGAGAATTACAAAGAAAGAACTAGTCGCTGGACTTGAATCTTCCAGAGCTTTAAGACACTTGGTAACAAGGAGACCATACATCCTTGACCCTGCCAGTATTACTCCTCCTCCACCTGCATGAACAGGGTGCTAGTTCAGAGCCAGTTCTACTGGCGAGCCTTCTAAGAACCGATTTGCCTTTCCATTGGATGGAGAACCACCACAAAGACAGGTCTTATGTCACTGAATATGCCATCTGAATGTTTAATTTCCTCTAGCAACGCTAGCGTGGCAGGGCCAAACTCAACGGGCTTGTTCTGGATGCAGCAGCGCTGGGCAGACCGACCGGAATGAGGGGCGCCGCGGGAGCAATCCAAAATCATAAAGAGCTGTTTGTCAACAATGGCGGACGTTGCATTGCTATTGGTGTTAATGGCTTTGTGAACCTACATCGGCATTCAAACATGGCAAATCCAACGTGTTTAGGTATTATTTTAAATGTGGTCAAATGTTTGTTCGTCTTTTTGGTCACGTAACCCCGCCCCCAGTACCTGATGCAAACGGTTCTTGCTTCTAGCCCAGCAATGTTTTGGTGCTACTTAGGAACCACTTTTCCTGGTTCGGAGCTGGTGCTTTGGGTGTCGAAAGACAAAGAACTGACTTAAAACTGACCTCTGCTCCGAACCAGCACTCAAACTGCCTTGGTGGAAAAAGGGGCATCAGTTACACCTTGCTCTTCGAGTTATATCTCTTCTTAAACAACATGTTAATACTAGTGCTTTCAAAATTAGCGCGTTAATGCAGGCGATTAATTTTTTTTTTTTAACGAGTTACATTTATTTAATGCCATTTAGAGATGTAACAATTACCGGTTTGGCGATAAATCATGATAAAATTCCCCACGCTTAGAATTAGTTTAATAATTTAATTATAATTTAAACCGTATTCGATTACCACGATTTGAACAATCATGATATATAAATACTGTCCTTAAAACAGTAATTTTATGTTGTTGTTTTTTTATATAAAACTTGAACTGATTTATGTATAGGTACTTTGTTTAACATCTCCAGCACATTTTAAAAATACTGTGATAATACGGATAACTGTGATAATTTTGGTCACTATAATCGTGATCGGAAATGTTCATACCGTTACATCCCTAATGCCGTTAATGCAGGGACGGGGCCTAGGGTTGCCCCTCCACTAGGGCTGCAGCTAATGATTGTTTTTATTGTTGACTAATCTATCGATTTGTTTTTCATTTAATCCATTTATTATTTTCTCATCATTTGAAGAATTCTTTAAATTATCAATAAATAATAACAAATTCTGGTATTAATCTTTTATTTTATTCAAACCTTTTCTCATAATACTTAAAAATTCTGCAATTAACTTTTTTTTTTTATCGATTGACAGCACTAGTTGATACATATCATGGTTGGGCACTTCATGTCCGCTTCGTCATGTCGCCTCATTTGGTTTGGGTTGTCAGTGTTTAAGTTGAATGAATAATGCGAGACTAATTTTCTACAAAAAATGACCACCTGTAATGTAACTCTTCAATTATTTACCAAAACTTTGTTGGCCTGTTTGTCCAATTTTTGCTTCATCACTAGTGTTGCACCATTACTAATTATTGTTGCTACTTACAACTTTGTGTCACAAAATTAGAGGTAGAATTAAATGTTCGATCTCTTCATAGTTTTTACAGTAGATTTTCAAAACCTCTTTCAAGAACCCTGTTTTAGAAAGCTAACTACTCCAATGCCAGTGTTAGCATGCAGTTCTAAAACAAGATTCAACGAACGAGTACTTTTTTTTCCTTATCTATTTTCTTAAGAATAAAGTTTAGAAATATTTTGCATTACCAAAAAATTATATATAATAATCAAAATGATCTTTCTTTAGATTATTCAAATGGAGAACCTAAAGGAAAGTTTGAGTTGAAATTGGAAATAATGAAAAGTCATAATCCCTTTAAATAACCCTTTTTAATTAGTTATCTCAACTTGTATTAAGTCTCCAAAGGTAAGATGTTTAATGACAGCACGCACACTCCGATACGGGATGCTTTCCAGGGCTCATCAGTAAGGACTATCCAGTGTCCTGAGGCCAGCAGTTGTCATTGGTTCGATTGGGTACACACTTGACACACACAAAACCACCACTCAGACGGCGCACAATAACAAATTCAGTTCTCTTTTGCATTAAATACAAAAATAATTCTCTTTAAGCGAACACTGTTGATGAAGTTGAGAAAATTGGATGCGTGTCAACACAGTTCTGTGCTTAAAGGTTTAGGTCTTAAAGTGACAGCAGTTTAATATGGTTTCTTTGAATCTGGCCATAGTTCTAAATTTTATAATTTGTGTAATCTAAAATTGTAGGATAGCCGCTAATTTATTATATTTTGTGGTTATATTGGAATGTGCTATTCTTTGCTGCCTTCTGTGAGCAACTTTCTTCAGAGTGCATTTCCTACTGGATTGGATTCTTAAAATCCCCAACAATTTTTTTTTTTACTTAAGGTAATGTTGATTTAAGTGAGGGCTCTTTCAGTAATTCAAGAGCATGGGATTAAAATGACCTTTTAGAGTTAACCAATTATTTAACAATAATGGTAGAACTGTTTTCTTTATTTAATTAAATTGATTGCAGAATCTACGTTCAAGAAACGAGTGCTATACCAAATGAGAACTGCCCTGGATTGTCCTTGATGTTGGCAGTTGGATTTGGTTTTGTTTGTTAGACTAGTAAATTAGTACATAAGTACATACTTAATTTTGCGAGCATTGAGGAACTGCTTTCAAGTTGCTGTGCGTTATCATACAAAAATAAGTTTAATTTGGGAAGACTAATCCAAACCAAAAAGTCAGATTATTAAAAAAAACTTCAATATTTAGACAAAGGCGGGATGGCCTGTTTAGAATCAACAGGAGGCTAGGAATTAAATGGGAATAGAAATCTGAATATTTATATTTCTCCTGGATTAACACCTTCTGAAATTATTTTGACCTTCTTGCTGAAAGCCTTGAAGAAATGTATGGGAAGATGTCTCGTTCCAACCTGAAGCCCTTGTAGTTAGTTGCCTGGATATTAGCAGGCAGGAAGAGAAAGGTAAAAATTATGAGACTTCTCAATTTTCAAGAACACGACACCACCTCCAGGCTTGGTAAGTGCACAACGCATGATTACTTTACAGTCTGCCAAGTCCTGCAAGAAAACCATTTAATTGTACCTGTTTGATAGTGTTTGGGAATGTGAGTTTGTTGTTTTATTTGTTTTACAATATATCTCTACAGTTTAATGCCATAGTTAACTCATAAGTCCAGATCCACACTTGAAGGATCAAATTCAGACCACATTTAAAGGCATAGGTCATTCAAATGAAAATGTCTTGCTCATGTCATTCCAAACCTGCGTAATTTTTCATCAACCCAAATAGAAAGTGGAAATTTTTCAAGCACCATGAAAAAGCTCCATTCGAGTCTGTACGAAATGTACAGTATATTCCAAGACTTTGTGTTAAGGCATTAAGACACATTAGCAAAATTTCCATTTGTAAATCAAGTGGTAAATTGTCTAATATGACTACTGTATTGATGCACACAGCACCGCTCACATAAACCAAGCAATATTCTGTTGGTCAGTGCAGTGAATTAGTGTGTTTTTACCACACGTGGTCCTTCAGAAATCATTAATGTTGATTTGGTGCTCCGTAATCAATCCTTGAATAAACGTTTTATTTTTTTAATCACTTTGAAAACCATTGTACTGCCTAATGTTTTTTGTGGAAATCTTGATGCTTTTTTCTTCTCAGTCTTTGATAAATCAAAAGTTCAAAATAACCTTCATTTGAAATGGAAAACTTCTAACATTATTTTTGTAACTTCAGTTTGTATCGATTGAATGCATGCTTACTAAATATAAAATACCTTTTAAATATATATTTATATATATATATATATTTTTTTTTGTGATCGTGTATCCAAAGTAGTACAACTCCGTGAGATGACCAATTAAGTTTCCATAGTCTGTTCAGTTTCCTCAAACGATCACGTTCAGATGGCTCAAATAGCAATGGGAAAAATGACCGCACCTTTAGTCACGTGTGTTTGGAGCGACACAAATGTTAGTTAATTCCTTTTTTTGTGAACATCTGATGCATTCCCAGCTTGGAGCCATTGGAATAGTTTTTATACAGTGTAAAATGCAAGTATTAATAGTTAATACGTTTATTGCTTTAATTACATCATCTTAATTTCTGTAATTAAAATAGTCTAATACGAATTCATACACTATCGCATAAATTTGTGCCACAATAAATTTGCCAATTTTTTTTTACATGAGCCTGCATGTAGTTAGCACTGTATAAACTGGGACCATACATTTCTATGTGTTATTGATCGTGTGACCAGACAATATGGTTAAGACTGTTTTTCCCCTTGGCAGAATACAGTGGAAACTTGCTTTTTCAGGCTCCTGAGATTTTATTTTAGCAATTGTGACAAGAGCTTGTCTCTGTCTGTACTGTCTATTGAGTGAATGGTGGTGCTATAGCTGAGCATTAGGGGCCAGTGTCCAGCTTACCCACAGACTCCAGCAGTTGGTAACATTGAGGATTAGTTCTGCAGATCAGTGGACAGTTGAGCCTGGACTTATTTGCATCAAGAGGTATGCTTGCATATCACCGGAAAAGGTAAGTGATCTTGTCTTTTGTTCCATGCAAATAAAGCACTACTTTCATCAGCCGTGTTGAAATACTACCTGGGTTCTGGCATCACACTTCTGAAAATGGATTCACGGTGCAAGAATTGTTTTTGTAAGCAGTATTTGAATTGTGTTTGGTACTTTGGCTCCCTCTATGAATTTCAGCTGCTCTGTAATGTCTTCCACACAACAGCTGTCTTTGAGGACAGCAGCATCACTACTTCACCAGGTGTCATGTATTTAAGGACTGTACAATAATAAAATTCAAGGACCTCATTAGTTGGGTGGTGGCATTCTATTGACTTCATGTACAGAGATGTGCAAAATGTATTTTCTTTCTGTTTGGGCAGGAAAAATGTGGTTTGCTTATGGTGAAGGCTAGGATTCTAAGAACTTGAATCTGAATAGAAATGTTCAGAAAAGCTCTGATTTTAGTCAAACGGCACTTGAATTTTCATGGTTTTAGTGAGTTTTTTTTTTGTGCCTGATTTAAGTTGAAGCAGCTACATCTTTGACACAATTGCTGGTTCAGTTGCTTATATGTGCATATTTTGTTGTTTTTGAAACGTCATGTGCTCAAAAAAATTATAGTGAAATAGTGTGAAATTAGAAAAAAGAGTTACTCTGAAGATAGACTTAGACTTTAAAGTTTTTCATCATTTTGACGGACAGGGTCGTAAAAATTCCGTCATCTATTATTACAGTCATATTAATTGTAATTTTTTTTGCTATAACAGATTGAATTGCTTCTATTTGTGTTCTCTTATTTTTTAATAAGGAACTTAAAGAATGAGCATATAGGTTTATGGATTTATTTATTTATGGTGAAAATGGATGAACAGACAGTCACTTTTCATGTTCAACACCGCAGTGACAGTGGAGGCCATTAAACAAAATATGCTAGGGCTGGGTTAATTTTTTTTTAGATTTCTCAATTTTAATAGATTCTCGTTTTTATGAACCAATGTCGGTTAAGTCCCAATAGATACTGTTTTCAGTTGATGAATGAACAGATGAATAGAAGATGCATCTTCTATCCAATAAATTGTGTTGTTGCATTTGATGTATGTAAAACAAAAGTCTCAGATTTAAAATTCTGTCAATTTTGTAAGTAAATTCAAGCAATAAATACCATTTTGCCGTTCATTAATGTGCTCTGATAGATCGCTGTAGCTTAAACTGGGTACTCTCCTCAAACGCATAGCAAAATTTGCATAACTTTTTTTTCTGGGGCTGATGATCCCGCGCTCTGCTGACTCACTGGAGCTCACTCGCCACCAACTGGACAGTGCTGGGAATTACAGTTGTAAATAACAATAGATCACTTTGTTGCTATCAAAACGACTGACTTCTTTTCAGTCACTGCTAAAAAAAAATTGTCAATGACAGAACAGGTTAATTCGACCTCTGGTTTTACTATACTTTAAAATGCATTCCACTGCTGAATTTTCAGCAGTCATTTCTCCAGTCTTTAGTGTCACATGATCCTTCAGAAATCATAGTTAATTTAATGCTCAAGAAATATTTCTTATTAAAGGTAACTCGTTTTGTGTGTGTTAAAACAGTGACACATTTTTGGTTACACTTTATTTTAAGGTATTCTTGTTGCTGTGTAATTATACAAATGTTTACCAAGTAATATTAATTAATGTGCTTACTATAGGGTTAGGTTTAGGGTGTGTTGCTTGTAATTATGCCACATTTACTATAGTATAGTTAGTACATGTAACCAGGTCACTGATCAATAGTAGAGATTAACAGATGTTCATTTTCTTGGCCGAAGCCGATTTCCTATTTTTTTATTATTTATTTTTTTATGCATTACCTGCCGAGACTGATTTTTACTGATATATATTTTTTTTTTTTAAACTATAATTGATAGCATATACAAACAAAAATCTATCCTTTTTTAATGCAACATAAATTGACAATCAAAATTATTCAACATTACAATTGCCCCAATCTGGACAAAGTTACAGATGTTCTCTCACTTAAACAACTCTCAAAATAAAGTGCTCTTTGACTATAAAAGAGGTAGAAATAACAATTAACTGAAAAGGAGTTGCTGTATATATATTGCTGTCATTTCCCACAGTTTCTTAAATTGCAATTAATTTTTTTAATCTTAATAAATTTCATCTTCCACATCAAATTCTTACAATGTTTTTAATGTATTCATTTAGAATAATATGAAACATTAGGGCTGTTACCATTCAAATGAAATCAGTATCAACAAAACAAGAAGCAGCATCTGAAGTGGCATTAGATGTATTTACATACTGTTTGTTGAAGCTGAGGTGCCATAAAAGTCTTTGCATTTATAAGATTTAAAAATAAAAAACTTTAACATGGAAATACATTTTTTTGGGGGGAAAACTGCAATGATGGTTTTAAATGTAAAACCAAACCCGTAGGTGGCACCAAATTGCTTTTTGAATGAGTTAGTCTTTTATTCAACAGACTTGTTCAAACGACTGATTCATTCAGAAATTAGGCATGTGACTACTGTCTTTATGAATGGGTTACTGAATCATTGACTCACTTGATTCGTTCAAAAATGGGGATGTATTCAGTAACAAATACAGCTGTGTTACTCTGAGACTAAACAGTTATGCTGTGATTTTGATCAAACTATTTTCATCAGTTTAGACAATATTGACTGTTTTTGCTAAATTTAGCTATCAATCACTTAATTTTAACCTTGTTTATTGAACTACTATTTTATAAGATCACATTGCAATCGTGTTGAAACATTTTGGTTGTGCATATCATTATATTATAATCATACATTTATTTACTACTGCAGTATGCATCTATAACTTTGTGCGGTTGCGCATTTGTTTTGATTTCTGTACGAGCTCAGTCAGGCTGTGCGAGCCTCATCTGGCATGATATAAATACATTATCAATCGCCGTAAGTGTGACGTCACATCAGACCGGCTCTGAATCGGCAGACTGACCAGCCGTCTAATTCCGGTCCCTGACCAGTCGATCGATGTATCTCTATTAAATGGTGTTATCTTTTTTTTTTTTTTTTCAGGATTAATTGAAATCAATGTTCAAAAGAACAGCATTTATTTTTAATATAATTTTAATAACAATCCAAAAAGAAAACTACCTTTTAAAAATAATTATTTATTTACCAGTTGTCCCAGGGGTGCTCTGATTTTGAGTGATGTTTGTACTACACAATTTCCATTTATTTCCTTCAGAAAGGGCTTTTTGCATACGGCAAGCATACTAGACCCTCCAAACTCTTGAAGGTGCTTAACTTGTCTATCAACTGTTGTAGTCTTCAACAAACTCCTATATTGGATAGCCTTTACGTTTGTTGTCTTGGTGTTGCAAAAATGTATGGCAGTGTAAATAGTTATTTTTGCTCTCCTTCGCTCACTTCTCAATCCTGGCAGTCAATGTAGTCTGCTTCGTAACTACATGGATATCACCGTAATGCTGCCTCCACTCTTTACAAAGCTCCCTATGTGGACTGGGTGGGAAATACTCGGGGTTATTGAACGGTGCTTTAAAGTGCATTTATTTGGTGTTTTTCCTAAATCTGCTATGATCCTTTATTCTTCACACCAGTATTGCACTCTTGCCAGTGACTCGTTCTCCAACATTGTATCACAGCCATGCTACTGAACAGACTGTATTAATGGTGCCCTAAATTCACTCGATTGTGTGCATATTCCTGCTCTTGTGGGGATGATCTGAGTGCTTCTGTACAACAATTTATAGTGCTGGATGTGTGTACATGTCTGTTTATCTACACTGTGATCCATTCATCTTGGCCCCAATCTGTCATTTTGATAATCCTAGTATGGGCCATGAGTTTTTAGTTCTATGGAGTGTGATGCCAGAACTAACCTTGTGACCTAGTGGCTGCCTCAGAGAGGCAGATCTTTAACACATCTGTTAGAAATTTGGGATTGTGTTTGAGGTGTTGTCTGTATGGAGTTCAAGTGTCATTGACCTTGTCAGTTAGTGAGCTGTACAACAACTGTGTAAGTCTTCCTGCATCAGATGAAGTAATATTTGCTCTTCAGCTGTATATTCAAAAACAAAGTGACTTGGCTTTAACTTCAATATACCTAACCATTTATTTCACTGTTATGTGCTCGAGTAGTTGCCATTATAGTAAAAAAAAAAAAGAGAACTTAAAGTCTGTGTAAAGTAAATTCTGAGAATTGTTTGTAAACATTATTAATGTTAGAAATGCATTGTTGAAACCTGTTACAAAGACTGAACTATGTAGTACTTAATTGTGGCGTTACACCGTAAAATGTTTTTTCCCCATTTTTGTGATCAGGATTTTGTGGGCGGGGCTAAATCATGACACTTGATGCAATGGAGCCACAGAGGACGGCTCCTCTCCCAATACTATAAAATGTGTTTGACTTGAAGCAGCTGCAGACCGATCTGTGTGTGACATCTAGGACTGTCAAAAAAAATCTGAATTTTGAATGTCAAATTTCAAATAAAAATCCACATTCGAATGGGTGTCCGTTAGGGCTGTGCGATATGACGATATATATCGGATGGACGAAATAAAAAGTATATCGTTTCATATTGTTCTATCGTTTACATCGTGGTGTCGCAAAATACATTGTTTCCGGTAATAGCTTTTCATAATTTGAGTGACTGCGATCTTTATACGCCGCCCACCACGCGGCGTGATGGAGAGACAGAAGCAGGTGGAGATGAGAGCGACCAGCTAGGACACAACCAGCAGCTCATTCCTAAACTACATCTGTAGCATGGTCATGCGTTTTTAAGCACTGTAGTTTTAAAACAACTGATTTTAAGCCGTTGAAACTCAACAACAGACCTAACGTTATATGCGTGTGCAGTCTCTTTCTGTGTGAGGAGCGCGCCTTTTCTTTTTTGCCGACTTTGAACAATTATATAAACACACTTATATGCGTCAGAATCCCCATCTTTGCAAGTATCCTCAAACACAGCGATTTAGGTCTTAAGAGCGAGTAAACGCAATGTAACAGTGTATTGGATCCGGACTTCGATCTTAAAGGGGAAGCTGTCCAATATTCGTTCAGTCTTCCATTCATGTTAATCATAGCACACTGCTAGAAAATCTCTCACTGCTCTTGGTTAAATCACTTTTCTAACTTTAATTAGAATAAAAAAAAAATATATATATTTATATGTATAGAATCTATACATAATACATGTTAATTGTATCTATCATAAATATAATTAGCACAGTGAAGACTAAATAATTTACACAATGTATGTAGTGTTTCTTATTTACTGTATTTTCTGTCCTATTTGTCCTATTGCAATTAGTTTCTTATCCTTATTTCATCACTGACTGTTTATTTATCTTCAGTGAGGTTGAGGTTTTTTTCTCTCTTTTTAGGCTTGTATTAGTTTGATATTGACATTGGTGACAAGGATTATGAAAATGATATGGTGTTAAATATTTTAAAATAATAAAAACCTTTTTAAAAGAAAATAAATCACTATATCGTGATATATATTGTTATCGTGATATAAGATTTTGGTTATATCGCCCACCCCTAGTGTCCGTCAGGCAGCTTGGAACACAAAATGCGATGACGATGTAAGTGTCATTGCATTGTAATGCTTTTTTTTCTTCGCCTATCCAGTTGAACCCACTCGATGCGGCTCTGCACGTGTAAAATATTGCGGAAAGAGAGACCGTCAATGCGGAGAAGATGTTTACCTCAAAACTGAAACCAAGACGTTCACACAGACCTCATATTTATGGAATTTTCTAGAGGGACATCTATCATCATTGCATTCGAGTCTCGATCAAGAGAGCTGCGTGTTTAGAAAGCATGTAAAATGAATGTAAGTTAAACTTTTTTTCAAAACATGAAATTACTAGATTAAGAAATTAGCTTGCTAGAGAACATGCATATAATTTTTTACAGCGTAATCATGAACCTTGCGATCATATGATTAAATGTTAATAAATGACGTGTATCAGCAATGATAAATCTAGCCTATAGTTTAATTTTAAAGCGGCTCTGACAGAAAAGCTGCATGTTCCGCTGACAGAGACGCGTTGTTTAATGTTTGAGATGTGCTGTTTTCCTAAATGCATAACTTACAATTCTCAGGTACAGGTGCATCTCAACAAATTAGAATATGGAGACATGCCAATCAGCTAATCAGGAAATGTCGCCACCATAACAATCCGGCGTGTGAAACTCTCGGATGTATTTTAAAGATTCTATGGCGCAAACTTAAAATATTCCATATTTTTGAAAATCCAGCATTCAATCTGCCCTAATTTGCATTTGCTGTCACATTTGTAAACACGACGGCATTCTTATTTCGCGAGGGAGTTTGGCGCCACGGCATCTTTGTTTCCAAGCAGAACGTTAAAGAACGCGACATACGTCTCCCGGAAATCCTGTATAATTCAACCAATCCAACAACGACTTCGACACTACTGAAGTGTTTCCAAAAAAGTGTGCCATATGCATCAGACGTTTAGCCAATGGTCCGTGGGTGTGCCGTCTGAGGCTATGCAGAGCAATGGCACTATAGTATGCAGTGTTTAATAAACAGCTGTTTTACTAAATTCTTCTGGGATGAATTTCAGTGAAGTTTCATATCGTGACTTTGCTGGCGATACACAGCACTAGTAGTAACTAACGGTAATCCCAGTAACTCGTGATTGAGCCGTGAACCACTGATGCTAATGCACTCTAGTTATTAGATGTGTTTGACTTGAAGCAGTCAAGTACTTTGTCACTAGGGCGGTCAAATTGGCTGAAAAACTAAATTCGAATTTTGTACTAAAATATTATTAAAATTCAAATTATATTAAAATTTGAAAGTCATAAATTCTGTTAGGGAAAAAAAGCTTTTGACTTCTGAGGCAACGAGGGCGAATCGAGCAAAATATTACCGTACTAATGCACGTTTCTTCAAAGTAGGGCTGGGTGATATGAGCAAAAAATCATATCTGTATTTTTTTGGCTAATTGGCAGTATACTGTAAATATCTCGGTATTTTGTATTTGGCTTAAATGAATAAACAAATAAAGTGAATGTAACCATGTAGGCATATATATATATATATATATATATATATACATACATACATACATACATACATACATACATATACACATATATATATATACATACACATATATATATATATATATATATATATATATATATATACATATACAAATATATATATACTGTGCAAAAAGCCTTAAAATCACCTTACATTCTAACATTGCAATTAAATAATGCTTTTAAAGCAGAAGTTACATTGAATAAACTAAAATAAAAAAACACATAGGCTAATTGAGTAAAAAGGCTCTTTTGATTACCCCATTACAGTCACTTTACAGTTAGTGCTATCATACAAATATACTCACTTGTAGGTTTAAAATGCCCAACTACAAATAATTCAGCAAAATGTATATTTTAGTCAGTTATTATTGCGCTCTTATTTCATTGCGCTCCTCCTGTTTGGCACACGTTCCGGCTCTCATTCTAAATGTCTGTGAAGTTCAACGGAGAATCGCAAAGTCCATGCACTTCTGACAGCAAAATTGACATATTTCCATTGCTTTCTAACATTTACAGATGGAGAATATACAGGTGCATCTCAAATTAGAATGTCATGGAAAAGTTCATTTATTTCAGTATTTCAACTCAAATTGTGAAACTCGTGTATTAAATAAATTAAATGCACACAGACTGAAGTAGTTTAAGTCTTTGGTTCTTTTAATTGTGATGATTTTGGCTCACATTTTAACAAACCCACCAATTCACATCTCAACAAATTAGAAAACTTCTGGAAAGTATGTTAATTTACTGTATATGTACTCAATACTTGGTAGGGGCTCCTTTTACTTTAATTACTGCCTCAATTCGGCGTGGCATGGAGGTGATCAGTTTGTGGCACTGCTGAGGTGGTATGGAAGCCCCGGGTTCTTTGACAGTGGCCTTCGGCTCATCTGCATTTTTTGGTCTCTTGTTTCTCATTTTCCTCTTGACAATACCCCATATAGTCTTTATGGGGTTCAGGTCTGGCGAGTTTGCTGGCCAGTCAAGCATACCAACACCATGGTCATTCAACCAACTTTTGGTGCTTTTGGCAGTGTGGGCAGGTGCCAGATCCTGCTGGAAAATGAAATCAGCATCTTTAAAAAGCTGGTCAGCAGAAGGAAGCATGAAGTGTTCCAAAATGTCTTGATAAATGGGTGCAGTGACGTTGGTTTTCAAAAAACACAATGGACCAACACCAGCAGATGACATTGCACCTCAATTCATCACAGACTGTGGAAACTTAACACTGGACTTCAAGCAGCTTGCGCTATGAGCTTCTCCACCCTTCCTCCAGACTCTAGGACCTTGGTTTCCAAATGAAATACAAAACTTGCTCTCATCTGAAAAGAGGACTTTGGACCACTGGGCAACAGTCCAGTTCTTCTCCTTAGCCCAGGTAAGATGCCTCTGACAACAACTGTAGCCAAATTCCTTGACCCCAGCCTTAGTCCATTCCTTGTGAAGTTCACCCAAATTCTTGAATCGATTTTGCTTGACAATTCTCATAAGGCTGCGGCTCTCTCGGTTGGTTGTGCATCTTTTCTTTCCACACTTTTTCCTGCCACTCAACTTTGTTAACATGCTTGGATACAGCACTCTGTGAAAAGGTCAGCTTATTTGGCAATGAATGTTTGTGGCTTACCCTCCTTGTGAAGGGTGTCAATTATTGTCTTCTGGACAACTGTTAGATCAGCAGTCTTCACCATTATTGTGTAGCCTAGTGAACCAAACTGAGACACCATTTTGAAGGCTCAGGAAACCTTTGCAGGTGTTTTGAGTTGATTAGCTGATTGGCATGTCACCATATTCTAATTTGTTGAGATTGGTGGGTTTTTGTTAAATGTGAACCAAAATCATCAATTAAAAGAACCAAAGACTTAAACTACTTCAGTCTGTGTGCATTGAATTTATTTAATACACGAGTTTCACAATTTGAGTAGAATTACTGAAATAAATTAGCTTTTCCACGACCTTCTAATTTGAGATGCACCTGTAGTTCTAATAAATTTATATTGTAATGTACTCATATTAATATATAAAAAAAACATATTAACATTGCTGGTAGGTTATCATTGCACAAATTAACGCATTCTACATTTAAAATATAAAAATTAGACTAGTTCTAAACGAATGCGCTGTCTTTACTGTAATCTTTTTCAACAAAGAGCTTGTAACATCGTTTCTAAAGGAATTAAAGCCACAGCTTCACTGGTACAGTGGCAATTCATACATGCACAGCATCTCTCTCTCTCTCATAAGTGAACACTTGATTAATTACACTTTTCTGAGAATATATTGAAGTGGAGATTGCTAAACTGCAAGCTAGCCGGTGTTTTCAGAAAGCAAGCGTGTTTACTCACAGTGGAGAGCGCGAGTGCACATGGTTGCCAGTTTGACTAAGAAAATATCTCACTTAGCAGATATTTCCGTATTGCGCAAGTGGGAAGCTCTGTTTCGGGGATTACGTCTCTTTATATCAGGCAACCCCTGTAGTGTTCCTGTGCGGCCAGATTAAACGTTGTTAAACATTTTAAATGGTGTTCTTGTATTCAAATGAAGTGTGGTCCACTGCTGCACATGTGCCACAATATCGATACAGGGCCAGCTTATACCTTATACAGTGCATAATACCTGGTTGCAATCATTTATTTTTTGCATTCAAATTTGGTTGGGTGGTTAAGAACACATTTTTCTGTGGTGTGAGACAAACTCAGAACACGCATTTAATTGACTTTACACTGACTTTAAGTAGTTATAATTTATTTTCTAAAGTACTAAAACTTTTACCAAATTTTTTCTTATATGCAGTATTAAGTATTGTTAATAGCCTGCTGCAAGTCAGTCATATAAAGCAGTTAAAGTAGGACTCTGTACAATGGTTTACATCTGTATCCTCACTGCCTTTCTCTCACTGCAGGGGCCTCAGGTGATTGAAGGAGGTTAAGCAGCATCATATACTTTCAAATATGGGTAGGCACTCACCAAACACTTCACAATGACAAGCAAATGAAGATCCTGTGTGTGTTTGTTTGCTGGAGT
The DNA here is from genome assembly GCA_003573665.1 of Oxygymnocypris stewartii. Classification (NCBI taxonomy): domain Eukaryota; kingdom Metazoa; phylum Chordata; class Actinopteri; order Cypriniformes; family Cyprinidae; genus Oxygymnocypris; species Oxygymnocypris stewartii. Next base: position 2,608,245 of record QVTF01000001.1, read on the forward strand.
AAAAGGTGTTTTTTATTTTTGTTTTAGATGAACCAAGGAACCTGTTTTCTCAGCAGTTGAGCACTATGGGCACTAAATGTTCCTGTACTGTGGACAATAATGTGCAGGTCTCTGAAATGATTCAGTATTATAGAAGAATGACAATGTTAGAAAAGCGTCTAATTTAGGGATGTTCATTTGTTATTTTTCACAACCGACTCTGGTTAACCGATTATTAATCGTTAACCAACAAGAATATTTTAAATTAGAACTGAATAAAATTAGAAAGAGTAGGTGTCTGTGACCCGTTAAAAATGCAAACATTTGTTTTCCGGGGATTCATTTTACATGTGCAAAAATCAGCAAACAGAACATGAGGATTCACATGGTCATCATAGTATCACATCACGCACATGCAGCGCTTCTGCAAGCGGAGAAAAATATAATAAAGCTAGGCGCTATATATTATAACAAATAAATAGGCCTATACTAGAAATATATTTACACTTAAATAATAAACTAAATAAAAACTGTGCAACAAGCAGCCTACTCAAAAAAAAAAAAAATCCTGGGTTATTTTAACCCAAATAGTGGGTTGAGCTTTTTGGGGTTATTTTTCAGTGTTTGGGTAGTTTGTTACCCAGCCTCTGGGTCAAATGTAACAACCCAATGTTTGGGTAGTTTTTTAGCGTTACTCAGATCCTTGGTCAGAGTAACCCAGCGGTTGGGTTATTTATCGCTGGGATTTTGCGTCATCTGGGGAGAGCAGTTCTAATCGCCATCGAATTAAAGCATTTCTTCGGTAAATACAGATTTGTGTACATTTTTATTGATGTTTTTTTTTGGTGCTGTATATAGTTACATTTTATGCACCGCAACATACTAGGTGCATGGTGTGAATCACTAAACGAACGTCGCTCGCATCAGTCGTATTGCGTGATGAAGAGTCTGATGCTTTCAACTGAATTCAACTACTTTGGATGTAAAAATATGACAGTAATAAAGCTGTTTACTGTTTGTTTTTGGGCAGGCTATGAAGGCAATTGAAACACAGGGCGGCGATCTTATCCGTGAGCAGTTCCCGCCGAACACGACTCCAGCTTGGGGCTTGAGAACCAGCGCCGTTGTGGTGGAAATTTACTCGTGAATTATATCCGTTTAATCTTTACTTCTAATGTTTGTTAAATGAGATTAAATAGTCAATGTGTATATAGCTTACATAAAAACGAGATAAACAAAGCTGTAAATGAGAAATAAAGGAAATTATGTAAACCAGGGATTGCGTAGTATTTTACAAAAGTTTAGAGGATTTAAGTTAATCTGTAAACATTATTTCATGCATAAAGTAAAAAAATCTAGTATTATAATACGAATGAATCAAACCATTAGCTGAGTTAAATCAACCCTTTATGATGGGTTAATTAAACAACCCAATTTGCTGGGTAAAATTAATGTGTTCTGTCCTATATTTACCCAGCCATTGGGTTAAAAACAAGCAAAATTTGGTGGTTTTTAACCCATTTTTTTAGAGTATGCAGAATTTCAGTTAATTGTTGTGCTGTGCGAAAGGAAATGACAAAAATAAAAGCTAACCTTTTACAATTCCGATTATCTTCATGACTAAGAGGAGTAGTTGCTTCCACTGTCAGAAGAGGGAAAAATCAAGTGATTGCTCCAGTGCCGCATGCGCATACAGTTAAGCATTCTACCTTCACAATGCAGCCTATTAATTTATCATTATAAAAAACTATCGGTCAAACATATAGAAAAAACACACTGCTCAGTTTAAATATGTAGTAAAATCTGCCGTTAACCTTTATCACCGTACCGCCGTGAAGTTATGCAAAACATTTTGTTTTACATGGTTATTGGAACGCGAGTGAAGTAGGCCTACATAAAAGTAAATCATATTTTGTCATTCAAATACATGGCATATATGGAAACATTTGATTTTGTGTCGAATGAGAGACCCAACATTGGTTTGTTTCATTTTAGCCTAAATTAATTCGTTTTGGTTTGTCATTTATAACTTCTTACATTTTTTTTATTCTTGTTATTTTCTAGCCTACTGTTAATTGAAATTTGTTGTGGAGTGAGGGGAACTAAAATAGCTTAGCTATGATTAGTGTTTATTATAATGTTTGTAATTCGTGTCAGCCTATTTCTGAATGAAATAAGAAAATGTAACTTATATGCGACTTGTTTTTTTTCTTTCTCTCTATAAAAAAACTGTTTTTTATACGCGTATCTTATATTAACCATGCAGCAAACCTTTTAAAATATTTGTATAAATTACTGAATAAAATAAATAAGTGACTTTAAACCGTTTAACTGATTGTATTAATCGGTCAAAGTTCTTATCGGTCGGTTAACGGTTAAAATGAACATCCCTAGTCTAATTGATAGATATATATATATATATATATATATATATATATATATATATATATATATATATATACCATACGAAGAGACTACTTGGTGTAATCTTACTGTTAATCAAAGATGAGAACCCACTGTTGTGCAACCAGATTACTAATTTTGACCTTGTTTTTTTTCATTTTGTCCTATATAGTCCTGTTGGAGTGTGACGTGATGTGGCAGCTTCGGAAATCTTGAGTGCAGCACTGGATGCAACATGATTATATCCAATTTTTTAAATAAACTATAAAGATCCCCATTTCTGTTTTTTAGATTTATTTGATGAAACCATTGCATTTTACCTGGAACTGCAGAACCTTGATTATGTAGCTGACTTTATGTACGTTTTAATAATTATTTAATGGTTTGAATTAGCACAGTATTTTAATGTCTATTCATTAAACATACTGGCACAACTTTAGAGAGGAAAAAGACACTGGCTGTTTAAGAGGTTGTTTTGTAGGTCTACAAACACAGACAGACCTCTGTAACCCAGTAGCTCCCAGGCTGCTGTCTAGGGTTGGGTACCAAAACCTGGTACCAATATGGCACCGGTATGTACTAGAACTGAATCAGAACGCAGATTTCGGTGCCATGCCTGAGAGATCGGTTGAAATATTTGTCCTTTGTTTCTCCGAAATGAACGTAAGAAGCATCATCACTGGCACTGCACGTGAAAAATTATTTCCTGACTGAGAAAATGCATGTGAACTCAATTTGGAAAGCTCTAATAATACAAGTCCAACAAATATAGTATTAACGCGAATGTGCTGTTTTCACATTCCGACTATGGTTAACCAGAGTCAACTCGGGAAAGGAGAGCATCCGAGGAGCGCGTGAATACAGTGATTACACTTGCTCTGACGGCAGCAGGGTAGCCTTCCATTAACTAGCTAAGCTACTACTACTTCATAGGCTACTAATACATGGATTATAAATATACTTAATTATTATGAAAATACCAGAGATGGCTTGAATAACACCGATAAACTATGCATTGTATTTATTTTATAATTACGTTTGTAAATATAGTTATTGTAACGTGTGTCTTCTGTTTACTCCGTTACAATAACTATGACTGCTTTTATCCATATCCCTGGAGCGTCATGAGTTCCGCAACTTCTATGACTGTATATGTTGATTTTCTGTGCGAGGGCAAGCTCTGGCATCCTGTGTGAATGAAAAAGACATCACCCCCTGGTTTCACAGACAAGGCTTGAATCAAGTCCTAGACTGAAATGTAACTCTTAGCTGTTTTAACTGAAATAAACTTGCTCTGACTGATCCTAAAATATATCAGTGCCTTTGTTTTGCCTCAAGATGCACCCCAGTAATGTTTTTTTTTCTTAGCATGTTTACAAAAATTACTTAAATGTCCTAATTGAACTATGGCCTTTATTTAGCATTTCATATTTTGATGTGTGTTATATGATTCCACTTATACAGAAATGACAAGTTCTGTATTTACCAATTTGAACACTGGTTTAAATATTTGCTCAAGCAATGTATGCAAATTTTAATTTTTGGTTTCAATACATCTAAATTGATAAGTGTTGTGTGCTGTTATATAAAAGGAATGTATAAATGTTCCTGACATTACAGAGCATTCTAAACTGTTTATATAAAGATTATAAAACTCTTTTAAATTACATAATAGTACAAAATACTTCAAGACCTATTATGCAAATATCACTTTTGTAAGGTGTTTGAACAGTGTGGCTGTGGTGTGTGAAAATTACTGGCCTTGATAGTAAAAATCCATCCATTTTTATTTTAGTCCCAATAAATTATGGACTGTCTCTTTGAACACCAGATTCTCTCACTACGTTGGCGCCATTAGGGAGTTATTCCGCCCAATTGTGACGCTCTCTGCCCTATTAGCATAGACAGCCCTAAAGTGAGAAGCAGCAGTTCACCATTACTGTTGTCTTGCTGTAGCTGCTGGAGATACAATGTCAGAGCCAAAAAGGCATTACAAATGTTCTGTTTTGGGATGCAAAAACGAACATAGGAGTCTCCATAGAATCCCTCCATCTGAGTTGTTGAGGACACTGGATGAATTTCAGTTTCAAAGGATGTGTCCCAGTAAAAAATCTGTAAAGTCCTATATGTTTGTGCCAATCATTTTACACTGGACTGCCTTACAAATGAGGGTCAGTACAACACAGGAGTTTCACAACGGTTTATTGTGTAAGAGGGATCAATACCAACGATTTGTGCACTTATGTCAGCTCCAGACAAAGTAAGTAAAGTTATGCACATATTTTGTTTTCCAAATTGCCTTTCTGAAAAAAAGCCTCTTGGTACTCTGTAAGGCTAATTTTGCTAAAGCTACCATTGTCTCTGCCTGTTTTCACTATGCTCCTTCCTTCAAGTGCTAACATAATGATCGTAAATGGTAATGTGGTGGTTAAAAATTGCATATGAAACAACATATAAGACTCAACGCCACTATTGAGAGTTGTGAGATGAGCTTTTGGAGCTCTGCCCTTTTCTGAAAAGGGGGCAGGGAGTATCAGCACATTTGCATTTAAAGGGACAAAAAATGGCGTATTAGGCTTATACCCTAAAAGTGGCCATTTTAACAAGCTATAAAAAAGATATGTGGGGTATTTTGCACTAAAATTTCACATACACACACTCTTGGGACATCAGAGACTTATTTAACTTTTTGTAAAAAGGGACATAATTGGTCACCTTTAAGATTTCTGTTAAATAATCGTCTAAAAGACATTACTTCATGAAAAGGCTTTGTATTGGGAATAAAGAGTGGTGTTAACAGCCCCACCGAAGAGAGGGGCGGGGTGACCAGTAGCTTATTCTCATTTAAAAAGACAGAACAGAGCTGTTTGACAAGGTAAAAAAAAAAGTGTTGTTTTAACTTGTGTTGTTTTAGTGTTGAGTTGACTACTTTTTATGCAAGTTACATTTATTTTATTAGAATTTGTTTTTGCTGATATTAACCCTTCACTAGTCAGTCGCCATATCTGTGTTTTTAACGTGAACCTTATCTCTGTTTCTTACCCATATGGGTCTGACAAGCCAATCAATAGAAGAAAAACTTAACTTATAATCAACAAAGTTTATTAAGGTTTTCATGTTAATCTCTTAATTGCCCGACGACACCGCCAGGGGCGTGTCTAGAGGGGGCCCCCCTCAAAATATGCCCCACCCCCACCATAGTGCAGACTGATCAGAGTATAACATCTGCGGCGCGGGAGCAGTTCGGGTGCATTTCATATCTCACTCGCTGCCGCTGATGCCATTCACTAATCGGCAGTGTAGGGTCGCTTGAAGTAGAACACACCTATTCGCTGTCTGGCTTGCTGCCAATTATTTCCTGTATACTATGCCATTGGATTCGAGTGCTGTCAATTTCACAATGCTCAACACCTTTGGATGCTGTCAATTGCACAGCTTAATAAACAGAAGAAGCGCGTTCACATTTAAAACATTAAAACAGCTTCACATTTAAATTATTTTGTCTTTAATCAGAGGAGAATATGTTTGTGTAATTTTGATGATTAAGTTGTTTGTTTTACAGAATTGTGTGTAAAAAATGAAAAAGGGGACTAAATTAGCAATACTTTCAAGGTTTCTTCATGTCAAACACGTGTATATACAGTGCAGTGTAGGTCAGAGCCAATCCACCTGGCAGTCATCTGGTTAGCCTAACGCAGTACACTTAGAAAGGTTTTTTTTAGAAAACGAGTATATAGAAAAAAGATACCTAGTGTTAGAGAATAAATATGCAGTCGATAGAGGGTCAAATGTGTGTGTTTTTAAATAAAAAGAATACAGATTAGATCAAATAAAATTAGAATAGAGAGTGCTAGAGTTAAAGGGTCAAATAAAGATGAAATAGATGTGTTTTTAGCCTTTTCTTGAAGATGGGTAAGGATTCAGCTGCTCGAATTGAGTTGGGCAGGTCATTCCACAGATGGGAACAGTTAATGAAAAATGTATATTTATATATATATATATGTGTGTTATTTCATTTCCATGTAGTATGTTGAAGTACCGTTACAAAAATATCTCAAATGTATTGAAACTAAAACAAATAGCTATTAAGAAATAAGACATTCATACATCATTTATCTAAAATTAAAATAGATAACAAATCAAACGGCAGTAGTTTATCAGTAATCCTAAAATAAGAACACTGCCAAATACACATGCTAACAAACAACAACTTACTTACACATAGTAAAAATCGGTTCCAAAAACTAAAACAGACATGACACAACTTATTTTTTTTTGTATTAATTTTTTTTTAATGCCAAGGTACCAAAGATAAAAGTACAGAGAAGAACAGCATGTACAAACAGGTGACATTACCTGCAAAGCACAATTTTTAGATGCATGTAACGTTAACAAAAATAATCCAAAACAAAGCTTTAACAGAATAAGTTAAAAAGACCAAATAAATTAACTGTTTTGAGAGCTTTAAGATTCTTGGAAGATGAAATAGTTTTGATATACTGTTGAACCTCTTTAAAAAATAATAATAAATAAAGGATTTTGATGAGTGAATTTACTGCGGTGAATATGAAATTTAGCAAGAAGAAATAATAGGTTAATAACATAATATTCAGTAATTTTATATTTTTGTATGTAAAAAAAGCCAAACCGTATATCCTTGAAAAGCAAAGAGAAACCCTTGAGCACATTGCGATTGATAACATTGGAGAATTCAATCCAAAATATCTGTGTGTGAGGACAATCCCAGAAGATATGCATATCAGTTTCATTAGGGTCACCACAAAAAGAATAGCTTGTATCTATATCTGATTTGAACCTATTCAAAAATATTTAATTGGGTGAAATCTGTGTAACAATTTGAATGAGATGTCTCTAACCTTGTTAGTTATTATGTATTTCGAAGAAAGAGTCCATACTTTTCTCCAATCAATCTGATCAACAACATTCTTCCAATAAGACACCACATATGGAGTTGTTACAAGCTTCTTTTGAAAAAGCGATCTAATCTTATAGTTACGTACAAATTAAGCTCAGATGAGCTTTATTTGTCACATACTCAATTATACAGAGTATAATGAGCAGTGAAATGTGTTCTCTGCATTTAACCCATCCAAGTGGAGCAGTGGGCAGCCGATTGTGCGGCACCCGGGGAGCAGTTGGGGGTTTGGTGCCTTGCTCAAGGGTCTCACCTCAGTCGTGAACACTTCCTGCCAGAGCCGGGATCCGAAACCCACAACCTTGGGTTACCTCGGGTTTCAAGTCCAACGCTCTATCCATTAGGCCCAGTGGTGGTCAGTAACGAAGTAAAACTACTTCGTTACTGTGCTTAAGTAAATTTTTCAAGTATCTGTACTTTACTGGAGTAGTTTTATTTTGAGTAACTTTTACTTTTACTTCACTACATTCCAAAGCATAAGATCGTACTTTTTACTTCACTACATTTCATAAAACATATCGTTACTCCTTATAATACATCACGTGCTCCGAGACGCAGAAGCGGTGTCTGATTCATGAACAAACTGATTCTTTTCAATGAACCTGTTCAATCGGTTCGCAAATCGCAACAAACGATTCATTGACGAATTGCAATGATCCGATTGCAGCTGTTCTCGAGTCGAAAACTCACTGATTCAAATGATCCGTTTAGAGCGAGTCTTCTTCAGTGAACTGAACTCACGAGTAAAGAACCGGGAGATCTTGTGAGCGCGCGCGCAGGCGCCCAACAGCTGCTGCGAAAAGTAAGTTACTAATGTCGAATTTTAGGGATTCATTATTGTAACTGAAAATAATATTTAGGTCAAAACTGTCAGTTGTTTGTGAACTAAATCTGCTGTAAAGGGTGATCTATTTAAGCCCACTGAAATGCTTGAATGCAGACAGATCAACATCAGTGTCTCTAACGTTATGTTTTAGGTCAAAAAACAAAACATTAAAATAACACAGATTAAATAAAATAACTCATGCACGTTCATATTCCCTGCTGCTGTAACGTTAGCAGTTTTATTAAAATGCTATGCATTTAGACCTATGTGACGTCTGTTTTTATATTGTTTATCAACAGTATACATTTTTATATTGTTTAGATCAACTAGCCGAGTAGACAGATATGAATGTTTATTCATAACCATACTGAAAATAAGTAAATATTGTTAGCTGATGCTAGCTGTCTAGCTAACAAGCTTGCTGGTGCTAAGTTGAGGAAATTTTTAGATATAAAGTCCAAATATCTTTATTCAGCCACCTAGATAGATTCCATCTGAGGGAAAAAGAAAGGATGTGATGTTCAGAACATAGCAACTACAGTAATTATCAGAGTGGGAAGTGATGCCCTCTGGGGGCATTTGGCCAGGGGTGTTTTTACACCACAGACAAGGTTTGAGAAGAAAAAAAATCATTATGAAAATATAATTAGATTTTCCTTAAAATGTTCTTCCTAATTTCAGGCCTAATTCTCATGTCATATATAACTGACGTTCTGCAAAACAACAAGTTCTAAAACACTTTTTTCTTCCTGGTGAAAATTAGATGGTGAAATCTGTTTTCTCTCAGGTACATGGCAGTGTAAGCTTCACAGTGAACATTACTACATCACTCTCATCAACGTAGTCCATATCAACAAAATATATATCTTGACTATATAGTGGTTATTTTGGGAAAAACCCAGGTATTTTGGGCAGTAGGATTATACAAATATGTGCTAATATAAAATTAAATAAAGTAATCTATATAAAATTGCAAAATAAATCGGTCTATCAGTACTTTTTTACTTAAGTACATAAAAAATTGAGTACTTTTGTACTTTCACTCGAGTAAAATTGAAAAAGCAGTACTTTTACTTTTACTGGAGTAATATTTTATTATACGTATCTGTACTTTTACTCAAGTACTTGATCTGTGTACTTTGTCCACCACTGATTAGGCCACGACTGCCCCTGATGAAGGATGTGATGAAGGATGTGACAAAAAGCATAGTTTTCCAAATGGGTTTAAAGAAATAGGTAAAGTGCTGGGTGATCTAACTGAGTCCCTTAAAAGCATAACAGCTCCTTTAGGAATAGCGTCCATGACAATGGAGAATTCTTTGTGAGGTACTGGAAAATCAAATTTACATAAAATATTTCGTAATTTAAAAGAAGACCTTCCGAGTTAAATAACTGGGAAATTAACAAAAAAAAATTCTCAAACCAATTACTGAAAAACAATACAATACAAATTGTATTTCTATAGCACAAAAAACTATGATTTTTGAAGCCTAAAGTGGGCAGAGCTGGTCGTCGCCATCTTAGCAGCGCGTCACCTCACGGATAATCGAAAATGGGCAAAGAGGCGGGACGTGGGTGGACTTGGACGGTCTGTTGGTGCAATTAACCGCACAACAATACATTTGATTTGATAATTTTAAGAAATAATCACGAAAATAAACATAGACTGTATAAAACAAAAGCAGAAACATGGCAGAGATGCCTAGTTCAGCGGCTAAGGTAACGTGACAGCAGATAGAGACAGCAACGTCAATCCACCTGTCATTCAAGTCACTCCTGTCACTTAAGTGACCGTAATTATGCCGAATTTCAAGTTTTAATATAATTTAAACGGATGAGTTATACAAAAATTCACCCCCCTCACAGTTTTCATGAAGGGAAAAATTAGCTATATATTTTTTTTCTACCAGGCTGTAAACGTTTTTTTCTGCTGTAAAATTTGGCATTTTAACATGGGGAGTCTATGGGACTGACTCCCTTTTGCAGCCAGCCTCCAGCGGCCAGTCGATGAATTGCAGTTTTAGTCACTTCCGTGTTGGCTTCACGAGAGGGAGCGGGAGGTTGCCGCTTGAGCCAGACCTACAATCCATGTTGTGCGCCTCACCCATAATGCACTGCAGCACGCAGTGGTGGAAGAGCTTTCGCGGGTGAGCAAGGAATCCATCCAGCTAGTTTATTGATTCAGCAACTTTTGCAGTATTTTAATGCAGAAGCAATCAACCGTGCATCTTGCAGCGCTTGTTTATCGACTGTATTTTGAGAGGGATTGTTGAAAGAATACGTCAGGTGTTTTAAGGTGAGTGTTTGAACTGTTAAAAAGGTTGGCCCGCGTGTTGTTTATCATCTCTGCATAGATTCGCTGCCCTGCAGCGTGGTTCACCTTTATACATTTGGTCTGACTACAGCTTACTTTACATTCATATTTTAAAGCCTTATGTTGCAGGATTTTGTTGTTTTTCTCATTTCTATCGAATAGCGAGCTAACGACAATAGAACGGCGTGTTCATAACACAAAACATAGAATTAAGGCAGTATTGAGATTTGGGAATATTGTTTGGTATGGTAACGTTATGTATGATTAGACTGTGACGATATTAGCCAAAGAGATGCATGTTTGCAGTCCTTTTACTTCATGCCTTGTGCAGCAGTTTCAAAAGTACAGAAGCGTTTGCTGCAGACAGTAAGTTAGACTAAAGTCCATTGTAAAGGGTTGATGTGGTTTGAATTAGGAGTGTAACGTTAGCGTTAATATTTGAAAAGGAACTCTAGTTTATCGTATCTATAGACTGGAATAAATACAAAACTAGAGCCAAACTAAAAAGAGACATTAGTAATAAATAGTACAGTGAATAAATGAAATAATCATAACAGAAGGACATATGAAAACACGTATTTCTGTACATTTCGAAATAAGGTGCATTAAAAGTCAATGGTCCCTTGATTAATATTAATTAAAAACTTATCGCCACATATTCCGTTTTTTTAAATAACAGCAGAGTGAGCATGTTTTTGGATATGGTAAGATTAAACTTATTTTAGTGAACTAAGCACCACATTTCAGCTCATTTTGTTAGGGTGGGTACACAATATGTTATTCTATCCTTGCTTCTAGGAAATCCTTAATCTATGTGCTTTATATGATTAAAATCACAGGAAGGGTGCCGTTTTTTCTTCAAAAATAAGCATGATTACAAATGTTATATAGATTTTATACAACAGTTCAATAAACATATTAAGATACTTACGTTTTAGACACCATATTGCCTGTTTTTGCTGCATTTCGCCAATAAAAAATAATTCCAAACAGCAACAGCGATGTTTGAGTCTCAGTGATTCGTTCATGAATAAATCAATGAACCGTTTAAATGACTCGGTTCAGTCGCAATTACTCGTTAACCGTGACGTGCTACCATTTTCTGGCGATTTAATTTCACATTTAAAGTCTATTTTCATTTTTAAAATAATTTGAAATATCATTATTCAATGTTTTATGTTTAAAATGTCAAAAAAATTATGCATTTGTAACTGGTTAAAGCACTCAATGTCCCTCTGAGCTGCATTAAACTGTGTGAATACATCTAAACACCTTCAGATACAACTTATGCAGAGATTAATGTTGACGAGACTCGTTTCATTTGTTTGGTAACTGCCTAAATGATTATCTTAATTGACTGATTAAATGTAACAATTTGACTCAAAAGATGTACACTTTTAGAAACAAAATTGCTTTATTAAAAGGTAAAAATCTAATTTAAACTTGAATGAAAATATCAATTAATCACTGATGTGAACAGAGCACACAGCATATGAAGAATATCAAACTGCAGCTGTGCACGGTAGTCAGATATCAGTACAATAACACACTCGGCAAAATATTGTCTAATTATCGTTATCGAAAAAATCCAGTGGTGGACAAAGTACACAGATCAAGTACTTGAGTAAAAGTACAGATACGTATAATAAAATATTACTCCAGTAAAAGTACTGCTTTTTCAATTTTACTCGAGTGAAAGTACAAAAGTACTCAATTTTTTATGTACTTAAGTAAAAAAGTACTGATAGACCGATTTATTTTGCAATTTTATATAGATTACTTTATTTAATTTTATATTAGCACATATTTGTATAATCCTACTGCCCAAAATACCTGGGTTTTTCCCAAAATAACCACTATATAGTCAAGATATATATTTTGTTGATATGGACTACGTTGATGAGAGTGATGTAGTAATGTTCACTGTGAAGCTTACACTGCCATGTACCCGAGAGAAAACAGATTTCACCATCTAATTTTCAACAGGAAGAAAAAAGTGTTTTAGAACTTGTTGTTTTGCAGAACGTCAGTTATATATGACATGAGAATTAGGCCTGAAATTAGGAAGAACATTTTAAGGAAAATCTAATTATATTTTCATAATGATTTTTTTTTCTTCTCAAACTTTGTCTGTGGTGTAAAAACACCCCTGGCCAAATGCCCCCAGAGGACATCATCACTTCCCACTCTGATAATTACTGTAGTTGCTATGTTCTGAACATCACATCCTTTCTTTTTCCCTCAGATGGAATCTATCTAGGTGGCTGAATAAAGATATTTGGACTTTATATCTAAAAATTTCCTCAACTTAGCACCAGCAAGCTTGTTAGCTAGACAGCTAGCATCAGCTAACAATGGTTATGAATAAACATTCATATCTGTCTACTCGGCTAGTTGATCTAAACAATATAAAAATGTATACTGTTGATAAACAATATAAAAACAGACGTCACATAGGTCTAAATGCATAGCATTTTAATAAAACTGCTAACGTTACAGCAGCAGGGAATATGAACGTGCATGAGTTATTTTATTTAATCTGTGTTATTTTAATGTTTTGTTTTTTGACCTAAAACATAACGTTAGAGACACCGATGTTGATCTGTCTGCATTCAAGCATTTCAGTGGGCTTAAATAGATCACCCTTTACAGCAGATTTAGTTCACAAACAACTGACAGTTTTGACCTAAATATTATTTTCAGTTACAATAATGAATCCCTAAAATTCGACATTAGTAACTTACTTTTCGCAGCAGCTGTTGGGCGCCTGCGCGCGCGCTCACAAGATCTCCCGGTTCTTTACTCGTGAGTTCAGTTCACTGAAGAAGACTCGCTCTAAACGGATCATTTGAATCAGTGAGTTTTCGACTCGAGAACAGCTGCAATCGGATCATTGCAATTCGTCAATGAATCGTTTGTTGCGATTTGCGAACCGATTGAACAGGTTCATTGAAAAGAATCAGTTTGTTCATGAATCAGACACCGCTTCTGCGTCTCGGAGCACGTGATGTATTATAAGGAGTAACGATATGTTTTATGAAATGTAGTGAAGTAAAAAGTACGATCTTATGCTTTGGAATGTAGTGAAGTAAAAGTAAAAGTTACTCAAAATAAAACTACTCCAGTAAAGTACAGATACTTGAAAAATTTACTTAAGCACAGTAACGAAGTAGTTTTACTTCGTTACTGACCACCACTGAAAAAATCCACAAAAATATTGAGATATAATTTTTTTCAATATCGCACACCCCTACATGACAGTTGTGTGTGTGAATTAGTCTACCTGAATCTGCGCGTCACTACAAACAATGCAGATTTGAGTTGAGTCATTTAAACAGTAATTTGACCCTCCTCTTTGCTGATTAATATAATGTAGCGATCCAGTATCTAAGCTATTTTATTAATGAAAGTCGCTGGGCAGCGCTGACAACAAGTTTCTGTCCTCCTAAATCGATCTCGAGCTCACAAACCAAAATAATAGTCATGATTTTCTCAGGTCATATGTAAAATCAGATGAATAAATATTATTAAAATGAATAAGTATGGATGACAGTTGATTACAATAATAGTTTAGTTTATTCCCCTCATTAGTAACAATGTCTTCTGTGGGATAAATAAAGTTAATATTAGTCTTATATTAATAATACTTAATTAACATTGATTTATCATCCCTGTTATAGTATTATTCATAAGTTAAAAAAATGTTAACCATCTTTCCAAGTTCTGTACCTCAGGTCTAAAAGAAATGTAGAAAGATTATACAAAATGTAAAGACCAAATACATTTGTGATCTATTTCCATTTGTTATTTTCAAAAGGGAAATGCTGACTGATGTTTACAGAGCAGAGGTCACCTTTGTAATTCCAGTAGAAGAGATGTATTTTCTTTTCTTTAGTATTATTATTTTGTGCTGCATTATGGCTTACTGTGTTATTTCTGTTTCAAAAGGCAGCAATAAATAACACTTTAATATCTAAAGAGTTTGTGATTTTTATGTTGTGAAATTAATAATTGCATAATAATCGTAATAACCGTGAAACCGTGATTATTCCTCAGACTATAATCGTACCAACAAAATCTATAATCGTTGCATCCCTAGCTGACAGCCGTTTTTAAATAAACGATCCCAGTCGAGGCTTGTCCTGTCCATTACACAGTTAAACAGCTAACAATGATTTTAAATGCTTCGTTAGCGAATGCAGAGAGCGCGTTTGGTGCGCGTGTCTCTGAGCTCTCGCGCGCCGATCGCGAGAGCTCTGAGATGCGCACCAAATGCGCTTTCTGGGCAGCAGGACTCTGACGGAAGCTCCGGTGGATCTTAAGTTGAATGTGAATCATTTCTAGGGGTCGACCGATTATCGGCGCCGATATTAAGCATTTTACCGATTATTGATATCGGCCATTTTATAAACAGATTTGCCGATGAGAGTGAGGCGATCTCTCAATCTCTGAGAGCAATCTCCGCCCACCGCTCATCTGATATGCAGAGAGTCGCGAGTCCGACCAATCAACGCGGAAAACTGAAGGCAGTCTCACACCGAGAGCACTTGCTAACTGGAGCTGCGTCAGTGATCACGCATCAGTTGTCTCTCAAAGGTAAGGCAGCAGCAGACGTTGCTGAAGTTGCAAAACACCTCAATATAACCTATGATGTCCGGGATGCGGAAAATGCGGGCGGAATCGCGGAATGCAGTCATATAATGGAATTTACCGTATAACGCGGAATGTCATGGAATAATGTGTTAATAATGGAATAAGTTTGGATGAATTAATCAAAAGTAGGTCAGTACACTTAAATCGACTCGCGCTATGGACTAGTATCTATAAATATTAAGCCGCAAAAACACTTTAAATATGAATCCTGCATGTTCTCCATCTCTGTTAATGAATGACACAGACGTGCGGTCTCATTTACTGCACACATACATACTGAAGCGCGTGTGATGCGGTGTTTTCAGCATCTGCCGTCTCACTAAATAAGGACATAAATACATGAACAACATCCCCAGAACTGCTCGGAGAGTCACTTGATGAGCATTTGACCGTTTCATTTGAGTAAAACGATCGTCATATCATATATACATAGGCTACAGAAACTTAAAAGGTCCTCATGTCATGGCAACCTGTCAAAATATAAGTTCGGTTTAGCAGAATATATTACTGTATACGTAATACAACTACAACAATTATTACAACTTTTGTTGAGAATAATCACACAATACGCTAAATATGTTTACTTTAAGTTTTACAAAATGTTTACAGAATGCTTCTGGGTGATCTCTGTACTTATGTTACTATTAATATTACTGTTTATTTAATGTTGTTGTTATTAACAGTTTTCAGAATTAAAGACATGTTTAAAAGCATTTAAAGAACGTTTTTTTGTCAGAGCTCTTGTTATTATTAATTTTGGCATTCATTTTCATTTTTACACCAGACATGTATATCGGTTCAAAATATCGGTTATCGGTCTACTTGATTTGTAATAATCGGTATCGGCATCGGCCCTGAAAAACACATATCGGTCGACCCCTAATCATTTCTCCTCCTCCGTCTCTGTGAGTGCATTAACCCGTAATGATTATATAGGAAACTCGATGTCCCGTGCTGTTCCGTTCATTCAGCGCAGCTTTGAATGCGGTTGTCAATCCTGACAACGTAAAGGCGTCAGTGCGGCTATATATATGCGGTTTTGACGGTTGTATAATAACAGAACGCTCTATGTACGCTCTGTGAAGTGAAGTGATGTTGCCATACTAGCCTTTACCTTCTGCTCTAGAGTCTTGTTTGTGTTAAACATGGCAGAAAAACAGTCTTAAGTAGGGATAACTGGAGACTCACGCAATGGGCGTGGCTAAAGGGGTGACGCATCGATGCACTAAATGCTAATCAATGTATTTTTATAGTCGACGTAATCGATGACGTCGACGAATTGCTGCAGCCCTAGTCCTTTAGTTATCATGTTAATAGCACTGATTCCCACACATTCCAGAACATTATCACTTGTCCCTCATGGAGCAAGCAGCTATTTGGACAAACAAGCATAACCTAGAAAAAACAACAGGGCATTTTATAAATAAGATACAGATTAGGGCTGTGCAATTAATAGAATCATTCGACTGCCATTCTTCTGAGATATTGAACGCAATATTGCCTAGCTTGTCAGTGATCTACAGGCTCTGTGTTTTAACAGCCGCTCCATCTGAAAGCAGGTGATGGCGATTTACCGCCAATCACAGAGCCGACTTTAATGATGAGAATTGCATGTGATTAATTAATTGCGATTAATTTTACAGCCCTAAAACAGTGCTTCCCAAACCTGTCCTGGAGGACCCCTAGCCCTGCGCATGATCTATGTCTCCCTTATCCAGCACACCTGATTCAACTGATCAACTCGTTAGTAGAGACTGCAAGACACAAATCAGGTGTGTTAGATAATGGAGATATACAAAATATGTAGGGCAGGGTGCCTCCAGGACAGGTTTGGGAAGCACTGGTCTAAAATATTGCTATAAAAAAAGCCCTTTCTGAAAAAGTGCAATCTTGATAACACTATGCTGAGCAACTATAGACCAATATCAAATCTTCCTTTCATAGGTAATATTATTAAAAAGGTAGGTTTAATCGGCTGTACAAATACTTAAATTCAAATTACCTGAACAATTTTCAATCTGGTTTCTGAGAGTATCGCAGCACAGAGATGGAGCTTATTAAGATAATAAATGATATTTGCCTTAGTTCTGATTCTGGCAAAATATCAGTGCGGGTGCTACTAAAAGCTATGCAATTCGCGCTCAGAATCGCAGATGAATCGCATGCGATAGTGAATGTGAGATTGTGTAGCTTGTCAGCAATCTACGGCTCTGTGTATTAAATGCCGCTCCATTTGAAAACAGCTGATGGATGTTTACGGCTAATCACAGAATCGTCTTTACTGACGAGATGCGCATGCAATATGTTGTGCAGCCCTAGTACAGATTAATATTTAAGTCGTTAAATTCAAGTTCACGTAAACTTCTCTCTGCTGCGGCTGTCTGTCATACTCCGTTAAGCATTCGGTTACTACAGTCGGTTACTTCTGTTGCGTTCGGTTACTACAGTCAAACCCTCTTCAAGAGCGCACCGTAACTGAGATTTAAAACTGTTAAAAGAAAAGTCTCAATGAACTGACGCACAGATTGAATACACTACTTATCAATATCTCTTCCCTTTGTACATTTCTTTTCTATGTGGACTTGGAGGGCTGCGCAGCCTGCGCGCTGTGTCCGTGTTGTTTCAAGAGCATCATTTTGCGCACGGGATGCGCATTGCGCCACTCTATATTGGAGCGTTTCGTTTTATAATATATTTGCGCGATGAAAGATGATAATAATAATAATAATAATAGTGTTTCTTGTTCTGTCCTATCTATCATATGTAGATATGTCATATATCATCGCTGGCAGCCATATCACCCTGCAGCCCAAGACCGGTTGCCCACTGAAGCTAAGCAGGGTTGAGCCTGGTCAGTAACTGGATGGGAGACCTCTTGGGAAAAACTAGGTTGCTGCTGGAAGAGGTGTTAGTGAGACCACCAGGGGGTGCTCACCCTGTGGTCTGTGTGGGTCCTAATGCCCCAGTATAGTAAAGGAGACCCTATACTGGAAAAAGCACCGTCCTTCGGATGAGACGTTCAACCGAGGTCCTGACTCTCTGTGGTCATTAAAAATCCCAGGATGTCCTTCGAAAAAGAGTAGGGGTGTAACCCCGGCATCCTGGCCAAACTAGCCCACTGGCCTCTGACCATCTTGGCCTCCTAATCATCCCCATACACTGATTGGCTTCATCACTCTGTCTCCTCTCCACCAGTAAGCTGGTGTGTGGTGGGCGTTCTGGCGCACTATGGCTGCCGTCGCATCATCCAGATGGATGCTGCACATTGGTGGTGGATGAGGAGATAGCCCCCTTGCTATGTAAAGCGCTTTGAGTGTCTAGAAAAGCGCTATATAAATGTAACAAATTATTAATATTATATGTTGCTGCCTTATTATTGTGCTATACATCTAAAATACATTTATTTGAATTTTATAGTGTATATATTTATATATAAATGTATATGCTTGTTTTGTCATGAATGTATTTTACAATACAAAGAGTAATGTGTGACATTTTATCAGATTTAGATAAACTCTCGTGACCCACTTTTGGGCTGCATACCCAGCACTTTTGATCCACCTTTTGAGAAACACTGTGTAATAGATTGTATTTAACATACAGAAGAGTGACGATCAGATCAACACAGAGAAGTATAGAAATTCTACATTAATATAAAAAACGGCGCTGGTATCGGATTGGATCGGTATCGGCCGATCCTCAGATTTTTCGAAATTGGATCGGTTCTGAAAAAATGGTATCGTTGCATCCCTAATTGCAAGGCTAAACAAAGTTGTGTAAATGTGGTCTTAAGAGAGACAAAAAAAAAAAATTGCAGCTTTATTTTAGTGAAGCTAAAACTGATTGGGCCTTACAGGGTTAAGCAAGTTTGGTATTCATATTGTTGAACTCCATGAACAAATGTCTTAATTTCTCACTTTCAGGAGTGAGGTCTGGCCACTCACAGTCTACAGAGACCTTTTCACCGCTGGGCTCTACATCTGTCGCAGGTGTCCCTATGCCTAGTGAAGATTCAACAGAACAACTTCCAGGAGATGCAGCTGGTTCAGAAGTGAAGCCAGATGCAGTGCTGTCATGCCTTCTGGATGTTACTGAGGCTGGTGTAAATGAACCAAACCTTCAAAAAAGCCTTATGGAAAGCCAACTGATGGAGCAGGAGGAAGTAGAGAATCTTCCAGAGGAGATGGAGGAAGATCTGGATTTAAGACAACAGCCGGGTGTGGACCAAGAAAACAGACCAGAAAAGAGCAGAGTAACTGACCAGAACGAAGAAGAAAATGTTGCACAGGAACACTCTGAGCAGAAGATTGCTGGAGAAGAGAAGAATGAAATGAGGAACATCGCAAAAGATGCAGCACAGTGTTCAGAAGACCTTGTGATCGCTAAAGTCGAAGACTTTGCCAATGAAATGACAATTGATGTGGACCAGGCTGAGGATCGCGATGGGAGGATGGAGGTAGATGGATCAGATGATGCAGGTTGGTGTGAACGTTTTGCCTGTTACAATATGTGTCCCATTGAGATGACTTGCAAACACATTTTGGTAGTTTTCTGATATTGATTCATGATTCTGGGTATTGATAAGTGTTCATTTCTGAACATTTTCACAACCATGGAAAAGCATTCCATGAAATTCAAAATGTAGTTGAATTCCTAAATATGTGTTTTCAGAATGTTTTAATAATATATTGAAAATGAAATGCATGTTTTATATGCTGCATAATGTTGCTTTATCATTAATATTTGTTATACATTTATTCATTTAACGAAATGGAACAGAGGAACACAGCTGACTTTTTTTTTTCTACCTATTTTTTTTATTTAACAGGAAAATCTTTCCCTAAACCCATAAAAAGAGAGAAAACGGAACCATCTGTCGTGGTAAGCACGATCGCTGTTTTATGTTTACCATTGAAGTTCATTGAGTTTGTTTGTTAATCCATGGAGTAAACTCCTAATACTAAAATCCTCTCCATCTAAATCCAGCAAAAACAATTGGTGTTAAAAACTGATGTGACACCTCAAGTGGCCCAGCTCTCTGCTGCCCTACCAGTGAAGGTGAAGGATGAGCCAATGGATGAGGAATATGAGAAAGCGTCGGTGTCACTGTGCCCAGAGGGAAACATTAAAGATGAGCCTGAAACAGCAGCTGTGAGTTTCACCATTGATTTCTGCATTTAAGTTATTTATTTATTGTTTAAATCAAGTTGTTAAGGTACCAATGCATTTAAGGATTGATTTTTTTTATATACATATACTTTGTGTTCACAGCAAGGTTATTTTCTTAAACGACAACTAAAACAATTGACGAAAAAACTATTTTGTAAACTGAAATAAAATAAAAAGTCAAAATATTTGAACAAATGTAACGAAACTAACAACAGTTATTGAAAAACTAACTGAAATAAAATAATTAACAAAAAAAAAGTAGTTTTCGTAATCATTACGTTCTCACCCCTTGGCGAAAAATATATGAGCTGTGTGTCAGTTTAGGGAAAAACCTGTAAATGGCGCATCACGCACAAGGGTCTTTTCACGCACTTTTCTGACGAAGAGACACAAAGCAGTTTAAAGCAGAGTCCTACACGGGTCCTGTTTGGTAAACGCCGACCAGCAGTACTTAACAGAACACCCGATGCGTTCTATCACACTGCAGCACTAATTTATTTATATACCAGACCCGAACCGTTTTGACATAAAAACCGTGAGCCGAACCGCACCCGCATTAATCTACAACAGCAGGTAGGCAAACGTATTTATTTTCTGATGTAACCCAAACAATCAAACCAACATTAGGCAAGTTGGTGCTCTGAAGAAAAACCAACATGCAACATATGATAATTAACAGAAATAAAAAAGATGAGAACGCACCTTTCTGTGAACAATACAAAACTTGGCCTATCTTTTGATCACTCTGCCAGGCTTTCGAACAAATTTGCATAGGCTATATAACATCATGCACACGTTTATGTTTATAAAAACATAAACATATCCTCACGTTTATAAAAAAAAAAATTCATACTTTCACTTTTTTCAAAATCTTCATCTTTCTCTTTCTTTCTCTCCTTCCCTTGCTAGCTTGTACTAATTTGAACAATGCCTGAGACTTGGTGTTAGGGGCACTTCCTCTGTATGTTTGCCTCTTCAAGATTAATCGCTTTATGTACTCCCCAATTGTAAGTCACTTTGGATAAAAGCGTCTGCTAAATGACTAAATGTAAATGTTTATAATTCTTCATAAATTAAGAAAATATTAAAATATGAGCCTTTAAATAGGCCAACAATTACCATTATTGAATTTCATTATACCCAGTTATGATTTATGTGTGGAAAAGTGCGCAAGACACGACAGTTACAATATCATGGTTCAAGAAAAAATTAATTTAACCAAATTAGGCTATGTTTATTTTCAAATTAAATATCTTAACACACCATTAGATATGACATTAAGCGCAACTTCTGTAGATTTATTTAGTAAAAAGGCTTGACTGCTTCCTTTGATGTATATTTGTATACCTTTACCATCTAATCAATCTCAGCATGCATTCATTTTGTGTTGCTACACATTAGAGATCAACCGATATATCGGTTTACCTATATTTTCGCCGATATTTAAGCATTTTACCATAATCGTTATTGGTAAAAAAAAAAGATTTTTTTAATTTGTCACACACAATTATACAGAGTATAACTAGCAGTGAAATGCGTTCTCTGTATTTGACCCATCCAAGTGCATACACACTTGGTGCAGTGGGCACTGTTCACTCAGGAGAAGCTTCAGCACGGCCACCGCATGTAACTTTATACAAGATTCACTTGTTTGAAACATGCTGAATTATATTAACATTTACTATAGAACCATTATTTCGCCAATAAACATCTCTATCGAAATTAATTATTATCTCCACAAGCGATCGCAGTTTGGGTATAGTTCTGTGTAAATGCATAGATAAACCGCGCTGTCAGCAGTTTTCATAATTTAGAATGACAAAAAACATTTTTATAATTCTGATAAAACGTGCCAGTTAAGAAATGCAATAAAATACGATGTTTCGTTTGTTATAGCTTATTTCAATATTCCAGAGAATATTATTCACACTTTAGCCTTATTAAACAGCTTATAAACCTAAAACTGTAGTTTAAAATGAAGTTGATATGACTTCTGTCCTTTATTTTCTCCATTTGAAAATATTAGACATTCTTTTGCTTATTGTTAATATCAGTGTTGCTGATGATGCTTTTTATAAATAAAATGTTTTTATTGTTGTAATTTTAAGATTAAATTTTACATGAAAATGTTAATTTTCAACAGTTTTTTGTTGTTAAGATGACTGAAAGAAGGAAAAACCAAAGCGAAGAATGGACTTACTTCACTCAGTTATTTATTTACTTTAGAACAGTAAATAAATATTGGTTCTGCATATCGGTTATCGGGTACATAAACGTACAAATAATCGGTATCGGTTATAAAAAAAATCAATATCGGTCGATCACTACTACACATTTGTCTCACTAAGGTTAAATTAGGTTAAAGTCTTTATTTGGCATTCACTCTGGAAATGATCTGTTGATTCTGCTAAACTTTATTTAAAACTGAAACTAAACCATATAAAAACTAAATAAAAATGTTCACAAAATAAAAACTAAAAACTTACAAAAATAGAATGAAACAAATAAAAACAAAACTGAATTTCATGACAGATTTGAAAACTATATTCAAATAAAAAAAATAAACTATAATAATCTTGGTTCACCATGTCTTTGAATGTATTTGTTTGTAATTAGACCAGTTCTCTGAAAAAAATAAGATGTTGGTTTTGACAGATTTCTCTTTTGCTCACTAGGGCTGAATTTATTGAATCGAAAATATAATAAAACATTAATATAATTTTTCATTTTAATATATTTAATATATTAATAAATTAAATTATTCCTGTGATGGAAAAGCTAAATTACTGCAGTACATTACCATTACTCCAGTCTCCAATGTCACATGATCCTTTAAAATTGTTGTAGAGAATTCTTAATATTTTTTTTGTGGAAACAATTCAATTTTTTACTGGATTCTTTGAATATAATGTTCAAAAGAACATAATTTATTTGAATAATAATGTTTTATGCCTTTACTGTCACTTTTTGATCAGTTTAATGCAATCTGAACTGGAAAATGAACCCAAAATGGTATTTAAAATGCAAACTAGTCAATTAGATAAATTAATTTCATCTACAGTACCCCTGGTTTAACCTGAATTAATGTAAATTTATCTCATTTATTAATTGCCTGTCATATGTATTTTGTAACTTGTATTTTTTGATATTTTTTTTCATTGTGTTCATTTTTTCAGGAGTTCAAACAGACACCTGATTCGATCAAGATCAGCGCAGTTTTCTCTGTTGGAGGAAATACCACATCCATTGGTACGAGCCCTAAAAATATATTATGTTGTTGTTTTATCATTTACTATATGAGTGAAAAGATGTGGTGATAAATGGTTCAATTAATTTTCTTGTTATTCTTCCAAAATTTTCTTTGTGTTTGCAGTTCCAGCAGCCGCTCCAGCAAAGATTGCACCAGTTCCTACACTGTCTCTTCATTCTCTGGCCCCTGCCAATCCAATTTGTGTGGTCTGCACAGGATGTAACAAAGTCCTCTTAAAGGGACAGACGGCTTTCCAGCGCAAAGGCTGTCCTAAACTCTACTGTTCACCTCAGTGTCTCTGCACCACCTCTAATGTGGTGGTCAAGATACCTCAGAAGAAACAATGTCACCACTGCCACAAGTATGCCTACAAATCTTGCTTTTGAGTTTTTTCTAAAATGTAACTTGTAAAATGATCATACCAGGTGCATTACATTGTATTGCATTTATTAACAGTTTTTTTTATATGGACATTTTAACTTGCCACCCTAAAACCTCTAACCACATTATAAAACATACTCCTTTATTTAAAAATACGAAGAATAATACATAAATGAAATTGAAGTACAGCAATGGTGTTTAGCATACCCTTTATAGATACAAATGCCTCTTTCCCTGCAGAGACATTCTTGACCCGAAGGATGTGATCAAAGCCTCGGTGGACATGTCAGGGACTGTGAAGGATTTCTGCAGTCAGAAATGCCTCAGCGCTTTCAGC
The DNA here is from genome assembly GCA_003573665.1 of Oxygymnocypris stewartii. NCBI lineage: Eukaryota > Metazoa > Chordata > Actinopteri > Cypriniformes > Cyprinidae > Oxygymnocypris > Oxygymnocypris stewartii. The sequence goes on from QVTF01000001.1 coordinate 2,632,493, forward strand.
TTCAAGTGCAGTGTGTGTCAGAAGACAGGAGTGGTAAGTGGTCATCTCTATTTGTGCAGGTGTGTCCTGCACTGGATTGCCGCTACTGAAAATGTGGCCCGTAAAATAAATCACGTTTTACCCTTAAAGGCATGCTCACAACAAGACAAATGTTAACATTTTAATATAGATGAAGAGAGGCCCGTTTCATAAAACAAATTTACCAAAAAGCCAGGTTTATTTCAGTTAGTCTGACGTATTGCAGGTTTTATGAAACAGCCCCCATGTGTTAGAGCCCTGGATTTGGGCCTTGGGCCTGTTTTACGCTTCTCCTTATTTTTGTATTTTAGACATCCATCAATTAGTGATGAAAAAAAATTGCCGCTCTGGTGGAAACAACACGAGTCCATGCTGCCGCCACTGAGAGCGGCTCGGCTGTGTTTAGAGTCAGAGCAGCTGAAGGGTTCTGCATTCAAATGCACGCAATAGACTAAAGCCTGCCACAACGCTCCAGCAAAAGTAATTACCTTGAATGTGTCCGGGCAAAATAGTAAGGAGATATTTTAATTAATTATTTATTATGTTTTCTGTGTCGGTGTTGCAAAGATGATGATCCTGATTCCCTATCTTCTCATTAGACGCGCTTTAGAAAGAAGTGCATCACGGATTATGATTATAATGAAAACATTTTTTTTATTTTAATTATTTCGTTAAGTAGTAATTTAAAGCTTTCTATAGACATATAGATCACAGACATGATAAATATATCTATATATTTTATTTTAGGCAAGTCGTAATGATTTGAAAAGGCTAAATTGATCAAACATGGCTAGGATCAGCCAGGCCCGGCTCCTGAATCAAATCACCGAGGGTGCTTCTTAAATTAGTGAGGGTGCTCTAACATACATACACGCGTATATAAATAAATAAAGCAAGCCATGCTGGCAAAGTGAGTTGTAATGCTCACGGTCTAATTTAAATTCGAATTTGAGGTTTTCACAAGATTTAGTTATTTAAACCCACTTCTAGCGATCCCAATGCCCCAAATAGTAATTAAACATCTAAAATGAACTTTATTTTTATGTTTTCTTAGAGGAGAACCGTTTTCTCTGCTCACTTCTGACCACTGCTGCTGCTCACTACGAGTACGTCTATTGTTGCAAAGCACAGCATTGTGACTATTTATATAGAATTTTCCATGACATGAGTCCAAATCAGTGAAATGTGATTTTTAAACCCATGCTGATGAAAACAAAATGATCACACCGCTGACTGACATTCACAATGCGCATGCATAAGATGTGCCTTTCTGAGAGAGCGCGATCTCCCTATAAAGCATATTATTGCGAAATATGGCTTGGCAAGATTCACACATGCACACATTGTCTTACATGAACGTTTAGTTAATGGTTGGGGGAAAGTCTGATGTGTAACATTATATTTAATCAGTGCACTAGTCTAATGTTTGGAAGCCGGTTTCCACCACTGATTAAAAAATAAAAACGTTTATTGCGACTTTTAATCTCACAATTCTGACTTTTTTTCTCAATTCCATGATATAAACTCGCAATTGTGAAAAAAAGTCTTAATTTAGAGAAATAATGTCAGAACTGCGAGATATAAACACTTTTTTTCTCAGAATTGTGAGATACAAACTTGCAAATCTGAGAACATCAGTCTTTTTATCTCGCTATTCTGACTTTATAACTAGCAATTTTGAGTTTGTCTCACAATTCTGTGAAAAAAAAGTCATAGAAAAAGTTGCAAAAATAGCTATATTAACAATTAAATAGTATTTATTTTAAAGAAAAGCATATGAGGAATATATGCAACGTTGCTTAAAGAATTTTGCTTTTGAATCTTCAGAAAACTTAAACTCTTTTCTCAGAATCAACTCTGCTGACTCTATCGCCTTCATTATTTGCTCAGTAATGTTTTTGAACACCTGAACAAAAGCTCCGGCAATTTAAGCGGTAAGTGGATTCGATCTTAAACGCCTCAGATTTACTGTTAGGCTCAAGAAATCTACAGAGATTGGATACAATGCTCAACACTGCAAAAACACGTTGAAACCGATCTCCAGAGCACAAACCATAATGCTCTGGATTTGCCAAATATGAAATAAAATTTAATTAATGCAGCTTTAACTGAGGGTGCTTTTGATTTAATTTCTTAAATACTTTAAGAAAGATAAAATAGTTTTTCTAAATTAACTTAATAAAAAAGCTAAACAAAATATAATCACTTTGCCATTACATACAAAACTGAACTATTTTAATAGCTGAAACATGACCAGTTTTTGGGAGAGAAAAAAAAAGTACTTAAAAAAGTACTGTCGGACACATGGCCGGGCTAGGTCCTGAGCGTCTCGGGCCAGGGACGAACTAGGGCCTAAATTTGAGGCCCGTGCAGGGCTCTACCAGGTGTTACTTTGTTCAAAGTGATACAAATATTTACATGCTCTTGTAATGCTTTCCTATACTTGTGCATATGCATACCACAACAACGGCAGAACTTTCACTGCTCATAGTGCTTTAATCTACTTATATCTACATATTTAAGTTTTATCTACATATACATACATATACCATGTACCAGGTACCATTGGGTAACCGGATACCTTTTATTTCTCTTCTTGTCAAAAGTGAATGTACTAAATATTAGTGCCAAAAATGTTGGTGTGAACAAGCCTTACATTTAGGTGATCTAGGTACTGTGAAATAATGCCTAGACAAAACGTCTTCCATTTAGTGTTTTTTCAATTCAAGGTTTTATTCGGCACATACTCAATTATACAGAATATAATCAGTTGTGAAATGTAAGGTAGGTCAGGTCCGCTCAATGGACAATGCAAAATATGTAACACAACACAAGAGAATATACATAAATATAGGTAAAAAATAAAGAAGAATAAAATGTGCAGGGCAGTAATGTAGACTTAACTAATAATATAAGCAGAGATGTGCAAACAGGTTGTACAGGGTATATATATATAGAAGCAGTACGGATAATGGAGAATAGTGAATATCTTACTGTTTATTAAATTGAGTCATGTTGATGTTATTAGACAGAGTTTGAGTTTAGGAGCCTGGTGGTCTGGGGGAAGAAGCTCCTCCTAAGTCTCGGTTTTTGCCATCATGCTCCGGAAGCGCTTGCATATGGCAGTAAAAAGAAGAGACGTTACCAGGGTGATTTGAGTCTTTGATTTTAGCAGCTCTGCTTTTGCAGCGTTTGAGGTAGATGTCCTGCAAAGAGGGGAGAGCAGACCCTGAGATGCGCTCAGCTAAGCGCGCAACTCTCTTTGCAGTCCTGATTTTGCAGTTTTCTGGATGTACTCAAAAACAAACATTTAACTCAATCAAGTATTTTGAGTTCCCATAATAAATTGCACAAAAACAGTTTGATTGGTTTGATCCAGTCTAGAATTGTATTTATTTTTTTTGCTCATTGAATCTGTTAAAGTGGTTACACATCAGATAACAGTTACGTTTGTCTTGAAATGAAGCAAGAACTGTTTAGTGTATTTAACCCCCTTGAGGCTTCAGTGTGATGACTACCTTTTTACATTTAGTCAGTTGGCAGATGCTTTTATCTCAAGCAACTTACAAATGATGACAATAGAAGTAATCAACCAACAAAAGAGCAATAATATGTAAGTGCTTGACAGTTGCTCTTGCTTGGTATTTATGGTTATGCAGATATAATGAAGCATCATTCAAAACTATAATAGGTCTGCTTTCATTTGTGACCACTTTTGTGAAATGCAGAAAATAGTCAATGTGTGCTTCCGCCATATATATATATATATTAGGGATGGGAATTTTAAGCAAAAGTAATATTCGAAAATCGCTGGGTATTATTCGATTACTATTCGAAAATCGCACCCCTCCCGGGCATGCCACCCGCCCACCCACACACGCATGCACGCACACACACACACACACACAGAGAGAGAGGGGGAGAGAGACCATCCAGGCTTTCAATCTGTATGATAACAAACCGTTTAATTAATTAGAGAATAGTCTATCTTAACCCAAGAAAATTAATGGTTGTAAAGTATGAGTGCTGACACATATTAATATAACATAACCGAATGACGGCATTTATTAACAGAACAGTCCGTCGATTATCAACTGCTCATAAGGCTAGACATTTCTATTTTAAAAATGAGCATGAACATTCATATTATTAAAAATAAAATCTTAAATCTGATTAATGCATCAATGAATATTAGGCGTAAAACATATTGCGCGCTAAACAGAATATCATTCTTAAAACATTACGCGCTAAAACATAATTTGTGAACCGCCTGAATGACGGCACTTATTATGCGAACATTAATTTTAACGTCTGTCTTCATAACAATAACCTATTTCATATATATCAATATATTAAATTAACATGTTCACATGCTCGGGAAGAAGACGGGAGTGTTGTTCTCATTTAGTTTGGTGAACTTTGAATTGAAACAAGGGAATAATATAGATCCCTACAGCTTCTCAGAATTCCCCGCCTGAGTCTGAGCCCGTGTCTCTCTCTCTCTCTCTCTCTCTCTAGCTGAGCCATTTAAATAGTTCAGTTTTGGTTTTTAATAGCAAATTGGTCATTATTTTGTTTCCTTTCTTTATTAATTTAATTTAGAAATATGATTGGAACATCTTATTTTTGTTAAATTCAAGTTTTGTTTTTTTAATACTAAGCGGCCAGCGCAAGTTTGATCAGTTTATCCTTCTCAAATAAATAACTAAATAATTAACGTCATAATATTTTAAGAATAGTCAAAATTACGATCATAAAATCATTTTACATTGCCTGAAGTTAAAGTGAAAATTACACCTGTATACTCTGCCCCAAAAATAATAATAATAATAAGTGTGGCATCCAACCTGTCATTCTTCACATTTAACACGAAAAACAACACAAATATTTTGCATATAAATATAATATATCAACCACTGGAATATTACGTTAATATTTCAGCAAACAACGAATAATTTGAATGCAGGGAGCTCGTCACGGCTTCATTAATGGGAAACAGGACGTGAAGGCGGCAGAGAAGAACTCTGTGGAGTGCATCGTTTTGTTAACTTTGGTTTATTATTTTGAGTTGTTTGGGACGCTGTAACAAACGGCCCTCTCGCAATATATTGTTTAACAGGTCTATTGTTCACGCAATCATGCTGCACGTATCAGAAGTTCCGTTCTCCAGCATGGTTAGCGTTCACACTATAGTGTGTGTATGTATTGTGTACACACTATGTATGTGTGCCGCACCCGAGTGCCGACAGTGCAGCTTGTGTGCAAGCATGGAACAGAAGATGCTCTAAAATAAAACAAACAAATATCCTGTTGATCTGTGTATCTGTACTCCAGTATATAAATGCAATATAGATTAATTATTGCTAAAGTTACTTGCCAAGAAGTGTATTTTGACATACTTCATGTATTTGCCCGTTCAGGCAGCTCGCGCGTGTCAGAGACGCGCTTGTCTGTGCTCGCGCTGTTCACACAGAACAGAACACAGCGTGCATGTACTGAAAGGAGTTGTCTTTCGTGCCCAAATGCTTTTTAATCGCTTACATTTTTAAACAAACAAGGCTTAAAAACGCATGCAAATGATACAGTTTAGTGACCACCTGCAGTGGCCTGATCTGGTGTGACAAATCCGAGCGTCCTTCACGCCATCGGACAGTCTTTATTGTCAAGCCCTGGTACACCTTTAGAAAATAATCGCACAACCTAATCAATATTCTATAATTAAATAGAATATTCGATAATCGTGACCCATCCCTAATAAATATATATATATATATATATATATATATATATGTATGTATTAATATAATATACGTGTGTGTATGTATGTATTAAAGGTGTAACGCTTAACAAAATTCACAGTTCGGTTCGAAACGACACAGTGGTGTCACGGTTCGGTATGTTTTTGATACGGGGGGGCAAGGCAATTGGTACGTCGCAATGTTGGAAATATTTCTGTTTTAAACCATGAAGGTGAGCCAATGGATATCACACAAGCACGCGTTTGCACCAGGGTTTGCACACGTGCAAGATTTATGCCGGTGAACATCGTCATTCCATTTTGAATTTCACTTTCTACTTTTAGTGAAAAGACTGATTAAGGAGTTATGATGTAGCTTTCGGCATCTGACGCCGCTTATTCTCTCAGAGACAAAGAGAGACGAATCTACTTCAACATTCTGATAACGGTTTAGCCTATAGCTGTTTTCATTTATTTCCTTTATATTTCTCTTGTGGCCCATACATACTGAAAGAAAGAAACGTATTTTGTGATAAACAGGTTGTTTTTGAAAGTCGGTGCTTGAAATAAAAGCTTCTTTTTTTTATTGATTACTGCAGTGTTAATATTTTAATTATAGGTCTATAATTCATTGTAGGTAGCTTATAGCCTAATAGACATGTTTTAAAAAATATTTTAATTGCGGAGTAACTAGCCTAATTTTATCCTCTCAGTGTGTCAATTATGTGGGGATTTTATTAGGGGCAAATTAATTGTACTTTCAATTTAATAATAAAAGTAACTTCATTAAAAAATTCTTATAAAAATAAGAATGTAACAGGCCTACATTAATTGAAAATGCCAAATCAGGGCTCTAGACTCATTCTTCCCACTGGTCACTCTTTTGCTATTAATAATAATAGCAAAATTTATAATAATGTGTTCCTGTGTGGCTTGGTGGTAGAGCATTGCGTCAACAGCGCAAAAGGTTGTGGGTTCGATTCCCAGGAAACACACACACTAATGAAAATGTATAACCTGAATGTATTGTAAGTCGCTTTGGATAAAAGCGTCTGTTAAATGCATAAATGTAAATGTAATAATAGTATTCTTCTTTTTTTTTTTTGCTACAACATGAGATAAATCAATGCATGTTGATTAACTTTTATCACAGTTTATAGTTATATGGTAACGAAAGTTCTTTTTCGTCAGTATTATTTGTGAATTGAATTTTGAGAAGGGGAATATTATAAGCCGGACGTCAGATGCTTTCGCTTTTGAATTCGCGATCTTCACATTTTACAAGAAAATATAATTGTCTGTTTTGCTTGCATCTGTTCACCTTTCACTTTAAGACTAAAACAAAAGATGGATTATTTTTTATTCTTAATTAAAAAGCACAACAACAATAAAACAGTAGTATACAATGACTAGCTTACATAATTTATTAACAAAAACTAATAAGATGAGGCATAACATACACCACATGCAGTATTATATACAGACTATTAAATTACAGAACACTGAGTACTAAAAATAAATAAGTAAAAGAAAGCCTTAAAGTGAGGTAAACGGCAAAGATAAGCTTTTTAAAATGAAAACAAAAAGAAAAGCAAAACTAAACTGGCTGTCGGTGACTGCTTTCATTTTTTTCCTTAAGAATATCAACATGTTCACTAGGGCTACAGCGGTTCGTCGACGTTATCGTTTACGTCTAAGGGTTGACCGATTATCGGCCTGGCCAATTATCGGCGCCGATATTAAGCATTTTTACGATTATCGATATCGGCCATTTTCAAAACAGATTTGCCGATAATATATATATATTTTTTTATTATTATTATGCAAACAAACATACTATTTACAGGTGACATTATTTATTGGTGAATAAATAATACAGGTGAAATGATTTAATGTTTAAATGCACTATTTGGCTCGATGCAGCCTGTCTGAGCTCAACACTCTGTGGCCTAGAGCAATCTCCGCCCACCGCTCATCTGATATGTAGAGAGTCACGAGTCCGACCAATCAACGTGGAAAACTGAAGGCAGTCTCACACCGAAAGCACTTGCTAACTGGAGCTGCCTCAGTGATCACGCATCAGTTGTCTCTCAAAGGTAAGGCAGCAGTAGACGTTGCTGAAGTTGCAATAAATTACAATCCACTACACTGAAGTTGCAAAACACCTCAATATAACCTATGATGTCCGCGATGCGGAAAATGCAGGCAGTGTCGAAGTTTGGATAAATTAATCAAAAGTAGGTCAGTACACTTAAATCGACTCTCACTATGGACTAGTATCTATAAATATTAAGCCGCAAAAACACTTTAAATATGAATCCTGCATGTTCTGCATCTCTGTTATTGAATGACACAGACGTGCGGTTTCATTTACTGCACACATAAGAGCGTGTGATGCTTGCGGTGTTTTCAGCATCTGCCGTCTCACTAAATAAGGACATAAATACATGAACAACATCCCCAGAACTGCTCGGAGAGTCACTTCATGAGCATTTGACCGTTTCATTTGAGTAAAACGATCGTCATATCATATATACATAGGCTACAGAAACTTAAAAGGTCCTCATGTCATGGCAACCTGTCAAAATATAAGTTTGGTTTAGCCGAATATATTACTGTGGTGCAGTAGAATATACGTAATACAACTACAACAATTATTACAACTTTTGTTGAGAATAATCACACAATACGCTAAATACGTTTACTTTAAGTTTTACTAAATGTTTACAGAATGCTTCTGGGTGATCCCTGCACTTATGTTATTATTAATATTACTGTTTATTTAATGTTGTTGTTATTAACAGTTTTCAGAATTAAAGACATGTTTAAAAGCATTTAAAGAACGCTTTTTGTCAGAGCTCTTGTTATTATTAATTTTGGCATTAATTTTGATTTTTACACCGGACACGTATATCGGTTCAAAATATCTATTATCGGGCTACTTGATCTGTAATAATCGGTATCGGCCCTGAAAAACACATATCGGTCGACCCCTATTTACGTTGATTATAAAAATACGTCGATTAGCATTTAGTGCGTCGATGCGTCACACTTTTAGCCACATTGTGCGAGCCTGCGGTTATCTCTACTTAAGGTTGTTTTTCTGCCATGTTTAACACAAACAAGACTCTAGAGTAGAAGGTAAGGGCTAGTTTGGCAACATCACTTCATAGAGCATTCTATTATACGACCGTCAGAACCACATATACACTACACACACTAACGCCTTTACATTGTCAGGATTCACAACCGCATTCAAAGCTGCGCTGAATGAATAAAACCGCACGGGACATTGAGTTTCCTATATAATCATGACGGGTTAATGCACTCACAGAGACGGAGAAGGAGAAATGATTCGCGTTCATCTTAAACCGGAGCTGCCGTCAGAGCCGCGATCGCGTGAGCTCTCAGACACGCGCACCAAACGCGCTCTCTGCACTCGCCAACAAAGCTTTTAAAGTCATTGTAGTTGTTTAACTGTGTGATGGACAGGACAAGCCTCGACAGTGATTATTTATTTAAAAACAGGCTGTCCGCTCTGATAAAACTTCCCGGTGTTATGACTTAATTTCTTGATTCTGCCGCTCTCGTGTCCTGAATGCGGTTGTGACTTCAGCTGTTCATTCATATACAGATATGTATTCAAGCAGATGTTTTAATCTGCTGAATAAATACAAAAATTCAAGTCTCTCACCTGTAAGCAACTGCTGTCAGTCCCAAACAATAACTGTGAATGCAGCCATAATGTGCATTTCTATTGATTGTATCACTGCCCTGTAATTCTCTTTCTTTCTTTTTCTTTCTTTCTTTTTATTATTTAATTGTTTTTTCTCTTATTTGTAAAAAAAACGAATTCTTTCTTTAATTTTAATTATTTATTCATAATTTTTTTTCTCTTTTCTTGCGATCTTTTTTTGTTTCTTTTCTTTGTTATTTATTTTTTGTAAAGTATTAATTATGAGAAAAGGTTTGAATAAAATAATAGATTGATAGCAGAATGTACTGTTATTATTTATTGATAGTTTAACTAAAGAATTAATCAACTGGTGAGAAAATAAGAAATTATTAATTGAAAAATAACCGATAGATTAGTCGACTAATCGGAAAAAAATATCTATAGATTAGTCTAGGGGTCGACCGATATGTGTTTTTCAGGGCCGATACCGATTATTACAGATCAAGTAGACCGATAACCGATATTTTTGTCCGATAACCGATAACGATGTACGTGTCTGGTGTGAAAATGAATGCCAAAATTAATAATAACAAGAGCTCTGACAAAAAACGTTCTTTTAAATGCTTTTAAACATGTCTTTAATTCTGAAAACTGTTAATAACAACAACAACATTAACTAGAATGTACATTTCCAGAAGAAAATGTGAAATGGTGCTTGCAGTGGCAAAAAACACCACCCGGTTGCTAGGGTAATGTAGGGCGTTGCTAGGCGGTTGCTAGGGTAATCTGGGTGGTTGCTATGGTGTTACTAGGTGGTTGGTAGTTGTCACAGATGGTTACTATGGAGTTTGTAGCATTTTATTGACATGATTTAGCACTTAGCTAAGCGTTATTAGCATGTAGCTATTCACTGCTAGCATGTGTAGCATGTTGCAAGTCCTGTTTGCTAGCATGAGTCAAAAGAGCCAACCTCCATCTCTATACGATGTTCTGATGCAGAGATATTGGTTTTGCAAAACGGTTGCTAGGGTACTCTGTTTGGTTGCTAGGGAGTGGCTTGGCAGCTGCCAATCATGAAGCTCCAAAGTCAGTGTGAATGTATAAACCAACCCCCATCTCTATACGATGTTCTGATGCAGAGATATAAGTCTTGCAAAACGGTTGCTAGGGTACTCTGTTTGGTTGCTAGGGAGTGGCTTGGCAGCTAGCAATCACGATACTCCAAAGGCTTCTTGTCAGTATGAATGATATAAACCAACTCCCACGCCTCTGTGACATTCAGAATGGAAGATATTCCTCTGTGAATTTTGGTTGCTAAGGTGCTCGACAATGGTTGCTAGGGCGTGGCCAGTGAGTGTTGAGGTTATTCAGGATTGGCTGCTTGCTGCCCCGAGTCAAACGAGCCCACCCTCATGTTTCTATGACACTTCTATCCTGAGATATCCCTTTGATCTCTTTCAATGGAAGTCTATGGGACGTGTTGCTAAGGTGCTCTAAATGGTTGCTAGGGGCGTGGCTTGATAGCTTCACAATGATCCTGAGATGCTGATTGGTCGTCTGAGTCAAATGAGCCCGCCCCCTTGTCTCTATGACACTGTGATCCAGAGTTATGTTCAATTGAAAAGCGGTTTGTATGGTGTAGGACGGCCCATTTCATGGGCCGTCCTACACCATTGAAAGTCAATGGGGCAACTTTGGGACGCTCCTGCCCCCCAGGGGTGCAACTTTTACCCCATTGCGTGGTATGTTCTCGCACAGCTTGATAGCCTCTTCAAGTGTCGTGATTCATAAGTTTCTACGAAATTCTCGCTCTGAGCTACGACCCGCCAAAATTTGCCCCATGCATTGTCAATGGGAATTTTGGGGCGATTTTTCGCCCCTGTACGATTATCGTACCCCCAATCGCTTATAAAAGTCATAGCACACCATTCCCGATTAGGCCGCACGTTTTGACACCTCATTCATGGCTCTGTGACAAAAACTGCGGGAGGAGTAGCGCGCCGAAAAAAAGTGGAAGAAGAATAATAATAACTAGAATGTACATTTCCAGAAGAAAATGTGAAATGGTGCTTGCAGTGGCAAAAAACACCACCCGGTTGCTAGGGTAATCTGGGTGGTTGCTATGGTGTTACTAGGTGGTTGGTAGTTGTCACAGATGGTTACTATGGAGTTTGTAGCATTTTATTGGCATGATTTGCCTGTTGTTAGCATGTTGCTAGCATGATTTTAGCATGATTAGCATGTTGCTAGCATGATTAGCATGTTGCTAGCCTTTTTAGAATGTTGTTAGCATGTCGCTAGCATGATTTTAGCATGATTAGCATGTTGCTAACATGATTAGCATGTTGCTAGCATGATTAGCATGTTGCTAGCATGATTAGCATGTTGCTAGCGTGATTAGCATGTTGCTAGCATGTTGTTAGCATGATTAGCATGTTGCTAGCATGATTTTAGCATTATTAGCATGTTGCTAGCGTGATTAGCATGTTTCTAGCATGTTGCTAGCATGTTGCTAGAATGATTTTATCGTGATTAGCATGTTGCTAGCCTTTTTAGAATGTTGTTAGCATGTCGCTAGCATGATTTTAGCATGATTAGCATGTTGCTAGCATGTTGCTAACATGATTAGCATGTTGCTAGCATGATTAGCTTGTTGCTAGCATGATTTTAGCATGTTGCTAGAATGATTAGCATGTGACTAGCATGTTGCTAGCATGATTAGCATGTTGTTAGCATGATTTTGGCATGATTAGCATGTTGCTAGCGTGATTAGCATGTTGCTAGCATGTTGTTATCATGATTAGCATGTTGCTAGCATGATTTTAGCATTATTAGCATGTTGCTAGCGTGATTAGCATGTTTCTAGCATGTTGCTAGCATGATTAGCATTTTTTTGCTAGCATGATTTTAGCGTGATTAGCATGTTTTTAGCATGTTGCTAGCATGATTAACATGTGACTAGCATGTTGCTAGCATGATTTTAGCATGATTAGCATGTTGCTAGCATGTTGTTAGCGTGATAAGCATGTTGCTAGCATGATTAGCATGTTGCTAGCATGTTGTTAGCGTGATTAGCATGTTGATAGCATGTTGCTAGCATGATTAGCATGATGCTAGCATGATTTTAGCATTATTAGCATCTTGCTAGCATGTTGCTAGCATGATTAGCATGTTGCTAGCATGATTTTTGCGTGATTAACATGTTTTTAGCATGTTGCTAGCGTGATTAGCATGTGACTAGCATGTTGCTAGCATGATTAGCATGTTGCTAGCATGATTAGCATTTTGCTAGCATGTTGCTAGCATGATTAGCATGTTGCTAGCATGTTGTTAGCGTGATTAGCATGTTGATAGCATGTTGCTAGCATGATTAGCATGTTGTTAGCATGATTTTAGCATTATTAGCATCTTGCTAGCATGTTGCTAGCGTGATTAGCATGTTTTTAGCATGTTGCTAGCGTGATTAGCATGTTGCTAGCATGATTAGCATGTTGTTAACATGTTGCTAGCATGATTTTAACGTGATTAACATGTTTTAGCATGTTGCTAGCGTGATTAGCATATGACTAGCATGTTGCTAGCATGATTAGCATTTTGCTAGCATGATTTTAGCATGATTAACATGTTGCTAGCATGTTGCTAGCGTGATTAGCATGTTGTTAGCATGTTGCTAGCATGATTAGCATGTTGCTATTATGTTGCTAGCATGATTTTAGCATGATTAGCATGTTGCTAGCATGTTGCTAGTATTTTGCTAGCGTGATTAGCATGTTTCTAGCATGTTGCTAGCATGATTAGCATGTTGTTATCATGATTAGCATGTAGCTATTCACTGCTAGCATGTGTAGCATGTAGCAAGTCCTGTTTGCTAGCATGAGTCAAAAGAGCCAACCCCCATCTCTATACGATGTTCTGATGCAGAGATATTGGTCTTGCAAAACGGTTGCTAGGGTACTCTGTTTGGTTGCTAGGGAGTGGCTTGGCAGCTGCCAATCATGAAGCTCCAAAGTCAGTGTGAATGTATAAACCAACCCCCATCTCTATACGATGTTCTGATGCAGAGATATAGGTCTTGCAAAACGGTTGCTAGGGTACTCTGTTTGGTTGCTAGGGAGTGGCTTGGCAGCTAGCAATCACGATACTCCAAAGGCTTCTTGTCAGTATGAATGATATAAACCAACTCCCACGCCTCTGTGACATTCATAATGGAAGATATTCCTCTGTGAATTTTGGTTGCTAAGGTGCTCGACAATGGTTGCTAGGGCGTGGCCAGTGTGTGTTGAGGTGATTCAGGATTGGCTGCTTGCTGCCCCGAGTCAAACGAGCCCATCTTCATGTTTCTATGACACTTCTATCCTGAGATATCCCTTTGATCTCTTTCAATGGAAGTCTATGGGACGTGTTGCTAAGGTGCTCTAAATGGTTGCTAGGGGCGTGGCTTGATAGCTTCACAATGATCCTGAGATGCTGATTGGTCGTCTGAGTCAAATGAGCCCGCCCCCTTGTCTCTATGACACTGTGATCCAGAGTTATGTTCAATTGAAAAGCGGTTCAATTGAAAGGACGGCCCATTTCATGGGCCGTCCTACACCATAGAAAGTCAATGGGGCAACTTTGGGACGCTCCTGCCCCCCAGGGGTGCAAGTTTTACCTCATTGTGTGGTATGTTCTCACAGAGCCCGTCAGCCTCTTCAAATGTGGCAAATTTCACATTTGTACGAAATCCACTCTCTGAGCTATGAGTCTGTGAATTTTGGTTGCTTAGGTGGTCGACAATGGTTGCTAGGGCGTGGCCAGTGTGTGTTGAGGTGATTCAGGATTGGCTGCTTGCTGCCCCGAGTCAAACGAGCCCACCCTCATGTTTCTATGACACTTCTATCCTGAGATATCCCTTTGATCTCTTTCAATGGAAGTCTATGGGACGTGTTGCTAAGGTGCTCTAAATGGTTGCTAGGGGCGTGGCTTGATAGCTTCACAATGATCCTGAGATGCTGATTGGTCGTCTGAGTCAAATGAGCCCTTGTCTCTATGACACTGTGATCCAGAGTTATGTTCAATTGAAAAGCGGTTCAATTGAAAGGTCCTACACCATAGAATTGTCCTACACCATAGAAAGTCAATGGGGCAAATTTGTGACGCTCCTGCCCCCCAGGGGTGCAACTTTTACCCCATTTTGAGGTATGGTCTTACAGAGCCTGCCAGCCTCTTCAAGTGTGGTCATTCATAAGTTTCTACGAAATTCTCGCTCTGAGCTACGACCCGCCAAAGTTGGCCCCATGCATTGTCAATGGGACTTTTTGGGCGATTTTTCGCCCCTGGGGCGAACATCGTACCCCCGATCGCTTATAAAAGTCATAGCACACCATTCCCGATTAGGCCGCACGTTTTGACACCTCATTCATGGCTCTGTGACAAAAACTGCGGGAGGAGTAGCGCGCCGAAAAAAAAGTGGAAGAATAATAATAAGTATGACGGATAACAATAATGTTGCTTTGCCATATATGGCAAGCACCATTAACTAGAATGTACATTTCCAGAAGAAAATGTGAATGGTGCTTGCAGTGGCAAAAAACACCACCCTGTTGCTAGGGTAATCTGGGTGGTTGCTATGGTGTTACTAGGTGGTTGGTAGTTGTCACAGATGGTTACTATGGAGTTTGTAGCATTTTATTGGCATGATTTAGCACTTAGCTAAGCGCTTTTAGCATGTAGCTATTCACTGCTAGCATGTGTAGCATGTAGCAAGTCCTGTTTGCTAGCATGAGTCAAAAGAGCCAACCCCCATCTCTATACGATGTTCTGATGCTGAGATATTGGTCTTGCAAAACGGTTGCTAGGGTACTCTGTTTGGTTGCTAGGGAGTGGCTTGGCAGCTGCCAATCATGAAGCTCCAAAGTCAGTGTGAATGTATAAACCAACCCCCATCTCTATACGATGTTCTGATGCAGAGATATAGGTCTTGCAAAACGGTTGCTAGGGTACTCTGTTTGGTTGCTAGGGAGTGGCTTGGCAGCTAGCAATCACGATACTCCAAAGGCTTCTTGTCAGTATGAATGATATAAACCAACTCCCACGCCTCTGTGACATTCAGAATGGAAGATATTCCTCTGTGAATTTTGGTTGCTAAGGTGCTCGACAATGGTTGCTAGGGCGGGGCCAGTGAGTGTTGAGGTGATTCAGGATTGGCTGCTTGCTGCCCCGAGTCAAACGAGCCCACCCTCATGTTTCTATGACACTTCTATCCTGAGATATCCCTTTGATCTCTTTCAATGGAAGTCTATGGGACGTGTTGCTAAGGTGCTCTAAATGGTTGCTAGGGCCGTGGCTTGATAGCTTCACAATGATCCTGAGATGCTGATTGGTCGTCTGAGTCAAATGAGCCCGCCCCCTTGTCTCTATGACACTGTGATCCAGAGTTATGTTCAATTGAAAAGCGGTTTGTATGGTGTAGGACGGCCCATTTCATGGGCCGTCCTACACCATTGAAAGTCAATGGGGCAACTTTGGGACGCTCCTGCCCCCCAGGGGTGCAACTTTTACCCCATTGCGTGGTATGTTCTCGCACAGCTTGATAGCCTCTTCAAGTGTCGTGATTCATAAGTTTCTACGAAATTCTCGCTCTGAGCTACGACCCGCCAAAGTTTGCCCCATGCATTGTCAATGGGAATTTTTGGGCGATTTTTCGCCCCTGTACGATTATCGTACCCCCGATCGCTTATAAAAGTCATAGCACACCATTCCCGATTAGGCCGCACGTTTTGACACCTCATTCATGGTTCTGTGACAAAAACTGCGGGAGGAGTAGCGCGCCGAAAAAAAGTGGAAGAAGAAGAATAATAACTAGAATGTACATTTCCTGAAGAAAATGTGAATGGTGCTTGCAGTGGCAAAACTCGGTGCTGAACAGATACTAGTGACTAGCATGTTTGCTATCATATTTTTAGCATGATTAGCATCTTGTTACCATGTTGCTAGTATGATTAGCATGTTGCTAGCATGATTTTATCATGTTGCTAGTATGATTAGCATGTTGCTAGCATGATTTTAGCATGTCGCTAGCATGATTAGCATGTTGCTAGCATGATTAGCATGTTGCTAGCATTAATTAGCATGTTGCTAGCATGATTAGCGTGTTGCTAGCATGTTGCGCATGTTGCTAGCATGATTAGCATGTTGCTAGCATGATTTTAGCATGATTAGCATGTTTGCTAGCATGATTTTAGCGTGATTAGCATGTTGCTAGCATGATTAGCATGTTGCTAGCATGTTGCTAGCATGATTAGCATGTTGCTAGCATGTCGCTAGCATGATTTTAGCATGATTAGCATGTTGTTAGTATGTTGCTAACGTGTTGCTAACATGATTAGCATGTTGCTAGCATGATTAGCATTGTTGCTAGCATGTTGCTAGCATGATTAGCATGTTGCTAGCATGTTGCTAATATGATTAGCATGTTGCTAGCATGTCGCTAACATGATTTTAGCATGATTAGCATGTTGCTAGCATGATTAGCATGTCGCTAGCATGATTTTAGCATGATTAGCATGTTGCTAGCCTGATTTTAGCATGATTAGCATGTTGCTAGCCTGATTTTAGCATGATTAGCATGTTTGCTAGCATGTTGCTAACATGATTAGCATGTTGCTAACATGATTTTAGCATGATTAGCATGTTGCTAGCATGATTAGCATGTTGCTAGCATGATTTTAGCATGATTAGCATGTTGCTAACATGATTAGCATGTTACTAACATGATTTTAGCATGATTAGCATGTTGCTAGCATGATTAGCATGTTGCTAGCATGATTTTAGCACGATTAGCATGTTGCTAGCATTTTGCTAACGTGATTTTAGCATGATTAGCATGTTGCTAGCATTTTGCTAGCATGATTTTAGCATGATTAACATGTTGCTAGCATGATTTTAGCATGATTAGCAGTTTGTAGCATTTTATTGGCATGATTTAGCACTTAGCTAAGCGCTATTAGCATGTAGCTATTCCCTGCTAGCATGTGTAGCATGTAGCAAGTCCTGTTTGCTAGCATGAGTCAAAAGAGCCAACCCCCATCTCTATACGATGTTCTGATGCAGAGATATTGGTCTTGCAAAACGGTTGCTAGGGTACTCTGTTTGGTTGCTAGGGAGTGGCTTGGCAGCTGCCAATCATGAAGCTCCAAAGTCAGTGTGAATGTATAAACCAACCCCCATCTCTATACGATGTTCTGATGCAGAGATATAGGTCTTGCAAAACGGTTGCTAGGGTACTCCGTTTGGTTGCTAGGGAGTGGCTTGGCAGCTAGCAATCAGGGCTTCTTGTCAGTATGAATGATATAAACCAACTCCCACGCCTCTGTGACATTCAGAATGGAAGATATTCCTCTGTGAATTTTGGTTGCTAAGGTGCTCGACAATGGTTGCTAGGGCGTGGCCAGTGAGTGTTGAGGAGATTCAGGATTGGCTGCTTGCTGCCCCGAGTCAAACGAGCCCACCCTCATGTTTCTATGACACTTCTATCCTGAGATATCCCTTTGATCTCTTTCAATGGAAGTCTATGGGACGTGTTGCTAAGGTGCTCTAAATGGTTGCTAGGGGCGTGGCTTGATAGCTTCACAATGATCCTGAGATGCTGATTGGTCGTCTGAGTCAAATGAGCCCGCCCCCTTGTTTCTATGACACTGTGATCCAGAGTTATGTTCAATTGAAAAGCGGTTTCTATGATGTAGGACGGCCATACACCATAGAAAGTCAATGGGGCAACTTTGGGACGCTCCTGCCCCCCAGGGGTGCAACTTTTACCCCATTTTGAGGTATGGTCTTACAGAGCCTGCCAGCCTCTTCAAATGTGGCAAATTTCACATTTCTGTGAAATCCACTCTCTGAGCTACGAGGCGTCAAAGTTTTTCGCAATGTTAAGTCTATGCGTTTTTTTGGGCCGCTATTTCACCCCTGGGGCGAACATCGTACCCCCGATCGCTTATAAAAGTCATAGCACACCATTCCCGATTAGGCCGCACGTTTTGACACCTCATTCATGGCTCTGTGACAAAAACTGCGGGAGGAGTAGCGCGCCGAAAAAAAAGTGGAATTTGGAAATGGCGAATAACACTAATGTTGCCTTGCCATATATGGCAAGCACCATTAATAAGTATGCACAATAACACTAATGTTGCCTTGCCATATATGGCAAGAACCATTAATAACAACAGTGTTCCTGTGGCTCAGTGGTAGAGCATTGCGTTAGCAGCGCAAAGGTTGTGGGTTCGATTCCCAGGGAACACATGTACTGACAAAAACATGTATAGCCTGAATGCACTGTAAGTCGCTTTGGATAAAAGCGTCTGTTAAATGCATAAATGTAAATGTAAAACATTAAATAAACAGTAATATTAATAATAACATAAGTGCAGGGATCACCCAGAAGCATTCTGTAAACATTTTGTACAACTTAAAGTAAACGTATTTAGCGTATTGTGTGATTATTCTCAACAAAAGTTGTAATAATTGTTGTAGTTGTATTACGTATATTCTACTGCACCACAGTAATATATTCGGCTAAACCGAACTTATATTTTGACAGGTTGCCATGAGGACCTTTTAAGTTTCTCTAGCCTATGTATATATGATATGACGATCGTTTTACTCAAATGAAACGGTCAAATGCTCATGAAGTGACTCTCCGAGCAGTTCTGGGGATGTTGTTCATGTATTTATGTCCTCATTTAGTGAGACGGCAGATGCTGAAAACACAGCGAGCATCACACGCTCGAGTATGTATGTGTGCAGTAAATGAAACCACACGTCTGTGTCATTCATTAACAGAGATGCAGAACATGCAGGATTCATATTTAAATAGTGTTTTTGCGGCTTAATATTTATAGATACTAGTCCATAGCGCGAGTCGATTTAAGTGTACTGACCTACTTTTGATGAATTCATCCAAACTTCGACACATTCCATGACATTCCGCGTAAATTCCATTATATGACTGCATTCCGCGATTCCGCCCACATTTTCCGCATCGCGGACATCATAGTG
Organism: Oxygymnocypris stewartii; assembly: GCA_003573665.1. Taxonomy (NCBI): domain Eukaryota; kingdom Metazoa; phylum Chordata; class Actinopteri; order Cypriniformes; family Cyprinidae; genus Oxygymnocypris; species Oxygymnocypris stewartii. The sequence continues at coordinate 2,651,959 of QVTF01000001.1, forward strand.
GATTGTGATTTATTGCAACTAAAGCAACGTCTGCTGCTGCCTTACCTTTGAGAGACAACTGATGCGTGATCACTGAGGCAGCTCCAGATAGCAAGTTATTTCGGTGTGAGACTGCCTTCAGTTTTCCGCGTTGATTGGTCGGACTCGTGACTCTCTACATATCAGATGAGCGGTGGGCGGAGATTGCTCTAGATTGGAGTGTTGAGCTCAGACAGGCTGCATCGAGCCAAATAGTGCATTTAAACATTAAATAATTGCACCTGTATTATTTATTCACCAATAAATAATGTCACCTGTAAATAGTATGTTTGTTTGCATAAAAAAATATATATATATATATTATCGGCAAATCTGTTTTGAAAATGGCCGATATGCTTAATATCGGCGCCGATAATCGGTCGACCCCTAGATTAGTCGACAATAAAAATAATCGTTAGCTGCAGCTCTAATGTTCACCTTTGGTTTAAAAAAAACTGACGTTTACTTTAGCGTGAAAACCAAATCCTCCATCTGCTATCATTTCTTCAATATTCACATAATTTTGCTGCATGTACTTTCGTGCTTGTGCTGACACGGCGAGTATAAACCAGGCTCTACACCAGAACCGCTTGAATTGAAAGTGCCTCTCTTCACGTGATCAGTGCAATGACTCCTGCTACAATGTGCGCGGCTCTGCAACTCTGTTTGGAGCAGATGTTTTGGAGGAGCGCAGTGACACTAATATTTCACACACTTTAAGCTCTTTCATTTTCCAAACATAATAGGATTAGTCCAATGAACCGTTCGGTTTGTAATGCGTAACGAACTGAAAGCCTCGTACCGAATGGTTTAATACAAATATGCGTATTGTTTCACACAATACGCATATTTGTATATGTATGTGTATATACATATATATATTATATAAATATTTTAATCTGCTTAAATTTACTAGCAAAAAACGACTTTTGCTCGCATCTTTCCTCAGGTAGGTTGTGTTGTAACTCATTGTCTGTCGCTCTGAGGTCTGGCTCATGAATATTAATCACATTGTCTGCTTTTGCCAGAGCTGATTGGCGGAGCCGGAGAGTTGAGCGCTAGCAAATGGGATTACCACTTGCTTCTTATTCTCCATCTGCTGGAGCATTCGAGCATCCGAAATAATAAATAATAAACATTCTTCATAATGTTGATATGGGAAAAAGTAAGAATACCATTAACATTTAGCGCGTCGGTACTGTGTGGTTTAAGACTCACTTTCTCTCTCTCTGCGTGTGTGAGGAAAGAGCTGCCACTGTCAGTCAAACGACGGTGAGATTATGTTGCGAATCCATAGAAATCAATAAGAACAGCGCAGTACGCTGTAGAGACAGAACGACAACGAAACGGTTCCAATTCGCTGTAGTCTCGCTTAATTTATGCATGCGAATGATTTACTCTAAAGATTCATGTCTGGTTAGGTACTGTTTTTGTGCCTCATCCCCACCAGCAGAACACGCTATTCATACGGTTGCATACAAGCATGGTTAAAGTTCCCCTATCAATGTGATAAAAATAGCTTCAAGCTTCATCCGATTCATTCACTTTTCATCGCTTTTGGAAGATGGCACACTGCACGTGTGAGGAAACTCTTGAGACGGTCCTGGACAGCGAGGAAGAATTCACCTTTTCTTCAGAAGAGGAGCAGGATGAAGATGAAGAATGGTCACATTTTGAAGAGCGCCTTGATCCAGCAGAGGATGTCCTTTCTGATGAGTAAGTCATTCATACTTTCTTAGCTATGTTATTTTTAATTGCTATATTTTTTATAGTTTATATTTTGAGTAAAATGTGTCTGTTCTGGATATAGGATAGATCATAATACATCGTAATTTGTGATCGACCGATATTGTTTTTTTTTATAACCGATACCGATAATTTGTACGTTTATGTACCCGATAACCGATATTTATTTACTGTTATAAAGTAAATAAATAACTGAGTGAAGTAAGTCCATTCTTCGCTTGGGTTTTTCCTCCTTTCAGTCATCTTAACAACAACAAAAAACTGTTGAAAATTAACATTTTCATGTAAAATTGTATCTTAAAATTACAACAATAAAAACATTTTATTTATAAAAAGCATCATCAGCAACACTGATTAACAATAAGCAAAAGAATGTCTAATGTTTTCAAATGGAGAAAATAAAAGACTTCATTTTAAACTACAGTTTTAGGTTTATAAGCTGTTTAATAAGGCTAAAGAGTGAATAATAATTCACTGAATAATATTCTCTGGAATATTGAAATAAGCTATAACAAACAATACATCGTATTTTATAGCATTTCTTAACTGGCATGTTTTATCAGAATTATTAAAATATTTTTTGTCATTCTAAATTATAAAAACAGCTGACAGCGCGGTTTATCTATGCATTTACACGGAACTATACCCAAACTGTGATCGCTTGTGAAAAAAAATAATAATTAATTTCGATAGAGATGTTTATTGGCGAAATAATGGTTCTATAGTAAATGTTATATTTAACATTATAGTTTAGCGTGTTTCAAACAAGTGAATCTTGTATAAAGTTAAATGCGGTGGTCATGCTGGAGTTTTTTCTGAGTGAACAGTGTCCACTGCTCCAAGTATGTGTGCACTTGGATGGGTCAAATACAGAGAACGCATTTCACTGCTGGTTATACTCTGTATAATTGTGTATGTGACAAATAGTTTTTGTTTTTTTTACCGATAATGGTAAAATGCTTAAATATCAGGAAAAATATTGGTCGATCTCTAATCGTAATGCATCTAAATGTTGTAAATATTTAACCGAATACGTTTATTCATCAAGAATGCATTAAATTGATCAAAAGTCACAGTGAAGAAATGTTACAAAATGTCTCTTTAAAAATAAATGCTGTTTTTGTGAACTTTGTATTCATCGATCATAAATGTATCACTATTTAAAATGAAAATCTGCTCTGCCCTGACCATAAATGTACCAAACAAGTATTAGAATGATTTCAGAAGGATCAAGTGACACTGAAAACTAGAGTAATGTCTGCTTAAAATTCAGCTCTGCAAATTATTTACAGCTAAATTGAAATCGAAATTTCAAAATATTACTGTTTTCACTGTAGTTTTTGCTTGAATAAATGCAGTCTTGGTGATGACAAGAAACCCCCAATTTTTGAAAGTGTGAAAGGTTCTGAAAATGCTGTCATATAAATGTGATATTTATTTACGCTAGTTGGCTTATTTTAGCTTGTTTGCCATTATTTGACCAGGCTTAAATGATTGTAGTGTGCTATAAATGTGCATGTGTTTTCACTACGAGTGTTCAGTTGTCATCATGCTCAACGTTTTTTTTCTTTTTTCTCCATAAAACAGAAATGAGAATGACAATTACCAGATGCCTGTTGCAAAGAAGCCCAGGAAAAGAAAGCAGCCTGCCCTGACGTGGAAAACAGAGACTGAAGTTGACGTGGTTCCACATACTCTGAGATTCGTGCCCACTCGAGAACCCGGACCACAGCTGTGGCCAACGGACTCGTACACTCCCCTCAGCCTCTTTAAGCTCTTTTTTACTGAAAATGCGGTCTCAACTCTATGCTACAACACAAATGCCCAGGCCGCCAGGTCACTTGCAAGGGGTCGCAAATACAAGTGGACAGATGTCAGCATCAGTGAAATGTACCGCTACTTCGGACTCGTATTCTACATGGGCATGGTGAAGTTGATCTCCATCAAAGACTACTGGCGGCAAGGCAGTCTTTTCTCTGTGCCTTTTCCTGCCACAATCATGTCAAGGGACAGATACCGCACCATTTCATGGAACATGCACATGAGTCACCCAGCTGAGGACAGGGAGAATGACAAAAAGAAGGGGACAAATGAGTATGACCGTCTTTTCAGGGTCAAACCCCTCATGGACACGATCCGTCTTGCATGCAAAACAATTTATCATCCTAGACGAAATTTATCTGTGGGTGAAAGAATGGTGGCATGCAAAGCCAACACAGGAATGACACCGTGCATGAAAGCCAAGCCAACCAAGTGGGGTTTCAAGCTGTTTGTCCTCGCCGACTCCTCAAACAGATACACTGTTGACTTTTCTGTGTACACGGGAAAGAACAACACTACCACAGGCAATGGACTGCCGTATGATACTGTAATGTCTCTTTTGGACAGAAACGTTTTGGGATCTGGGTACCACGTGTACATGGACAATTTCTACACAAGTCCAAAGCTCCTAACAGACATGTTAGAGATGAAGTATGGCGCTTGTGGGACTTACAGAGACTACAGAAAGTACAGCCCACAAAATGCACCAAATTCACTGACTAAAAATTCCCCCAGGGGATCCATTAGATGGATTCGAAATGATCCGCTTGTGTTCGTGAAGTGGATGGACACACGAGAGGTGTCTGTGTGTTCCACTATCCATCCTGCCTATACAGGAGACACCGTGCAGAGGAGAGTGAAGACACAAGATTCATGGAGCTTAAAGTCGTTCCCCTGTCCCGCACCTGTTACTGCATACAACCAATACATGGGGGGTGTTGATCTTCCCGATCAGCTGTTGCAATACTACACCGCACAGCACAAAACCTTGAAGTGGTACAGAAAGATCTTCCTACACTTCTTGGACATTGCTGCCACCAACTCTTACACAGTTTACAAGGAGTTATACGGCAACATGACCCACAAGGAGTTTATGGAGCAGCTAATTGCAGAGCTCTGTGGCGTGTTGCCAAAAATCCCACAGAAACGGGCCAGCAGTGACCATGTGCCCGTTCCAGGAGCTCTGCTGAGCACCAATACCAGGAGAATTGCCTCTAGTGGTCGGCGAATCTGTGTGCACTGCAAAGCAGCACATGGAAAGAAGAAGCAAACTCCTTGGAAATGCCAGGCGTGTGATGTGCACTTGTGTCTTCAGCTGGCGAGAAATTGTTTCCAGGAATGGCACAAATCTCTGTGACTGTGTTCAAAAATTTGGTTTTATCCTGCTGTCTTTTATTTGATCTGTCTTTCTGTATGTATTGTATTATACACTTGTAAATAAACTGCAAAGAAAAACATGTTCTTTTAAGTCTTCTTACATAATTTAATTTGGTTCCCTCACTGTTGGATCCCACATTGATAGGTCTTTACCCACCTGATGTGAAATGTAAAAACAGTGTGGGGGGGGGGGGGTTGCACATAAGTTAAATCAAAGATTTGTTTTATGTGAATGAAAGGACAAAATTATTTTTGCTAAATGTTGTAACAAAGGCTCTGGTCTATGGAATCCATCCAGTAATCAAAACTTGTGAACAAGGTTTACTGTGTTTTAATACCCCGTGTCTTATTAAATATATAATTCGATTAGCTGATTTGGTGCTCAAGAAACAAACCTTTTCAACGCTGCTTAAGTTCTTACAAATCTTATTTGCTGTCTTTAAGTTTTATGTAGTGTAGATTTGGAAAAAAATATTCAGTTTCATAACTGACTGGATGTTCTTGTGATTCATTTACATTTTTATTTTATAGTTCTGTAGAAAACACTATTGTTCTGAACATATTTTTATGCTTTAGTTGCTTTATTGGTCTGTGACAGTTCTGCCTGCCTATAAGGTCTATATGGAAATAAAATCTTCTAAAGAGCTAAAGTGTTGCATGTGGCAATGTTGTATTTCTCATAGACTTACACTCACGAAGTGAACTTGATGGGCTCCATCCATAAGCTGTGCAGCAACAGCTGCTTCAACCAGTTCCGCTCCTCCAATAAGCTGAGCATGAACAGCTGTGTGAACTGTGGAGGATATTGCTATGGCACAGACAGTCAGTGTCCATCTCTGCAGATAGAGGGCAGTGTTATGAAGTTCTGCAAACAAAACTGCCTCTTTGCCTTCAAAAAGGTAATGGCAAATGAATAACGAAATAATAGGACAATAATTTGTTGAAAGGCATTATTAAAATTGTATCTTTGTAGAAAAGTTTGAAACCTGTCGCCTGCAAAGTTTGTCGTACCATGCGCCCGGTTGCAGAAATGGTGGACAGTCCAAACACAGAGGGTGTCGGGGAACTTTTCTGTTCATCTTCCTGTGTCACAGCAAATAAAGTTCAGACTGTCAGCTCTTCAGGTAATGTAACCAGCTGTTTACTAAGATTCTGCATTCTTAATGATATTTTATTTTTGAAGTGTACTCAAATGTCTCTTCTGTTTGCATGCAAACAAGGTGCTCCAGTGGAATGCAACAGCTGCAAACTTAGACTAACGCCTCAGTACCATCTCGCCATGTCTGACGGAACCATCCAAAACTTCTGCTCCTTCTCATGCGTAGTATCATATCAGGTAGAGTTTACTGATCTCTATAATTCGAAGGGAACCTTGGATGCAAAATTCAGTCTTACATGGTGTTTGCATATAAATGTTTTAGCAGTGTGTGGACACAACCACCCTATAATGATAAAATACATTCACTCTTATTTTATCCCCTAAAACCCTATATAGTCTCAATGATCAAGCCGTTTTTAATTTCTGAGCATTGAGATCATACTGCTCAAGCCCCGCCCACGACCAACTGCATTAGTATATCCCTGCCCTCAATCAGATGTACGCTGTCTGTCATTTTCTCTGGGCTCGAGCAGCTGTAGTGACAACAATGTCTCAAAAGCAATCCAGGTGTTTTTTAGTTGGATGTAAAAGGGAACATATGAGTCTTCATCCTCTACCAACTAAAGAGCCATTGAGGACACCGTGTATTCACTGTTGTTGATGGTAGTATGCCACCGAATACGCCTAAATTTGTTTATGTCTGCGCAAATAATTTTAAGTCAGACTGCTTTCTGAACGAGGGAGGGACAAATCAAGGCAGGTTTTCTTAAAAGGATAACACTCAAGAATGGATCAGTACCCACTGTTCGGGATCCAGCTAGACCTCCAGAAGAAGTTAGTCTCACACTTTATATTGTTTATGGATTTTGGGGGGGAGCTGAGAAGAGAAGGGCGGGGTGAGCAGAACTCATTATCATTTAAAGAGACATGCACTGAAACGGTCGCTGTAAATAGATCTGTTTGACAAGGTTGAAAGGGTGTTGCTTTACACAGCCAACAAGGAATTTTAAACATAGTATGTTGCAGACATTTCATGAAAACTAGGGATGCACCGATACCATTTTTTAAAGACCGAGTATGAGTACCGATATTTCTTTCCTGGTACTCGCCGATACCGATACCTGTTTTTTGGGATGTGGCAGTTTTCCAAGTAATGACACAGTGAGACTAATCATTTTAGGACAGCTTCTCTGTAATTATAAACAACTGTTACTCAAAAAAATATATATTCTGCTTGTCACAAGGTTGTGAAAGTACAAACAATTTTCACAGTATCTAATAACTTCCATAACCAAACCAAGGTCATAATATTATTATTAATAATAATAATAACAATAATATATGAAAAAAAACATTTATCAACCTGTCACAAAGTTGTCAAAAATCTACAAACTAATTTCGCTGAACAAATGTTTATAACATAACACTGTGTAGAAATATTCACTGTTGTGTAACAATCAAAAGTGCACAGTGAAATATAACAGTGAACTGTCTAACCATTATGAGCAACACAATAAGAATAGAACTTTTGGGAATTGCCAAAGTCGCAAGCATTTCCTCAAATACGCTCGCTATCGCTAGACCCGAATGTGAGCCTCGAAATTGCTTTGCATTAAGCATGATTTGCTGTAGAGTGAAATCGCCATCTATCCATTGCACCGTTAAGCTGATGAGAGACAATGGATTTACACTACAACTCCAAATGTCAGTGGTAAAGCTAATTGCTTTTATGTCATGCAACATGCACACGACATGCTTTTTCACTGCATCGTGTATTTGTGGCAAAACAACATCTGTGACATGGCGGCGACTGGGAATCTCGTACTTCGGCTCCAAAACATTAACAAAGCGACGAAATCCCAAGTTATCAACGGCTGAAAGCGGTTGATCGTCAAGAACAATGAATTGGGTAAGCACCTCTGTTATTTGTTTGGCTCTCGGGTTATCTCTTGTAATTTTCTCTTGTCTCGCAAAGGTTTGCTGCAGGGTTGGTTGCTGAGTGCTAACGTTACTGCTAGCGGCAAATTCTCCGTGCTCACTTTTGTGTTTCAGTTTCAGATGTTTTATAATATTACTCGTATTATAAGTACTGCTTTTTGTACCTCCTCTTGATATTTTTGCGGAGCAAAGTTTGCAGTCTGCCATGTGTGGGTTGTCATCATTAATGTTGAAATATTTCCACACTGCTGAGCCTGACATTCTGTCGCTGCTGCCGGAGTCTCTGTGCACTGAAAGTTCTGTCGATGACGTCACGGGGTATCGGTCTTTGATATCGGAGTGTTTTTACGAGTACGAGTACATGAGCTCAGTATCGGGCCCGATACCAGTATCGGTGCATCCCTAATAAAAACCCTATAGAATCATACCAACTTGTGAAAAATTAGCATCCGATGTCCCCTTTCAAGATATGTCATTCACAGAAGTAGAGCTATTTGAATATTTGTTTTTTTGACTTCAGGAGTCCTTCAAGATGAAACCTGTCATGCCAATAAATACTGTAACCTCTACAAGCAACAACACACCTACCCCAAAACCTGCTGCCTCCAAACCAACAACCTCAGAGTCCAGCTCATCGGCGAAGACCAGTACTTCCAGTGGTCCATCGCAGACAGTCACCAAGATCCCCTGCTCTCAGTGTCTGAAGTCGTTCTTCCACAGACCAGAGCTGCTGGAGTTCAAGGTACTCTTAATTACCAATCATCAAATACTGACAATCATTATTTTAAAGCCAAAATACTAATATATTGGCCGTTTATTACTTAGCAGTCTATATTTTGTGAAGATTGTTACCCAAATAAAATAAAAAGTAAGAATAAATCTGTAATGTAGAGAAAAGAAAATGCTTTTGCTATGGAGAAAAAATCTTGAAGAAAATATTAGTTTTAATCCATATTTATTTTAACAAAATATAGACCAGCTAGCAATAAATTGGGATGTTATTATTAATAATGAGGCTTATTAGCATATTTGAGCAGTTGACCCTAAACCTAGCTGATTGCTTGTTTTCCTGTGCTTTCAGAGGAAAATGTACGCTTTCTGTGAAAATAATTGTGTTGAGGAGTTCAAACAGATCAACAATGTCATGGCTCGCTGTGAATACTGTAAGATTGATAAAATTGTCAAGGAGGTGAAAAGGATAAACAAGATTGACCGCTCTTTCTGCAGTGAGGGTAAGTACTAAGAGCAAAATAAAGATACTATTAGCCAATAGTTTTTATTTTTACTTCATACATGCATGTCTTGATCGAGTTGTGGGTTATGGCATCACAATTACTTGTTTGTTCATCCCTGTACAGGATGCAAGTTACTGTATAAGCATGACCTAGTCAAGCGCTGGGGGAAGAAACATTGTCGCAACTGCTTTTACTGTAGCGGATCCTCTCAGGCTCTAGTGACTGAAGTTATTCGTAATGTAGAGCAGGAGTTCTGTGGGAACATATGCTTATCACAAAACACCTTACTGATGCGTAAGGTAATATTTGATCTCTTTTGGTTTATTCTAAGAAACAATTTATGATGGTGTTTTTTTGCTACAACGTTACTTTTAAGACTTAATGCCGTGGATTTTGCTTTCAACTAACAGCAAGCATATTTTTTACAGGAAATAAAGTGCTCCATGTGCAGGCAGGCCAAGAAGATGACAGAGAAAGTGAAATGGCTGGGTGAGATCAAGCATTTCTGCAGCTTGCAATGCTTGATGTTCTTTTGCAGTCTGCAGGGAACCACTGGGGCAGTCAGACCTGCAAACAAGACTTTGTCCACACAAGGTATGTCTTCCTGTAGATTTATGAGGATATTTGTCCTTTTTGTCTCTGTATCTTATCTGTTTATGTCTGTGAATCTTGCGGTGATTGTTTTCCTCAGGGATAAGCCTAGCACCTTCTCCAGGCCCTCAAACTACAGTTAATCACACACCACTAATAACTAAAGAGGCCACACCGGTCATTGCCAGTGTTATATCACTCTCAAGTGCGTCCAATGGACAGCCAGGTGTTTTGGTGAACAGCGCTCTGCAAGGTGACTAACCTCTTTTTACTTCTTAATCAGCTCTGTATATTGAGGTTGGCCTGGCCATGCGTCACTCAAAAAACAAGAGGCCAGTCAGAAGAGAGGCTCATGAATATTAATTAGACAGAACAAATTTACCTGTTTTTACCAAAGCTCCTGAGAGAAGAGCTGTACAAATATATTGAGATGGTTTTTGGCACTTATACCGCAAATATATATTCTTAAGGACATCAAAACCTAAAATACAACTCCAGAAAGGTGTACAATATAGGACTGTTTGCGTTCAAAAAAGAACTGGGGCCTGTACCATGATTGTAGATTAACAAATTCAGAGTTGTAGGAAAAGTTGAGTTGAGAAAACCAAACCACTCCAATCTGGCTTTGTTGGTACCATGAAGCTGATCATCAAATTTTTCTGTGAACTCAGACTTGATCCTGAGTTAATGGAGCACATGTGCATGAATGTGTGAAATCAGCGGCAAACAGACAATCACAACAGAGCAAGTGTGATTAACTTCTCGCGCGAGAGCTAGCGAGATTCAAAACTCTTGTTAGAGGTTAAAAGATTAAATAATATGAGGAATTTAAACACAGTTCAACTGAAGTACTTGAGCATGAAAGAGGACGTATAAAGGAAATGATCTTGCTCTAACTTGTGAAGTTACTTTATATTGTTGATAATATATAGTGATAGAGACTCAACCATGTAAGGTCACCTGTAGCAATTTTTAAAGTGTTATATATTGATTCTACCACTTATTTATATTACATATGATCTGTATATATTAATATTCATTTAAAATGAACACTTTATTATAACTGTTAAACTAAAAGTGCCTGTGTGTAATGGAGTAATAATAATATAAATCATATGTAAATTGTAATGATCATTAAAGCCAGACAATTTTGATGTATTTTTTTTTAAGGTACTTCATAGTTACCTTTAATTTGTAGAAAGAGAAACTGGGAGAGTGAATTTTTTGGTCAGACGTGTCACTTTGCTCACATCTGATTGGTCCAATTTCAGCGTGAGCTCAAACTCTGAACATAACCTGCCCCGGAGCAGGTTAGCCGTGGAGTGTAAGTTACTATGGCAATGAAAGCAGCTAAAGCCAAGCCACTTTCATGGTACCTAAAACCTAGGATTGGTGCAAACTAAACTGAAACTTACCTGGCTTGCCAGCTAAACCGGCTTCATGGTATAGGCTCCTGCATGGTTATGGATACATTTTTTGTTTTTTTATGGAAGTTGTGGTTCTCATGATTCTGAAGAAAAAAAAACATGTAATTTATGAATGAATGATTCAATGACTCACTCAAGATGTTTCATTCATGACAGATGACAGCTGCTCTCTTCAGGTCAACGCCAGCGTGAGCGCAAATTTAAATGTTTAAATCACACTGATGTGATAATACGCTTCATGGACAATTCAAGTGATCGCAACATTGATCGCACACGATAAATGTTGAGGAATGAAACCGACGAATCATTGTAATTTAGGAATAGAATCACATTGGCGTTTGAATAGTGTTTGCGATCTTTAATGATCTATTAGGGTGACGTTACATGCCATTTTTCTCAGACGCATCCTGGCCAGGATTTGTATATTACCTAAAATATCTAAGACTTGGCTTTGTTTGTGTGTGCAGACCGAGTGTTATAATGCATGACCGATGTATATTATGTATGACGATAATCAGACTAATATTAGGTAATCAGACTGATTAGGTATGAATAATCAGACCTGTCAACTGATGTATGACATCGGTTCTTTTGTTTTCGAAACACTCTCAAGGTACTTTGAATCAAAGCAATATAGAAACCCTGGCCAAGACGCGTCCGGGAAAAATGTCACGTAAGGTCATCCTAATTAAATTAAAGTGCTTTGTCATGTTGGTGGTGACACCTCTCTCATAACATGTTTAGCTATCACAGATATTATACGTAGCTTTTTTGGCTTCAGATTGCAAATGTAGCCAAACTTTGGAGCGCTTAGATTAGCGAGCAAGGTCCAGGCAGATCGCTATGTTCGGTCCTCACAGATGAAGAAAAAGAACGCATAGGAATCGAAATTTGTATTGGACAACAAATATCCAATTCCTGACCTTAAACATCTGATCCGATTCCCAACCGTACTTGGTATTTAGAAACCGCCTTGTCTTAAAGAGACTTTGGTATAAGGCATATTAAAGTTCATAAGTGCAGCGCTGCTTTGTTTAAAGCGGAAACCAAGGAAACTCTTTAAGTGCCACCTGCAGGCAGAGGATGATTCTGTAGTTTCACAAAACTGAAGTCAAACCATTTTGTTTTTGCTTCAAATTTCGAGATTATACAGTGTAATTTAGATTGTAAACTGCTCATGTTGCATGAATGCAGCATCTTTGTTTGAATCATGATTCAAATGCAGTGGTTGCCTTTAATTACAAACGGAAAGAGCACAGACAAAGCCTTAGTTTCTTTATACAAAGAGATTTCTTCTATTATAATGGATTTTGTGCGTGCTCATTTCTTTCTTTACATTTGTATTACTTTTGCCATTGTCTAGCAGTCATTTAATAACTATGAATAAACTAAATACAACTTAAAAATAAATGGAATCTTTAGAAAATCTCAAAATGAATATCTATTTTGTTCATACTATTATATTGTAATTTATTAAATTTTGTGTGTATTTGCATAACATCTTCTGGAATTTTATCAGCCATAATATGAAAATATTTGAGCTAATCAGATCTGTTAGCATTTTAATATGAGTGCCTAAACACGTTGCTTGTTACTTAATTAAGTATGACACCTGTTGTAAACTCTTTTTTTATGTGTGTTTTTTGTGCGAACTGAGGACTGAATCAACTTTTCTGTGGCACATCTCTCACATTTACCTTTTTGTTTCTTCAGCCTCTGTTCCTGCTGCTACAGCGAAAAGTTCAGGAAATGTAAGTATTTCACAATATTAATACAGCTGAAGTTCCTTTTGAAATTTGAATGAAAACCAACCCATTATTGATCGTTCTCTGTTGTCAGGCGGCCAGCACACAGACAGACGCACCGATGGCTTCTGCGCCAGCACCTCGAATCCTGAAGAACAAAGCCTTGCTGTGTAAACCATTAAGTCAGAACAAAGGCACATCTTGTAAACCCAATGTTTGCGACATGAACACCCAAACAGGTACTAGAAAGCACTGTTGCAGACATATTTATTTTGGGCATTACGGCACTTTTTTACAGCATCATGTGTCTTTTGACCTAATATAATATTATCCTGTTTTCCAAAAGTTAATGTTATATAGTGGACCGTGAACATCAATGACAGGAGGCACTTGTTATGAATGTTGTGTTTGTCTTTTGTCCTGTAGATGGACCTTCGGTGATAGTGCTGCCAGTGCCAGTCTATGTTCCTCTTCCCATGAATCTCTACACCCAATACATCCCGAAGATTGTGGGGCTTCCGCTTCCTGTGTGTATCTCTACCTCTTTCTGTCCACATTATTATTCTCTAGTTGTCCTTATACTCATCTTTTAATATTAAAATGATTAAAGCTGTATACATATTTGCTACAAGAATCAGTATGTTAATCTATTAATGAGCGTTACAATATTTTTGTTAATAAAAACAAAATAATAATATTTGTTAACAAATAAAAAATATACAGAATTCTAAAAAGAAAAATGTATCACTCAAAATGTTAAATATTAAACTAAAATAATTGTATTATGACAAAAATAACAATAGATTACTGAAAATGTTAGTGAGATCTAATGAAAACAAGACAAAATAAATAAATAAACATGTATAAGCAGGGCTCTAGAGTGCGACCTAATTTCTCACGGGTGCGACTAACAAAAATCCCAGGTCGCACTGGTGCGTCCAGCCATTCGAGAAAAGAAAAAAAAGTATCCGCGACTCAGAAACTCAATGTGGTTCAACAAAAGACACTCCCGTTAGGCTTATATCGTGGTCTAAACCAATCAGAGATAGTGAAGGGCGGACCCCCCCTCTGATTGGCCGTGGTCCAGATATTCCTGTATGTGTGTGTGCGCGTTGACAAATGCATCACATGTGCTGCTGCAGTCAGACAGAGAGAAAGAGGTGAGTAGTAAAGATGCGTGCAGTGTTGCCAACTTTGCGACATTTAGCGCCTTTGTAGACCCCCATAGCAACTTTTTGTTTTCCCAAAAAAGCAACTAGTGACAAATCGAGTCTCTCAGAGTGTCTCTGTGATCGCTGCAACGGCGCGAGATCAGCGCGCTTTTTTTGCATCTGCTCTGTTCCGCGAGCGTCTGAGAGGAGCCCGTTCAGTTAAAACAGATATTATTGCTTCTCTAAATGTACGTGCAAATATAGATGAAATCACAGCACAGGAATTGTCATTGTCTTTGTCTTGTCTTATATTGTGTATTATTTGATTTCATCAGACAACGGCTCAATACAATTATAAATTAGTATTTTTGTGCAGACTAGCTTCTTGGAAGGGAGAGCTGGTTATGAATTCTTAAAGGGACGTGTTTCAGTCATTATTTCATATATTTATCCTGTTGACTGACAACATAAACAATCAAATATATAAAGTAAAACAGTTTTATTGAGAATTTGGCTGCATTAAAATACAGTATGAGCACAGAGAGACGATTAGACAGAACAGTTATTTTTTTCTTTACTTTTAGTCATTTAGCAGACGCTTTTATCCAAAGCGACTTACAAATAAGAAAAAGTAACTAAAATTAAAAGTTAAAACTATACATATTATATACACACATTTAAGAAGATAAAGACATGAAATAAACATGACAAATGCATACAACAACATTTCAAAACTAAACATTTAAATGAAAATAAAGCTAAAAACAATTCAAAATATTAAATCAAGAAAAGGTGTGAGTATAAAAATGCTTCTAACATAACACTAAAGGCCTAAGTATACTTATTTTTTGCATAGTAAGAATTGGTTATAAAAACTGTAAATACTTTTTTTTTTTCATTATGTTTAGTGCAATTATTTGGTAGTCTGTGGTGGGATGGGGGCGCAGGATTGTTTTATGGGTTTAAGGGGGGGTTTGAGAAAAACTGCACTAGAGCATCCCTTCGTTCAGACACAGTGGAAGATCTGATAAGAATCAGTGTAGAGGGTCAAGTCTGGAAGATGTTGATGCTAGAGAGAGTGTGGTCAGCTGGTTTAGCCGAGGCCAAAGATCAAGAAGGCCAAACTACAGGAGTTGGCCATTCGAGGGGCATGTAACTGCAATGGAGGATAGTCCATAATACATTGAGCCACGAGATGGTCAGTTTGACGCCCTTAAAACACTTCATTTAGATTGTCTTTATCTTGAGATGTTTTAAGTTTAAATCTATGCTCAGTGAAGCACTTTAAGCACCAACACTTTTTCAGTAAGTTACCTTTCTTGTAGAATTGTGCTTCAAATAAAGAACTTTATGTTGACCAGATTGTTAGTTAATCGTTTACTAGTCAATATTGCCTATATCAAAATTTGGGTGCACCTAACTTTTGTGCTGTTGCGCACCAGTGCACCCAGTGCAAAAAGTTAGACTAGAGCCCTGATAAGGATAAAGTAATCTCGAGTCAATATAATCATTTTAAATGAATTTCAGATCATACATTAGATTCACAGACGTCCAAAGACTCTCCTAATTACACCATTAGTATGTACTTGTCATCATGTGTCTCTGTCTGTTTATGCAGGTTCCGGTGCCCTTGTTCTTCCCCACCACTCTGGACAGTGCTGAGCGCATTGTGAAGACCATTCAGGAAATCAAAGAGAAGATCCCTGATGACCCTCTGGAGGCCGACCTCATCATGATGGCAGAGATGGTGGCTGAGGATGCAGAGAAGGAGAATAGCATCGTTGTTACTGGTAAATTTGGGTCACTTGGAAGGTTTTTAATATTCCTGCAACTTCTGATATTTTTAGCTAACACACTGATCAACTTGATCAATTGATTAACTGGTTCTCGCCATGAATATAGCCATAGATGCTGGAATGGTGTTAAGAAGAAAATAAAAAAGCTAACTGTTTGAACATAACTTGGGTTGTTTGGGCACTGCACAGGCTTTACATTTTAAGAGATGTAGTAAGATATTGCATATGCACACACACATACTTATTTTTGTTCACATGCCTCCTGTTTTGTTATTCAGATCAGACTAGTAACATAATGGATGAACTTGATCTGGAAACCTTATCCAGCAATCTGAGTTGGGAGGAGGACTCTGTGTCTTCTACCCAGACATGGGATCAAACCCCTGAGCCTGCGAGGCCTCCTCCATCCACATCTGCCACACTGACCCCCGTCTCCACCGCCGCAGAAGAGCCACAGATGGACTTGGAGGCCGATTTTCCAATCGGTAAGAGCTTCTACTCTGGTTAAGAGGTCAAAACACACCAATTTTTTTTTATTATCTTCCATTCATTTTCCATGCATCTTTATCTTTTCATGTTTCAGAGAGCATTGAACTTTTCAGAGAGCCAACACAAACTGAGACAGCCGATTCTTGCAAACTGAGATCTCGCAAGAGAAAACATGACAGCTTCCCTCAGAAGAAAAGGGTAAGAGCAGCTAAAGCAGAATTATTCTTAACTTGCCACCATAATGTCCACTGTATAACACTTTAACTTTTGGAAACAGTATAACATCCTATTAGGGTTTTGTGGTATAAACCATTTTTTTCCCTACAGCTTTATTTTGAGAGTTTCTATCTTTAAGCAAAATGTCACTAAGTTTTAGGAATGTTCCTATCACTTTGCATTTAGCCACAATGTCATTTTCAGAGGACAGGTGGAAAATGAAGTTGGAGCAGCTACAGGTGTCCCATCAAACATCACAAAAGAGAACATTAGAGGAGACATTTGTTACAAATAAGTTGTAGAATTGACACTCTTCTAAGCACCTCCCCCTTAATTAAGCCTTGATTATGGCACGTGTTCTGCTGCTGTCAAAAGATTCATGGAAAGGGAAGCAGTTTAAAACGGAGCAAATTAATCCCTGGATGAACCGCACTGACAAGATTTTGGTGTGCCGAGAAAGGTTACAAGCAACACATTACATTGTGCAAAAATAGAGCTGAGAGAGGGGAGCATAGTTTTTTTTTTGCTTGTTTAGAATTTCAAAACTGTTGTAAATTATTATTAGGGGTGTAATTGTGCACATAATCAAAAAAAAAATATATATATAGTTTTAATGACTTTGCATGCAGAATTTGTCTGTTTAGAACGTAGTTTCAAATTCAGTTTCCCCTCTAGGGACAATATTTGGGTCAATGTATTTAGATTTTGCCTTCCTATTAGATGTCAGCATGTGTTGTTTAATGCATTTGAGACATTTTATTGTGCGTAACTTTACAGTTGTATACTTGCCTATAAATAATACAAAATCACTTCAGTATTTCCAATTTGTTTAAAGGATTATCCTGGCAGCTAGTCTTCCATGAACAAATGCCGCCACACAACCTACACGTCAAATAGACAGTGACTTAGCACTAGAAACAGCATGGTGTTGCTTGTGGACATGGTACACAATATTGACAGACTTTTTTTTTAAACATATAGATTTTTCAGTAATCAACAGTTTAATTCGCTGTACCGAACACATGCCAAACAATGTCATCAAAACTGAGGTATGTACTGAAATGTCATTTTTGTGTACCATTACATCGCTGTAAATTATTAAATACTACTAAGTTTGGGATAATTAAGACCTTTTTATCCAAAAAATCTTTGCTACTCTAAATATGGCACTGTAGCCATAAAGTTTCAGAGAGCACGACACATTTCCACACTGCCCCAACAAGCTTTGCATTTTTGTTGGTGTTTGTTCACACAGCTGCAATAAAAGAGCTATTAAATGTTTATAGCCATTCATTTTGTTTAATGTAGTTAACTTGTGACTTTAACTTTGATTTACTTTGCCCATAAAGGGGGCATTACTTAAAGCAGAGAGGTACATAGTTCTAACTCGTAATTTTGTCATTCCTTAAAAGGGAACTGATTACCATATTGCGTTAACACAACAAAAAAGTTTAATCGTGATTGACGGGTCTATTTTTCCTGCTCCTCCGAGGCTGTTTTGCCCACACGCGCATTCGTATTTGTGTTGTCAAGTCTTCAAATTTCAAGCTCCAGACAACAGGGACAGAATGTGGTGGAAGACTTAAATCATGAGCTGGTGAAAAGGGCTAAAGCGGGAGCTTGCCACTGCAAGTGTTGCAACTGCCACTGCAGTTAATGATGTCATCAAGGCTGCTCTGGCAGATTTAAAAGGCTCTCACAAGGGATTCGTTAAGGCCCACTAGGCTGTCGTGTTTCAGCTGAAAGAGGCACAGGTGACAACACAGACGTTGAGGAGCAAGCTTAAGTGCACAAAGCCCAGTGGTGGACTCTTAAGAGCGAGCGTGCTGCTGCCCAGAGTAGAGATGCAGACAGTCAGAAAATAGAGCCATGTTGCCATCCTGATCTGGAGATTCATCCTCCCTCGAAGAAGAAGCTGGAGCTTCTGTTCACACAGAGTCTGAGGAGGCTGGATCGATATGGTTGCTTGTTGTTACGTGCTATTTTACCCCAGAAGAAGTATAAAGAGTGGGCGTCCGTTTTTCATCTAGTCATGATGGGAGCATGTGCAAACCAGATCACTTTATTGAGGTTTATAAGCTGTGGCCTCCATCTTTAATGTTTTTCTGATGATTTCTACTCTATTCTTCAATATGTTGTGCATAAAAATGATCTAGTTATAAGTGCAGGGATATACTAACATTTTCAACATCATACAGATTAAATGTACATCACTGTTCAAATGTACTAAATGTACACTACTGTTCAAAAGTACGATATTTTTGAAAAGTCTCAGCCACCAAGGCTTTGTTTTGTTGTGAACTCTGTTCTTCTAAAGTGTAGAAAACTCAGAAGAGAAGACCAGGAGACTTCGGATTGGATCGTCAGCAGAATTTCTTTATTCTATGACATGTCTTGTTATCTGTAGTCATCGAAAATCTCATCTTAAGTAATTTTTACAGGGTATCTTATAGACAGAATTGGAGGAGGGACTTTTGGAGGTTGAGACAAAACATCAAAGAAAGCAAACATTTGAGGGAGGCGTTAGTTGGTTACGGGAAACTTCCCGTGGTCCAATAAACCTAACGAATCCACGTCTGGCCAGGACAAAGTCTATTTGCAGAACAAAGGTTGAATCTCTCAGTAGTCTGACTCATTGATCTTACCATTATCATCGAGACAAAAGGCACAGCTGTCTCGAGCTCAAATGGTCAGGAAACGCTCTCAAACACCTGGATTTCCTGACATTTTCTTAGTCAGGAAGTATCTAAATTAAACATTTAAAATAAAATTTGTAATCTTTCAATTCCCCCTTTGAGAGTTCTAATAACTCTCACAAAATACAAATTTAGACACTTAAAAGTTAATTCTTGTAACTTGTAATCGTTACAGGCACATAGTACATGTTCTGTGTTGCTTATATGTAATTGCATGCTGACACAGAAACAAAACATGCAATTAGGGTCCGTGAAGTTCTTACGGGTAATAATCTTTTCTGGTTGGAACTGTCATTTCCTCGTGAGAGGCGGGAGTCATTTGCTAACAAGTTTCCGAAACATGAAGAATTATCTTCAGTCATCTGGTGTAATTTTGCTGAAAGATCAAGAGTACGGAAATCTTGATCATGTTGATGGATGACTGAAGTTCCCGTATGTGAGTCTCTGCGTTGTGTATTTTTTTCTTTTTCTTCTTCTTTCTTTTCTCTTTCTTGTGTGATAGTTGGCTCGGCAATGGGTCTAGTTGTTTTCTAGAGGTTGTGGCTTCATCCGCAGGTGAGAAGGGCGGTGCATATGGATCTCAGGACAGCCATCAAATGGTATCTGCACAGAGGAATAAAGAAACACAAACAAGAGAGAACAACGGCACAGAGCAGTATTTGTAGAGTCTGCAAACATTAGGGTTGTATCCTCTGTTCAAAATATAGTCTGCTATGGTTGTTCCTTCTTTCCCTATTTCTTAATTCCTGCGACACCTAAAGAACAGTGAGGAAAGGATGGACTAATGGAGGGGAAAGGCCTATGAGGAAATCTTCACCGCAGGGTTGGCCCCCGAAGCCTGTTGCTTTCGGTTCTTCCCTGGGCTCCTCACTGGTTCTTGTGTCTGCCCTATCCTATCCCTGCAGGGGGAGGAACAACCTTACAGTGTGACACATGAGTCCAAGTTTTCCTTCCCTGACACAATACTGCAGCTGCTGTAATCAACATCACTTGATGTGGTCCGTACCACTTAGGCTCTAATGGCTTGTTTTTGAACGCCTTTATCATGACCCATTGACCTGGGACGATTGTGTGTCCACCTTCTGGTGGAGTCTGCCAACACGACTCAACTCTCTCTTTGGCACTCTGCACTGCCTTTGTGAGGTTTTCACAGTAAGCGATCAGGGCATCTGAAACAATGTGCACATCAGCATTTCTAAGATCAACCTGTCCTGATGCTTGTGGCCTATAGGGACAGTGAAGGTTCCACTTAATCTTCAACATTCTAGACACTTCCTTGACTACCTGTCCTGTGAAGTGGGTACCTTGATCTGAGTCAATGCAATCTGGTAATCCCCATCTGGGAATGAAATCAGTGACAAGACATTTAGCAGTATGTGCAGCTGTAGCACGCCCTGTTGGATAAGCTTCTACCCATCTTGAGATCAATGTTCTTCTAAATTCAGTTAAATGTGTGCGTGCTGCCGGTAAACTCTGAGATAGTCTCTCTATATCTTTAGGACATAAAGCGTTGGCAACAGTTTGTATTTGCACAACAAAAGAATTGGGAGGAACACTATCAGTTTCCTCAACATTGACTGAATTTACAGGCACATCAGTTACTGATTGGAGAGCTACATCTGTTTCAGAGACCGTTTGTAAATCAGGGTAAATGTTATCAGGCTGACTTACTTCCACATCAGTTTTTGCTGCAACTTTCTTGAGATTCAATTTCTTGGTCAAAGTGTATACTCTCGCATGGAGTTCATTGTTCTGTTTCTCTAGCTCTGAGTTACGCTGAGACTGTTGTGTAGCTAATGTTACACTGAATTCTCTGTGACAACAGATAATGCCTTTCACATTGTTCTTACGAATACTTGCTCCTAGTACCTTTTTACACTCATCTACCGACCAAGTCTTGTCTGGATGAATCTCATATTTCTGCGTTAGTTTTTGTCTAACTTTTTCAGTGACTATTAGGTCCATTTGTTCCCCTAACAGCGTTTTGAATTCACTATCTGACCACAAAGGAGTCGCAAGACTAGTCTTTTCTGTGGTTGGAATCAGTCTAGCATTCATTCTAACCATTTTGTAAGTTTCTTCGGTACCACACAAACAAAACAAACACTTCTCTGATCAACAGAGGGTACACTTGTAAAAAAAAAACTTAACTATTGTTAAATTTCCAAATTACCAACACTTCACACTTAACTTCCCTGCCTACAAAAAAAAACAGAGGATAAAACTAAATTATTAGCACGAAATGCTAACCTTCCCTGCCTGAAACAGAGGGTAACTAATTTTTAGCACGTAATGCCAAAATCTTCCCTGCCTGAAACAGAGGGTAACTTTCATCTCTAAAATAAAAAAACTTTAGAGGATAAACTCTTCCCTGCCTGAAACAGAGGATAAACTTCCCTGCCTACAAGAACAGAGGATAAACTCTTCCCTGCCTGAAACAGAGGATACATTTAGTTAAACAAACCCTACAGATGTATGTTAACTCTTCTCTGACGGCACAGAGGATACACTGGTCTTAGGTTCTTTTGGATTAGAGACAGCCACTCACCACAACCCTTGGTTGAGAGAAAAATTCAGTCTGAGAATCTGTTCAGCTTGAAGTTTCGCTGGATTCCAAAAGATGCAGTCTGGATGCAGATCTTTGTTTGAGCTTGAAGTTTTTTTTCAGGTGAGGAAGCTGGAACTCTATCCGGGTCACGGCACCATCTGTTGTGAACTCTGTTCTTCTAAAGTGTAGAAAACTCAGAAGAGAAGACCAGGAGACTTCGGATTGGATCGTCAGCAGAATTTCTTTATTCTATGACATGTCTTGTTATCTGTAGTCATCGAAAATCTCATCTTAAGTAATTTTTACAGGGTATCTTATAGACAGAATTGGAGGAGGGACTTTTGGAGGTTGAGACAAAACATCAAAGAAAGCAAACATCTGAGGGAGGCGTTAGTTGGTTACGGGAAACTTCCCGTGGTCCAATAAACCTAACGAATCCACGTCTGGCCAGGACAAAGTCTATTTGAAGAACAAAGGTTGAATCTCTCAGTAGTCTGACTCATTGATCTTACCATTATCATCGAGACAAAAGGCACAGCTGTCTCGAGCTCAAATGGTCAGGAAACGCTCTCAAACACCTGGATTTCCTGACACTTTCTTAGTCAGGAAGTGTATCTAAATTAAACATTTAAAATAAAATTTGTAATCTTTCAGTTTGATAAAAAAATTGTAATATCATTACATTTTAAAATGGCTATTTTGGGTTTAAATATATTCTTAAAATGTAGTTTCATCCTATGATGGCAACGCATTTAGCAGCCATTGGTCTTGTCTTAAGTTTGGCATGATCCATTAGAAATTATTGTAATATGCTGATCAGTTGCTCAAGAAGTATTTTGATTCTCGTTATGTTGGAAACCGTTTTGCTGCTTTAAATTTTAGTGGATTGTTTTTTGTTGATGTGTAGGGCCGTAAGAGTGCAGCTGTTGTCCCAGTCAAATCAGCACTAGGCAACCTGTCTAACCTCTCAAAACTGCAACACGAGTACGCTGTAAATGCGTGGAAGGAATGGATACGCTGGAGGAACGCCCAACCCAACATGGAGACTCCCAAATTTGGCTGTAGGTCTCTTTTTATCCAGCATTTCGACTCAAACGAAAGTACCACCATTTACCATTTGCACGTTTGTAAGAAACAAATTCCTCAAATAGACATTTTAAACCATCACTTCTGGCCAAAAATACAAGTCCATCATCCATAATAATGGTTCCTGCATTGAAATAGCCCTTCCCCTGTTTTTCATCACAAAAATACACTAACATATTTCAGACCATTTTCACTTGTCAAAATAGCCAAGCACCCCAAGGTGTGCATATATGTGATCTGTACATGGATTTCTCTCCTGATTCAGACAAGACGTCTTTTTCACTGGACAAAGCAATATTATGAATTAATGATGGTTTTGTCCTTGATGAGGGATTTGGTTTTTTTACAAACCATTTGCTTGTAGATTTTTGTGCTGTTTGGGCTCTCATTCTCACTAAAGAGGATCTATTCCTGAGCAAGTGAAGCAATGCAAAATGATTCCAAAGCTGTTTTGATGAACTCCTCTACATCTTGAATGGAATGGCCAAGTTTGAGTACATTTTCAGCAAATTTTCAGTTTAGTGTAAACCCTTCCTTTAATGTGTTTTCAAGTTGTAGATTTTTTTGAGTATATCATTCACCAGGAATTGAGCCTTAGCCTTTTGCTTGCATCATACTCTACTAGCTAAACTACGGAATCTTCAACATGGCATTTAAGCACTAAAAATGTCCTCTTCATCCGTAGCGCGCAGTATGATACTAAAGGAAGATTTGTTGAAGTGCTGCTCTGCAGAAATAAGCTACGGCCTCTGCAAGTTTATTTCTGAAGTTCGTCGACCCAACGGAGAGAAATACTGCCCTGACAGCATCTTGTATCTCTGCTTGGGAATCCAGAAGGTAAATTGAGAATAAACCACACAAACTGAACACAGCCTAACTATATTATTATAGTTTAATTGATTTAGCTCGTCTTTCATGTTTGTAGTACCTGTTTGAGAACAATCGGATGGAGAACATCTTTGCAGACGTCTTCTACACCAAATTCTGCCATGAACTTACCAACATACTAAGACAGTGGAAACCAACTATTTTGCCCAGTGGTGAGTAATTTAGGACAAATGTGTGACTAGCTTGTTTTGCTGCTGCTCTATAAAAATGTTTTTTTGTGTTTGTTCAGGTTACATTCATTCTCGTGTGGAGGAGGAGTATCTGTGGGACTGTAAGCAGCTGGGGGCGCTTTCACCCGGTGTGCTGCTCAACACGCTGATCTACTTCTTCACCAAGTACTTCAACTACAGGACAGTGGAGCAGCACCGCCGCCTCTCTTTCGGCCACATTGTACGCTGCTCTCGGAGCAAGGGCAACACAAAAGTGGCCTGTTTGCGTTTCTATCCCCCGAAAGAGGACGTATGCACGGGTCAGTCATCAGTTATAGTGTCCTAGCTTGACTGTGTTTTTGAGTTGTTGTTGTATCACTTGCTTGTTTTAATTCAGTTGACGTCCCTGCAAAGAAAAAGAAGGAAGAAGAGGATGAAAATGACACTGTGTATGAGATAAAGGAGAATGCAGACAATCCTCTTCGCTGTCCTGTCAGGCTGTACGAGTTCTATCTCTCAAAATGGTATGTTTGTTTGAACTTGGTATGAAAATGGTATGTTTGTTTAATAAAGTTAAAATACAATTTTAACTTTATTAATGTTTTACTGTCACTATTCATCAATTTTAATGAGAGATCGACCGATATATCGGTTTACCGTTATTTTTCCCGATATTTAAGCATTTAAACATAATCTGACATCGATATCTGAAAAAGGTGGGTTTAAAAAAATTGTTTTTTTTTTTCACATACACAACTATACAGAGTATAACAGCAGTGAAATGTGTTCTCTGTATTTGACCCATCCAAGTGCACACACACTTGGAGCAGTGGGCACTGTTCACTCAGGAGAAGCTCCAGCACGACCACCACATGTAACTTTATACAAGATTCACTCGTTTGAAACACGCTAAATTATATTAACATTTACTATAGAACCATTATTTCACTTATAAACATCTCTATCGAAATTAATTATTTATTATCTCCACAAGCGATCGCAGTTTGAGTATAGTTGTGTGTAAATGCATAGACAAACCACACTGTCTGCAGTTATTTCATAATTTAGAATGACAAAAACATTTTAATAATTCTGATAAAACATGCCAGTTAAGAAATGCGATAAAATACGATGTTTCGTTTGTTATAGCTTATTTGAATATTCCAGAGAATATTATTCAGTGAATTATTCTCCACTCTTTAGTCTATTAAACAGCTTCTAAACCTAAAACTGTAGTTTAAAATGCTGAAAAAGGTCCGTCCACGGAAAGCCTATGTAGTCCTGTCAAATAATGAGTTAATAAGTTGATATGACTTCTCTCCTTTATTTTCTCTATTTGAAAACATTAGACATTATTTTGCTTATTGTTAACATCAGTGTTGCTGATGCTGATTTTTTAAAATATTTTTTTTTATTGTTGTAATTTGAAGATTACATTTTACACGGAAATTTTAATTTTCAACAGTTTTTTGTTGTTGTGAAGACGACTGAAGGAGGAAAAACCAAAGCGATGAATGGACTTGTCTCTGTTATTTATTTACTTTATAACAGTAAATAAATATCGGTTCTGCATATTATTATCGGGTACATAAACATGCAAATAATTGGTATCGGTTATAAAAAAAATCTATATCGGTCAATCACTAATTTTAATACATTCTTGCTGAATAAATGTATTCTATTGTATCAAGTTTGTCATAATTATGCAGCCTTATTAAATACTGTCTGTTTCCATCCAGCTCACCCAGCGTGAGGCAACGCACAACCGACTTTTACCTGAGCCCCGAGCGCTCCTGTGTACCCAACAGTCCCATGTGGTTCTCAACCATCTCTTTGAGTGATGAGATTCTGGACAGCATGCTCACACGTATCCTTACTGTCAGAGAGCTGCACCTTGAGAGAGAAAAATCACCCATTGAGACCGATTCAGACAGTGACTCGGACTTCAGGGTCTGACATTTTCATGAGATGCACGGCATTAGCGCACACCAAAATTTGCAGAGTGAAGGTGGTATCTCGAGTGTCTTCTAGATGGTTCTCTTGAGTATTTCTACAAAGCTGACAAAATCTGGATGCCATTAAATGGGCCTTTAGGATATTGATAGAGATTCCAATGGATGGAAAGCAAGTGTTTTGTCATTTGTATTTTCCATGTTTAATTGGATAGTAGTTATGAGGCTGTACAGTGTTTTTTGTGATCAAGTGTATGGAAAACTATATTTGACAAAAGCAGCTGATGTAAAAAAAAAAAAAAAAAAAAGAAACCATTTCAAAAAGTGCATATAGTTGTATGGATTTCATTAGGACAATGCTGAATTGTATGCAATGCCACATTACACAAGTAGTATTTAATGGGGTTTCTGCACATTCTTTGTATCATATTGAAACACTAAAGACATTGACAGCATCTTTGTACAACAGGCATTAATACAGTGGCTGGTATTTCTACCCCTAAAATGAATATTGAGTTTTTTCTTTTTGTAACCTAATCACTCTAGGATTTCTTAATTTTTGTATGGATAAGGCTGTATTTCTTTGGATAAAAGAAGATAATGAAACTGAGTCTTTTGTTTTTCATCACATACTGCTAAGTCGTATCTTAAAAGTTGAATCTAATAAATAATCAGTTAAAATTGCATACATTTTACACAAATAATTGTGCATGAAGTCTTGTTTTAAAATATCAAACAAAAAAAATAGATTAACATATAACTGAAATAACCTTAATAACGGCCTCCTGAAGTTAGATATTATGGTTTAAAAGTTTTAAATATGGTTATTTTTCTTACAAAAACATACAGATTCACTTTGTCACTTCGCCTTTATATAGCGCTTTTAACAATACTGTCAAAGCAACTTCACAATATCAAAATAGGAAAATATTGTGTGAAGAATGTAAAAAGACCAGATTAAACACTCAATTTTCAGTTGAAGGCATTTAATTGTTGAATTTAGTGATGGCATCATCCAGCTCAGTTCAGTTTAAATAGTATCTGCGCAATCAAGTCGATGATTTCACAATTTCCTGTGAAGTTGCTTTGCAACGATTGCATCGAAAAAAAGCGCTATACAAATAATCTTGAATTGATGATATCGCTGGAAATGAAGTGTCCCCAACTAAGCAAGCCAGAGGCGACAGCGGCAAGGAACCAAAACTCCATCGGTGACAGTACAGAGAAAAAAACCTTGGGAGAAACCAGGCTCAATCGGGGGACCAGTTCCCCTCCGGCCAGACAAACCAGCAGTTTGTTCCAACTACAGCAAAATCAGATTGTAAGGGCTCAACTGGTTCCAGTGGTCTTTTCCCGATGGCTGTCTAGGTGACGAGGTCCTCACTGGGGATCTGTCTCTGGGGCTCATCTAGGTGTCCTGGACTCTGCTGACATTCAGGGCTGTAGAGGTTGCCATCTGATCTGGATTAGGGCTGCAACAAACAACTATTTTGATAATCGATTAATTGACTAATCGTTGATTATTCCACTGATTAATCCATAGATTTTGATTATTTCGCTTTTGCAATTAGTTAAAATATTAAGTTATTCATATTCTAACATAAATAAAGGTCGCTTAAGCTTTAGAAAAGCACATTATGTTTGTAATGACCAGAATGATAAAACAAGAAATATTTCTTACAATTAGGGCTGAACGATTTTGGAAAATCGAATTGCGAAAATGTTTTTAACAAGATTGCGATTTAATGCGATTATTTATTTTTATTTTATTTTTTTTAGCTCTTCATATTCATTAGTAATCAAAGACATACAATAAATCATTGTATAGTAAGCAGTGTTGGGCACGTTACTTTAAAAAAGTTATCAAATACTAACCGAGTTACATTGTTATAAAATAAACTGATTACCAGGGAAAGTAACTATTGTTACTTTAAAAAGAAAAGGTTCAAATATGTCAAATAACTTGGATGCCCCAATATTAAATGTTAAATAAATGAAATGGTCACCAAACAGAATAAATTATTATTATAAAACATTACACTAATCTACACTATTTTAATGTTTTTGTGGGACAAAGTGAGAGACACCTATCAAATTAAATTATTTCAGTCAAACATTATAATATGATATCATGATGATTTAGCATTAAATGATGATAGAACTTTAGAATAACCATGTATGAATGCATATTTGTCATGTTGACTGAACTTAGGACTGGTGGTGGTGCTTAAGATATTGTTTGTCATTTAGAGAAAAAGCGCTATACAAATAATCTTGAATTGATGATATCGCTGCCGTGCGGTCACTGGAATGTGCTGCTCCTCTCAGCCAGAGCCAGCGCTCACTGATCAGAACAGACACAGGGAGAGGTGTAACTCAAGATCTCGCGCTCGCAGGACAGTACTGGCGACATTTGGAAAGTTGCTAAGGTTTGTCCAAAAGTCGCTAGATTTGTCACTAGGCGCTTTTTTTTTAAAGTTGCTAAATTTAAATACAAAATCGAGAAAAAAAATGAATTGGTTAAAATAAATGGAGAATATCGTGTGTTTTTTCGTCACCCTAACACACGCACACACACACAATACTGTAAGCTTATCTGTTGCTGCAAACGTACTACAGAACAATCACATGGTATGACAACAATACCACCAACTTAAGAATTTAGACAAAAATTACTATTAATTATACTGAGTTCCAGTTTCGTTATATAATCAATTAACTGTAGTCCATCTACCCATACCGTCTCCATTCTTAGCTGATGAATATCTTACCTTGTGAAAAACCTTATGCCTTGTCCGAGGAAGCAAACCGATGAATGCCAAAGCGCTGATTCATAGTCAGCTTCTCAACTTGTTCCCTCAGCCTGTGGATCTCCTCTCTGAGAGACATATTGTCATCCAGAGCTAAATTGACAGCTGCGGGATATGTAGCCGAAGCGTAGTCGTGGTCCATGCACACATCATCATCATCAACCACTGTGTCATCCTCCAGCACCTGTGGTCGCTCCTTCCTCTCCCACACCCCCGGTCTTGAAGTGGGAAATCGTTCCACTCGAACAATGATGGAACAGCTCCCTTGACTAATAGCCATATCCCTGTATCTGTTTGTGGCTCACGAACATCCTCTTTTTTTAAAGTGCCGGCTACATACCTGTGGGGAGTAACTTTAAAGTTGTCCCACCGTATAGCGACAAGCCATTATCGTGTAGTTTCCGCATCCGATGAAAAAGTATGAAAACCAAGTACACTGTTGTACTTACTAGAAGCTTGACACAGCGGTACACAACAATATTCAGCTGTAGTGCTGCTGGTTCACTGAAATTGAAATGTTTTTTAGCAGAAATTGTTCTCAACTGGTACACAAATCACCTCGGAGGTATGGCAGCAGAAGTATTTTAGCTGAAGTATGTCATTACGTGTGCATATAGACTATTACATTATTGTGACACACTGGTCAAACCACAGTATTGCAGGCTGTTACAACACAACACAAATATTTGTCGATAATGACGACTAATCATTGCAGCCCTAATCTGGATGTGGACTGGATCTGGTGACAGCAGTGACCATTTGGGCTGGATAAGGACCGGATCGAGTGGCTACGGTGACATCGGAATAAGAAAGAAACAGACTAATATTAGCGTAGGTGTCAATCTTCTTACGATACAACAAGTACATCGTGTTTTATGGGAAGTGTTCCTGGTTCCGGTTAACCTAATTAATGCAGCCTAACAAGCCATTAACGGATTTGAATATTAGAAGTGTGTTATGTGCGCAAATAAAAGAGATTGGTCTTTAATCTATATTTAAACTGACAGACTGTGTCTGCCTCCCAAACATTGTTAGGTAGATTGTTCCAGAGTTTGGGCGCTAAATAGAAAAAGGATCTGCCACCCGCAGTTGATTTTTATATTCTAAGTATTATCACATTTTTGACAGACCCGGGCTAATGTGGTCATAATTCCTGGTTCTAGTAAGAACTCTAGCTGCTGCATTTTGAACCATCTATAGTTTGTTTATTAAGCGTGCAAAACATCCACCCAATAAAGCATTACAATAATCTAACCTTGAGGTCTTAAACGCATGAATTAACATTTCTGCATTTGACATCTCAGTCAAATGAGGTCTCAGTCTAGATATATTTTTAAGATGAAAAAATGCAGTTTTACAAATGCTAGAAACGTGGCTGTCAAAGGGGAGATTTCTATCAAATAGCACACCTAGGCTCTTGACGGATGACGAAGAATCGACCATCAAGTGTTAGACAGTGTTCTACTAGGTTATTACTTGTGGGGGTTTTATGTCTGATAATTAACACCTCAATTTTTTTCAGAATTTAGCAGTAAGAAATTACTTGTCATCCACTTATTATATCGACTATGCATTCCGTAAATTTCTCAATTTGGTGTGTTTAACCGGGCCGCCAAGAAATAGAGAAATAGAGCTGAGTATCATCAACATAACAGTGAAAGCTAACCCCGTGTTTCCTGATGATATTTCCCAAAGGTAACATGTAAAGCGTGAAAAGTAATGGCCCTAGTACTGAGCCTTGAGGTACTCCATACTGCACTTGTGATCGATATGATACAAGATACTTCATTCACTGCTACGAATTGATGGCGGTCAGATAAGTACGATTTGAACCTAGCTAATGCACTTCCGCTAATGCCATCAAAGTTTTCTAGTCTATTCAAAAGAATATTGTGATTGATAATGTCGAATGCAGCGCTAAGATCCAGTAGCACTAATAGATACAACCACGATCGGATGATAAGAGCAGGTCCTTTGTCACTCTAATGAGAGCAGTCTCAGTA
This sequence comes from Oxygymnocypris stewartii, assembly GCA_003573665.1. Lineage (NCBI taxonomy): Eukaryota > Metazoa > Chordata > Actinopteri > Cypriniformes > Cyprinidae > Oxygymnocypris > Oxygymnocypris stewartii. The sequence goes on from QVTF01000001.1 coordinate 2,682,740, forward strand.
CTATGAGATGGTCTAAATCCTGACTGGAAATCCTCACAAATATTTTTCTCTAAGAAGGAATATAATTGTGAGGATACTACCTGTTCTAGTATCTTTGACAGAAAAGGGAGATTCGAGATCTGTCTGTAGTTAACTAGATCTTTGGGGTCAAGTTGTGTTTTTAATGAGAGGCTTAATAACAGCCAATTTAAAGTTTTTGGGGACATAAATAATAGCCAAAAGAGGATCTATGATTTCTGGAAGCACCTCTTTTAGTAGTTTAGATGGAATAGGGTCTAACATACATATGTTGTTGGTTTAGCTGATTTAACAAATGTATACTCTTCTTCCTCTTATAATAGAGAATAAGTGGAATTGTTCCACAGGGGATCTACAGTGCACTATTTGATGTGATAATGTAGCTGACGGCTACATGGTTAGAATTTGATCTCTAATAGTATCGATTTTGGAAGTAAAATAGTTCATAAAGTCATTACTGCTGTGCTGTTGGGAAATTTCAACACCTGTTGATGCTTTATTTTTTGTTAATTTTGCCACTATTGAATAAATACATGGGGTTATGTTTGTGTTCTTCTAAAAGAGACAAAACGTTATAAGATCTAACAGTTTTTTATGCTTTTCTGTAGGATAGGGTTATTTCCCGCCAAGCAATATGAAATACCTGTAGTTTTTTTTCCTCCAGCTGCACTCCATTTTCCGGGTTGCTCTCTTTAGGGCACGAGTGTGCTCATTATACCACTGTTTTGGACTTTTTTCCTTAATCTTTCTTAAGCGTAAAGGAGCAACCGTATCTAAAGTGCTAGAAAAGAGAGAGTCCATAGTTTCTGTTACATCAAGTTTTTCTGCGCTGTTGGATATGCTAAGGAATTGAGATAAATCAGGAAGATTACTTACAAAGCAGTCTTGTGGTAAAAGTGAAGGTTCTACGATACTTCAAGGTTCGAGGTTTCTTTATTTGTCACATAATAAATTATACAGGGTATAATCAGAAGTGAAATGTAAATCAAATCAGGTCCGCTCAGTGGATAGTGCAAAAGAATAAAAAATGATATAAAAGTAACACAACACAAGAGCATATATATGGTAAAAAAGAAAAATAAGAATAAAATGTGCAATGGAATAAAAAGTGCAAAAAAATGAGATGTGCAAAACAATAGATGTGCAAAAAGAAACAAAAACAGTATATTGGGACTTAATAAATAGTAATATGAATAAGAGGGATGTGCAGACGGGTTGTTCAGGGTATGTACACAAAGCAGCAATACGGGTGATGAGAATATAAGTTTTACAGTTAACAATTGTAAGTGTTTATGAGACCGGGTTTGTGTTAAGGAGCCTGATGGCCTGAGGGAAGAAGCTCCTCCTCAGTCTTTGCCATCATGCTCCTGAAGCGCTTGCCAGATGGCAGTAAACAGAAAAGATGGTTACCAGGGTGAGTTGAGGATTTTAGCAGCTCTGCTTTTGCAGCGTTTGAGGTAGATGCCCTGCAGAGAGGGAGAGAGTAGACCCTGAGATGCGCTCAGCTAAGCGCACGACTCTCTGTAGAGCTTTGCAGTCCTGATTTGAGGAATTTCCATACCACACTGAGATGCACTGAGTCAATACACTTTCTATGGCCCCTGAACAGAAAGTTTTCAGGATAGCTGGTGAGACCCTGAATTTCCTCAGCTGTCGCAGATGGTACAGTCTTTGCCTGGCTTTCTTAACCTGAGTTTGAATGTGTGTAGTCCATGTCAGGTCCTCGGAGATGTTTACATCGAGGTACTTGAAGCAGCTCACCCTCTCCACAGGGGTCCCACTGATCATAAGAGGGGTATAGGTCCGCTGCTGTCTCTTCCTGAAGTCCACGATCAGCTCTTTAGTTTTGCTCACGTTCAGAGAGAGACGGTAACAAGGAGTTGAATTTACAGCTTTAGCTATATGGAGTTTACACAAGACTAGATAATGATCTGATATACCATCACTTGGATGCAGAATTTCAAACCCATTAACATAAATTCCATTTGACAGTATTAAATCTAGAATATGATTTTGACAATGAGTTGGTCCTGACACTGTCTAACCCTGACAGAGTTCAGAATGTCCATGAATGCTGATCCTAATGCATATTTTTCATTATCGTGGATATTAAAATCACCCACAATTAAGACTTTATCTGTAGCCAGCACTAACTCTGATAGAAAATCACCAAATTCTTTAATAAAATCCGTATGGTGGCCTGTATACAGTAGCCAGAACAAACATCACGGGGGATTTATCGTTAATAAATGATTAATACTTTTTTCTCCAGATGTTATATGAAGCACCCAGAGCAGGTGCCTGGGCACCTCCATCAGGGGGGCATTTGAATCTCTAGGGGGGGCACAAATCACGTTGTGTGTGTGGTGGTGGGGAGGGGGGGTTCGGGTGGGAAGCATGCAATCTGTGACCGCGTGCAGTTGCTGACTCTTGCTGACTCTCGCTAAAGCGTGCAATAGCTTTCTTATGTGCCTGTTTTATTGGTTTCACTTTCGCTTTCGAAATCGATCATGTTCAGCAAATAGCAAGGAGGGAAAGTGAGGAGCACAGTAACTCGTTTGGGGGGGGGGGGGGCACGGCCCGCGAATGCTCCCCCACAATGCAGTTGGGATCAAAGGGAGTAAGCTATGCTGAACAGATGTGTTTTTAGTTTTGATTTAAAATGTGGGAGAGAGTCAATGTTACGAAGGTCAGAGGGGAGTGAGTTCCAAAGCTGGAGCTTTGGAAAAGCTTTCAGCCGCTCTGCTCCCCATAGTAACAAGGCAAACAGGAGGAACAGTGAGATGAATGGAAGAGGAGGATCTGAGAGTACGAACAGGTATAGCAATATGGAGAAGGTCAAGAAGTTATGGAGGTGCAAGATTATGAATGGCTTTAAAAGTTAAAAGTGAGGAGAAATATTTTGTAGTTAATACGGTAAGTAATGGGGAGCCAATAAAGCTGTTGTAAAATGGGTGTGATGTGATGTATTGAGGGGGTGCAAGTGATCATACAGGCAGCTGATTTTTGAAATAGTTGTAGCTTATGGAGGGTTTTATGTGGGAGGCCAAACAGAAGAGAATCAGTCTAAACGAGAAGTAACAAGACTATGAATGAGAATGGGAGTGAAGTGTAAGGGAAGGACGTAAACGGTAGATGTTTCGAAGGTGAAAGTAAGCAGACCGGGTAACAATATTAACATGGGTGGTGAAAGAGAGGTGCTATCGTAGATGACACTGTAAGCCTGGTGCCAGTATGTCTGCCCCCCCCCCTCGAGAGGACAAAAGGCCCTCCTGAGAATCAACAAAAACTATCTCTTGCATATGTAACAGCAGCATCCGAGACGCAACACACAGTGTAGTTCACACCCTGTACTTACGGTCTCATCATCTTCCCTTGCTCCCCCTTTTCTTCCCCCCTCTCCTCCTCACCTAGAACTCACTGAAAACCCATGCAATGTAATGTATGTACAAAAAAGTAACTATACATGTTTGATATCATTTGAAATGTCTCAGTGCGCCTGGTAAAATGGTCTCATTCTCCCAATCATAATGAAAAGCTAAAATAAGTTCTAAAGTATGAGAAGTGTAGTGTACAACTTAAAGGTGTGCCCTCCCCCTGATCTTCTATTCAAACCACCTCCTGTATGTAAATAAGTATTCTCTGCCACAGGATACCAAGAAGCCATTTGGTTGCAAATTCTAAAGTCTAATTATAATAACAAGATACCACCATTTGGTGGGCTCATTGAATTATCTGGGTTTATAAGGAAACGTGACACAAAGTTCTAGGAGTCTGTAGGTTGACTGCCCACACAATCGCTGTGTGTAATTTTCATTGCCAGGTAGTGATTTCTACAAATTCTTCAATTCCTGAATTATTGTTAAGTTATGGTTAACTGATGATTCTATTCTTGTAACATTGGAGTTCTGAATTATTGCTTCGATTACCTGGTCAATAAATTGTAACGTTTGATTCTATTCTGACTGCCTCTAAGATTGCTTTCTCCCTAATAGATTAGTGGATTCGTATGTTTCCGCAAGCCTGCGTCAGTTTTAGCGACGGCTAATATCCGGCATCAATTCAAGTCTACTTGGATGCAGAGGCGGGTAGATAATTCCGTTTAGGGACGGCGAATGCCGTCTGGTCAGACTAAACTCGGGTACGCCTATACCTCTGACTTTTGATTTAATGTTACTTTAAACAAGTATTTGACCAATCCAAAGCTATTACAAGTGTGGTACATTGATCTGCTAACATATCTAATAGTGGCCAAGAAACCTTTACTGAAGTAAACGATTGAACTAAAGTTCTGAGGGGGCTCCAAGGGGGTTATTCGATGTCTCTGATTGTGTACGTGTGAATTAACGGCAAATCTTAGATACATAACCATAATTTACCTCTGATTGATGACCGGGCCTGACGAGATTGTGTCCGTGAGACCTGTGAAAAACAGGGCCTCTAAGCGATATAGTTTCCCTACATCTGAGCGGATAAAGTATTAAAAAGAGCTGAAAAGAATAATCAATCATTCGTTCATATTTTAATGATGCACAGATATCATTAAAACCTTTTCATTTATGGAGTCAGATGAAATAACGAGATAAAATATATAAGAAAAAGTGTTCCATTTAATCTTGTTGTGTCGTGAAAAAGGAAAGACAGTAATACGCAAAAGGCCTTCACCCGCTGAACGACTGCCGTCATTGGGTCGATCGAGCCAGGCCTTACAACACCCAGACTCTTAACCTATATGATATGTAGGTGAAAGGGTCTCTAAAGGTGCATCTCAATAAAAATATTCCCCACAATCATGGGGAAGACTGCTGATCTGACAGTTGTCCAGAAGACAATCATTGACACACTTCACAAGGAGGGTAAGCCACAAACATTCATTGCCAGAAAAGCTGGCTGTTCACAGAGTGCTGTATTCAAGCATGTTAACAGAAAGTTAAGTGGAAGGAAAAAGTGTGGAAGAAAAAGATGCACAACCAACCGAGAGAACAGCAGCCTTATGAGGATTGTCAAGCAAAATCGATTCAAGAATTTGGGTGAACTTCACAAGGAATAGACTGAGGCTGGGTTCAAGGCAACAAGAGCCACCACACACAGACGTGTCAAGGAATTTGGCTACAGTTGTCGTCAGGGGTGTTTTACCTGGGCTAAGGAGAAGAAGAACTGGACTGTTGCCCAGTGGTCCAAAGTCCTCTTTTCAGATGAGAGCAAGTTTTGCATTTCATTTGGAAACCAAGGTCCTAGAGTCTGGAGGAAGGGTGGAGAAGCTCATAGCCCAAGTTGCTTGAAGTCCAGTGTTAAGTTTCCACAGTCTGTGATGATTTGGTGTGCAATGTCAAATGCTGGTGTTGGTCCATTGTGGTTTTTTTTAAAACAAATGTCACTGCACCCGTTTACCAATAAGTTTTGGAGCACTTCATGCTTCCTTCTGCTGACCAGCTTTTTAAAGATCCTGATTTCATTTTTCAGCAGGATTTGGCACCTGCCCACACTGCCAAAAGCACCAAAAGTTGGTTAAATTACCAATTTTTGAGAGAGAGTTTTCAAGAGAGCTCTGAGTTTTTAAACTCGGCTTTCAGATACCTCCCAATGGTTGTCTTGACCAATTAGATCCTATCCTGGCTCTGGGTGCTGCTTTGTTTCTCCACCCAATCAATGAGTCAACATGTCTTGGTCAGTCACATTGCCCGAATTTTACATACTCTTGCAAAGTATACTTTTGGATGTGATTTCTATAACCAGAATATGATACATTTGACAGAGAATCAATTGGAAGAAACATTTCAAGCTAGAATTGTCAATCTCATACATACCAAACATGAATATTAACCCTTAAGTCTTAAGCTATTCAATACTTATTAAAAGCAAGACATACACAATGAGTGATTAAAACAAAGATAGTCAAATGCGTGGGTCACATACATAATATGCAGTTATGCATAGAACTGATTAGTTTCATAAAAAATGAAAATTAAAGTCTTTTAAGATGATTTTAGGTGCAAATGGAAGCAGACAGTTTTTGTGAACCAAGGAATTTCAGTCGGGTTCTTTGTCTTCTAGGTGTGGGTTGGTTGGGGGAAGTCAATCTAAGAAAGTCCGTAACTGTGATTTCTATCACAAATTTGTATGTGACGGTCACGTGGTGCATCTCTTTGACCATCAGTCTTGATTACATGCCACAAATTGTACAGTCTCCTTCCTGCATTGGACTTATCAATAAGTATTATTTTGTCTTAATGTTGCAAGCTTTTCTGTGAACGAGGCTTGCTGGTTAGGCTGTATTTAGACGGGCTGGAGCTAGGGATCTGATTTACGACTTCCTGCCGTTGTCTTGTTTTCTTGGGCCTCTGTGGAATTTTGTCGTGGTACTCACCAAATGGCGGAAGACAGTAACTCGGAGGAGAAGAATTGTTGAATAAAGTCATTATTTTTATTTTCTTTGCAATGAAAGTATTATCATAGCTTCGAAAAATGAAAGTTGAGCCACTGATGGACTGTTTCATCGATGTCATTGCTCCATCACACAAACCATGTAGTTTTCAATTGAGCCTGAAGGACTTGATTAGCTGGATCAAGTGTGTTTAATAAGGGTTGGAGCTGAACTCTGCAGTGCTGCGGCCCTCTGGGAATTGTGTTTGACGCCCCTGCCCTACTTAGTATTTTTATAATAGAAAATTAAACATTTTATGAAAATGTATCGTAAAAGAAGTGAGGTTTCATGGCAGCTGTTTAGTGATCACCAAATGTGACTGAATTAATTCAAGGTGCACTTTTTTATTATGCAAAATGCAGGTTATAAGCATTTTGGGTTTCTTCACACTATATTCTTAGCATTGTATTACATAACCTCAAGGACCTTTGCAAAAATAAAAAATATACAGACTTTTATGTGCTCACAATAAACCATTAAATTTAACATATAGGACAATGCTCACTGATCCACCTGTTGTGCCATCAGCCCATTTCACTGTGTGGTTGATTGGCTGCCACAGAGTATGTGTTACCTAAGGCCTTCAAATATGGTATACTGCCCCAATGAAAGTAAACACCTTTTTTTTTTACAGTACCAGTATTTTTTTATAGACCCCTGAACTTGGCGAATTTTATGTCATCAGCCCATTTCGTGTCATGGATTCTGTGCCACCACGGAGGATGTGTTAAATTGGACATCAAGCCTTGATATTAGAGGTACTACCATAAGAAAAGCCAAATTTTTGAGCAGGTAGAATATTAATTAATGTGCATCCATGCTCTCGTTTTATTAATAGTAAGATGGCAGTGATGCACAAAGGAAATAGGTTTTATAAAACTAGAAATTGTAATGCATAAGCACACAAAACATGTCCATGCACATGTGAATAGTTTTTGAGGGCACAAAAAAAGTTTATTGTGTGCATGTAAAAGTCGGTATTTATTTATATTTTTTTCTTTTAGGTACTCTGTACGTTGTCCCTTTGTGAAAATCAAAAGAATATTGAATACATTTAAATATTTACAGATGACTGTACTATATACCGAATATAAAGCTGAAAATAATGCTCAATGAGCCATTTATGTTAAATATGGTCTGAAAAAACTACAGAGAGGTTTGGAAATTTAAGTCTGGAAAAGTATGGAATTTTGATATGGAAAATGTGTAGGAACCCTGACCAGCGAGCTCTCAGATTTCATCAAAAATATCTTAATTTGTGTTCCAAAGAATGGGGGTCTTACGGGATTGGAACAGCATGAGGGGTAAGTAATTAATCACAATTTTTTTTTTTGGGTGAACTATCCCTTTAACAACACAAGCCTCGAATCAAGGCATAATAGAGTGGTGGAACTATGATGTCACTTTGTAGGCGAAAACCCGGAAGTGAATTAGCATTTTAGCACTTCCGGTTCCATCATCCCAGAGTCCATGCGTTTTTTAAATGGGATTTTGGTTACATACCTTAAATAACTGCTGTGGTTCACACAGGCTCAAGATACTTTCACGTTTTATTCTACGACATAAAACACACCAGTTACAGCACACGTGATTTTTTTAAGCTGTTACGTTTCTTTAAAAAGACGGTTGCTAACAAGTTGCTAAATGAGACTACAGGCGCTGTCGGATACATTAAACATCATCTCGCTGAACAGTTTATCCATTTACAGTATTGTCCAGTTGTAGTATAATTTGTATATAATACAATTATTTTAGAATAACCAATGCATAGTTTCCCACAGTGTTCCTGTGGCTCAGGGGTAGAGCATTGCGTTAGCAGTGCAAATGTTGTGGGTTCGATTCCCAGGTAGCACATGTACTGACAAAAAAATGTCTAACCTGAATTATTTTATAATGAATTTATTTTAGCAGACACTTAAAAGCGTCTGCTAAATGCATAAATGTCAATTTTATATTGTTGTTCGACAAAGACGTTTAAACCCTTGAATGCTTTAACCAGGGGAACCCTGACAAAAAAAGACCCCCCCCCCCCCCGATTAGATACATTCATCTTTTTTAAAACATAAAATAAAACATTGTATATTATCACACTTTCTGATGTTCAACAAAATACTTGGATCACATTATTTTCGTCAGTTTGAAAAATTACACGCATGCATCATCATCAGATAATCGGTTCTCAAATCGGACGTGTCCGACTCCGAAAGAAACGGTTCTCGGTTAAGTGTACTGGTAAGCCGAACTGGTTCTTGACTCGAGAACGAACCGCTCTGTTCGTTCGGCACACGACTCGCTGTACACACATGCGGCTCTTCTCGTGTTCATCATCAGTTCTCTCTTCACAGCAGTTCACTCAGTCAGTGTACTGTTGAATAAATTAATAACTCCGGGATATCGATTTATTTCGAGACAGAGGGAGTGTCGGGCATGTTAAAAAGGGAATAACTTAAGTAATTTGTGGATTAGTGCTTACTGGAGACGCGAACCGTTTCAAACGATTCAGTCCGATTTAATGAACTGGTTTGACCGGTTCACTAAGAAGATCCGGTTAAATCGAACGATTCGTTCGAGAATCTGACATTACTACCCTGCTGCCTTGCCGAGGAATACGTCTAGTCGTACGCAAGCTAATGTGTAGTCTTTGAAATGGTGCTGACGTGTGCATGTCCTGGATGCTCGAATCGTGAGAAACCAGCAAAAGCACGTAAAAGTGCATTACCAACAACGACAGATGAAAGACTTACCTTTCACACTTTCCCAATAAACGATCCAAAGCGACTGAGGCGATGGCTGCTGGCTGTTCAGCGGGATGTTGATTTTCCTCTTCGATACGTAAAGCAAATGAGGCTGTGCAGTGAACATTTTTCACCAGACGACTTCAAAACGGGTCAAGGAAAGATACGACGATTATTGAAATCAACAGCTGTACCCAGCCTGCTTTTAAAAAACAAAGAGGTATGAGTGGAAGTGGCACGAGGAGATCGTTGAGGGTGATAAAGCTACGATACAGTAATGTGACTTGACGTTTGTGACTTTAAAAATAATTTGTAAAACTTTATTTTATCATGTTTTGTATGAAATTGTTAATTACATCCAAGTCACAGCAGTAAACATGCTGCACCATATGCATGGGTCATGACATGGAACAGAAGATGTTGAGCAAAGTCATTATGTTTGTGTTCTTTTTGCACTAAACGATTATGCTCGTGGCTTCATAAAATTACTGGTGAAACACTGATTTCACATGGATTGTTTTTAAAGATGTCCTTACTACGTTTCTGGGCCTTGGACGTGTTGGTTGCGTTGACGTCTATGGAGGGTCAGAAAGCCCTCAGATTTGATCAAAATTATCTTCATTTGTGTTCCAAAGATGAAAGAAGGTCTTACGGGTTCGCAGCCATGTGATGCGAGTAATTAATGACAGAATTTTCATTTTTTGGTGAACTAAGTTAATCATTTAAATGTTGACAGTTGAAAGCCAATGAGCTTACATTGCGGCACCAGTGCAGTAGGTGGCGTAAATGCACCGTGTTGTTGTATACAACCACAAGAAGCACTCGATTGTGCTTCTCCTTTTTCCATTCGTAAGTGGTTGGAGAAAGCGTTTGTCAAACTGCAGAGAGTACGTTACCATAACAATAGCTCACGTGACTCGTGCGTCCTAAAGCCTCCGAAATGCAGCACCACGAGAGGAATAGAGGGATTTTTGATGGATATCTGTGTCATGTCATAAGTGGCACGACTCGTTCAGCTTCTGCGCTTTCAAACATGGCTCCTTTACGTTTCGCATAACAGCGAGTCCCTACGAATCGGGATTTAATTTGTTTTCGCAATGGTACGCGTGTGTGCGTTTCCTGGATGTTTCAACCGAGAGAAAGCGATACGACTCCGTCCAGTGGCATCATGTCAGGAGGAAAGTTTGACTTTCCACACATTACCGTTGCATGATCCAGAGAGGCTGAAGCTGTGGCTGCTCGCTCTCAAACGGGAAATTAATTCACCCATTGAAAATATCCGGGCGTTGAGAGTGTGCAGTGACCATTTTTCGACGGACGATTTCACAGGGCCAACTCGAAGATATCTGAATTCATCTGCTGTGCCTAGGCAACAAACTGAGGTGTGTTACTTGCTGATAGATAGGCCAATGTTTGGATACGGCAATATGGCTTGCGGAGAAAAGCGAGATGCATTTTTGGACGAATCATCTCTTTAACAATGGCCCGTTGATGGCCACAATAAAAAAAAAAATCTGACAATGCATACATATGAATACAGCCCATACTTTAAGTCATTATTAGCGTTTGACAGACTCTGTGGTCACCATAAACTGTCACTGATTGAAAAAATAAATGATTATTTTCAGAATGAGCTTTATTGGCCAGATATGTTTACACATACGAGGAATTTGTTATAGTGACAGAAGCTCCACAGTGGAGGTGTGGAGGTGCTCAAAATATAAAAGGGGCACATGAAACAAGGCTTTAAATAGGGCTGTGCACAAAATATCATAACAGCAATGTATAGTGACGCATTCCTTGCTGATACGCGTATTGATGTGGATGCTTCTGTATTGATACAGTAGCAAATGCCATGATGCAGTTTAGAAAAAGAAACAAAACAGAAAAGTTTTAAGTTTAAAAGTTAAATAATATTTTCTTTGCACCTGCCTCAAGCAGCTCCTTTTTTTGTTTTATTCTTCTCTTTGCGAGGCATCTTTGCACTGCAGAACACACACACACACACACACACACACACACACACTTTTCTGAAATCTATAAGGGCCATATCTTCTTCACTCTGCACTGTGATGTCAGGTATATTATTCGTTTTATACTGACATTTTTGTATTTATTTTCAGAGAGATGTTATTGACTTTACAGGCTAAGGTGTTTTTGCTATTGTAAACACTACTTGTTGCTTTTTTGTAGAAAGAAAATTGTCATATTTAAAATATAATTGTATTCTAATCCTGTTCTGAATTTATTCATTTTTGAATGATAATGATAATTAAAAACAGGGTTAAGTAAAATTCGGAGAATGAGAAAATCAGTATAGCCTTGTTTTACCAGTGTTGAGGTAATTACTTTAAGGCACTCTACATTTTTTAATAAATACTGTAACAATAAAAAGTAAAAGTATGAATAGATTTTAGTCAAATGACATTAAAAAGACCAGACCCTTCCACCCCCATGAAACTTTACTCCCTTAAATAGCACGAACGAAGTGAATGCATGCACCTTTGTTTATGGTGCTGCTGCTGTGTATAACGTTAGAAGTGGCGTTTGCTGCAGGCTAAACAGCGATTTAAACAAAAGCTGTGCAATACATGTTCTCTTCACGTTGTTCTTGTAAAATAATAATAATGATAAGTAAACAAGCATACCACTCCGCTGAGAACCCCACTTAAGCTGCAACCGTGGCGCGGACGATATTGAAGTGGTGCCTGAGCGCGAGGGATCGTTCGGATGAGGTCGTCAGGTCAAAGGTTATCATGTGGGTGATTTTATTTACGGCTAAATTACTAATCATTAATTGTACTAATAGTTACATTGGGCAGGCCTTCACAGAAGGGTGTTTAATAAAAAAAAATAATAATAATTGCCTTGACAAAAGGGCACTTTGGGCATCATGGTGCAAAGTAGGGATGCACCGAATGTTCGGCAACCGAAATTATTCGGCCGAAAATAGCCAAAATAAGCACTTTCGGTATTCGGCCGAATAAGTAAAAAGGCCGAATAAATTTTGCCGAACAATGACGTTTTTAATGACGCGATCAAATAGTAACCCGCGTAGAGTGAGAGGCGCGCGCTTTATGCAGCAAACATGTCAGCAGTGTGGAAGCACTTTAAAGTGTCAGAGAAAGAGGCAAAAACGGCCGTTTGCAGACACTGTTCTGCTGAATTGTCCAGAGGGGGTGCATCTGCAAAAACGTACAGCACTTCAAGTTTAATTTATCACTTAAAATCAAGACACCCCGAACATCATGCATTTGTTGTTGTAGACATACAGAGTTACATTCTTTCAGCAGTCAGTTATAGGCCTAACATAGGCTATTCAAGAAGGGGGGCTTCAAAGATGGCCAAATAAAAATATATTTTTTATTTTACTAATTTATTTATTTTAAGTTATATTGTGCTTTGTTTGTATAATATCTGCTGGAATGTTAAAAAAATGTTCAGTGTTAAATAAATATTTTGAAATTATATTTTTGTTATTTGATTTATTTCTCTGAAAAGCAACACAAAATAGTAAAAAGCTAATTTTTACTATTTAATTATTGTAATGGTGAAAAAATTGGCAAAATAAATGGAAAAAATGCGAAACACCGCGTTCGGTATTCGGCCTTCGGCCAAGCATTTCATTATTATTCGGCTTCGGCCAAGAATTTCATTTCGGTGCATCCCTAGTGCAAAGGGGCAGGTGCTCAAGCACCCTCCGCCCCCCCGTCTGCACGTGCCTGCAACAGAATGACAGTGACAGGACAGGACACAGACAACAACAGAACAATATACAAATAAATAGGCAGTTTACAGAATAGTGAAAATACAGACAATTGTGTGAGGTCTGACATGTGCAAATTTGAAATGAAAAAATGAGTATGTTTAGTGAATGAATAATTGTATAACAGTGTTGTGTGTTCCACGTTTAATGTCAAGTGTTAGTTCACCATGAGAGTGAAAATAATGAAGGAACAGTTTTTTTTGAAGGAATAGTTTAGCCAAAATTGAAAATGTACTCACCCCCAGGGTATCCAAAATATAAGAACAGATTTGGAGAAATTTAGCATCATTTTCTCACCAGTGGATTGTCTGCTGTGAATGGGTGCCATCAGAATAAGAGACCAAACAGTTGATAAAACCATTACAATAACCCAAGTAATAGATCAATGTCTTGTGAATTCATCATTATGGAACTTTACTTCTGGCAAAAACAACAAAACCGTACATAATCCATAATAATGTTTCCCCCAGTGAAAACACTTTCCTGGGTTCCTCTTATATCAACATTAGTTTAGAACTATTTGTTTCTGCTTGTGAACAGTGCTTGATCTGTGGATATTGCTCTCTTGTCCTGTTTCAGATAAGATGATACATATTTTGTCAGTGGAGAAAGCAACATTATTGTGTCATAGCAAAAAGCAATGTTTGAAAATATTAAATATCAATCTTAATCCAAATGTTGAATTTATTACAAAAACAGCTCGTCACTTCACAAAATGTTAATTGATTGGTTGTGATGTTTTTATCAGCTGTTTGAACTCTCATTCTGATGGCACCCATTCATTGTAGAGGATCCACTGGTAAGCAAATGATGTAATGCTGAATATCTCGTAATCTGTTCTGACAATGAAACAAACGCATCGAACTCTTAGATGGCCTGAAGGGGAATACATTTTCAGCAAGTTTTTAATTTGTTAGTGAACCATTCCTTTAACACTGTCTGCTGCTGTTTTAGGGGACTGTGATTGAACCAGACACCCTGTCAGCTGACAACAGTTGGGATACAGAGGAAGATGATGAGGATTATTATGCAGATGATTTTAAATCAACTTCAGGAAAGCAAAAGAACCCCAGAACCTGCCCCGAACAACGTGGTAAACTCATTTTGAATGTTACAAATCAACCTACAGAGCCATCTACATCTCTATCTACTTTTGGGTCCTACTATGCTCTTCCACCCACATGGCACTACCAAATGGCAAGTCCTCAAAAATGTTGTCATACAATTTGAAAATGAACAGGTTGTTTTGTTTAACTTCCAAACCATAATTGTTATGTTGCTCCACTAACTGTTTTCTGACAGGATGATCCTGCTGAGGCTGGGCTACAAATGGAAGAATGTTATGATGTAAATGCCAACATGGATTCTGTTGCTTATTCAGAAGGCAAGACGGGTTTTAGTTTTGTTTTGTTTCTGTGAGTTTAGCTTCTCCAAATTAGCTGCCATCCTGTAAAGAAGCACAGCTGGGATTGTAACATGACAGTGGTTTTATGTAAATTATGTTTTATATTTAAATATGAGTTTGAATGTTTTTGTTTTGTTTTTTTAACTAATTTTTCTGTGTCTGGTAACCTAAATGTAATATTTGAAATGGATATGGACTCTCCGTATGCAGCAGGTGTCTTTATGGCCAGTGAGGATTTTAAAGGACATCCAGGCATGTGCCCGGGGAAGGACGTGTCCCAGTGTTCAGAAGAGCTTGTGATCACTAAAGTTGAGGACACTAATGAAATGACACTGGACCGGAATGAGGATTACAATGGAATGACAGAAGTGGATGGATCAGAAGATTCAGGTAGTTTAACCAATGTTCTTATTTTAATAAAACAGTGTCTTTAACACTCTAGTAAATTCACAATAAGTGTGATAATGTTTGTCTTTTTTTGTCTTTGAAGATGATTTGTACTTTTCCTGTTTAACAGAAACACAGAGCGTCAAAGACATAAAAAGCAGAACTATGGACTCATCTGCTGAAATGGTGAGCACAGCACCATTTTATGCTCCCCACTACAGGCAAACAGAGTTTGAGTTTGTTTGCTAACCCATGGAGCAATGCACTTGTAAAAAATAATGTATCTTTCTTCTATTCAGGCTGTTGACAAAGTTAAAGCAACCCAGCCCTCTGTCATAATGCCTTTGAAGATCAAGGATGAACCGATGGATGAGGAATGGAAAAAAGCACCACATTCCCCAATGAAAAACATTAAGGATGATGAGGTGCTCTTCTCCGGAAGTTACTGAATTACACTGACATTTAAAATATCCAAACAAGTATTGCCAACCACAAATATTTGAATGATAGTGTATATTATAGCCAATAAATGTTATTTTAATTAGGCTAACACGTATGTTATCTGTATGAATTTACTTTTACATATTTATTCTCCAATGTCAACCCCATATTATCCATTATGTAACAAATGTTTGTACATGAATGATTATGGATTATCCCAATATGTTCATGCTTTCAGGATTTTGACCAAGCAGCGGATGATATCAAGATACAAGGTGTTTTTTTTCAATACGTTTGTTTCAAAACCTATATAATTGTCTGTCATAGTGCATAGCAACCAGCCTGCAAACTGGATGAAAAACACCTTTTTGGGTGACCTGGGTTGAGTTTTTGCATTTTTACATTCCCTTCTTTGTCACAGAAGCTTCAGTAGGCATCCCAGAAAAGACACCATCAATCCCAGCAAAATCCATTCAACATTTAAAAAGACATGGTGTGTTGTGCACTGCTTGTAATAAGGTCATGCTGAAGGGACACACAGCATTTCAGCATAGTGGCTCTTCTAAACTCTACTGCTCGCCTCAATGTCTCTCCAACTCTAAGAAGAAAACATGTCACTGCTGCCTTAAGTACGCTTACGAGATTTCATTCATATAGTTGTATGTGATTGGAAAGATTTGTCTTAATGTATGTTCTTTCTTTTCAGAGGAATTCAGGATGAGAATATCAAGATCACCCTGGTAGACATGTCAGGGACTCTGAAGGAGTTCTGCAGTCAGAAATGCCGCAGTGCTTTAAACTTCAAGTGCAGTGTGTGTGAGAAGACAGGAGTGGTGAGCAGACATATCCATCTGTTCTGACGAATATTCTTGTGTGCTCAGTCAGAAATTATAAATGAATATCTTGTTGCTGTAATCTAGTTAAACATCCGAAACTGTTGTTTCTCATAGACTCATATTCATGAGGTGAATTACATGGGCTCCATCCATAAGCTGTGCAGCGACCACTGCTTCAACCAGTTCCGCTCCTCCAACAAGCTGAACGTGAACAGCTGTGTGAACTGTGGAGGATATTGCCATGGCACAGACAGTCAGTGTCCATCTCTGCAGATGGAGGACAGAGTTATGAAGTTCTGCAAAGAAAACTGCCTCTTAGTCTTCAAAAAGGTGACAGCACATCAATAGTAATTCTTCTCATTTCAACAAAATGAATGATAGCTAAATATCATTTTTAGGGTGAATTATACATTGGATAAACTCCTCTTTATTTATAGGGGAGTCTGGAACTTGTCACCTGCAAAATGTGTCATGCCCTGCGACCAGCTGCAGATGCGGTGGACAGTCCAAACTCAGAGGGCATCAGGGAGCTTTTCTGCTCCACTTCCTGTGTCATGGGAAGTAAAGTCCAGACTGGCAGTTCGTCAGGTACCGTGATCACATTTGCAACACAGCCCAGTGTTTTAAACTGTACTGAAGCACAGATACAAGTTTTAGAGTCAAGAGTATGAGTACCAATGCCTAAACTACCTTATATATAATATTATATATATATATAAATAAATATATATATAAATAAACACACACACAAGCCATGGTGAGCATAAGAGACTTCTTTCAAAAATGTACCCGTTCACAAAATTTTGGAAGGTAGTTTAGGCATTGGTACTCATACTCTTGACTCTAAAACTTGTATCTGTGCTTATATATATATATAAACAAACAAACACTATATTGCAAAAAGTATTGGGTCACCCCCTTTTAATGAAAGGTTTGACTATTGAGTCCAAATCTTAATGTTTAAGCATTAATGGTATTCTAGGGAATTGTGTGCTTCTAAATTTTATAGCAACAGTTTGGACAGGACCCTATTCTATTCTAGCCTGGCAATGCCTCTGTGTAGAAGGCAAGGATCAAAAATAAATGATTGATTCAGTCAGTGTGGAAGAACTTGTCTGGTCTGCAGAAAGCCAAGCCCTAATCCCAGCTGAACACCTCTGGTGTGACTTTAAATGCAGACTGTGAGCCAAAAACCCATCACCAAACACCAATAGAAATAGGGTTCTGTCCAAACTGTTACTATAAAACTAGAAGCACACGATTCCCTAGAATATCATTATATGCTTAAACATTAAAATTTGTACTCATGGAAATTACTAAAGTAGTCAAAACTTTCATTAGAAGGGGGTGACCCAATACCTTTTGCAATATAGTGTATATATTATATATACATGCATGCATACAGGTGATAAATAGGTGACTCGATAAATTAGAATGTCATGGAAAAGTTCATTTATTTCAGTAAATCAACTCAAATTGTGAAACTCGTGTATTAAATAAATTCAATGCACGCAGACTGAAGTAGTTTAAGTCTTTGGTTCTTTTAATTGTGTTGATTTTGGCTCACATTTAACAAAAACCCACCAATTCACTATCTCAACAAATTAGAATACTTCATAAGACCAATTAAAAAAAATATATATTTTTAGTGAATTTTTGGCCTTCTGGAAATTGTTAATTTACTGTATATGTACTCAATACTTGGTAGGGGCTCCTTTTGCTTTAATTACTGCCTCAATTCGGCGTGGCATGGAGGTGATCAGTTTGTGGCACTGCTGAGGTGGTATGGAAGCCCAGGTTTCTTTGACAGTGGCCTTCAGCTCATCTGGCCTAGTGGATAGAGCGTTGGACTTGAAACTTGAGGTAATCCAAGGTTGTGGGTTCGAATCCCGGCTCTGGCAGGAAGTCCACGACTGCTCCCCGGGCGCTGCACAGTCGGCTGCCCACTGCTCCAAGTGTGTACACTTGGATGGGTTAAATGCAGAGAACACATTTCACTCCTCATTATACTCTGTATAATTGTGTATGTGACAAATAAAGCTCATCTGAGCTTAATTTGTTTTGTATTGTATTGTATCTGCATTTTTTGGTCTCTTGTTTCTAATTTTCCTCTTGACAATACCCCATAGATTCTCTATGGGGTTCAGGTCTGGTGAGTTTGCTGGCCAGTCAAGCACACCAACACCGTGGTCATTTAACCAACTTTAGGTGCTTTTGGCAGTGTGGGCAGGTGCCAAATCCTGCTGGAAAATGAAATCAGCATCTTTAAAAAGCTGGTCAGCAGAAGGAAGCATGAAGTGCTCCAAAATTTCTTGGTAAACGGGTGCAGTGACATTGGTTTTCAAAAAACACAATGGACCAACACCAGCAGATGACATTGCAACCCAAATCATCACAGACTGTGGAAACTTAACACTGGACCTCAAGCAATTTGGGCTATGAGCTTCTCCACCCTTCCTCCAGACTGTAGAACCTTGGTTTCCAAATGAAATACAAAACTTGCTCTCATCTGAAAAGAGAACTTTGGACCACTGGGCAACAGTACAGTTCTTCTCCTTAGCCCAAGTAAGACGCCTCTGACGACAACTGTAGCCAAATTCTTTGACACGTCTGTGTGTGGTGGCTCTTGATGCCTTGACCCCAGCCTCAGTCCATTCCTTGTGAAGTTCACCCAAATTCTTGAACCGATTTTGCTTGAAAATCATCATAAGGCTGCGGTTCTCTCGGTTGGTTGTGCATCTTTTTCTTCCACACTTTTTCCTTCCACTCAACTTTCTGTTAACATGCTTGGATACAGCACTCTGTGAACATCCAGCTTTTTTGGCAATGAATGTTTGTGGCTTACTCTCCTTGTAAAGGGTGTCAATGATTGTCGTCTGGACAACTGTCAGATCAGCAGTCTTCCCCATGTTTGTGTAGCCTAGTGAACCAAACTGAGAGACCATTTTGAAGGCTCAGGAAACCTTTGCAGGTGTTGTGAGTTGATTAGCTGATTGGCATGTCACCATATTCTAATTTGCTGAGATAGTGAATTGGTGGGTTTTTGTTAAATGTGAGCCAAAATCAACACAATTAAAAGAACCAAAGACTTAAACTTCTTCAGTCTGTGTGCATTGAATTTATTTAATACACGAGTTTCACAATTTTGTGAATTGAGTTGAATTACTGAAATAAATGAACATTTCCACGACATTCTAATTTATTCAGATGCACCTATTCATACGCACAGGGCTTGACATTAAGCATTCTCATGTGGTTGTCCTTTGGACAAGTAAATTTGTAATTTACTTGTCAGAATATAAAAGTTACTTGCCCGGCGATAAAAAAAAATAAAAAAATTATTGTAGTTATACAAAACACATTTAGTTTTTTTTTTAGTTTTTTTAATAAAATGTGATAATACTATTATATTTAAAAATAGAAAGGGAGCATTAATTACAAATACAATTATTTTATATTAAACTTAAAAATAAGATGCTAATATTATAATTAAAAAAAAATATTTTTCTAATATTAATTTTCAAACTTACATAAAAATTAATTAGTTCAATTTAATTAGTATTATAAGACATGTGGGCTGTTACCAAACAAATTAAATCAGTATCAACAAAATTCATCTTTGCAATGTAGAGGAATCACAGAAACTGCATCTTAAGTGGAATATATATATTTACCCACTGTTAATGCAGCTCTGAGGGACATGGAATGCTTTAACCTTCAGTTACAAATTAATAAATTATGTAATGATATAATAAAACGATGAATACTGATATTTGAAATTATAAAAAAAGATTACAAATACTGTAAATGTCAGTCCCTCCAGGATTTTGCGATTCTGCGATCGCTGATTTTATCGCAAAATCAAGCAAACTCCACAATTTTTGCAAGAGCTCGCAAGATTTTCCGCAGATTTTGAGCTTAGACGCGCCCTTTGACGTCATCCTACCGCGCATTGTCAGGTTGTTTCTCAGTTTGAAAAATGAAATGAACAGCCTTGCGTTCTCAACATGCCTGATTTACAAGAGCTACATTGGACAAATGAACCGAAAGCGGAACGAATCTGTGCTGCTCGTTTGGGCTACAGACCGCTTATCTGCTCGGCTGCTCTCGATCACTAAATCATTCAAATTCAGCGCATAATTCGGTTAAAGCTACGGATATCAGAACAAATGCCACTGATGTGAAAACCAAGAAAAACATTGTTCAATAAACACAAATCTCCAACATTCAGCATGGATTTAACATAACTCCAGGAACAACTTGTGGCAGAAATGGTATAATGTTTTTGAGTGTTTTTAAATGCTTCACACAACTTTTCCCAGCATTTCAAAGCTTTAAGTATTACCAGTATTACCAAATGTGAAAGTAATTTTTAATGTGATGACATTATTTGTTCATCCTTCATAGGTTGCCTCCATTTATAAAAACTAAAGGTTTCATAATATAGGAAAGCAAACACTTATTTAAAAATAAAAAGGACATTTAAATTACCACTATATGGCTGCTGAGACTTATTGGCTTATTAGCCATTTCCATTCCCTATTTATTTTATTTATTTATCAAATTATAGTTAGACATTATGAATGACAGTAATAAAAGCCAAGTTTGATCTGCATCTCAACTACCCAGACACCACAAGTAAATATGTAAGACGTCTGCTAAAGATCTGGGAAACATCTGCCTTGTAAACTGATAAAGATCAGGGAATTTTACATGCATTCTAATAAATGTCTATTTGACATCTGACAGGAAAGTATTGCAGATGAGCAAAAAAAAAATTGCATATGTAAATGCAGACATCAAATAGACATCTCTGAGATGTACATGTGTGATTAGGGTGTGCTTTACTGTCAGGTGCTGGGTTCTGTAGAACTAAATGGCACTGGTGTCCTCAAATGTTAGTCTGGAGCCCTACGATGGTTCTCAAAGTCAGAAAAGTTAAAACAATGGTAGAAGAATGTTGTCCATTTTATATTTTCACTGCAAAACAATAAGAAATTCCGCAAATATCACCGCAAATCTTGAGAAAAGCTGCAGCGAAATCAGTCATTTTAGGCCGCAAAAGTCAGAAAAAACTCCTGCGAAATCCCGAAGGGAATGAAATGTAAAATTCAAGCCTCCAATAAGTGGTATCAAGTCACTTTTAAGAAGTGATACATTGTGATTGAACCGAATCTAAATTGAACCTAATCTAACCGAATTTAAATGATCATTGCTCAAAGACGCAAAACAGTGCCGTGGCTGTTTGGAATTATTTTTGTTGGTGAAACGGAACAAAAACAGTCAATATGGTGTCTAAAACTTAAGTCTCTTAATATTAACTTATTGTTTATTGAACTGTTATAAAATAATTTTTGTAATCTTTATGGTTTTTGGAGAAAAAAACGGCACTCGATCTTTGTGTGATATTGTTTAACTATATGAAATGATATGAATATATACATTTTCTAAGCATTCTTCATGCATTGTAATACTGAGTCATGCAGTGAAAGAACACACTCGCACGAGAGCTAGTCTAACCTAGACGACTTTACGTAATGTATGCATGCACTCTAAGTATTTTGTTTGATACTTGCAATATACTCGTTAAAACGACAATTACGAAATTATCGTAAACTATATATATATTGCATACCCCTATAACAAAGGCTATATAATAAATAAAGGCAAATATTATTGTTTTTGATATTGACTTTTTCAAGTTACTTGTCCAATTGGGCAAGTCTATTTCTCTTTCACTTGCCCGTCCAAAACGACAAGCGTTAATGTCGAGCCCTGCTATATATATATATATATATATATATATATATGCACACACACAGTGGGTACGGAAAGTATTCAGTCCCCATTAAATTTTTCACTCTTTGTTATATTGCAGCCATTTGCTAAAATCATTTAAGTTCATTTTTTTTCCTCATTAATGTACACATAGCACCCCATATTGACAGAAAAACAGAATTGTTGACATTTTTGCAGATTTATTAAAAAAGAAAAACTGAAATATCACATGGTCCTAAGTATTCAGACCCTTGAATTAAGGGATGTCTAATATACCATTTATGTAGAAACAAAGCATTAAAATGTGGTTTAAAAAATAGCCAATGTGCTAGTAATATGCATGCTAATAAGCAACTAGTAAATGGTGAGAATTGGTCCTAAACTAAAGTGTTACCATGCATTTATTCAATTTGATTCAGTTTAATTTTATTCTGTTTAAAAAACTATACTTGAATGTATTTATTGTCTCCATGCAAACAAGGTGTTGCAGTAGAATGCAACAACTGCAAGCTGAAACTAGTGCCTCAGTACCACATATCCACGTTTAAAGGATCCGTTCAGAACTTCTGCTCTTATTCCTGTGTACTAGCATATCAGGTACAATTCTGTCATGTCTGGCACTGATCTTCTTTCAAATATTATTATTGTTCTACTCAAAACACATTGTTTGATTTGAATGATGTCAGTTTGTGTTGGTTTTTGTTTTGCTTGGTTCAGGAGTCCTTCAATAAGACGAAACCTAACATGCCGGTAAATAAAGTAACCTCTACAAGCAACAACACATCTACCCCGAACCCTGCTCCCCCAAAACCAGCTTCCTCAGAGTCCAGCTCATCAGCGAAGACCAGTACTTCCAGTGGTCCATCGCAGACAGTCACCAAGATCCCCTGCTCTCAGTGTCTGAACTTCTTCTTTCACAGACCAGAGCTGCTGGAGTTTAGGGTACTCATGTTCACTAGATCTACTTGTCTTTATTAGACCAGTTACAAATACTTAGAAATACGTTTTAAAAATGATTTTTTTTTTTTTTTTTTTTTACTATTAACCAACCTACACAATTTGTTTCAGCAACAATTATACAGCTGTTATAACTGTAATTTTGCTCATTCAAAAGTAATTCAAAGTATTTTTATATTAGGGTAACTAGGACTCTAGGAAAATTGCCTACAATTCTGTTTATTCATTATGTGATTGATTTACTTCTTAAAGTGGGTGGTTGACTGTTTATTTTTCTAGGCTTGTTTGTATTTATGGGGAGCAGTATAATGTGTTAATGCTTAATTTTGTTTTAAACTCATTATTTTTCACATAGGACGCCCAGAGAATATTAGTGAAGAGGATCGCGCAGAACCTGTGCAAGCACGGCTCTTACAGCATGTTTCAGAATGGCATGTTTCTATGTTTGTTGTCTCAGACTTTTACATACACTTATTTGTAAATGCTACTGCTTATGTTAGCTTCTAATATCCGGTTTTATCCTGATTAAAGCTGTAATACAGCAGAATACATGATTGCATTGTAGCAGTTTTGTAACCTTAAGAAGTGTTTGCCAGCAAGTATTGCTCTCTACTATGGCAACCGTGTGCATGCTTCTTGTAGCTATGTGAAAAATATCTGTCCGTCTAAAGTGTATAACTGGAACACAGTTCATCGATGGAGCTGATTATCTGAAAGAGAAAGAGAGATGCAGGGAGACGCGAGCATTATTAAGAACATGACTAAGTTGCACATTGTAGTCCCTACCAGCAATAATAGTAGGCATTAAAACTACCATCATTTTAAAAGACAATATATCCGTTGGCATTGAACTTTCAGCGTCGAAACTTTGCAGATATTGTTTATGGTCAAACAACAAAATTACACAATAACTAAAGTAAAAAAAAAAGGGAAATTGCAATCAACCACCCCTTTAGTAAAACAAAGATCAACCAAAATACTGTGTTAATAGTTGCCTGAGGCCCTTGTTGAGTACATGCTTCTAACTTAAATTTTTTATGAATTTTCAGAGGAAAATGTACGCTTTCTGCAGTAACACTTGTATTGATGAGTTCAGAAGGATCTACCGCATAGAAGCTCGCTGTGAAAATTGCAAGCTCGATAAAACTTCACAAGTAGTGAGAAGGATAAACAAGGTTGACCGTAACTTCTGCAGTGAGAGTAAGCTATAAGCACAATTCAGACCTTGTTATTATTTTATTGTTTGGCAATATTTTAATATTAGATTAATAACCTCATAATTTTGTATGTGTGACCTTGTGCTTGTGGTTTTTCTGTCTGTACAGGATGCAAGACACTCTTTGAGCATAGCCTGTTCAAACGCTGGGGAAAGAAACACTGTTGCAACTGCTTTTACTGTAACAGCACTTCTAAGACTGTAGTGACTGAAATCTTTGATGGGACGCAAGAGGAGTTCTGTGGGAATGATTGCTTGTTAAAGCAAAATTTACTGAACCGTCAGGTAATATTTTATTTTGTTTACTTACGCAGTTGAGTTGTTTGTTTAGCTGTTTAGTTATGTAGATGTTTATGTAGTTACTTATGTAGTTTTATCTGCTTATTTAATCTGTTTTAGTTATGTAGTTATTTATTTACTACTTGGTTACATATTTATTTACTAACTAAACAGACTTAGTAGTTTTAGTTGATGCTGGACGGTATTCCGATTCATACCGAATACCAGTGTTTATTTTTCTTATAATCTGAATATTTAAAATACCGTAATACTGGCTTGTCATTTAAACAACGTTTGCAAAGCGACACTGCTTGAGACACTGCAGTCTCTTTTTACTGTGGTACTGTGGCAAGGGAAAAGTGTTACAAAGCACGAAAGTTGCGAAAATGAAGCGATAGAACTAGTAGAGCATGAACTCCGCCACAAATATCTACCGCTCGCTGCCATTAGTTCCCATGTCTCACACACGAACGCAACTTTAGCACTAGATTTACCAATTTTCAGACCCTTTTAGTGGCTTTTTTTCCATAGAATATACATACTAACAAACCAAACAACTTTTTTTTTTTGGAACATCGGGAGTGTGAGGTCTGACTCCCGGCGCAGTGTTGCCTCTCTCAGCGTCTGTTTTGTGCATTGAGCGGCAGAGAACCAGCACATTCAGCTGGCCGTACTGCAGCAGACTCGTCAATAAATGAGTGCAAAACAGCGTTTCAAAGCATCTGTCGCTTACTGACTGTTTAGAATTATAAATATGAGCATAGTGTGTCTGTTAATATTATGCACTTTTTGTTTGTTGTTTGTTTTTTAGTTTGTTACTAAGACGCAGGCAGTGTGCTGCATGAGACAAAAAAGTAATATAGCCAAAACCACCACATAGCCCTTTTTAGTATAGATTAGGGATGTGCGATACGCATCTCGATGTATAGCCAATGATACGATACATTGAAGATGCATATGAAGCAGCTAGCAATGCGATAAGATTCATACCTATTATAATGCAGTGTGATTCGATGCAATAGAAAAAAATATGATCACTTATATTTCTTTGGTACAGACAGCAAATCATAAATTAACTTATGTCTTCTGATTTCTAACGCCTCAAGGCCTGTTTCATAAAACAAGTTTACCAAATAGGTCAGGCTTATTTCAGTTAATCTGACTTCTTGTCAAATGATTTGGTTCCATAAAGCAAATTTAACAAAAATCAACCTCAGTCACTCAGGCTACTTATGCTGGAATGCTAACCTGGTTCAGGGCAGGCTTACTGTCAGGCTAAGCTGAGTTCCTCTCACACTGACCAATAGGAATGCTATCTAACCCAGCGGTTCTCAACCCGCAGCCAGTCACGAATCCGAATGCGGCCCAGCATGCTGAATGTTACAGTCTTGTGTGTTGAACATAATTAAAAAATAACTTTCAGTTTTACAATTAGTTTTTTTCATTCATTCATTTTATTTCATTCAAATGTACTAAACAAATATAAGCTAATGTTTTTGTTATGTAAAATAATTCAGTTTTTCATATATTATATTCAGACATGAGCAGACCGATGTACTCACGTAATTAATGTTAAGCATTTAACGAACACTTACAAGTGCGCACTTTGGCAGAATTAAATTAAAAGTCATCAGCAGCCATTAGTTCTGTAAAATTGAGCATCAGAATGGACAAATTTGTTAAGGAGATACCCATAAACTACTACGCAGCAATCATCCTTATTACAGAAATGTGGCAAAACATCTCCGGAGAGAACCTCAGATTATTAAATTAGAAAATTCTTTCCATATTTGGATCAACACTGGCTACATTTGTGAACGCACACTTTCTGCAATGCCACGTGTCACTTCCGTGCGCGTCTTACAGACTGCAATTTACAATCTCAACTTCATTGTGCTGTTACTCATTTTTAGCAGAAATACACAAAATTGGTTCCCGACAGCATCAGGTGTTTTATTATTGGTGAGTATAATTATTTATTTAAATAAATGTAATCGTTTAGATATCATAATGTTTAGGCTATAAATAATATTATAAATCTGGTTGGTTTGTATTGATGACGTAATATGTAAATGACATGCGTGCACTTGGACCATAATGCGGCCCGGTGGAAAAAAGGTTGAGAACCACTGATCTTACCATGGACTAACATTGCTTTTTAAAGCAGTAACAATCCCTAAACTAAAAGTTAAAATCACTACATTAAATCAACATTTTAACTGCTATAAAAAAACAAACATTAACTCATCTGAGCTTAGTAATTAGGACCGTATTAGCTTACATTTCATTTACCCATTACAATAGTCCCTTTACAGTTTATATTAGTATCATAAAATGCATATTGCGCTCCTATTTTAGCACACATACGTGCTCGTCCACTCGCGCAAGCCCACTCCTGACAGTAAAATGGATATATCTGCATGGTTTTTTAACTTTTATAGTTGAAAAAATACTCGTGACATGTCCGTTAAGCTCTGACAAAAATAACAATGTCTCAAATGCAATAAACAGCACAGATATATTCACTGTTTGCCGTAGTGGATCGATTTGATCCGTGATCGACATTAAGGGCTGGTTAAGAATAAGCGTGCGCAAATTAGTTCGATTTTTTTGAACTTACATTGTTGTTTATAACCGCTTTAGCCCTGATTGATTTGTTAGGTTATTTCAAGTCATGTTTTGGACTTGATGCTGTTGTGAATCATCATATTCACGTGCAGCAGTGATGAGAGAATGCGCTTGAGAAACAGTTTTGAGAGGAAAAATCAATCTACATATAAAATATTGGTCACAGATTATTGTTCACTTTCTAAACAATAATGTGCATCCCCTAGTAATTCTACATAAATGAATCGGTTTGTACCGATGCAAATATGTTAGAAACGATGCATCGCGATACAAATGCCTACTTGTATGCGATGCACACCTTTTAAACCGATGCATCGTTAACTTTTTTTAAACTCTTGACTCTTGGTTAACGTATTAATGGGTCGTGTTTAGTCACTATTTAGTGTGGAATTTTTCTACAATATTCATTCATCATAACAGTAAAATGGGGCATTCTAAGTAGGCATGGGACGATAACCGGTTTCAAGGTATACCGCGGTTTGGAAAAGTCACGGTTTCAAAACCACTAAAATTTTCCATTATACTTTTTTTTTTTCATGGAAATCTATTTCACAATCCTTTTTATAATAGAATTGTTTGATTATGTCCTGAATTTCAGTGCGGTATTGTGCATATATCGCATCCAGAGGTGGAAAGAGTACAAAAATAGTCTACTCAAGTAAAAGTACCATTACATTACTGAAATTTTACTTAAGTACAAGTAAAAGTACCAGTCTAAAAATATACTCAAGCAAAAGTAAAAAGTAGCTCATTTAAAATTTACTCAAGAGTAAAAATTACTTAGTTACATTTTAACAATGGGAGGGAGGAATAAATGGGATAGACCAAATGTGTCAAACTCAGTACCTGGAGGGCCACAGCCCTACACAGTGTAGATATAACCCTAATTAAACACATCTGATACAGCTAAACTAATCATTTAGGCTTATTTGAAAACTACAAATGTGTGTATTGGAGCAGGGTTGGAAATAAACTCTTTAGGGCTGTGGCCCTCCAGGAACTGAGTTTGACACACCTGGGATATGGGCCTATAAATCTCAAACTAGGTGTTTTTAATGAAATTAATCGGTTAATTAGAATAATAAGGCATTTGGGCTGTTACCAGGCAAATTAAATCAGTATCAATCAAATTCATCTTTGCAATGCAGAGGAAATGCAGAAGCTTCATCTGAAGTGGCATAGATGTATTTACACAGACATGAATGCATTTAGCCTGCAGTTACAAATGCAGAAATAATGTTTTGATAAATAAGACATAAAATGTGACCCTGAACCACAAAACCATAAGGGTCCATTTTCCTAAATTGCGATTTATACATCATCCGAAAGCTGAATAAATCATATTTCCATTGATGTATTGTTTGTTATGATAGGACAATATTTGAAAATCTGGAATCTGAGGGTGCAAACAATCCAAATATTGAGAAAATCTCCTTTAAAGTTGTTCAAATTAAGCTCTTAGTTTTTATATATTTACAGTAGGAAATTTACAAAATATATTAATGGAACATGATCTTTACTTAATATGCTAATGATTTTTGGCATAAAAGAAAAATTTATAATTTTAACCCATACAATGTATTGTTGGCTATTGCTACAAATATACCCCAGTGACTTAAGACTGGTTTTGTGCTCCACGCCAGGGTCACAAATGTTAAACAGTCATTTGAAATAAAATAAAAAAGTTACTCTAAATGTTAAATTAGAACCACCAGTAGGTGTCAGCAAGTCACTCATAAGAGAGTCATTGCGATTGAACAGAATCATTTAAACGGTTAATTCAGGAACAAAACACGTCATTGCTCAGAGTCAGAGACGCAAAACTGTGTATGGTGGCTATGTTTGGAATTATTTTTGTTGTCGAAATAGAGCAAAAACAGGCAATATGGTGTCTAAAACGTAAGTCTCTTAATTAACTTCTTGTTTTTTGAACTGTTGTAAAAAGAAAACCTACAGGCCTAATCATGGTGTTTTTTGAGAAAAATGACATTCTTCATGTGATGTTGACTTACTATATTAAATTATATAAATATATACATTTTCTACTTCTATATCTTCAATTTTGTGATCATTCTAAATGCATTTTAACAGACTGAACCATGGTGAAAGAAAGCACTCCAAATGCACGCGAATTAGTCTTATCTAACGTTACTAGATTTCACGGTACACTGTTTAGAGTGATTTGTTTGGTTTTTGGCAAAATACTGATAATGTCAAATCGCACATCGTTAAAACAACAATTATTATATTATCGCAGACCACTTATTTTTGGCTTATTTGTGCAAAACCTTTTGCTAAACCGTCAAAGCTTCATTTTAACCACCAATCCAATGATGTAAGTATTTACCTTTTTTCTACATGCTTGCGAAGGGCGATGTCGATATATTTATAAGCTGCTAGTTCGGTCTCCCGAGGCAAACACAGCATAATAGAGCATGAATATATGGCCAGGGGTTCATTTCATTCCTTCGAGTTCAACTTCAGCAGAATATGACGGGGTCTGGTTTTCAGCTGGGTCTGCCCCAATAACGCCTGTCTTGTCCGTCTGCATCTTTCTTGTGATTTTTAGCTCCAGTTTCTTCTTCTGCCCATTATTTGCTGCAGTTGTTTCCATGGAGCGTTTTTTTTTTTTTTTACTCAGTAATTCATGTGTTTTAAAATGTAGCGAAGTACAATACTTCACACAAAACATACTTAAGTAAAAGTAAAATTACAGATTAAAAAATTACTTAAAGTACAAGTACACAAAAAAGCTACTCAATTACAGTAACGCAAGTAAATGTAATTTGTTACTTTCCACCTCTGATCGCATCACTCATTCCTGCAGCTTTTAACTATAAAATGTGGGAAATACAGCAAAACATTTATTCAATATAGCATATATAGGTTAGATGAGTAAATAAATTCACACAAACCATCAGATCATATCAGTCATTTTGAAAACAGCGTCAGTGATTCAGCACCGAGTCCTCTCTCTTTGACCTTCTCTTCACAAAAAAAGTTTTTGTTTTCTAAAAATAACATATTTTAGACCTACAATGGCAATACTGTGATACCGTAAAACCTTAGTATTTTATCTAAGGTTATCATACTGTAAGAATCTCATACCGGCCCTCATGCCTAATTCTAAGTCAATCTACTGCAGTATTTCCTCTCTATCAGTAGAAAATGTGGTTAACACCCGGTCATGCATTAAAAAAAAACATTGAATACTGTCATATACTGTGAAACCGGTATAATTTACAGTATAAAATACCGTTATAAATATCTTTGGTCATACCAACAAGAATTAGTTTTAGTTGTAGTTTAATTTATTTACTAATTATTTAGTTACTTGGATAGTTATTTATTGAATCAATTATTTACTTATTTTGTGACGAAGTTGGTAAGAAAATGAAGAGGTCATATAAGGGGCTTTCGCGCCTGAGGAACCTTTTCATAGTTCTAGAAATATTAGCGGAAGAACCTGCTTTTTGGTGTGTTCACATCACAAGAACTAAGAAAAAATAATAATTTTAGGAACTGTATCGGGGAACTAAATTAGCTCCTATTTCAGAGTAGGGGCTAAAACAGTTCCATAGAAACTACCAATGACTTAACTGATTGGCCAATCGCATACAAAACACAGACTACCCAGCATTTTTAAAAAGCCACGTAAAAAATATTTACTCCACAAACATGGAAAACACAAACATTCCATTTCCGTTATCATGAAACACACGAAACACATCAAAAACAACTTGGATCATGGCTAGGGCTGCAACTAACAATTATTTTGGTAATCGATTAGTTGGTCGATTATTATTTTGATTAATCGGATGAAATAGTTATTTTATTGACAAAAAACGTGCTATTCCACATTCTGCTCAATGTCCTTCAAACACACGGAATGCTATGAAAACATACAGTGCTTAATTTATTAGAACCACCTGTCAGAAAGAGAAAACAAATATTTTAGGAATCTGTCAAAATATTATTTAAATCTAAAAATGTTATTGTCATTTATTGGGCAAATTACAAACAGAAATAACTAATTAGCATTTATAATAACAAAAATGGCCTCATAACAGCTTGCATTCTTGCTTGCATTGTTTTTGTACTTTTTAACTTTAATTGGGTATCTGAAAAAACATTAAAGTGCTCTGCCTTTCATAGATAACAGCAATAATTATATTATAGCATTAGAAATAGCCTACCACTGTTACTAAAGAGCTTACGCATTTTGGAGGACTAACCAATACAGAAAGCTAAAGCATGATTTTGGTAATCACCAATGCTGTTAGTTTAGAGCAGCAGTGGCACAAACCTTACATTATTTGTTAAAAACCTTACATAATAAATTTGTTAAGCATTGTATATTGTGATATAGTTTAAATTAGGACTGAATGATATTCATATTCATTATGAATCAAAGACATACAATAAATCATTGTATAGTTTGCAGTGTTGGGCACGTTACTTTAAAAAAGTAATTAGTTATATTACTAGTTACTTCTCACAAATACTAACCGAGATACATCGTTATAAAATAAACTAATTACCAGGGAAAGTAACTATTGTTACTTAAAAAAAAGGTTAAAATGTCAAATAACTTGGATGCCCCGATATTAAATATGTTAAATAAATGAAATGGTCACCAAACAGAATAAATTATTATTATAAAACATTACCCTAAACTACACTATTTTAATGTTTCTGTGGGACAATGCGAGAGACACCTATCAAATTAAATTTATTATTTCGGTCAAACATTATAATATGAAATTATGATAATTTTGCATTATATGATGATAGAACATTATAATAATCATGTATGAATGCATATTTGTCATGTTGTCTGAACTTAGGACTGGTGGGGGTGCTTTGTTTGTCATTTAGTTTGTCATTTAGTGTTTCTATAAAAAAGGGGAGAACAAAACTACAAATAATACTGATAAGATGACACAACTACCACGAGTTCTACTATTACTAACCATATAAAATGCACTAAGGATTATTGGGATGCTGGGTTCATGAATATTAATCAGGTTATGTGCATTTGCTCGAACTGATTTGCTGAAATCAAAACAGGGTCGATGATAGGTGAGCGCCGGCCAATGAGATTGCCGTTTGTGCATTAGCTCCGCCCACTGCAGGAGAACCCGGCAGTTCTTAAAAGCTGAAGACTTCTAAATAACCTCCGTTATTTTGACAGGAAAATATAACAAAGGATATCGTTTACATGTAACGCATTAATTCCGCATGTTATGAAAGACCCGCGGACATGAAAACAACCCGCGCCAAACTGCGGACTTGGCAACATAGCAGCGGGCTTCCTCTGAAGACTGCTTAGATGTGTTGGACTTGAAGCAGTGCTACTAGACCGATCGTTGTGTGTCATCAAAGTACCGCGAGAGCTATAATAGAGCGGACGTCTCCTAATGTTTTCTCTCGCCGTACTTTGTTGTCATATGATCGTCATACATTACTCTTAAAAATTTAAATAATAATAAAGACTCCGTGTTGACTCAAATGTTTGTTTTTTTAAATAAAAAGACAGATTAGATAAAATAAAATTAGAATTGAGAGTGCTAGAGTTAGAGGGTCAAATAAAGATTAAGCAGCACTGTGAAACAGCCAGTCAGAGCAGAGCTCAACATTAAAAAGCACTGTGAAACAGCCAGTCAGAGCAGAGCTCAACATTAAAAAGCACTGTGAAACAGCCAGTCAGAGCAGAGCTCATTATTATTCATGACCCTGCCAAATAAGCCAATAACAGACGTTTCGTTCTGTTCTAGGGAGAAATCATAGGGTTGTAAATGGACATGTTTCTGGAGATGTTTTGCCCTTACCTAAGGTACATACCTTTTACACATACCTTCTATGTAGATATCAGAGAACAATTTAAAATACTGTATCAATGCATTCTATGGCACCTTTAAAGGAATGCATTGATCCAGGGCACTGATAGGCCTACTGTATGTTCAGCTGGCTATTTCTGCTATAGGACACTTTACCAAGATGGGCATTTTGACAATTTTTGTGTGAGTTTGTCCTTTTAAACACAATACTTCAGAGAGAGCTTAATATTTGTGAGCGTTCTTAGCCGCGGGCTTGCGCGCTTCGAATGAGCGCAGGCACAAATCTTCTCACTGTGCGTGCGAGCTCGCATCCTCTGACTCTTAAATGTTTAAACTGACAGAGCTTATGAGTTTAGTTTAAACACCGATATCAACGTCACAATGTGTGCTGTTCAGGTCTCATCTGTGCGCGCGCGCTATCAGCACCTGGGTGATGATGGAATAAATGACTGCTCATATTCCAGCATACTCTTGCATTGAACGAGTGAATGGTCCACTTATTTTCCCAATCGCTGTTGTTGTAATGTACTGGGAAGCCAGAATGCCAGAAACATCGACAGAAACATACATTAGGCAAACCCCTTTTTTTTCATGTTGTTTATATCAAACAATATATTGCAGATGCGTTGTCCGATTTAAGTTGAACCGCGGTCCTAGCGCGTGCCGAACCGTTTTGGTTTTTTCCGTGAACCGTTCCATCCCTAGGTGTGTCGTATGCCATGCCATCTTATTCATTTTTGTTAATAAATATTATGTAAGACAGTTTGTCATTGCAGTTATGCTTTTTAATTAAGAATAACAATGAATCCATATTTAGTTTTAGTCTTAACAAGTAAAAGGTGACTCCAAGATCGTGAAATTGAAAGCGCACGAAAAAAGCAATCCCTGTTAACAAAATTTAAATCACAAATAATACTGATGAAAAAGAATATAGCTATAAACTATTATAAAAGCTCATCAGCATCCATTGATTAATCAAATGTTGTATAAAAACAATTATAATTGTGACCAAATTATGTGCTCGTGAGAATGCTCGTGGAACACAAAAGTGCGCCCAGTGGGAAGAATGAGTCTAGAGCCCTGACTTGGTTGTTGACGTCTTTAAATGGCAAACATAAAGACTTGTCGACCACTACAGAGTTCCTGCTGCCGGTGCGAATGCAAACAGGAAATTGGTTCTCTAGCCTTCTGGCTAGAACTGAGTGCCTGGAACTACATGGTGCAAAATGCCCTATATTGTTTCAAAGTACCTTTGTGCCGCATAATTACACATAGGATATTGCTTACGATATTGATATAAGATGTTGCTTCTGAAAGTAACAGTAACTGTTGCTGCTGCACAATTTTGACAGGAAATAAAGTGCTCAATGTGCAGGCAGGCCAAAAAGATAACTGAGACAGTGAAATGGCTGGATGAGATGAAGCATTTCTGCAGCCTGCGGTGCCTGATGTTCTTCTGCAGTCTGCAGGGCATCACTGGAATCGTTGCAAGTAAAGCTCTAGCCACACAAGGTATGTTCTCTTACAGATATTTGGGTGTATTGGTCTTTGTTCATCACATCTGTAGATTCTATAATTGTCTAGCTAAAGTTATTACATCCTAAATGTTTCATTTTCTTTAGTCTGGAGTCCTGCGCTGTCACTGTCTCCACAGGTGTGACCCCAGTATCCTCTGCAGTTTCTCAAAGTACTAAACCAGGCACACCGGTCATTGCCAATGTCGTCTCGCTTTCATGTGCATCCAACGACCAGCCAGGAGTTTTGGGAAACACAGATCCAAAAGGTGATTAAGCTCAGATGCATTAACTATCTAAACAAGGGGTGTCAAACTCAGTGCCTGTAGGGCTGGAGCCCTGCAGAGTTTAGATGCAACCCTAATTAAACACACCTGATCCAGCTAATTAAGTAATTCAGGCTTATTTGAAAACTAGATGGTTTGTGTGGAACCATCTGGAGCAGGGTTGGAACAAAACTCTGCAGGGCTGCAACCCTCCAGGAACTGAGTTTGACACCCCTGATCTAAACACTCATGTCAACCTGGATGGAGCACTTTTACATAATGCATATGATTAAAAATGTAGATGCATTGCTTGCTCAAGTCATTCATACATAACCCTTTTTTTCCTCAGGCTCTGTTGCTGTAAAAGTCACAGGAAATGTGAGTTCAGTCTAAAAACTGAGATTTTCAGTAACTAACTTTACTTATTGAGAGCAGAATTGGGATTCAAATTGTCTAATTTGTCCTTTTTTAGCTTTAGAAGTGCTTATTTGTATCAGTCTGGTTTGCTTTAAACAAATCTCTTGTTCTTTGCTCTGCTTACAGGCGTGTGCTGTGAAAGCACCTGTCTCTTCATCCCAAACCCAGAAAGAAAAGGACTTGCCATTTAAATACATAAGCAAGAACAAAGCCACATCCTGTAAACCTCACACCTGTGATGCTGAAACACAAATTGGTACTAATCAGTTCCAGTGCAACAATGACAATCACTTTTTAACCTCTTTATTCTGGAAATTCTTCCCCATTTGGGTTTCTCTGTAGTAAACTACTGCCAGTGCCTTTTTTTTAATATCCTGCAGATGGAACTCCTAAGGTGATCGTGCTGCCTGTGCCAGTCCCAGTGTATGTGCCCGTTCCCATGCATCTCTACACTCAATACATTCCACAGTCTGTGGGGTTTCCACTTCCGGTACATCTACTCTTTACCCTTCCGCATCCTCAACTTCTGAGTCAGAATAATTTTCTTTATTAACAACAAATCACAGAAGTGTATTTAGACTTGAATAATCCTTGAAACTTGTTAAAAGTAGATATGTAGACAGTTTCCGCTCTTGGTTGGATGTAGTTTTGTGGTCTATGAAGTAAATATGGCTTCTATGCAGGTTCCGGTGCCCTTGTTCTTCCCTACAACTCTGGACAATGCCGAGCACATTATGAAGACCATTCAGGAAATCAAAGAGAAGATCCCTGATGACCCTCTGGAGGCCGACCTCATCATGATGGCAGAGATGGTGGCTGAGGATGCAGAGAAGGAGAAACAAATTATCTCTAGTGGTAAATGATGGAAAAAAATATTGAGGGTTATTTATTGTGTTTAGGCTGTATAATATATCCACAAATGCACATTTAATTGTTTCGGTCGCATATCTTTTAAACCACCTGTTTTGTTGCTCAGATCAGGCTGGTAACATAATGGAGGACCTTGATTTGGAAGATCTATCCAGCAATCTGAGTTGGGAGGAGGACTCTGTGTCTTCTACCCAGACATGGGATCAAACCCCTGAGCCTGAGAGCCCTCCTCCATCCACATCTGCCACACTGACCCCCGTCTCCACCGCCGCAGAAGAGCCACAGATGGACTTGGAGGCCGATTTTCCAATCGGTAAGCGCTTCTGCTCTGGTTAAGAGGTCAAAACACACAATTTATTTTTCTTCCATTAATTTTCCATGCATCTTTATCCTTTCATGTTTCAGAGAGCATTGAACGTTTTAGAAAGCAAATGCAAAAGAAGATCAATTCTGGCAAACAGAGATCACGCAAGAGAGGACATGATGACTTCCCTGAGAAACAGGTAAGAAAAACTAAAGAAGAATTATTCCTGACCACCAACCAAACTCTAACCCAGCGGTTCTCAACCCATATGCGGCTCGTCACGAATCCGAAAGCGGCCCATCATGTTTAATGTTACAGTCTTGTATTGTACATAATAAAAAAATTACTTTCAGTTTTACTATTAGTTATAGTTTTTACATTCATAAACAAATATAAGCAAATATTTAAATTTTAAATAATTTTGTTTTTTATATATTATTTTCAGACATGAGCAGACCGATGTACTCACGTAATTAATGTTACGTATTTAACGAACACTTACAAGTGCGCACTTTGGCAGAATTAAATTCAAATAGTCATCAGCAGCCGTTAGTTCTGTAAAATTGAGCATCAGAATGGACAAATTTGTTAAGGGAGAACTAAATGTGGAAAATGCCAGCGAAGAAACGCATTCAAACAAGAATAGTCTTGCATCAGCGGTGAAGAGAGTGCTGGACTTACTTTCGGTTTGCCCAGACACCCACTTGAAGATGTTCAGGCAAAAAAGAAACACCCATAAACTACTACGCAGCAATCATCCTTATTACAGAAATGTGGCAAAACATCTCTGGAGAGAACCACAGCTTATTAAATTATAAAATTATTTCCATATTTGGATCAACACTGGCTACATTTGTGAACGCACACTTCCGTGCGCGTCTTACAGACTGCAATTTACAATCACTTCATTGTGCTGTTACTCATTTCGAGCAGAATTTCACAAAATTGGTTCCCAACAGCATCAGGTGTTTTATTATTGGTGAGTAGAAATATTTATTTAAATACATGTATTCTTTTAGATATCATAGTATTTAGGCTATAAATAATATTATAAATCTGGTTGGTTTGTATTGATGATGTAATATGAAAATGACATGCGTGCGGCCCGTGAGGCTTGCACTTGGACCATAGTGCGGCCCGGTGGAAAAAGCGTTGAGAACCACTGCTCTAACCTGTCATATTATGGAAAGCTAAGTATCTGATTATGATGCGTATTGTTGGAATGTAGGGCAGTAAGTGTGCATCAGCACCTCCAAACAGCCTCTCCAAACTGCAACATGAATACGGAGTCAAAGCCTGGAAGAAGTGGGTGCGCTGGAGGAACACCCAACCCAACATGGAGACTCTCAAATTTGTCTGTAAGCCTCAGTTTGTTTTTTATCCAGCATTTCATCTTCAAAATAAGTTTAGTCATATTTTATTAAGCAAAACTGGACCACATTATCTTGGGAATAATTAAATAAATCAACAATGAAAATGTGGATTAATTAGTAATTTTTACATATGCGAGATGAGATTTTATGGCATTAAACACTTCTTCATCAGTAGCGCGCAGTATGACACTAAAGGAAGATTTGTTGAAGTGCTGCTCTGCAGAAATAAGCTACGGCCTCTGCAAGTTTATTTCTGAAGTTCGTCGACCCAACGGAGAGAAATACTGCCCTGACAGCATCTTGTATCTCTGCTTGGGAATCCAAAAGGTAAATTGATAATAAACCACACAAACTGAACACAGCCTAACTATATTATTATAGTTTAATTGATTTAGCTCGTCTTTCATGTTTGTAGTACCTGTTTGAGAACAATCGGATGGAGAACATCTTTGCAGACGTCTTCTACACCAAATTCTGCCATGAACTTACCAACATACTAAGACAGTGGAAACCAACTATTTTGCCCAGTGGTGAGTAATTTAGGACAAATGTGTGACTAGCTTGTTTTGCTGCTGCTCTATAAAAATGTTTCTTTGTGTTTGCTCAGGTTACGTTCATTCTCGTGTGGAGGAGGAGTATCTGTGGGACTGTAAGCAGCTGGGGGCGTTTTCACCTGGTGTGCTGCTCAACACGCTGATCTACTTCTTCACCAAGTACTTCAACTACAGGACAGTGGAGCAGCACCGCCGCCTCTCTTTCGGCCACATCAAACGCTACTCTCGAGGACAAGCCAACAACAAAGTGTCCTTCCTGCGTTTCTATCCCCCAAAAGAGGATGTAACCATGGGTCAGTGGTCAGTCATACTTTTTAATAGTGTGTTTTTTGTTAGGTATGTTTCTACTTAGTCATTTTGTCCAATTTAGATGGTGTCCCTGTAAAGAAGAAGAAGAAGAAAGAAGGTGAACGGCAAAGGGTGCTAAAAATACGGCAGAATTCAGACAATCCACTTCGCTGTCCTGTCAGGCTGTACGAGTTCTATCTCTCAAAATGGTACGTCGGCATTTTGTGTACAAAAACAAGTCATGGTTTATATGGTTGTTATACAGTGTTGTTTCTTCCAGCTCACCCGGCATAAGACAAGACACAACCCAGTTTTACCTGAGCCTCGAGCGCTCCTGTGTACCCAGCAGTCCCACGTGGTTCTCGACCACCTCTCTGAGTGATGAAGTTCTGGAAAGCATGCTCACATGCATCCTCACTGTCAGAGAGCTGCACCTGGAGAGAGACAAATCACCCAATGAGACCGATTCAGACAGTGACTCGGACTTCACCCTGATTTAGTACCAAAATACTGAGAAAAACCGAATGCGTTCTCTGGGATTTTGCTTTCACTTGGAAAGCAAGTGTTTTATCATTTCTTTTCCATTTTCAATCTTCTTTTAGTTATAAGGATGCAGAAAGTTACAGTGGGATTATTGTAATTCACCACCTTTTGCATTATATTTAAACACTGAAGACATTGACAGCATCATTCCAGAAACAGCTTTTGAAAATTTAGTTTTTCATTGCAAGCCATGTTGGTTTAGATAGATGGAATGTTCCTGAAATTGTCTATTGGTGCCTTTTTTATAATTAAAAAAGACTGTGAAACTGATTCTGTACATCTTTTATATTTATTGTCTGATAAGAGGTACAAAAATCACCTTTTTATGGGGGGGGCGAAGAGGAAAAGTAATTTCTACCGAGGAGAATGCTAGAGCCCTGCATTTCAGCCCGGGCCCCAACTTTTTTTACTCTTTTAGGGCCAGACTTGAATCGGGCCAATTTTCACATCATAGTTCAGACACGGGCCGGGCCTCGGCCCTGTTTTAGGCTTCTCCTTATTTTTATATTTTAGACATCCATCAATTAGTGATGAAAAAAAATTCTGCACTGGTGGAAACACAAGATCGTGCCGCGACTGTGAAGAGCGGCTCGATGGTGTTTATTGTCTCAGAGCAGAGAGCACGCCATCAGCGCAGCTGAAGACTTTGATTTCAAATGCACACAATAGGCTGAAGCTTGCTGCAAAGCCCCAGCAAAAGTTATTACCATGAATGTGTCCGGGGGAAATAGTAAGGAGATATTTGAATTATTTACTAATAAACTAGTGTTTTCTGTGACCGTGTAGCAAAGATGAAGATGATGACCCTGACTCGCCATCTCCTCATTAGAAGCGCCTTTAGAAAGAAGTGAATCTTCACAGATTATAATGGAGTTTTTGTTTTCGATTTGATTTATTTTGTTAAGTAGTAATTTAAAGCTTTCTATAGATATATTTATCATGTCTGTGTTCGATGACTTTTGGTTCATTTTTTTTAAGCGCTCCCGTTCAAGACAAGATGGCAGAAAGCGCTTCATTGTTTTCTGTATTTTATAAAAGCAGGATGTTTTGTTGATATTGTGTGTGCACACAAATAAAAGTAGACCCTTTACAGTTCCGAATTATGTATTACTCTGATGAGCAAAAATTACGGCTTATTTTAAGTTGTTTCCATTGAAATAAATGCAATTGATTGCGCTGGTGCCTCTGGGATGCGCTGGGATGTTCCCGTGACAACGCAACACCATGAGCATCAGCAAATGTGGCTGTTTTAATGTCATATGTCTCTTCATTGTTGTTAGCATAAATTTTGCAAATGAACATACATTTAATTTTCTATCAGAGTTTGTGCTGGCTGCAGATAAAGTCTTAATTGTGGGGTATTTTAATATCCATGTTTATAATAAAAAATATGCATTAGGATCAACATTCATAGACATGTTGAACTCTATCGGGGTTAGACAACACGTGTCAGGACCTA
Organism: Oxygymnocypris stewartii; assembly: GCA_003573665.1. Taxonomy (NCBI): domain Eukaryota; kingdom Metazoa; phylum Chordata; class Actinopteri; order Cypriniformes; family Cyprinidae; genus Oxygymnocypris; species Oxygymnocypris stewartii. The sequence continues at coordinate 2,723,038 of QVTF01000001.1, forward strand.
CTCATTGTCAAAATCATACTTTGATGTTAATGGTGTTGATATATCAGATCATTATCTAGTCTTGTGTAAACTCCATATAGCTAAAACTGTAAACTAAACTCCTTGTTACAAGTATCGTAGAACCATCACTTTTACCACAAAAGACTGCTTTTTAAGTAATCATCCTGATTTATCTCAATTCCTCAGCATGTCGAACAACGCAGAAAAATCTTGATGTAACAGAAACTATGAACTCTTTTTTGAAGCACTTTAGATACGGTTGCTCCTTTACGCTTAAGGAAGGTTAAGGAAAAGAGTCAGACACCATGGTATAATGAGCACACTCGTTCCTTAAAGAGAGCAGCCCGGAAAATGGAGTGCAGCTGGAGGAAAACTAAACTAGAGGTATTTCGTAAGGCTTGGCAGGAAAGTATCCTACAGAAAAGCATTAAAAACTGCTAGATCTGATTACTTTTCGTCTCATTTAGAAGAAATCAAACATAACCCCAGGTATTTATTCAATACAGTGGCAAACTTAACAAAAAATAAAGCATCAACGTGTGTTGACATTTCCCAACAGCACAGCAGTAATGACTTTAACTATTTTACTTCCGAAATCGATACTATTAGAGATTAAATTGTAACCATGCAGCCATCAGCTACAGTATCACATCAAATAGTGCACTGTAGATCCCCTGAGGAACAATTCTATTCATTCTCTAGGAGAGGAAGAATTGTATAAACTTGTTAAATCAGCTAAATCAACATGTATGTTAGACCTTATTCCATCTAAACTACTAAAAGAGTTGCTTCCAGATGTCATAGATCCTATTTTAGCTACTATTAATTCGTCATTGTCACTAGGATATGTCCCCAAAACCTTTAAATTGTCCGTTATTAAGCCTCTCATTAAAAAAAACACAACTTGACCCCAAAGATCTAGTTAACTACAGACTGATCTCTAATCTCCATTTTCTGTCAAAGATGAAAAGGTAGTATCCTCACAATTATATTCCTTCTTAGAGAAAAATGATATCTGTGAGGACTTCCAGTCAGGATTTAGACCATCTCATATTACTGACTGCTCTCATTAGAGTGACAAATGACCTGTTCTTATCATCTGATCGTGGTTGTATCTCTCTATTAGTGCTACTGGATCTTATCGCTACGTTCGACACTATCAATCACAACATTCTTTTGAATCGACTAGAAAACTTTGTTGGCATCAGTGGAAGTGCATTAGCATGGTTGAAATCATACTTATCTGACCACCATCAATTCGTAGCAGTGAATAAAAAGGTATCATATCGATCACAAGTGCGGTATGGAGCACCTCAGTACTAGGGCCATTACTTTTCACGCTTTACATGTTACCTTTGGGAAATATCATCAGGAAATATGGGGTTAGCTTTCACTATTATGCTGATGATAATCAGCTCTATATTTCTCCGCAGCCCAGTTAAACACACCAAATTGCGAAACTTATGTAATGCATAGTTGAGACAAAAAGGTGGATGACGAATCATTTCTTACTGCTAAACTCTGAAAAAGCAGAGGTGTTAATTATTGGAACCCCCACAAGTAATAACTTAGAACACTGTCTAACACTTGATGGTTGCACTGTCGAATGTCAAATGCAGGAATGTCAATTCATGCGTTTATGACCTCAAGGTTAGATTATTATAATGCTTTATTGGGTGGATGTTCTGCACGCTTAATAAACAAACTACAGATGGTTCAAAATGCAGCAGCTAGGGTCCTTACAAGAACCAGGAAGTATGGCCACATTAGCCCGGTTCTGTTAACACTGCACTGGCTCCCTATTAAACATCGTATCGATTTTAAAATCTTGTTAGTTACTTATAAAGCCCTGAATGGTTTAGCTCCTCAGTACTTGAGTGAGCTCTTATCCCATTATAGTCCTCCATGTCCACTGTGTTCTCAAAACTCTGGCCATTTGATAATACCTAGAATATCAAAATCAACTGCGGGCAGCAGATCCTTTTTCTATTTAGCACCCAAACTCTGGAACAATCTACATAACACTGTTCGGAGGCAGACACACTGTCAGTTTAAATCTAGATTAAAGACCCATCTCTTTAACTTGGCGTACACATAATACACTAATACACTTCTAATATTCAAATCCGTTAAAGGATTGTTAGGCTGCATTAATTAGGTCAACCGGAACTGGGAACACTTCCCATAAAACACGATGTACTTGTTACATCGTAAGAAGATTGACATCTACGCTAATATTAGTCTGTTTTTTTCTTATTCCGAGGTCATCGTAGCCACCCGATCCGGTCCTTATCCAGCCCAGATGGTCACTGCACCAGATCCAGTCCGTATCCAGATCAGCTGATGGATCAGCACCTAGAGACAACCTCTACAGCTCCAATAGCCCTGAACGTCAGCGGAGATTAGGACACCTAGATGAGCCCCAGAGACAGATCCCCAGTGAGGACCCCATCATCACCTATAAAGCTATCGGGAAAAGACCACTGGAACCAGTTGAGCCCTTACAATCTGACTTTGCTGCAGTTGGAAGAAACTGCTGGTTTGTCTGGCCAGAGGGGAACTGCACCCACCCACCAAAGTGTTTTGTGGAAAAAGGGAAGACTTTAAAAATAAAGTCTGTAAAATAAACTGTTAAACGAATTTGATCATCACTGATGTTATTTATTGAATTTAGTGGAGTGCCGACAAAAGAAGCCCTTTATGTTTAAGGATGATATATTTTATATATGAGTTATTGTAAGTTGGTCAAGCGCGACTGGCTCCCATTATTCTACAGAGTTTTCAGTCCAAAATGTCATGGGCGCAACTGAGGCTTGCTCCAAAAGGGAGTCAGTCCCATAGACACCCCATGTTTAAATGCCCAACTTTACAGCAGAAAAAAAAATATGTTTACAGCCTGGTACAAAAAGTGGTGTTGGTCTATACAGCCTTCATTACAACTGTGAGGGGGTGAATTTATAACTCATCCGTTTAAATTATATTAAGCCTAAATTCTGCATAATTAATGGAACGGCCACTTGAGTGGATTGTGGATTGCGGATTGCGGCTGCTGTCACCACTGTCGCGCAAGGCAGGTGTGGTTTCGACAACCAGTTCCACCCACCTCCCGCCTTTTTGCCCATTTTCGATTATCCGGGAGTGACGCGCTGCCAAGATGGCGACGGCCGGCTCCGCTCACTTTGAGCTTCAAAAATCTTCTGAAACCTACGGGTGACGTCTATGGGCAAAACACGCCCTCCTCATAACCCAATGGACAAAGACATGTAGAAATAGATAAATGTGAAAATAAATACAAGTTTAAATAAACAAATGTGGAAAAAAATACATAAGGAAATAAAATTATAAATAATAATACTTTTTTTTTACATTTCTTTGTACATTTATTTATTTCTAATTATGGCCGGATTGGCATTCCATACAAACAACACATAAGTGTGACTTGAGCCAGAGAAAAATTAGCGAACAATACTAGAGGGTTAAAAAGTAATTATGCAATTGCAAATCACATAAAATGATCGTTTAAAAATGTAGACTTTTATTTTGAAAATCTGATGAATCATTTACCTTGGTCGTTAACTTCACACAAATGGACGGTTCGGTCGCTAATCCTTCTGTGTGGGGCACACAAAAAGTGTATATACACCATGAGCAACAAAATGTTGCCCAAACACGTCCAAAATACAGAGAGGGAAGGCGACTCAAAGCTGTTAAGGTGGGTCTATTTTATGAATTGTTGTAATTTATGTGAGCAGTGAGTAACGTTACTGTAGTTTAGCTTGTTGTATCAGTGTGCACCTAATGCACGAAGATGTTGTAGTTACTCACCTCACTAGGTTTTGAGCCACAGCCTTTGTAGATAATATTTTGACTGTATCACTGATTTTAGGTATATACCATCAACTTGGAGTCTCGGTTCCTGTTAGTTCAAGGAGTGCACGCTATTGGAGTGATGACAGAGCTGGTGCAGCTCTTTGCTCTCTACGGAGTGATCGAGGAGTACAGGGCGCTTGATGAATACCCAGCAGAGCAGTTCACTGAAGTCTATTTATTTCAGTTCCAGAAACTGACAAGTGCAAGGTAAAGACAGACTAAAACATGTTTAAAGTTAGCATGTGCCTGCGCCACACTGGATTTAAAAAAAAATGTTTGTCTTATGCTTTATTGTATAAAAAAAATAAAATAAAATAGTTAAACCGTAAAATTGTGACACATTATTATACTTTCAAATAAAAAACATTTTATATTTTAAAATATCATTTATTTTCAGCAATTATTAATATTATGCAATTCAATATTATGAATTTTCAGCAGCCATTACAGTCTTCAGTGTCACATGATCCTTCATAAATAATTTAAATTGAGCTGATTTACAGTTATGTTTTTTATTAATATGTTGTAAACACTTGTTCTGCTTAATATTTTTGTGGAAACGTACACATTTTCAGAGTTTTTAGATGAATAGAAAGTAGAAATAGAATTTGTTGTAATATTGCTAATGTGTCCTTTCTAACTAAAAGTATCTTAAAATATTTGTACATTTATGCATTTAGCAGCCAGTTTTATTTAAAGCAATTTCTAAAAGTAGTACATAAACAATTTGTCAAGTAGCCAACAATGTTAATAATATACAATGGCAGGCTTGTTTGGCAACAAGCTAGGAGAAATGCAGAGTTTGTAATTTTATCTTTTAACCTTTTCTCAAGGTCCTGACACTGCAAGCTGAATAAAGATAATTTATTATTGATATCTAAATATGATTTACTTAAAACTAAAAATTCTTTAAAAACATGATGATTTATTCAACTTTTTACTGTCTATGATAAAACATAAAAGTTAGTGTCAGATTTGTATTAAGTTGTTTTTTTTTTATACAGATATGTTCACGGTTGACTCCAAAGGCAAATTTCTCACAAAATGACATGCGTATGTTACAATGTAGAATTTTCCAGGGTAGCTAAACGGCACACTGATGAAAAGAGCTTCTTTGGGGGTCAGTTGCACGTCTGCTATGCCCCCGAGTATGAAACTGTGGAAGAGACGAGGCAAAAGTTACAAGACAGAAGGAGATATATTAACAGAGCAAGCCAAAATACAGGTATTCTAAATGATGTGAACTGTCTCCCAATAGGTTACATCTGTAGAAAATCTATATAACATATGTTTTTGTTTGTTTTAGCAAAGCAATTAGAAGAAAGCACAGAGTCATTGTGCACGGACACACAAACAGCTGCAGCACCTGAGATCCAGAAAGGCTCTGAAAAAGCTAGAATGGAGAATGTGAACTCTGACAACATGGGCTTTCCTGTTCTTCATTTGCCCCCAGTGGACGATGTTTCTTATAGACTTCATGCTTTTGCACAGCCGTTTCCGCTGCAATGGACCACTGATACAACATCACCTACTGAGGATAAGATGGGCTCTCTACATAATGCCATCCCTCCTGTCACAGAAACGTCAAACCAGTGTACATCCTCTGTGTCTTATAAAAAAGAAAGAGATCTGAGTGAAAGGCACAAGAACCTGTCACCATCTGTTAGATTTATGCCAAGGATTACACATTTAGAAAGGAGAAAAAGAAAGTTGGAGGGACAAGTGTTCTTTTTGAATGAAGCAACTGAAACTGAGACTCTGATTGGTCCTAAATTACCGGAGCTGCCCAAGGTAGACATGGAGGATCATTCATTAAATGTAACCACCAATTTGATCCGTCAAACAATGAGCAAGGTTAGTTTCTTTCATTTTTGCTATAAATATGATATAATTTACATAAGTACATTGTGTACCAGAGTTATTATAGTTAACGAAGACTGAAACTAAAATAAAAATATAAAATGTTTTTGTTACTTGAAATAAAATAAATATTAACTGAAATAAAATGTATATAAAGAACTTATTTCAGCTAGTTGCCAAGGCAACTTTTCTCATTTTAATTTAGTTAGATTTATTGTACTAAAATAACAAAAACAGAAATAAAATTATCAAAACATATATTGTAAAAACACACATATACATACATATATGTATGTATATATATATATATTAGTGGTGGGCCGTTATCGGCATTAACGTGCTGCGTTAACGCGAGACTCTTATCGGGCGATAAAAAAAATATCGCCGTTAATCTATTCTCAAAGTTGGGTTGGGAGCTGGGTCTATACTACGCAAGCTATGATGACTTTCACCCTGATATTTTAGCGCGGATGTATACCTAGCCGAATTGCACTGTAGGGGGCAAGAACTAGTCTTCGAACTAGAGGCTCGCAGTCCGTGATGGACAGATTGTTAACGGCTGGTCTATGTGGTAATACAATCGGGCAGGACATCCAAACACTCACCTATCATTCATCAACCTCAAATATGGCTTTTCATCTGAAAGATGTATGTAGTAGCAACTTTACATGGCCGCTCAATATGATGTTAACCTAGAGAAACGTGCGCTATTGAAGTGTTTGTGTGGAAGCGCGTTTGCTGCAGGACAGGCTCCGGTGCGCTCACTCATCTCTTAAAATCTCCGTCATTTTTGGTCATACAGATAAAAGTAGCCTAATACATCTTTCGAATCTGTAAAGACTCTACATTTATTTGTGTGCACTCAGAATAACAACGAAACGTTGCGCTTTTAAGCAAACAGGATGCGCTTTAGGTCTCATGTGAACTTGAGCTAGAAACTCCGTCTTTGAAAAATATATCTATAGAGAGTGAAATGTCTAAAAAATAAAAATAGAAGACGTGTGTGTTAGCATGGATGATTTACATGAAATTTAATCTGTGCAACACTGTGCATAAGATGGCTTTCAGTTCAATATAATAACAAAAAACGACATTTTGGGTTTTTATTCAACTAATAAGGTGGGCACGCTGTGATCTGTATTATATTTTTACTGTAATTGACAGTTATCAAAAAAAAACAACAACACGGGAGTGGGAGGGAATGGGAGTCATTCTTCCGGGAGTGGAACGGGATTTTCCTCCAGTTTTTTCGTGGGATTGGGACGGGAAGAGATTAAAGTTTGTGATGCATTTTGGAAACAGGAGATGAGCCCCTGGTCTAATGCGCCACCTGGCTTGAGAAACCCCTTCTCAAAGACTTACTTTTAGTCATTATTTGGGTAGCACACATATTCTGAATGCCTTCGGCAGAATTCAAATGAGCCATTTTAACCTAGATTAATTCCAAAATTAATCTAGATTAAAAAAATTAATCTATGCCCACCACTAATATATATATATATATTAGGGCTGTCAATCGATTAAAATATTTTATCGCATGATTGACATGAGTTAACTCGTGATTAAATCGCAAATTTGTATTCGTTCTAAATGCACCTTAAATTAATACTTTGCAAGTGTTTAATACTCCAATCAACATGGGCATGGACAAATATGGATGCTTTGTGCAAATGTATGTTTATTATTATTGAAACCATACTCAACAGCGCATGAAGACTAGACATTTTTCAAAGAACTTGTTCATGTCTATTAGACTGTTTAACTGAAAGTGTTGCTAGTCACCGCTGTGCGCTGAACAGAGCAGATGCACAGAGAGCGAGAGCGAGAGAGAGAGGTGAGCGTGCGCTGGGACAGCAAGACCTCACGCGGCAGTACCAGCTGGTCTCAGAAACTAAATAAGGTTTGGGCTTTTTTAGAAGTGAAAAAAGTCGCTAAAGGGGTCTGAAATTTTGCTAAGTTGGCAACAATGTGCATCTTCATTTCTTCAACTATGGGTTGGGCCATGGGTCAATCAGAAGTTTTCTGTAAGTCTTCACAAGGTTTTCACACACTGTTGCTGGTATTTTGGCCCATTCCTCTATGCAGATCTCCTCTAGAGCAGTGATGTTTTGGGGCTGTCGCTGGGCAACACGGACTTTCAACTCCCCTCCAAAGATTTTCTATGGGGTTGAGATCTGGAAACTGGCTAGGCCACTCCAGGACCTTGAAATGCTTCTTACGAAGTCACTCCTTCGTTGCCCGGGCAGTGTGTTTGGGATCATTGTCATGCTGAAAGACCCAGCCACGTTTCATCTTCAATGCCCTTGCTGATGGAAGGAGGTTTTCACTCAAAATCTCACGATACATGGCCCCATTCATTCTTTCCTTTACACAGATCAGTCGTCCTGGTCCCTTTGTAGAAAAACAGCCCCAAAGCATGATGTTTCCACCCCTATGCTTCACAGTAGGTATGGTGTTCTTTGGATGCAACTCAGCATTCTTTCTCCTCCAAACACGACAAGTTGAGTTTTTACCAAAAAGTTCTATTTTGGTTTCATCTGACCATATGACATTCTCCCAATCCTCTTCTGGATCATCCAAATGCTCTCTAGCAAACTTCAGATGGGCCTGGACATGTACTGGCTTAAGCAGGGGGACACGTCTGGCACTGCAGGATTTGAGTCCCTAGCGGCGCAGTGTGTTACTGATGGTAGCCTTTTGACGCTTTTCCACTGCATGGTACGGTACGGTTCGGTTTGCATTTCCAACGCAGTTTAGTACCGCTATAGAGTGGGCGGGATTATTCACGTGTTGTTATAGCTGCGCCGCCTCTACTGCCGTGACATCATCGTAAACGCGCCACAAACAAACTCACAACAAAGAAAGGAGACGGAATAGTGTTCTTCACTCTCGGCATGTGGATGTTTTTAACAGCAATGGAGAGGTCTATGAGAATGCTTGTGATTTACCCCCAGCAGCAGAGGCTGTGTTGACAGTGACACGGGCTGTAGAGAAGGAGAGCAGGGATGTTTGTGCAGGTGTGCTGCGTTACTTCTTTAAGTTAGTCAACTATTCATGCAGCGTGTTCTGTAAAGTGAATTATCAATAAACTTTTGAATATTTCAAAATGTATCTTGTTTTTTTATGTATGTGATGGATTTTAAAATCGGGGCATTAATCATTTGTCTTTTTCAAGAGGTTAATTACATGCTCATACAATAATACATATTTAATATAGTCTGGAGGTACACTTATTCGATCAGATTGTTTTTAATTGAAGCAAAACACAGATACAAAGGTAAAAATATAAACAGAAGACATACTCTGAAAATATAGCAAGTTCAAAAGTATATACATAATACTTTTTCCTTCGGCGTCGCACCATCAAGCTCTCGCTGGTTCCGCTCCTCGGCTATCAACGAGAGGAACGTCTGTACCTCCTCAGCAGACAACGACACTGCTATTTTGTGGTTGATGCAAAAAGGTGCGTTTGTTGAAACAAAAGCTGCGTCCGCTCCTTTGCTGGCTGTGAGGATTTAAATCTAGCGGGTCTATGGGTCTCATGTCGCAAGTTCATTGACGCAGTAATGACGATTCTCTCCGGCCAATCAGTGATCAACAGAGTTTACACGTCACGTTTTGGCAACGGTACGGTACGCTTGGAACCTCGGCTGAGGTGGTACTAAAAAGTACCAGGTACAGTACCCAGTGGAAAACCCCCCAAAAGTGAACCGTACCGAACCGTACCATGCAGTGGAAAAGCGCCATTTGTTACTTTGGTCCCAGCTCTCTGCAGGTCATTCACTAGGTCCCCCCGTGTGGTTCTGGGACTTTTGCTCACAGTTCTTGTGATCATTTTGACCCCACGGGGTGAGATGTTGCATGGAGCCCCAGATCGAGGGAGACTATCAGTGGTCTTGTATGTCTTCCATTATCTAATAATTGCTCCCACAGTTGATTTCTTCACACCAAGCTGCTTACCTATTGCAGATTCAGTCTTCCCAGCCTGGTGCAGGTCTACAATTTTGTTTCTGGTGTCCTTTGACAGCTCTTTGGTCTTGGCCATAGTGGAGTTTGGAGTGTGACGGTTCGAGGTTGTGGACAGGTGTCTTTTATACTGATAACGAGTTCAAACAGATGCCATTAATACAGGTAACGAGTGGAGGACAGAGGAGCCTCTTAAAGAAGAAGTTACAGGTCTGTGAGAGCCAGCAATCTTGCTTGTTTGTAGGTGACCAAATACTTTTTTTCCACCATAATTTGCAAATAAATTCTTAAAAAATCCTACAATGTGATTTTCTGGATATTTTTTTCTTATTTTGTCTCTCATAGTTGAGGTATACCTATGATGGAAATTACAGGCCTCTCTCATCTTTTTAAGTGGGAGAACTTGCACAATTGGTGGCTGACTAAATATTTTTTGCCCCACTGTGTGTGTATATATATATATATATTAGTGGTGGGCATAGATTAATTTTTTTAAGATTTTTTAAGATTGTTTAAGATTAAAATGGCTCATTTGAATTCTGCCGAAGGCATTCAGAATATGTGTGCTACCCAAATAATGACTAAAAGTAAGTCTTTGAGAAGGGGTTTCTCAAGCCAGGTGGCGCATTAGACCAGGGGCTCATCTCCTGTTTCCAAAATGCATCACAAACTTTAATCTCTTCCCGTCCCAATCCCACGAAAAAACTGGAGGAAAATCCCGTTCCACTCCCGGAAGAATGACTCCCATTCCCTCCCACTCCCGTGTTGTTGTTTTTTTTTGATAACTGTCAATTACAGTAAAAATATAATACAGATCACAGCGTGCCCACCTTATTAGTTGAATAAAAACCCAAAATGTCGTTTTTTGTTATTATATTGAACTGAAAGCCATCTTATGCACAGTGTTGCACAGATTAAATTTCATGTAAATCATCCATGCTAACACACACGTCTTCTATTTTTATTTTTTAGACATTTCACTCTCTATAGATATATTTTTCAAAAACGGAGTTTCTAGCTCAAGTTCACATGAGACCTAAAGCGCATCCTGTTTGCTTAAAAGCGCAACGTTTCGTTGTTATTCTGAGTGCACACAAATAAACGTAGAGTCTTTACAGATTCGAAAGATGTATTAGGCTACTTTTATCTGTATGACCAAAAATGACGGAGATTTTAAGAGATGCGTGAGCGCACCGGAGCCTGTCCTGCAGCAAACGCGCTTCCACACAAACACTTCAATAGCGCACATTTCTCTATGTTAACATCATATTGAGCGGCCATGTAAAGTTGCTACTACATACATCTTTCAGATGAAAAGCCATATTTGAGGTTGATGAATGATAGGTGAGCGTTTGGATGTCCTGCCCGATTGTATTACCACATAGACCAGCCGTTAACAATCTGTCCATCACGGACTGTGAGCCTCTAGTTCGAAGACTAGTTCTTGCCCCCTACAGTGCAATTCGGCTAGGTATACATCCGCGCTAAAATATCAGGGTGAAAGTCATCATAGCTTGCGTAGTATAGACCCAGCTCCCAACCCAACTTTGAGAATAGATTAACGGCGATATTTTTTTTATCGCCCGATAAGAGTCTCGCGTTAACGCAGCACCTTAATGCCGATAACGGCCCACCACTAATATATATATATATATATATATAAACCAAACTGACAATGAAAATGACAGTAACATTACAAAATTACTAGAATTGTAACAAATTAAAATGGAAATATAAAAACTAAATTAAAATATTCATAAAAACTTTAATATCTCAATGATACTAAAATAAAATGTTATGTACATTCTGTAATTTTACATGATGGTATATTGCATTATGTTGTTATAATATTTTTTGTTTTCTAAGGTTGCATCTGTTCCAGAGGTCAAACCTGTCCAAGTGAAGACCCCTACAGCAAAACCACGCAGACGAATTTAATAAGGCAATCATGGTCTCACATTGAGCAATATTTTAGATATTTATTTCAGTTTCAGCCACAAATATTGTTTAACTGCGTTTTCACTTTGTTTTCATAAAAAATGAAGTGTGGTTATTTTCAATGTCCATGTGGTTCCTGGAATACATATCAAATCAAATCAAATCAAATCACTTTTATTGTCACATCACCACAGCACAAGTGCCTTGGTGAGTGAAATTCTTACGAGCGTGCTCCAGACAGTGCAAAAAAACAAAACAACAATTTACATATGGACAGTACATATTTACAGACTGTACAGAAGACAATGTGCAAAATACACATACATATACTCAGTACACACAGTGTACTATAAAGACATACTTCGTTACCAATGCACCAATACACATTGGCATATTGCTCGAATGCCAGTATGCTCTGCCAAACAAATAAAAGAACCATTTAAGAGCCTGTTCTTTAAAATGACAATAAATTGTACATGCAGATGTCTACCTTTGCATCGGGGAGGCTATTGCCAAACGCTTGTAGTAAAAGGTTTTCATCTTTGACGTCTTCTCAAAATCAGAATAAGAAACTTTCCCATCATGGTCATAATCCTGAATAAAAAAGATTGATGTTTTTGGTAAACAATGGTAAAATGTTGCATGTAAGCTTTATGATAAATAGTACATGTTCTTCAAGCCAATCTCCACAATGTCCTTAATCCCCTCATCAGGATCCTCTTCAGTGGGTTGTCTGATGAGGCTGTCTTTCAGCATTTGTAACATCTCCTCCCGTGAGATGTATCCATCCCCATGCAGGTTGTATACTCGAAACAAACTAATATAAATGAAACATTGTATACATAACATTTCATGGTCACCACTCACCTCTTTAAAGTTAAATATAAAAAAACGTACATTTAATTTTCAAATCCAGTGTGCCTCGCAAAAAGACAGATCGACCTTTCACTCATTATTTGACGCTTATGTAGCTGTCATTGTCCTTGTCAAAGGCAAGAAATACTGTTAATTAAAATAATAATTATAATCAGTTTATATTAGTATTATTTGATAATTGAGAAACATTGGAAATATTGTAATTTACTAATATCCTCATAACTTCAAACTTAAGATATATTTTAAGTGTGCATGTGTGTATTGAACACATACTATCCACTTCAGTGTGTAGTGTCGATTATATTATTGGTCTCTACAGTTACTACTACAGGGCTCTCAAGTTATAGCGAAATTTGGAGTGAGATTAGGGGAGGGGCCACACAAATGGGAGGAGCAACTCAAATATTTGCAACACCCAAGTTTTTGCTAGCATTTAAATTTTACCTATTGTTCATAATTGACCAGCACAAATATAAATTATAACATCTGCTAAATCTGATGAATGACAAATTCATCCTATTAAAATAAAAAGATTTTAAAAAAATGTATTAAATGTGTGTGTGTGTGTGTGTGTGTGTGTGTGAGAGAGAGAGAGAGAGAGTACACATTTCAGCTTATGTTTCTTTTTTTCTGTTGTAAATGGTTGTTGCAGATTTTAATGCCTGATGACAGGGGTAGAGGACACTCACATGATAGTGGGAGATAGATGATAGATAATAGTGTGCCATTCAGTCATACTGTTCCTAATTTTTCCACCACTGCATCTGAATTTGAGTGGGGAAGCCACAGTGCTTTATATGGGAGCCCCCTACCCCTGCCATTAAGGCATTAAAATGTGCAACAAACATGTTGCAAACGGGAGCAGTCTCATATTACGGTCGTCACGATCGTGGATGACAACATGCAGGATCAACACTGTTCATGTATCGCAGGGTACGATTATATTAATGTACATTTAACCCGTTTAATATGGAGAGGCACTGAAATGTAGACCTTTGTTTTATTTGATTTTGACCTAATGTTACACTGTAACGTTAAAAGACGTGAGAACACTATGCTATTTAGGTTTGTACATTAGCATGGACTCACTAATGAATTACCCTATTGACTAATTTTAACGTTGGCTAGTTTTAGCCAGAGATAAAGTTAACTTACCTTGCTAAAGCACAAGATAACATTAACGTTCTGCTTGATCAGATGTAACTTAATGAGTGTATGACAAGTTGACAACTAGAAAATGAAAGTTTTGGTCTTCATTGTATTGGGGTTGAATACTTAGGGGCATTTTTATGTTTTGTTTGGATTCAGGAAATGTAATAAAATAAATTATATTGCCCATCCTCTCGGGATACCTGTAATCTTATACCGACCTACAGGCAGAAACTTAAAGCAGATAAACCTGTTATAAGAACTGTTAAAATGGACTAATGAAGCAGAGCAAGATTTAAAAGCTTGATTTGACCTCACTGATTGGACTATTTTTGAAGCTGCTGCCACCGATCTGGATGAGCTCAGAGAGACTTTAACGTCATATATCAGTTTCTGTGAGGACATGTTCATTCCCATCAGGACATTCTTATCATTCAATAATAATAAACCGTAGTTTACTGGGAAACTCAAATAGCTTCGTCAGGTCAAAGAGGATGCTTACTGAAGTGGGGATAACATATTGTATAATCAGGCGAGAAACAGACTAACAAAGGAGATCAGAGTAGCTAAAAATAACTACTCTGAGAAGTTGAAAAAAGAACTTTCAGCAAACGATCCGGCATCATTATGGACTGGTCTGGGGAACATCACCAAGTACAAGACACCTCCCCCACAGTCTGTGGAGAATCAACAACTGGCTCATGATCTCAATGTGTTTTACTGCCAATTTGAAAAGGCCAGACTGACACCCAGCACCCGCTCTGATCTGCACTTCACACATTCACCTACCCCCTGCGTTCTCTCCCCACTGCTCTTCTCCCTCTACAACAATAACTGAACTTCAATGGACACCTCTGTCAAGCTCCTGAAGTCTGCGGATGACACTACAGTCATTGGCCTCATCAAAGACCACCCATTTTTGTGAACTCAGTATTAAAGTATTTGTACAGTGCTTTGTGCTGGCTCTGAACTGTCAAATCACCTCTCAAAATACTTGCCACGGATGCGAAAAATGCAAAAAATCGAACTCGCCTCAAGGACAATTTGAAACACCCGAGCTGATGATGCGGTCATGACGCGGAGCGGAGTGGCCGTTAAACCTCTGGTGTGCATTATTTTTCTGATAATTCAACGGCTCTGAGTCAATTATTTTGTTTATACTACGGTTGCCACACCTCAAGACATCGATCAGATTAGATATTTTAAGGTATTCGTCTTGTTTTTCTAATTCAATCTCTATTGTGAGTAGGATTATTTCTTCAGCATCTCATCCAATGCATCCCTTGCTAATTCCAAAACGTCATTTTAAACAGTATCAGAGGCTTGATCGCAGACGAATGCAGTTAATACAGTCAATAACTAAGTTATGAGAGAGAGAGAGATTAATGTTAACGTTACCTCTGTGAGTCAGTGATCGGCAGCAATGTAGTGAGACTTTAAGTTATTTTTCTTCACGAACAGTGCCGTTGTTGTTACCTCGCTTTTGAGAAGTCATGTAGTTTTTAAGTTCTTAAACTATGTTGCTGATAAAATCGTCAGAGTAGTGCTAATTACATTAGCACTTATGGTAAGGTGTGTGCAAAATATATGTGTGTCTGTGAGGCAGGGGCGTAGATTACGCGGGGGATGTGTCCCCCTCACTTTTTATAATAAGTAAATTCATCCCCAGCACTTTTTTACTGGACAGTTGTGTTCTCGACATGTTGAGGTTTTAACGGAGCAATGTATATACATGCAGGCTGCAGAAAGGGTATGGCGCAAATCACAAAATCCTACTGACCTTAATTTTTATCGATCACTCCTCTCTGACTTCTCTGCTAATGTCTCCACTGCTAAAATGACATACTATCATGACAAAATTAACAATTCACCTAATTCTCGCATGCTCTTTAAAACATTTTCCTCCCTCCTTTGTCCTCCTCCTCCCCCTCCTTCATCAACTCTAACAGCTGACGACTTTGGCACATTCTTCATTAATAAAATTACAAACCTCACTGCATAATTTTCCACACAACAATCTGTCAAACACATCTTGCCAGCAAACATAAACTCGTTCACATACTTCTCTCCACTCTCTGAGGCAGAAATTTCTAAACTCATCCTTTCCAGTCATCCTACTACTTGTCCGCTTGATCCTATTCCATCTCATCTCCTTCAAGCCATTTCTCCTGCAGTTTTTCCTGCACTCACTCACATCGTTAACACATCCCTTCACACTGGAATTTTTCCCTCAGCATTTAAACAGGCTCGTATAACCCCACTTCTTAAGAAACCCACTCTTAACCCAACTCTTTTAGGAAACTATAGACCGGTTTCCCTTCTACCTTATGTTGAAAACTTTGTTCTTCTAAAGTGTAGAAAACTCAGAAGAGAAGACCAGGAGACTTCGGATTGGATTGTCAGCAGAATTTCTTTATTCTATGACATGTGTTGTTATCTGCAGTCATCGAAAATCTCATCTTAAGTCATTTTTACAGGGTATCTTATAGACAGAATTGGAGGAGGGACTTTTTGGAGTTAAAACATCAAAGAAAGCATACATCTGAGGGCAATAAACCTAACGAATCCACATCTGGCCAGGACAAAGTCATTTGCAGATCAAAGGTTGAATCTCTCAGTAGTCTGACCCATTGATCTTAACATTATCATAGAGACAAAAGCACAGCTGTCGAGCTCAAATGGTCAGGAAGCGTTCTCAAACACCTGAATTTCCTGATACACTTTTCTTAGTAAGAAAAGTATCTAAATTAAACATTTAAAATAACATTTGTAATCTTTCAATTCCCCCTTTGAGAGTTCTAATAACTCTCACAAAATACAAATTTAGACACTTAAAAGTTAATTCTTGTAACTTGTAATTGTTAAAAGTTAATTCTTGTAACTTGTAATCTGTTACAGGCACATAGTACATGTTCTGTGTTGCTTATATGTAATTGCATGCTGACACAGAAACAAAACATGCAATTAGGGTCCGTGAAGATTTTACGGGTAATAGTCTCTGCGTTGTGTATTTTTATTCTTTTTCTTCTTCTTTCTTTTCTCTTTCTTGTGTGATAGTTGGCTCGGTAATGGGTCTAGTTATTTTCTAGAGGTTGTGGCTTCATCCGCAGGTGAGAAGGGTGGTGCATATGGATCTCAGGACAGCCATCAGGTGGTATCTGCACAGAGGAAGAAAGAAACACAAACAAGAGAGAACAACGGCACAGAGCAGTATTTGTAGAGTCTGCAAACATTAGGGTTGTATCCTCTGTTCAAAATATAGTCTGCTATGGTTGTTCCTTCTTTCCCTATTTCTTAATTCCTGCGACACCTAAAGAACAGTGAGGAAAGGATGGACTAATGGAGGGGAAAGGCCTATGAGGAAATCTTCACCTCAGGGTTGGCCCCCGAAGCCTGTTGCTTTCGGTTCTTCCCTGGGCTCCTCACTGGTTCTTGTGTCTGCCCTATCCTATCCCTGCAGGGGGAGGAACAACCTTACAATGTGACACATGAGTCCAAGTTTTCCTTCCCTGACACAATACTGCAGCTGCTGTAATCAACATCACTTGATGTGGTCCGTACCACTTAGGCTCTAATGGCTTGTTTTTGAATGCCTTTATCATGACCCATTGACCTGGGATGATTGTGTGTCCACCTTCTGGTGGAGTCTGCCAACACGACTCAACTCTCTCTTTGGCACTCTGCACTGCCTTTGTGAGGTTTTCACAGTAAGCGATCAGGGCATC
Organism: Oxygymnocypris stewartii; assembly: GCA_003573665.1. Lineage (NCBI taxonomy): Eukaryota > Metazoa > Chordata > Actinopteri > Cypriniformes > Cyprinidae > Oxygymnocypris > Oxygymnocypris stewartii. The sequence goes on from QVTF01000001.1 coordinate 2,740,422, forward strand.
TGAAGCAATGTGCACATCAGCATTTCTAAGATCAATCACACCTGGCATCTGCATTGGGCGTCCAGTAATAATCTCATGAGGGCTCAGTCCTACTGATCTGTTAGGTGATGCTCTCATACTACACAGTACTGCGGGCAGTGCTTCAACCCATGGTACTCCTTCCTGATGCATTTTGCTTAGCCTGGTTTTGATTGTTCTGTTTGATCGTTCAACCTGTCCTGATGCTTGTGGCCTATAGGGGCAGTGAAGGTTCCACTTAATCTTCAACATTCTAGACACTTCCTTGACTACCTGTCCTGTGAAGTGGGTACCTTGATCTGAGTCAATGCAATCTGGTAATCCCCATCTGGGAATGAAATCAGTGACAAGACATTTAGCAGTATGTGCAGCTGTAGCGCGCCTTGTTGGATAAGCTTCTACCCATCTTGAGAACTTGTCTATTACTACCAAAACGTCAGTTTTTCCTTTACAAGGGGGCAACGATATGTAATCAACTTGCAGGTGACGAAATGGCCCTGGTGGAGCTGGGGTATGTGCTGCTGGTGTAATGGCTGCTGGTACATCATTATTTTTCTGACATGTAACACATCTCTTGACTGTTTCAGTGGCTGCGTTTCTGAATTTTGGATTCCACCATTGATTTGAGAACCTGTGATTCATCGTTGCTGGACCACTATGACCCAAACTGTGTATTTGTTGAGCCAAATATGGCAACAGTGATTCGGGAGCAACATACTTTCCCCCTTTGGTCCAGCAGCCGGATGAATCCACAGTGGCTCCTTTGTCTAACCATGTCCATGCTTCATATAGAGGAACGTCTTTATACAGATCAACGATTGATTCAGGAGGTAGAATTATCTTCTGTGCTGTACTACCTGAACACACTTGTACAGTTGCATAGAAACAAGCCTGTTTAGCCGCTACATCAGCAAGAGCATTACCTTTAGCTTCCGTAGTATTAGTTGTGAGATGTGCTTTCACTTTGATCACTGCTAATTTCTTTGGGAGTTTCATGGCAAACATTAAATCTTTCACTAATCCAGCATGCTTAATGGGGGATCCAGCAGAAGTTAGAAATTTTCTGGTTTGCCAAATGACACCAAAATCATGAATTACCCCAAAAGCATACCTGGAATCTGTGTAGATATTTGCAACCGATCCTGAAGCTAGCGTGCATGCTCTAGTTAAGGCTACTAGTTCTGCAGCTTGAGCTGAAAAATGATCTGGAAGACGACCTGAAGCAACTACTTCAGTGGTGGAAGTTACTGCATATCCTGCTCGTCTGTTACCTTCAATAACTTGAGCTGAACCATCAACAAACAACTCCAATTCTGCGTTCTCTATGGGAGTTTCTGCTATTTCACTTGTCGCTGCATATGTAAGCGTAACACAATCATGAGTCATTTCGCCTTCATCCTCTAACACAAATTCAGTCATTGCAGACATCATACATGAGGATGGGTTCGTGACTGGTGCACGCTGTATAACAATATTCGGGGCTGTGAGAGTTGCTAACCAATTTCCCCAACGGGAGGAGGTGACAGAAGTGACTTTTGCTTGATTCATTAGTGCGGACACTGCGTGAGGGCATTTTACGTTTACAGTCTGACCTAACACCATTCCTGATGAAGCCTGAAGCGCTAGATGAACTGCCTGTACTGCTCTGAGGCATGGGCCCATACCTTGAGCGACTATGTCAAGTTTACCGGAATAGTAATGAATTGGGCGTAAGCTGCCCCCATGATCTTGCATTAGACATGCAGTCATAAAGCCTAAGTGTTCATGGACATAAAGCACAAAGGGTCTATCAGATTGGGCAATTCCTAATGCTGGTGCTTGACATAGTGCTCTCTTCAAATCATTAAAAGCTTTGAGATGAAGTTCTTCCATACAAACAGTATCTGAATCTTTACCATGGCCTTTCAACAAATCATAGAGAGGCTGAGCAATCGAGGCATAGTCTTCAATCCAAGGTCTACAATAACCTGTTGTTCCTAAAAATGAGCGGAGTGTTTTAATGGTATTAGGCGGAGGTATGGCTTTGACTGAAGCCGCTCGATCCTGTGTAATGGATCTATTTCCTGCACCAATTGTTTGACCCAGAAATGTGACTTGCTTTTTATCAACTTGAGCTTTGTGAAAGCTGCATTTGTGTCCTTTTTTATGCAAATAGTCCAACAATGATGCCAATTCAGTTTGATGTACCTCATGATCTGTTGAGGCAATCAAAATGTCATCGACATATTGGATCATAGTGGACTGTTTTACCGGACATTCTGGGTCACACAAATCACGTCTGACAGCCTGATGATATATGGTTGGGGAGTTTTGAAATCCCTGTGGCAATCTTGTCCACTGGTATTGTTCATAGTCAACTGTGAAAGCTAACCATGGCTGGCTGTCAGAGTGCAACGGTACAGAAAAGAATCCATTAGACATATCAATTACTGAAAAAATCTTACAATCTAATGGTAAGCCATTACAAATTGTAGATGGATCTGCCACTAGGGGGGTGATTTTTTCAATATGTTTATTGGCTACTCTGTAGTCTATTGTAAGTCTCCATGTCCCATTAGATTTCTTGATGGGCCATATGGGTGAATTACATGGACTGTTGGTTTTAACTAGCACTCCTTGCGTCAGCAAATTTTCTACAATAAGTTTGATTCCCTGTATAGCTTCTTTATTAATCGGATATTGTTTGGTGACCGGAGGTGGAGTTCCTGTCAATTTAACTGGTTCTACACCTGTCAACAACCCACAATCATCCTTGTCTTTAGCCCAAATTGGATGATTCTGTAAGAAAGCATACTCGGGAGGGGTTGCATTATTGGTAGAAATCTGTGCTGAAGAAATTTTTATGCTAGTAGATTCTGAGGACATGTCTAAAGTTAGATTTATTTGTCTCAGAAGATCCATGCCTAAAATTGCACCTGTATTTAATGGAGCGCATAGCAATTTTGTAGTCAGAGTTTTTGGGCCAAATTGTACCTCTATGGGCGGAGTTTCATACAAAACAGAATCTTCACCTATTACACCAGTTAAACAAAGTTTGGTTTTCTTGTATGGGATGTTTAAACCTTGTGCCAATTTTGTAGGAATTACTGTAATTTCTGCACCTGTATCAAGCAAAAAATCAATCTCTTTCTCTTTTATGCTACCTTTCACAAAAATTCTTTGGTCATTGTGTTGGATTACAGGGGAAAGGTAGCTACTCACAGCCCCAATAATTAGTTTTTTTCCTGGTCTTGTTGTGCTCTTAGAAGAGCCTGAACTATCTGTACCACAGTTTCAGTGGTCACTGGCGGAACTACTTCAGGGTTGTGTGCAGGCTGAGAAGGAGCAGAATTATGCATAGCATTTCTTTTACTATCTTGCAACTTCTTCCTACACTCTTTCTCCCAATGTCCAAATTTTTCACAGTATTTGCATTTGCTTTCTCTTTTAGACCATCTATTGTCTTGTTTCGTTGTGTTAAACGTAGCTGCTGCTACTCTTACTTTTGCCTTGACATCAGCGTCTCTTTCCCATGTAGCTAACCTGTCTAGGTTACTTCTGAGAGTTCTGTTAGACCAAGTTAGATCTAAGAATGGTAAAGCTTTTCTGTATTCGGCTACAAGGCCATCTGACCAGATACGAACCAAGGGTCCCTTGTCATCTAGCACACTTTCAGGGTCATCAACAATTCCACTGTAGATTACAGCTGACTGACAAAATCTCTCAGTATATTCACTCACAGTTTCTTCTTTCCTTTGCACACAGGTAGTAATTCTAGACCAATCTATTTTGGGTCCTAAGATATTCTTTAGGATTTTCAAAATACCTTCTCTTAAATCACCCTTACTGGCATTTCGCAGTTCAGAAGTGACAGCAGATTCAAAACTGTTGAATTCAGATTCAGTTAGTATTTGTGACATCAGCTGCGTGACTTCTGCCAACGACATGTCATAAAGACGCATTTTACTGATCAATGTTCTTCTAAATTCAGAAAAATGTGTGCGTGCTGACGGTAAACTCTGAGATAGTCTCTCTATATCTTTAGGACATAAAGCTTTGGCAGCAGTTTGTATTTGCACAACAGAAGAATTGAGAGGAACACCATCAGTGTCCTCAATCCCCTGAGATCTTCTCCTAGCCCCACACACATGGACGGAATTTACAGGCACATCAGTTACTGATTGGAGAGCTACATCTGTTTCAAAGAACGCTTGTAAATCAGGGTAAATGTTATCAGGCTGACTTACTTCCACATCAGTTTTTGCCTCTTTCTTGAGGTTCAATTTCTTGGTCAAAGTGTATATTCTAGCACGGAGTTCATTGTTCTGTTTCTCTAGCTCTGCGTTACGCTGAGACTGTTGTGTCGCTAGCGTTACACTGAATTCTCTGTGACAACAGATAATGTCTTTCACATTGTTCTTACGAATACTTGCTCCTAGTACTTTTTTACACTCATCTACCGACCAAGTCTTGTCTGGATGAATCTCATATTTCTGCGTTAGTTTTTGTCTAACTTCTTCAGTGACTATTAGGTCCATTTGTTCCCCTAACAGTGTTTTGAATTCACTATCTGACCACAACGGAGTCGCAAGACCCATCTTTTCTGTGGTTGGAATCAGCCTAGCATTCATTCTAACCATTTTGTAAGTTTCTTCGGTACCACACAAACAAAACAAACACTTCTCTGATCAACAGAGGGTACACTTGTAAAAAAGAACTTAACTATTGTTAAATTTCCAAATTACCAACACTTCACACTTAACTTCCCTGCCTACAAGAAACAGAGGATAAAACTAAATTATTAGCACGAAATGCTAACCTTCCCTGCCTGAAACAGAGGGTAACTAATTTTTAGCACGTAATGCCCAAAATCTTCCCTGCCTGAAAGAACAGAGGATACTTTCATCTCTAAAATAAAAACTTTAGAGGATAAACTAAAAATTAGCACGTAATGCTAACCTTCCCTGCCTGTAACAGAGGATAAACTTCCCTGCCTACAAGAACAGAGGATACTTTCTTCTCTAAAATAAAAAACTTTAGAGGATAAACTTTAGTTAAACAAACCCTACAGATGTATGTTAACTCTTCTCTGACGGCACAGAGGATACACTGGTCTTAGGTTCTTTAGGATTAGAGACAGCCACTCACCAGAGAGAAAAAAATCAGTCTGGGAATCCTTGAATCCTTGAAGTTTCGCTGGATTCCAAAAGATGCAGATCTTTGTTTCAGCTTGAAGTTTTTCAGGTGAGGAAGCTGGAACTCTATCCGGGTCACGGCACCATCTGTTGAAAACTTTGTTCTTCTAAAGTGTAGAAAACTCAGAAGAGAAGACCAGGAGACTTCGGATTGGATTGTCAGCAGAATTTCTTTATTCTATGACATGTGTTGTTATCTGCAGTCATCGAAAATCTCATCTTAAGTCATTTTTACAGGGTATCTTATAGACAGAATTGGAGGAGGGACTTTTTGGAGTTAAAACATCAAAGAAAGCATACATCTGAGGGCAATAAACCTAACGAATCCACATCTGGCCAGGACAAAGTCATTTGCAGATCAAAGGTTGAATCTCTCAGTAGTCTGACCCATTGATCTTAACATTATCATAGAGACAAAAGCACAGCTGTCGAGCTCAAATGGTCAGGAAGCGTTCTCAAACACCTGAATTTCCTGATACACTTTTCTTAGTAAGAAAAGTATCTAAATTAAACATTTAAAATAACATTTGTAATCTTTCACTTACATTGCAAAAACACTTGAACGAGTTGTGTTCAACCAAGTCACTGCCTTTCTCACACAGAACAACCTCCTGGATAGTAACCAATCTGGCTTCAGAAGTGGACATTCCACCGAAACTGCCTTGCTCTCAGTTGTTGAAGATCTAAGACTTGCAAGAACGGCTTCCAAGTCTTCATTACTTATATTGCTGGATCTGTCTGCTGCTTTTGATATGGTCAACCACCAGATCCTCCTGTCAACCCTATTGAGAAAGGGCATCTCAGGAACCGCACTCCAGTGGTTTGACTCTTACCTCTCAGATAAATCCTTCAAAGTATCTTGGAGAGGTGAGGTATCCAAGTCGCAACATCTAGCTACAGGGGTGTCACTTGGCTCAGTTCTTGGACCACTTCTCTTTTCTGTCTACATGGCTTCACTAGGTTCTGTCATTCATAAACATGGCTTTTCATATCACTGCTATGCTGATGACACTCAACTCTACCTCTCATTCCATCCTGATGATCTGACGATAGCTGCTCGCATCTCAGCATGTCTAGCGGACATTTCTAGCTGGATGAAGGACCATCACCTTCAACTAAACCTAGCTAAGACAGAACTGCTTGTGGTTTCAGCAAACCCATCATTTCATCACAATTTCACATTCCAATTAGGCTCATCAACCATAACTCCTTCAAAAACAGCCAGAAACCTTGGAGTTGTGATTGATGATAAGCTGAATTTCACAGACCACATTACTAAAACTGCCTGGTCCTGTAGATTTGCATTATATAATATTAAGAAGATCAGGCCCTTTCTCTCGGAACATGCAACACAACTCCTTGTTCAGGCTCTTGTTCTGTCCAGACTTGACTATTGCAATGCTCTCTTGGTAGGTCTTCCAGCCAGTTCCATCAAACCTCTACAATTAATCCAAAATGCTGCTGCAAGATTAATCTTTAATGAGCCGAAAAGAATGCATGTCACACCTCTGTTCACACCAATAGCTGCTCGCATTAAATTCAAGGCATTAATGTTTGCCTACAGAACCACCTCTGGCTCTGTACCCCTTTACCTAAATTCATTACTTCAGACTTATATGCCCTTTAGAAGCTTGCGTTCTGCAAGTGACCGACGCATTACTGTACCATCCCAAAGAGGCACAAAATCCCTTTCACTGACTTTTTCATTTACTGTTCCCATCTAGTGGAATGACCTGCCTAACTCAATCCAAGCAGCTGAATCCTTACCCATCTTCAAGAAACGGCTAAAAATACATCTCTTCCATCTTTATTTGACCCTCTAACTCTAGCACTCTCTATTATAAATTTATTTTATCTAATCTGTCTTCTTTTTATTAAAAAAACAACACAAACATTTGATCCTCTATCAATGGCATATTTATTCTCTAACTGCTAGCTTTTCTTATAAAACTAACACTAAGTGTAATTTTTCTATATTTTGCATTCTAGTTTTCTGAAAAAAAATAATTTAAAAAATCCTTCCTAACCAGGACTTGTAATGACACTTGCATGTTGTTGCTCTTTTGTTGGTTTTGATTGCTTCTATAATGTCCTCATTTGTAAATCGCTTTGGATAAAAGCCTCTGCTAAATGACTAAATAAAATTACAAAAAAAATGTTTCAATTTCAAAAAACAATATAGTCTACACGTGACGTTTACGTTTCCATGGCAATCAGTCACTCAGTTTGTCATGTCACGACACGCCCTAACTCGCACCCGCGGTCCCGCGCTGTATTCAACATCCATAGAGGTCACCATGAGTTCAAAGCGGCAAAAAACTCTTCACTCCTTTTTTACGAAAAAGTCAAGCAGCGTAAATTGGCATGTGGTATCCGAATAGTGTTGCACAGTGTTGTGTGACTCTGACTATTGCTCTTGTTGAATAATTAGCTAGTTTTGATGTTAATTATATCATGGAGAAAAAAAAGCTGCCTGGACAAACATGCACTTATTTTCAGTGTATTTTTTGTAACTCTTTTGTAACGTATTTTATTTTAACACGTATACATGTTATCAGAACCCTTCAAATAAGAACTTCACAAGTGAGAACAAATAGAGTGGCTTTTAACACCTGGCTGTTTTTACATTGAATAAATATATATTAATGCACAAGTGTTTGTAGGATTTTATATGGACCAATCATAAAAAACACATAATTAGTAAAATATAGAAAAAAAATGTAATATTAGTACAATAAACAACTTGGCATGGTTTTCTTCATGACAATATTTTGCATCCCATAATCCTACTAATACCTAAACTTAACAACTACAACGACTATACCTTACAAGCTATTAATAAGCAGTAAACGAAGAGTTTATTGAGGCAAAAGTCATAGTTAATAGTGAATATGTGTTCCCCATACTAAAGTGTTAAAAAATAATTTAGGATACAAATGATTGGTTATTGCCCAGCAGTGTACTTAAGTTGTTATTTTGTATGTACATGTAACTTTATGTACACGTTTCAAACATTACTTTATTTAAACAGAGGCAGAAGTGAATTCAGAGTTGAGAGTGAATGAGGCAGAAAGTTTCAATGAGGCTTCAGATGTAAGGACCGTTTATTTACAGCATTGTCTATGATATTATTATATTTTAACATAGACTAATCAGACTAATTTGGACTTTTTTATACTTCAGTTTTAAGTAGCTTTATATATTGAGATATGCGTTGGCTTCAATACTGTGTCAAAAAGCTACTATTTTTAACAAACCAGCCAGAAAGCTTAGGGAGCGGGAGAGAGAGAGTAGGCTGTGTGCTTTCCGTACATAATAAAACGTAATTTTGTGGAAAAAAACATGGACAAGATCTGTCGATTTTATCCTTTTGTTTACTGTATTTGTTTATTTGACCAGTGTCATGTGGGTTTTGGTTATTTTTCTTTTATAAGACCTTTGAAAAAACAAATAATTTGGCGAAGTGATATGGTCATGTAATGCGGTCAAGAAAGCAGCCTGGAACTATGTTCGCCGTGCGTTTCCCTGAAAATAATTGCACACCTCAGAACGTTCGTCAGCCAAACAGAATCAAGCATTCAACGGCCCCGTAGTATTTGTTTATTTGCACACTGTACTCGCGGGCTTCTAATAATGTGTTACAATTCATGTATGTCACTGACTGTAATCATCTCCGATCGCTCAAACTACTTCAGGAGGTGGTCTGGGCCGCATTCCAGACGAAACTGGACAAGTGTAAATGCATCTGGTTGTCGAAACCACATTTGATCGTATTAATCCTCCCAAAGTATTAAAATAATAAATGTGTGAAAGCGTTTTATAGGCTAAATGGCATGTTGTAGTCAGATACGACAGCGCTAATGCAACAAGCATCAACGCGGATGAGTAGCTCTCTTTAGCAAACCGATGCCTGATGCATGTTGAAATTAACCATGAACACAAAAGCCACACCACACAAATGGCTTTTAATTGGTTTATTTAGTTAGCAAACATGTATAACAAGTAGAATTGTTAAGTTTCCATCTACCATTTTCTTACTTTCACATTTTAAATCTTTCATGAGGTTAACCTATAGGTCTCTTAAAAATGTGTAAACGTCCGGGATGCGCGCGCATCATGGTTGCAGAAAACCCGGGAGAGTTCAAGTTTACGGCAAGAGAATTACACGGATAAGGTACAAAATAGTTAGATTTAAAAAGATTATAGATTATTTTGATAGGTATTATTTTCGAAATGTTATCTACATATTACAATAACTTATCACCCAGCGATAAGCACTGCTATTCAATAAAATTGACGTTAGTGAGTGGGATACGTCTAACAGATCCGTTTGCAATACCACCTTGTCAATTGGTAAACGATGAAACGAAATGGCCAAGCATCCAGT